>OU342969.1:15447779-16647779 GCA_910592155.1 Ypsolopha scabrella | reverse complement strand
TATCACTTTACTTTTGGACTGTATTTTTGTTCTGTCCTGTGGCACATGTCCCCGGAAGTGCCGCGGAACACCACGCCCAAGGAGGCCGTAGGGCAGCCTTACGGCCAAAAATTTCTTGTAATGCAAGTTAAAACTATTTACGTCCATAATCTCAGTCTAAACTATGGTATGCCAATTTCTTCTGGAATTCAATAATATTGATTCAGATATTTACATAACCCTCTTAGTTATTATTACCACTAAAACAGTATTGAAACAATAGATCACAATCCAAATTCTGGCCCGGATTCATCTAACAGGTTAAAATTATTTGTTCTGTAAAAACAACGTCAATCCAAATCGTTGAAGAAGAGTTCAAAAGTATTGATTGGTACATTTCCAGATCCAGTCTCTATTAAACTTTCACAATAAAAGGCGGGGAATTCTTTTAAATTCCATTTTATTGCTGCCACTACGTGTAACTTCCGACGCACAAAAGGGCCTACGAACTTTCTCTTGATAAGCGATAACAACCCAACTCAGAGGGATGCCGTGGTTGAAAAGATCGCTTTAGATTTAGGTCACACTTTTAAAGCAAATAGTTGTGTATTTTGGAAAGATAGACAGTGCTTTTATTCTTCCAAATACTCTGTTGTTGTAATCTGTTCTATGGCAGACACTGATTATGAACCTCGCGTGGCCTAATTCATTATTTTACTAGGGTACTCGTATTATGAGCCCTTGCTAACACCCACGCTCTTAAAAGACTGTCGATCAAATATTATGGTTCAATTTGCACTCGGTTTAATTACCACGAATAAGCCGATTTTTTTCTTTTAAATCGAGGGTTTAATCTTAATACTCATATAATTAGGGCTTTTCAACTTTTAATTTAGAAAATAGCGGTGGCGGACGACATTTTTGTTTGAAAAAATAGTAAAAAATTACTGCTTTAACTTACTTGGAAAAAAATAGAGTAATATAAATACATTATTTCTTTCAAGGTATTACTATACAAAACTCATTTTCCTGTGTCTTCTTACCTATAACCTAAATAATAGAAGTTTGGGCCCGACAGACGGTTAGAAACGCAGCGATGCCCTAATTGTCTATACTTATTGTACGAAGAATAAAATGGACGTCAAGCCACAGGAAAAACTGAGCTTTTTAAAAGGTATTAAAATTGGTGTTTAAAGTACCAAAAATATATACTTTTACTTTTCAGGCGTACTTATTGTTAGATAAAGGCCAGTAATATGAGCAGGGTAGTGAAGGTAGGCTTAAGAATAAACTACGAATACGTTGGGCTTTATGTTTCAATTTTCTTAGATAAAAGGATCAAATATTTCTACCGGTTTTTGGAGGCTATTTTTCTACGACATTTTTCAGAGAAGGTTTTACCCAACACATTTTGTAATTTATTTTAAGATACCTATTGCAATTACTTGGATATTAATAAGAAAGACGTCAACGCAAGGAAAACTAGGTAAGGAAAAACTATGATTATATTATGTTAACCCTCCCGAATTCAGTATATAAGGTGACTTTAATTTATGCAGCCAAACTCATACTGGAGGTTTGGTAAGTGATCAGTAACACGAATTGAAAACCCTTTTTGCTAATTTCGCAAAAGAAAATCTTGACGTCCCATAGTAATTGACTCAGAGCTGGGCTTGCGTTTGTAAGGAACACGAAAAGAATAATTTACGAATTTCACAAAAAAGGTCATCAAACCTTGTTACAGAGCACTTACCGAGTCTTCAGTAAGAATTTGGCTGAATAAATTAAAGTCTCCCTGGATACATATGTGTTTACACCTACGACGATACCTCGCTGGTTCACACCCAGAGAATGATTAATCTAACGCCCATCTGCGAATATTAAAGTAGTAAAAAAGTCTTGTCTGTACATTTGATATATTTTTGAATTTTAATTGAAATACGTTTTTAGTATTGTACTGAAACCTTAACTACTATTTTTAGAATTTTTCTATGTCTATCTGTGTGTAGGTATATTTTAACTCGAGAAACACCCAACGGATTTCTTATTATCATCGTAGTGACCCTGATTAAATCAAATCAAAATATTTATTTTGTAAAATAAATGCATAAAGTATACTTTCTACAAGTCAAAGTTAATCTTTACAATATATATATATATTTAGAATAAAAAAAAATATATATGCTAATAAAGGAAATACATACAAAAAATATTTAGGTTGGGCTACGAAAATGTAATTATACACCTGCATAAAATAGAGAAATCTAGGAATAAAAATATTATATATAAATGATGCAACGAACAAACAAATTGATAAATAAATACGGGAAATACATCCAAAAAAATATTAAGGTTGGGCTACCTATAGGCTATAAGCAGTGTTCATAAAATTACGTCCAAGCCGAAAACGGGGCACAGATTAAATAAACGCGGATAGAGCCACGGGAAAAGGCAATATACGTTTGTCTTTTTAGCTCGTTCACACTAGCGTTTAGGTCAGTAATTTGTTAAAAAACTGAAGGGTACAAAAACAACATCCTTACTTCAAGGAAATTGAGAATGAAATAATGTGTTGAAAATTAAACATTGACTCATCTCATATTTTTGGCTTGTTAATTAAAATCTGTAATGTAAAAGGAAATTAATATCAAACAGACATTTTCGTAAGTAACATCCAAAGATGGCTCTCTCGAAAAGAAATCGAGAGGAGGTCGTCATGAAAAACTACCGCTAGAGACTCAAAACGTAGGAATCGTTTTCACACTACTAAAAAAAACAGAAAAACTTAGAATCAAAAAAATAATCACAGGGTAAAAAAACATAGGGAAAATACGCATAGCATCGACGGTACCAAGGACACCACATCACAACTGGAATATTGCTCAGGCAAGATACAAAAAATACGTTTTTGTCCCATTAACGCTAGTGTGAACGGTTTGTTAGGGTGATACGACAAATGAGTTGAAAGCTGGAAACGTGCGATAAAGAAATTATGCCATGTGTGTGTACTTATTACTGAAAGTGTGAGGGTGTGTGTGTACGTTGGAGAGTTTTATTGCGCCGCGCCGCGCCGCCGCCGCCATCCGTGTAAAGTATGAAACCTCGAGTGTTGCCATTTTGATATTTTATGGTGATGCTAACTGAACTCATCGGATTGTTTTATTAGAATAATGAAAACGTTATTTTGTTTTCCACCTCTGGTGATGAAATATTTTTATCTTCATATATTATATTCTCTGCACGGAGGAAAACAAAATTTGGTAATCATTTTGAGAACAGTTTTTGCCTTATTTTATTTTACAAGTTTGAATGTTTATATCTAATGCTAATAATGAAGTAATGAAAAGTCGTGTCTTGTATATTGAATATTTTGCAAAAAAATTAAATGTAATGTGTTATTAGTATTTTATAGAATTTTTGTCTCTCTGTATGTTCCGTTTTAACTCGAGAACCATTCTACCGATTCGGATGCGGTTTTCTTTATTATCATCGTAGTGACCCTAGTCAACGTATAGGCTAAAGGTGTTAATAAAATAACGCCTGAGCCAACTGCGGGACAAAAGCTCGTATAAAATATAATGTTACTTAGAGATATTATTCCATAATATTTTGGCATCCACACATGTACACATAGTATGTCATTTTACTAACCATAAATAGTTTTGAGATCATGGTCTCGTTCCAAAACTCAAAACTTATTGTTTTATTAAACTTAAAACTGTTTTAGTAATAGTATCAAATAAATGTGATTTCTTGCTTTTCAGGACCATAGATTATTATCAATTTGGCTTTACTAGAAACGTTTTTTTGCTATGCATTACGTTGTAAATGATCGTACACCAGCACCTACAAAAACGAATTAAACTATATTAAACGAGTAGTTCGTCCCGAATTGTGAACTCACGCTCGCCGGATTCGCGCTTAACTGATATGGCTCATGTTCGAACTTAAAAAATCTTTTTGCCTTATTTACTCGCCTGCCAAATTTCATGACATTCCGATCAACGATACTCGAGTTATCGTCGAACAAACATTCATACATACATACAAACGCCGGATTGTTCTAGTAGAGTCGGAGAACTCGCTTGCTTGTTCAATTAAATTTACTGACACTACGGTCGCGATTCTAAAAAGTTGTGCGTTTTGGAACAATACCGTGAGGACTCACCAAGAAAAAGTTAATTTAAAAGGCACTCATATTTCTAAAATTTACCAGAACTTGAAGAATCTACTTCGTGTTTGTATAGAATGTGTAAAAGCTAAAACTCGGAAGGTGTTATTAAAATTGTTCATGACATAAAAAAAAAACTGTAGACGGGCCAGACCGTCAATCTTTGAAACCCGGGTTTGAATCTGTTGGTTGAATATGCACCAATGAGTTTTCCGTGTTTAAAGTTTCCGTGCCTCAAAACGGAACCCTTATACGATAACTTTGATCACTTCGTTGTCAAATCAAGATTCTTTTACTCGGGCTCCTTTGGAGATATCAAGTTAAAACTAATACCTCTTACAGAAGTAACCGCTTAATGCTGATAAAATATCCAGGCTGTTACAACATACAACGATCACTTTTGTTAAATGTGTCTCATTTAAAATAAAGTCAGTCCTGAAACGACATCTATGCGGGTGAAGCAAAAGCTACTAATAATTATAAAGCCTCTGAGTTGAAACCTACGTCACCCTTAAAACTGAATATCAAAATGCAAGAAGTAGTTTTCACAGCAAAATACGATGGTTTCCTTATTTTCTGAGAGGTTAAAAAGGTGGTAGAGTAAACAAAGTAGATAAAATACGTGTCTCAAGCCTAAGACCAAGTTTCCAACGGCGTATAGCGCTTAGTTAACTTAATTAGAGTTGGCGAACTCTCCGGGGCTGTGAAAATGTTCTTTAGTTAATTATAATAGTGTAATAACATTACAGTTTAAATAGTATCCACTTCAATGTTGAAAAGGATACTTTGTGCGTATAGGACAGTGTTTAAATTGGTTTCGTAGTTAAATATAGTTTTATGAATTTTAAAACTTACTTCTGCTTCGAATATTTCATTGGAGATGACCTCACGTATCATTTTATTTGAAGTGTTCTAAGCAAATACTTAGAGTACATATTCACGTAGAATATGATTGCAGTTGAAATTTCAAATTTAATTTAAACCATGTTTAATGAATATTAACAAATCAGGGGATGCTTTAGATTCTCCTAGACTTTTCTTTGTGTTCAGCTTAAAACTATAAGACAAAGATCGTATTTTATAAATATTTAAAACGGATAGGACTCACTTTTTTAACTTTGCGAAGGTACATAGGTCGAGCTTTCGATGAAATTATGATTCATTATTATCAGAACTCTTCGAGAGTACTTTCGTGCACGGCGGTCAGTCAAGTATAAAGATTCCCTCCCCTCTCTCGTCGCCGCTCGCCTTTCCACTCTTGGGCTGCGTTCAGAGGTTTTCGGTATCGAAGCCAGTATCAACCGGATATTTGATAAAGTTTTCACTACCTACTACTTCCGGGTCACGTGTTTCATTAGGTCCAGTTACATAGATGGCACTAATTAGTACGATACTGGAAACCTCTGAACGCAGCCGAAGAGTGGAAAGGCGAGCGGCAACGAGAGAGGGGAGGGAAGCTTAGTACTCGACTGACCGCCGTGCGCGATAATACTACCAAAGAGTCCTGATGACAATGAGTCATAATCTCATCGAAAGCTCGACCTATGCCTCTTTGCACAGTTAAAAAAGTGAGTCCTATCCGTTTTTAAATAATCATCATGTCAGCTCACTCTAATTTTAATGATATTATTTTATATTACACTCATTAGCTTATCTTATTACAATTTATTTACACCCAAATTCTAACATTACACTCATTTCAAATGCAACTTTCCACAAGGATATGTTCAGATTTTATGCACGTCCTAGAATAAGAAAAATACCGTTTGTTTGTGCGGCTAAACATGCAAAACATATCAGAGCAATCAACCTACATAATTACTGAGTTAAAGTTATAGTGTACCACTGCCGTAACCGACTGTAGGTCATAAAAGAAGGTCCTCTATTCTAGGGTTAGCATATCATGCGTCCGGATTTGTCCGGACATATCCGGACTCTCGGCCCTCTGCCCTAACTTTGTACGGATTTTTGACTTAGTTGGAAAAATGAAGAATAAATGTTAAATTTTTGCTATAAATTACTTCAAAATAAAACATAACTGTTAAATCACTCCTCAATGTATGCCCCGCGTCCCCGTACCCCACACACACCCCTGCGCACACTATTCCCGTAAAACATATGCGCTGCATTTATTGTCTTTATTGTGTACCATATCTTTAAGTAAAAAACATATAACTTAACCTACAAATTTTACATTTACATACAGTTGTGGTATCTTCTAAGATAGGCTAGCTTTAAATGTCCATCGCAGGTAAGTACTCGTATTTAGTGGGTAGCAAATCCAAGAGGATTTACTACGAGCTGTGTGGCCCTGAGTGGTGAGATTATAGGAAACTGTTGCATCACTAAACTCTGCGGCCCTCAAGTAACATAATATTGAGGCAGAGGATAAAACCGGAGTTACTCTGGAGAGCTTTGTAGAGCTTTGCGGTTACTTAAATTAAACTGATGTACATTGCGGTGTTTGTAATAAGGTAACTTTCTTTTATGCAGCCATATTCGTATTGGAGACTCCGTTAGTGGTCAGGCCCAAGGTTCAATTACCCATTCAGTGAAGTACTCAAAATAAAATAATAAATGAGTCGAGGTTGTTCTTGAACAAGTATAGAGGCACAAAACATTATTTTTCGTGTTTCGCGAACAGGGTTACTTAAACTTTGCCCTGACCACTTACCGAGTCTTCAGTATTAATTTGGCTATATAAACGAAAGTCACCTTATAAACAAGAATCTTATTAGTTTTTGGCCGGAACGAGGGTCCAATATAAAAAAAATATAAAAAAGTACTTCATGCTGGGCTACTTTTTTGCAAATAACACAAGACATTTTATTGGTAAATACGAATATAATATTATAGAGCCAGCACAACTTTGGAGAAAAAATAATACTTATTTATGTACATTTTACATATATATCTACCTATAGTAATAATAAAAAAGTAATAAAATCGAGTCTGTACATTAAATATTTTGTAAAAAAATTAAATGGAATGTTTTATTTTATTAGTATTGTATTGAAGTCAAAAAAAAATTATTTTTTTACTTTGTTAGTACCTATATGGTTTTAGTACTGTACGTGATTGTACTGAGGCCATAACGACAGTTTTTTTAAATTTTTGTTTCACACAACGGATTTGGATGCGATTTTTTTATTATTATCTTAGTAACCCTGATCAACATTATAGGCTATAGGCGTGTTCCTAAAATAACTCCCAAGCTGAAAACGGGGCAAATATTGAAAAAAGCTCTTAACTCGAGAACCCTTCAACGGATTTGGATGCGGTTTTTCATTATCATCGTAGTGACCCTGTTCAACACATAAGCTGTACCTAAAGAGTGCTAGTAAAATAACGCCCAAGCCAAGAACGGGGCAAAGATTGAATAAACACGGGCGGAGCCGCAGCTAAAGGCTACTACTAATAATAAAGTAGTAAAAAAGTCGTATCTGTACATTAAATATTTTTGCGAAATTTTAAATGATGCATTGGTTATATTAGTACATAGTAATTATATATTATGTATTAGTATTACACTGAGGCCATAACCACAATTGTTATAATTTTTGTCTGTCTGTCTGTATTTATGTTCCGTTTTAACCCGAGAACCACACAACGGATTCGGATGAGTTTTTTTCATTATCATCGTACATCGAGTGTTCCGAAGACAGAGCAAGGATTGAAAAACGCGGGCGGAGCCGCGAGCAAAGGCTAGTTCAATATAAATTTTCGTAACTTATTTCAAAACGGCACGGAGTAAAGTTATTTTAAGTTATGCTTAATTTATTGATTGAACTATAAAAAAACTTTGTCATACATTCTCCGCCTCAGGTGAAGATCAGAAAAATGTTCCAGAAACAGTTTCAATACTGTATTTGTAATAAAGAAGACAGGGAGACATGGAACAAGCTGGAGGAGGCCTACACCCAGAGAGGGGTCCAAATCTGCAGAAACTAACACTACTAATTACTAAAATAAGAAAATTACTAACAATATTAACAAATACAAGTTGCAAAAATTGTACCTAACACTTAAAAATTTTGGAATAATAAAGGCTTTTTTATTTTTTTATTTTATTTATTTATTTGTAATAAAATATCATTAAATGTGATTATAGAAATGATTACTCCAGGAAATAATTTTCTGGATGAAAATACGTAAAGCTGACCGGCACGTACTAAGCAGAGGAAAAATAAAATCCATTTATTGAAGTACCGATTGCATTCTCGACGGATACTCCCAAATGCGTAAAATTACATTTTTGGTTCTTTGTAAATTCATCGCAATTTCGTACACATAATTGATTTATTAAATGATTTTGTAAGTCAATGCCAAGCATATATTGAAATACGTGAGACAGGAGATTAAAAATTCCTTGTTCTTGGCCTAGTTTCCTTGGTACAACTTATAGACTGGGAGACCTGGGCTCATATTGTGCTTTTATTTGACACACGCAAAAATTCTAAATTTTATCCTATATCGCATAAACATTTTTAGTATTTAGTATTTGCATTTCAGTTTGGGGCAGTGCTTCTAAAACTATCATGATCGTCGTCGAAAGAGCACAACGCTCTGTACTAAAAGTAATGCTGAAAAAACCCTATCGCTATCCCACAGACGATTTATATAACACAGCTCAGGTCCTTACCGTACGACAACTGTTCATTCTTAAAACCTGTATTGACTCCCATCGAAACATGATTACCTCGGCAGAGTACAGCTACCTATTAAACAAACGGGTGTTTAGAATGCAAGGGCCTAAAGTAAAAACAGCTTTTGCGAGTAGGTTTGGCAAATTTATAAGCTCTCGTATATACAATAATGCTCTCAGGCACTGCGATTTTAAAGAGTGTTCTGTTTTTAAAGCAAAAGCAAAGATAACAAATTGGCTTTATTCTATTAACTACGAGGACACTGAAAAGTTAATTAATCCTTTCGTTGTGGATAACTTTTCAAACATTAAATTTTAGCAATATTTAAGTAAAAAAAAAAAAAAAATGTTATTTTTAATTTTCTTTTTTCCTTGTGTTTTGTGTACATACTTATTTTATAAGTTTTATTTCTCAATTGTGTTTTTTTTTGTGTAAGAAAATGTACCTAGATCGATTGTTATCTTTTATTATTTATAATGATAAGTAATTAATCAATTAATAATCCACTATTGCCACAAATATTTCACTGGTACCCCAAGTTACTAGCGTAGCTGAGTTTGGGGACCCCTGGTAAATTTACTTTTTAAATTATGTGCAATGTACCAAAATTTGTATTATGTTTTATTTTTGTAATTTTATTATTCTTGCATTAAATTTATTTTCTTTTCTTTTTCTTCTTTTCTAAAGCTTTTTTTGGTTGCCTCCATATCGATATCTCGGCAAAACAAATCGAAGAATATAAAGGAAAATTAAATTGGTTTTCGGCAGTGCAGTTGACATCAATTCGAAATTACGAAAACTGGCATTTTTATAGATTTCATTATCAACAATTCGCTTTTTATAAGGAAACAAACTAAAAAGTCCTTACCATAGCCACCGAACGTTGGGTCAATCAAACTAAGACATATTTTGTAAAATGAATACTTTATTTTTGCAATATAGGTACATAAATACACTTATCGCACGTTAGAATATATTAAATAAGTAAAATGGTTAAATTTTAAAGAGGAAATTACAATATATTAAATTAGGATTTGGGTATATATACTTAATAAGTTAATGCATGTAGGTACATAATCTACATTAAAGGTATATTTAATGTATACAATAATATATATACCTACTATATGATAATGATACCTAACCATATACTGAATACAAATACCTTACTTAATATAAATATATGTCTAACTCCGCCCATTCGATTAGTCTTGCTAAGAAGAAGGGCAAGAAACTTAGAAAGATCATGTTTTCTCTTTTACCTCAACGTCGTGGTCCCGTTCTACTAGATACTACAGCTGCTGTTCGGTGTGGTTCTGGGAACGCATTTCGCATTTATAATTTTATCAAATAGAGATTCTCTGTCGTACACCAGACGGAATATGGGTCGGTTCGCGAATAAGATCACATATTATGACTTGTATGAGTTTATTACTAAGCTACACTGGTAAAATTTTAAGTAAAAAAATGTGTTTGTCATGTATAATACCATCATACCAATACATAAAAACGTTGCCTTTTAAGGAACATATTGGAGCATAGTGTGTCTTCCAAACATATAAAAATACAAAAAAGACGCAGTGAAGCTTTTAACAAGAAAAGAGAAGATCAGTTGCACATGGTTACACTTATTTTTAGACTGAAAAAAAACAGCTACTTTAAAGATTAAATAAAAAAAAAACAACAAAAGGCATTTTGAAAATAGAAGAGAAGATCTTATACCTGAAACATTTTCTTTGCTACGCATATCAAGGCTTTCAAAGAGTTTAAACATCCAAAATTCTCATTCTTTAATTCCAAACTCTGCACAAAGCATTCACAATTAGTTGGAAACAAAAGGGCGACATAGACACTTGTTTCGGACGCGCTGTCCACTCACAAATGACAATAAAACAAAACACAGAAAACAATTGAAACTGTCTACGAATTGAACTTTCCATGCTTTGTATCAGTTATGAGTTACGACTTTGTAGGGCGGGATCAATTTATATTGGGACTCTTTTTGACATGCAAAAGAAAACAGAGCATCGTATTTGTCACTAGCATACGGCTGGCAAAACGGACCGTTTGACGGTGAGCGTTGGATGTGGACTTTTATATGCATTTGAATATTGCATGAACTGGCCCGGGCCGGGAAACAGAATAAATTCCTACAAAGACGAAGATTCTTTAATGGGATCTTACGACGTATCACGTCATTTGTTTTGCTTAAGTTTTCTTAGGAAAAAGCCTTAGTATAATAATTAGTCTGTTTAGATTTTCTGAGAATCATGCCACCATGGCTTAAGATATACACATATCATGTATTATCAGATTTCGTACTTTTAACTACAAAGTAGCATTATCGCCGCAATTTATTTACTAAAAGAGTCTAGTATGTCACCAGCATTTGGTTAAATCAGTCACTTGGTTGTAGTTAGTTTTTCAGAAGCCCTGCAGCGCAGAAAAGAGGCGGTAGCTTAGGTAAAGTAAATTAAGTAAAGTAAATCGTTTATTTGTGAGAATTTGGGTTTACAAGATATCTTACATATTATTACAGTCCCAACAAATTCAACCATAGAATGGCGTACATATATTTTTTGTATTTTTACTTCATGCATTACGAAAAAATAAATTCTGAAAACAACTATTATTACAAAATATGTCAATTAAACTGATACAAATGTCATCATAAAAATACGTCAAAAACTTAAAATTAAGACAAAACAAATCTAAAAATATGAAACAACTGAAAAAATGTCTACTAGTTTATATCATAATTGTCAGTATCAAAAATATTTATTTTAAATCATCTCCCAAGTATTCCTTGAATGTGTAAAAACATTTATCTATTAAAAAATCTTTGAGTTTTCTCTGGAACAATGGAAATTGCAACTTTTTTAGATATTTCGGCAGTTTATTGAAAATTTTTACACATATATGCATAACATTGTTGGTGAATTTTTTAAATTTAGATTTAGGTAGATGTAAATTATTAAAATGGCAAGTACATCTATATTGTGGTATCTCACCTCTTGTCTTAAAGAGATGGGTTTTTTTTTACAAAAACACATGTTTCTTGTATATAGAGGCAGGGTAGTGGCAGAATATGGTGTTTCTTAAAATTTAGGAGGTTTACATGTGTCCCTAAAGCCCGCGTTACAAATTATCCGAATACACCTTTTTGTTTCCTAAACGCCTTAATTAAATATACTGAGTTACCCCATATGATGATACCGTATCTTAGAATTGACTCTATGTGCCCATGATATGCCTCTATTGCAGCCTCCCTTGAAACAACTTATCTAATTCTTCTCAAGGCGTACTATCAGTCAATTCTTTTACAAACATACATAATGTGCTCTTTCCAGGTACAATGTTTATCGATATGAATGCCAAGAAAAACTGTAGAATTAACTTCTTCTAGTTAGGTTAGAACTCGCCATACATAACCTTCGTGGTTATTTTTTTTTTGACCATCCAGAAATATGATTTAAACTAAAAGACTAGCCTTTTAGTCAAGTGACTGATTTAACCAAATGCCGGCGACGTCTTAGGTACATTACGTTTGTAGACGGATAGTTCAATGAGAGTTGAGGCAAACACAGCACTCACACAGACACATGACTCAATCTTGAATGAGGCTGATTATTTTTAATTAACGAATTTAAAATAAAAGAAGGTTCTGATTTCTGTGCTAGAAGTGTTCGCCTCATCTCAGAATACTCTTAATTTAATTCAATAGTGACCCATTATGCCTGTGATTTTCGCTTCAAATCTTGTTGAGCGAGCTACAAGTAGACACACCTGTTTGTATGAAACAGGTAAAATACCAATGGTCTCTTAAACAAGCAGAACTATAGCAATACCAAAGAAGCCTAACTAAACTAAACGTGAAGAACACAGAACCATTGCAATAATTTCTCAAGCAGCAAAAATATTACTCAAAATCATCCAAAACAGAATAAGACCAAAAGCGGAAGAATTTATAGGGAATTATCAATAGAGAAATGAGACATGATAGGAAATGATAAACAATAATGGCTCTGGCGCCAACAATAGGCCGAAGACTATATATAAATAAAATACTAATTAATTTATAAATTTATTAATAGACCTTGAAAAAGCGTTTGACAAAGTAAACTGGAAAATTACGATGACAGTGCTTATTAAAGCGAAATAGACTATAGAGATAAAATAATCAAATAAAAACTTTACGTAAATGAAGAAAGGAGTATTGAAAGAGGAGATGGGAAAAATAAGGGTATTCTACCCTAATTAATAAAAATAAATAATGAAAATAAGGGTAGAATCAAGCAAGAAGATCTTTCCAAGATTTCGCCGCATTTGGCGATCCTCACAAAAGCTTGCCAGGCGGTTGGTGAGAGTGGTACCAAACCCCTCACACCAGTGACGGTGCTGCCCGTCACCAGTCTGTTTTGTATAAGGCTCGGCAATTGGGGATGGATATACTACCATCAATTGGTTCCAGAACGTATTACACAACACACACATGGATGGATGACACACTATAATACTCGTGGCTATCTCTACTCATGTATATATAATATTGAAATTAGGATAATATCCTGAACAATGTATTCCCCGGGGAAAAGTGGTGTGATTAATGTAATAATCTATGTACTATGAAGGAAAATTGCGCAAAGTCATCTTTATGCTTCGTTATACTTGAAATAAAAGCATAAAGTGGCCTGCAAACTTTCCACAATGCCATACATGTATTTGCATATTGATTAATTTTAATTTTAACCATGAATCAAGTCAATATTATAATTGATATTACGCTGTAAATGGCATTTATAAACTGCGTTTTCGCCAAAAAACTTTTTTTGTGAAAATCCGGGTTCTAGCGTAAACGTTAGGCGATAATACGAAATGATTCCGCTATTTCGCGAAAAAGCAGATATTACACGAAATCTTCGCCTATCAGTGCCAACTCATACTACGCGCTTTTACAGTAACTCATTTACTGTTGAAGCTGTACATCTGTGGAATGCTCTTCCTCTCACAATACAACAAGCTCCATCATTACAGTCATTCAAAACCCTAGTCAAACAGCATTATCTTTCACTTTGATCTTAAAGTTTATTGTTTCTATTGGTCCCTATGTTAATACATATTTATTTATATAAAATATATAATTTATTTATAAATATATATAACATTATTTATTGTTTATGTATATTATATATTTACATTTTAATCAAAATGCTTTATTTTATTTTAAAAACTGTTATTCTGTGCACCGCCTATACACCTTTTCATTTTTAAGAGTTCTTCCATCCAAATGTTGTCTGGAAGAGATCGCTTTTAGTGATAAGACCGCCAATTGTACCCTGTTAACTTATATTTTAAAATTTATTGTTTTTTATTTCTCTTTTGGTGTGCAATAAAGAATATTGTAATAAACAATCACAAAAGTCTTTGAACAAAAAATTAAAAATAGGTGTGATGAAGAGCGAAGCAAAGCGGAGCCAAGTAGAGCGTGTAAAGTTTACGTGTAAATAAATTTAGGAGCTGGGCGAAGCGGGGTGGAGCGAGGCGACCTAGGGAGGTTTAGGTGTAGTTTTAGCAGAAAATAATTTTGTAAGATCGCGTAATGGGACTGTCTTTATGTCATAATTCAGTTTATCGCGAAAAAGCAGTTTTCCCCATTATACGACGGCATACAGATAGATATAGAAGAGCTGGTTTGAGGTTCCCGGGTTTTCCTTAAGTAATTTCCTTTTATCTTCAAACTGAAACTTTTACCAATTTACCCTGTTCATTGAACCTGAGCAGTTTCCCATTAAAGTTTCAGAAATGTTAAACAAAAGTGGGCTGTTTTTAATAAGATTTTTCTGGAAAGATCGCATCTAAAATGCGATTGGTCGGTTGTTCTCGGAAAGCTGTTAATTAAGAGTCGAAATAAGAAAGATACTGGCGAATGAAATGATACCATGTATTTATAGGTTATTCGATAGTGAAGTTGAGTACCATTGTGTGTTAAATCAAAGGAAAAGACATCTCATCCTCCGGCGAATAAACCCATACTAAAAACATACATTTACAAAAGAAATAAAAAACTGTAACAGTCTTATAATTAAGAATTAATTAAAAGTATAAAATGGTTCAGGCATAAATCAAATTGTTCTTGCATAAACAAGATATTGATGGCGAAAATGGTACCTTCTATTGCCCGTCAATAGGCGCTTTTCTTAAAAAAAAAAACCGGTCAAGTGCGAGTCACACTCATTAGGGTTCCGTAATCCGACAGTTTTGGGAACAGTTAGGAAGAAGGTATTTAAAATCTTGCCCATAACAGTTTATGATAACTAAAAGTAGAATTGATTGTACCACAAAAGAGAGACTTTTATACCTTACTCAAAATAAAAGTCGTGGATGAAAAATTTAATTTTGTCATTTTGTTATCGTGAATTTCTCACCCGCTATATTTTAACTGTAATCGTTACGTAATCCCAAATTACCATGATTTTTTTCATATTTTTCGGTTCATTAGTTTCGGAAATAAAGAGGGGGGACATGCAATTTTTTGTGGTTTTTCAAAGATTACTCGAAATCTGTGCCAGTAAATATAGTAAAAGTATATATATTTATAATCAAATCCTTAATATCTACAATTTGATACCCATATTGTATTTTTTTTCAATATTTTTTATTTATTTAACATTTTTTTATTTCTCATTTATTATCAACTTTTTCTTTAATCGCTATAGTTTTTCTGTAATTGGCCTAGTATGACCTATAATAGTATTTTTTTTCATATTTTTCGGTCCACCAGTTTCGGAAATAAGGGGGGAGGACATGTATTTTTTTGGAGCTTTTCAAAGATTTCTCGAAGTCCTTGCCCGTAAATATAGTAAAAGAATATATTTTTAAAATCAACTTCTTAATAACGACAATTTGATATCCATATTGTATTTTTAAGAATTTATTTTTTATTTTTCTCACTTTTGTATTGGAAATATTACGAACAATTTCAAATATTTCATTTTTTTTGTACCGGCTTATGTAGGCAAGTAAATGCTATTTTTGTGAAATATTTCAGGTCTTTATCTTTAACAGTGCTAAAGTTATGAGGCTGTGACTGCTATAATATTTGAAGTCGGTTATTTTTAAAACTTTATTTATTCTTCATAATATTCGAAAAGGTGGCAAATTGAGTTCATTGTAGAGCGTAAAAGTACAAATACTATAAAAAAAGAGTTGGAGTAAACAAAATATCGTCAGTGGTAGCTTGGAGATAAATAATTTTAAAGAAGAAGCCAATTTGGTCATAGAAAACTTGCATCTAGCTGAAGCGAAGAAAATGTAGGTATAACAGAGTTTGTGTTATCTCCATTAAATTACTTGTGCTTTTGTAAACTTTTTTTTAATTGCCTCGCATTGTTTGAGAAGTATATGCCTCGGCGAAAACGGGTATTGCCTGACTAGGTGAGTCAGCAGACCGAGGCTTCCTTCCACTCCTCAGATATAATGTACTACTTTTTTATTTTATTTTTTTTACAGAATGAAGTCATTACTTCTAATAACTTTCTGAATTTCTTAGATAAAAATCTAAAATAAAATTATAAGACGTATTTGAACTTGGACGAGCTGTTTCTGCACTAAAACGAAAACAAACATAATAGAAAATAAAGATTATGTTTTTATTGCGAAATCCATCGCTTTGGAATACTCTAAATATAATTATTAGAGTGCATTAAAAACTAAAAAAGATAATTTAAAAACAAATGTAAATACAAGAAATTGAAAAAAAAAAACGTCGTGCCAGGACTCGAACCTGCGACCTCTTGTTATCAAGACAAGCGCGCTTACCTACTGCACCACCGAGGTACTTACCTAGACCGTTGAATTTTTCCACCATACTTGTCTACCGAATATTTTTGTAACTATTTGATCTAACCAGCTTGTAATGCACATACTGAACGCTCACGAGGGCGTTATGTGATTTCACGCCTTGTTCTTAGGAACAGATGGCGCTGTCGTCCCTACAATATGTGTTATTCTTGTCTTTACATTTGTTTCTAATTTATCTTTTCTAGTTTGTAATGCTCTCTAATAATGATAGAAAATTATCGGGTGATTCGCCGGAGGGTGCGATATATACTTTGCAAAATGAAATCAACCCCCAGCTAAATAAAAAAACTTTCAATGCAGAATTTTCCCGAACTTTCTTAACTAAAATACTGGTTTTAATAAATACCTATTGGTAGTTGTAATAAAGTATGTACCCGCCTCAGGGTTTTATGAAACAATTTTATGAAATTCAAATTCAATTTACCTTGCTGTGTTCTGTAGCAGACGCAGTGTTTTCAAATGAACACACATTACCAAGATTTTTGAACGAAAATGTGATATCCAACGTATTCCTTTCATCGCAACCCTTACTTTGTTTAAGCATTCCCATATGAAAATACGCTCCTAGCTCCAGACACCCTTTCATGTAATCACAAAAGTGTATTGCTACGGTAATTTGGAACCATTCCGGTGGAATCCATTAACCAGCTAGCATGATCTTGATAGGAAACCGAAAAATGATATCACGTATTGTTTTTGTTGATGAAAAATTAGAGAGGTCTCGATTTGATAATCCTAACACGATTGGCTACAAATATCCTTTCTAATACAAATTTTATTAATATTAATTAGGTACGCCTATGTAATTTTAACAAAGGTTTTTTAAATTTTTCCAAAAGACTTAAGTTGGTTGAATAAGTAAATTTGAATTTCAAGCAGAAACAGTGTTTTAGTAAAAGAAAATGAGTTTTATTTTATGGAAGTTAATGATGATCACTGTGTGGATTATACTTTGTAAATGAATCACCATTTCTGTTTAAGAAGAATCTAATTCTTTTACAATATTTGACGGGAAAGCTTAATTATCATCAATCATAGTGCACACGACGACCGGACATGTTGAAAAATCGATTTATAGATTAAGTACGTAGTTTCGTGGAAACTGGATCATGACTCCTTATGGAAGGTAAAGATATCCTTCTCTAAACAACTATTCGAGTTTTTTTTATAGAAGACTTATGTTTTTTCTGCCGTTTCGTATAACAGGCTCTCAGTAAAACATAGCAGCAAAACTTGTTTTTTTTTTGTGATTCCTAAACCAAAAAGACTATCTATCGAAACATAAAACTCGTTGATTTCAGGTCAATTAGCCACACCAAAACCTTTTATTTTATTATTGTTTGTTAATGAAATGAGATTTTATATTTTTTGCCATGACCGCGTCTCTATTTGTTCAAACGTCTGGTCACGTAATAACTATTATAATAATCTGTGTTTACGTAGTAAATATTGTTATAATCTGTGGTTACGTAGTAACTATTATTATAATCTGTGGTTACGTAGTAACTTTTATAGTAATAATCTGTGGTTACGTAGTAACTTTTATAGTAATAACCTGTGGTTATGTAGTTACTATTGTTATAATGTGTGGTTACGTATTAGTAACTATTATAATAATCTGTGGTTACGTAGTAAATATTGTTATAATCTGTGGTTACGTAGTAAATATTATTATAATCTGTGGTTATGTAGTTACTATTGTTATAATGTGTGGTTACGTATTAGTAACTATTATAATAATCTGTGGTTACGTAGTAAATATTGTTATAATCTGTGGTTACGTAGTAACTATTATTATAATCTGTGATTACGTAGTAACTTTTATAGTAATAATCTGTGGTTACGTAGTAACTTTTATAGTAATAACCTGTGGTTATGTAGTTACTATTGTTATAATGTGTGGTTATGTATTAGTAACTATTATAATAATCTGTGGTTACGTAGTAAATATTGTTATAATCTGTGGTTACGTAGTAACTATTATTATAATCTGTGGTTACGTAGTAACTTTTATAGTAATAATCTGTGGTTACGTAGTAACTTTTATAGTTATAACCTGTGGTTATGTAGTTACTATTGTTATAATGTGTGGTTACGTAGTAACTATTGTTATAATCTGTGGTTACGTAGTAACAATAAACATAATTAGTGGTCTGGTCTAATCCGGAGATCGCAAGTTCGAATTAAAGTGTATTATGCGTGCATTTTTTCATGTTTTCTGTTTTTGTAATAAAAGTAATGTATGCAATCGAATTACGTTCATTCCATAATTATTATGATTGACACACTCGTTTCCTTATATACCCCACATTATGTGAAAGTTGCATGAAATAATAAATAACAAATAGCTTGTTGTAGAACCAAGGAAAGTGAGTAATCTTTAAAATTTCGATATATACAAATCAAAACTCAAAATCTCTCAAATCCTTAACCTTCAAACAAGCAATGAGGTAATTTAAAACAAAGAAAACAAGTATTTACGTCACACATTGTACGGGTTCTGTTAAGAGCACAGCTCGTAAATTTTCAAAATATTTGGGCAATGGAGAGAATAGATTAATGAAATTAGAGTGGTGAAAGAAATTTGTGCGCAAGTGAAAGATAAAGCTTGACCGGGCCGCCCTAGAAGGAGTACCTATGCCGTCCAAATTGGTGACATACTAAGGGCAAAGTCAAATGTACCTGGAATAGAAGAGATTGACTATATGACTAGATTAATGGATGTGGGGGTAGCGAAACTGATGTGTCAGTTTCATAGAATATGGAAATCTGTAGTCCCGTCTGGGAGACAGGCGTGGGTGGATAAATATTTTCAGTATTTTTTCCGGGGTCCAGATCAAAAGCCCAGATTATTAACAGTCCAGATAGATGAGAATTGCTAGCATAAACAACGAATCATGAGCAAGTATCTGTGTTTTGACGGAACCCTAAAAAGCATAAGCTGTTTCTATTAACATACGTGAGCACCTTAATTAGTTGGGCATAGTTGGGGCTTGGTACACCTGTGCAGGCCTTAAGCTAGGATTTATGGCTTAAGGCTTGAGTGGCGAAGAGTTCCGTAGCTCAAAGTAACTAAAATTTACTTTATTTGTAAAAATATGGTAACCGTTTTTATGTCCGTAAGCTGTACCATGGCTGAATGAGAATAGCATCTGGCGTAAGGAACCGGAAAAAGAATAATGTCAAATATAATGTGACTTTTATTTATGCAGCCAAACTCATAATGGAGGCTTGGTAAGAGATCAGTAGCACGGATCGATAACACTTTTAGCTAATTTTGCAAAATCCAAAAGTAAGGAGTTTGTAAGGAACCCAAAAAGAATAATTTATGAATTTCACAAGAAAGGTCATTGAACCTTGTTACTGAGCACTTACCGACTCTTTAGTAAGAATTTGGCTGCATAAATTAAAGTCACCTTAAAATATCGAGAAGTGACCTGACGTGACCTTTTTGTGAAGAAATTTTGTCGTCGTGAATTTGGTAGTTGTAATCGTCTGTCAATGGAACCTGCAAATCAAAGCCAAGGTTCCCTGCTTCAGCCCAGCACGGCATTGTTGTGATGATTGTTGTTTACTAAATGTATTAGGTATTATCATGACGGAAAAGCGAGGAGCATTTCACGCCTATAAAAAAACGAAGTTCTCACATAAAGTTGACGTTTTTAGGTAAGGTTAGGAAACCTTATAGTTTCGCCATGTCCGTCTGTCCGTCTGTCCGCGGCTTAGCGCAGAGAATATTAGTACTAGAAAGCTGTAATTTGGCATGGATATAAATATTACTCACGCCGACAAAATGGTGAAAGAAAATATTGAAAAAAAATTTTTTTAAAGGTACTTCTCATACACGTAAACTGGCGATGAATTTTTTTTCTCGTCTATCCCATAGTGTGGGGTATCGTTGGATAGGCCGTTCAAAAACATTGTGGGTGTGAACGAACCATTTTTCAATTTAGGGATCCATTGGCGAAATATTAAGCTTTAAGGTAAAAAAATTAATTAGTGTGGAGCGTCCCCCCCCCCTGCCGGTTAAACGGTTGTTTATAGAAATGTGATAAAAATTCAGAGTAGTATAAATAATTAATTTAAAAGGAATACCATCACAGCTCAGTAAGCTTTACAGGTTTAAGAGTACAGGACGCACCAAATTTTTGGTCCCCTAGAATGTATGGGACCAGAAGTTTGGCGCGGTCTGTATTAGTAGACCAACTTATATGTACTGGGCAACTACGGAACCCTACATTGCGCGTGGCCCGACACGCACTTGGCTGGTTTTTTATTTGTACGCTTGTACTCCCGAAGAGTCTTGGTAACGATGAGTCATAATCTCATCGAAAGCTCGACCTGTGCTCATTGTACAGTTAAACAAGTTAGTGGTATCCATAAGCACAACATTTATTTCCCATTACAATTCAAACTGATAGACAGGTTCAAACGAGACAAGCTTAAAAAACATACATAACAATAATAAGCTTTATTAATCCCAAATATTATTATGCTGATATAATAATAATATAATAATATAATTAAGCTACATTGTATAAAAATACATAATATTCTAAATATAGATTATATTATATTACATACTATATTGGAACTCGGAAAAAAATATTCATAATAACTGACTCCCCAATTTCCCAAGGCAAACAAAACATAATTTAGTAGATAACTTTAGCTACACTTATTACAAGGAAACGTTGAGAAAGGAGCTAATACCATCGCGTAATCTGAATAAAAAAGTGCAAAGTAACCAATTAGATGCGCAGTTTCAATCCAAACCCAACACACTTGCGCAAGCTTAACCAGTCATATTCAATTACTGGAAGCAAAATAAATCCCAAGTGAAAACTAAGATTAATCGCTGAAAAGTGTTGAAATAAATGCGCTAATTCTGAAGTAACGTTGTTGGTTGGAGCAGCCAGACGGGGGATGGTGGAGCGCCATTTATTCTCATTACCTTCCGAGAAAGGTCCGCGGCCCGCCATCTTCATAACACGATGAAATCACCTCTTTTTGTAAGGGTACAGGAAATATTAAAGTATGCTTATGGGAGTCATAATTATGGATGAAAGGATGAAGCGACACTTATAAAATACACAGGTGAAAAATGCTGCAGCGATACGCGCGCGGAAAAATGTGAACCATTTTGAAGCGCGTGAAGAAGTGTACTTGAATGTAATTATTGCACTGATGTAAACTATTTGTATTATATTAAGATTTAATTATAAATCCTTAAAAGTGCCATAAAGGCAAAACCGGTCAGGAAATTAGTAAATTCGTGGAAGAGTACCGGTGATTTTCTGTTCATTTCATTATGTATTCAAAGTTCCACCAAGTGCCAACAACCAACAGTATAAACATTCTGAATATAATTGACACGGATCACTCACCAGTATGCATTTGGCGGTATCAGTCTAATCGTTGTAAAACAAAGCTACTCTGCTATTCAACAAAACATCAATTTTTGCGACTGATTAATAAGACAAATAATTTAAGGGGTGGTTACTCCATTTTGTCCATTTTCAAATTCATTTTACACCAATAAATGCCGATGATTAAACTTTGTAAATAGTATATGTCATATTTCACTCTTTGATATTGATATTTCGGCCAATAGGTCTAAACTATCATCTAAATAGTATCTTTTCATTTGAGCTGTATTACGGTTTGGACAATAAAAGTTATCATATCATCATCAATATATTATATACTACTTATAATAAAACAGGAGAAACCGCTGTGTCTGTACATTGGAGAAAAGTAATAGAAATAGAAAGGGGGTGACTAAAGAAGAGTAATAGAACACAAATCAACGATTTTAAGAATTCTTTTCTGTCTGTCTCTCTGTCTGTCTGTTTGTTCACGCACATCTCTAAAAGTACTGAACAGATTTGCATGTAATTATCACAGCTGTACAGAACTTAATTTGGAATAGAAATTTGGCTTTATTTCATTAAAAAAGGATCTCGAAAAAAGATTTATCATCATTTAAAGATTTTTGGAATTTACTTTTCTACTGGTAGTAATTAGAAGTTATGGTACGGGATATCCTCAACGGATACAGAGTTTGGGCTTATTTGATTGGTCTTTGTTAGCAATTTGGTAAAACATGGTAACCAGGGTCAGATGATGGGACTGGAAGGTGGGTACGGGATCTCCTCAACGGACAACAGCAGACCCTTCGAGTTTGGTCTTATTTGATTGGTATTTATTAGCACTTTGGTAAAACATAGTGACCAGGGTCTGATGATGGGACTGGAATATGGGTACGGGACCTCATCTCCTCAACGGAAAACAGCAGACCCTTCGAGTTTGATCTTATTTTATTGGTATTTATTTGCACTTTGGTAAAGCATGGTGACCAGGGTCTGATGATGAGACTGGAAGGTGGATACGGGATCTCCTCAACGGACAACAGCAGACCCTTCGAGTTTGGTCTTATTTGATTGGTATTTATTAGCACTTTGGTAAAACATAGTGACCAGGGTCTGATGATGGGACTGGAATATGGGTACGGGACCTCATCTCCTCAACGGAAAACAGCAGACCCTTCGAGTTTGATCTTATTTTATTGGTATTTATTTGCACTTTGGTAAAACATGGTGACCAGGGTCTGATGATGGGACTGGGAGGTGGGTATGGGATTTCCTCAACGGACAACAGCAGACCCTTCGAGTTTGGGCTTATTTGATTGGTATTTATTAGCACTTTGGTAAAACATGGTGACCAGGGTCTGCCGATGGTACTGGAAGGTAGGTACAGGATCTCCTTAACGGACCACGGCAGACCCTTCGAGTTTGGGCTTATTTGATTGGTATTTATTAGCACTTTGGCAAAACATGGTGACCAGGGTCTGCTGATGGTACTGGAAAGTGGATACGGGATCTCCTCAACGGACAACAGCAGACCGTTCGAGTTTGGGCTTATTTGATTGGTATTTATTTGTACTTTGTTAAAAACATGGTGACCGTTGCATATTGTCGTTCAAAAAATCATATTCTTTTGTTTTACTTATTTCCACGAAAATCCATTCGACGTGGGTGGAGCCGCGGGCAAAAGCTAGTACTAAAATAAACACCATAAAAATGTGATATAAAACAACCATCATATTAAAAACCCATTCCTCTAATTCCAATATAGTAAATAAAACACCACAAAACGGCGAGTTTTCTGAGCGGCCCGCTTCCGCTGGGCAGGACAAACGTGTGTAAAATGAACGCGTTGGAGCAGAACAGATTTCTCTGGATAACCTCGCCCTAATTGTTTCAAATGAACTATCTAAGGCGCAAGCCAGACAGAAGCAGCGCGCCACGCATCGGGCGCCCAACTGGCGCGCTACCGGTGCGCATTGGACTGAGGCTGAGGCGATTTTGTACCGCTTCTGGCATGTACGCAGAGGCCTATACCGACGGCTTCAATGCCGTAGTAAGCCAACAGCTTGCTGAGCACGTTTGTAGACAGGTGGGACTCTCCGATTCTACGCCATTGGATTCGCCTGCATTTCCATGTGTAGTGGGGCGTGGAATCATGTTGTATATCGATCGATTTATTAGCATAAGTTACTAACAATAGCATAAGTTGTTTTATTACTGACATGTTTATTTGGATCTTTAATGTGAAGTAAATACATTTGATTTGATTTGATTTGATTTGTTATTCATAATATTTAAGTCGCAAAATAACACGCAAAAGAGAAACAATTGAATCAAATAAATTTTAGGTAGGTATTCATTTAGATGTCCAATATGAACTGGTGTATGTCCCTGATTTTTACAAAAACATCGTGACAATGACAAGAAAAATAATGCTTCGCATCAAACCATTGTCGATGCATCAAACAGACGAAAAATTACGGAGTGAGTTCTTAAGTTTTATCGACGCTTACTAACAGGCGTGGTAATTATAGTTTTTTTGTCTCGGAAAATTAGGACGATAGGATGTCGTTTATCGGTGTGTGTGATAGGTACCAATTCATTATATTTAATAATATTTATAGCACACCGTGCGTAAAATGACCACTTTACGCACGCTGCGCTTGCGTAAAGTCGGCATTTTCCGCACTTTTGCTATAAAATATTATACGATACTCGTGCGAGAAACTTTTTCTCGACTCGTGTGATTGCAGCACTCACCTTCGGCTCGTGCCGCAAACTCACACTCGTCAGAAAACGTTTCATCGCTCTCGTATCGTAATGTACTATTATTTAATTTATTGTCAGAAACTAATGTGAAATTCTTACTTTCAGGAAATAAAGTTATTTGAAGCATTTTATAGCGCAAGGCCATTGGAATAATAATAACATCGTCAGCGGGAGATTTTAAAATTCGTTTATAATTTTACGTTTTCACGTTTTTTTATAAACTAACCTAAATGACATTATAAACTATCGGATTTTACATATCCAGATGTCACGCGGACATTATAGAACGTGACTTTCGTTTATATAGCCAGATTCATACTAAAAACTCGGTAAGTGGCCAGGTCCAAGGCTCAATGACCCTGTTTGCGAAATACGAAAAATATTTTTATATCTTTATACTTGTTCAATAACAACCTCGGCTCAATTAGTATAGGAAGTCTAAATTTAATTTTGCGTATTTCTCAGAAAGGGTCATCGAACCTTGGACCTCACAACTTAAAGGGTCTCCAGTATGAATTTGGCTATATTCAGGTAGCGCGTTGTGATGGGGCACTACGGGGAAAATCTAAGCTATAAGAGATAGAATTAGCTCAAAGGACTCTCTTCATCGATTTTGGAGAAAATAAAAACTGCGTTCAAAGCTTTTTCTCCGAAATCGATGGCGGCAGTCTTTTGTTCTATCTCTACAGTCTAGATTTTTACCACACTGTCCCATCTCAACGCACTAACCTGTAGAAACATTATTCGGAGTGCATTGTACACATTATTAAGGTTCCGTACCTTACAATTAAAAAAAACGGAATCCTTATACGATAACTATGTCCGTCTTTTCATCCATCAATACCCTTTTTCTCGGCCCCCGTTAGAGATATTAAGTTAAAACCTCTTATTGAAGTCTACGCCTTCATACTGCTCTTAAAAAACCAGGCTTCCCACTTTACACGATCAATTTCATACAAATTGGCGCACCATGATGATGACTTAAGGATACCTCTTTTTCGCACTTACATCAAAATGTACTATTCATAATTTTAAATGTTTATTTTTATAGGTTTGCAACTGACCAACAAGCAACAGTGAGACCCAAAAAAATCATAAAATGTTATTAAAAAAATGCGTTTTCGTCCCTTATTGGTTTAAATAAAATAAAAGGTGAAGCAAGCTAAGATAGCCACATGCGAGCGACAAAGTTTTGCAATTGATCAGGCGGGCGCTTTGCTGACTGTACTCCTTTAGTGTTTATTCAATAAAGTTTTTATTTCACCAAAAGGTAAATTCACTGTGACGTACGCACACAACTGTAAAGTGAGGAGACATACAGTTTCGCGCCGAGAATCGCACACGTGTTTATCTAATTTGGCGCAGTCTGGAAAGTTGCGAGCTGCAACACTTGCGCGACTCAAATTAGAGATTCATATTAATTTAGGGATTATGCTGACAATGCCCGGCCGTTGTGTTGTGTCTCCGATGTTACCCCAAGTTTCAAATTTCGAATCCCGGGAGTTTCGAAATTCGAAATTTTCTCAATTAGTTGTGTTGTGTTAGTTGCCTCAAAGTTTTGGTAATACGCAAATGGAAATGATGGAAGTCATATCAAAGTTAAACTTATGCTGAGACAGTGAAAGTAGATTTTAGGGTTAAAGCAAAACACTTTTGCAAGATGTCTGTAGACGGTTTTCTAAATGGCGTAACATTTTTCTTGCTATCTTTCTCAATCCTAAATACGCGCCAAAACGATGTTATTTTAGACTTATTTAGGATGCAAGGCACACGATTTCAGAGAATAAGTCATACTCTAATGCCCCCTTAGAAGGGGCATCTCCCTCGGTAGAAGTAAATAAATTGTCGCCCGTAAGCCCCAGGGGAAAAGATAACAAAATTATTTTGGTGTATACGAATAGAAGGTCTTTATTGAACTGCCCACTGATTATGTGACAGGATACAATTTTAGTAGCTTTTATTTTTTTCGTGTAAATCAGGTCTGCGATTCCCCTTGGGATTTTCTTTGCAAAGAAAACTTTTTCTTTGTTAAGTTTCTCGTATCTTTATCGTTACACACTTCGTGTAAATTTCAGTCCGCTTCCTTGTCGAGTAAATATTTGATCGTGAAAAGGGACACACGAGAACACGCGTCAATCCGGGAACAAGAGTTATTTTTGTAATAAAACACCCAACAAACACATGGATACGTACTCGTCTATTGTTACGATCATCCAACAAAGTTGGATACCAACAAGAATGAATGAATAAACACTTTATGGGACACAAAAATATATATTTAAAACATACAAAGAACAGAAAGATAGCAATGACGGACTTATTCCTACAAGGAAATTCTTCCAGTCAACCTTGGGAAAACATAGAAACGTCTTCTTACAAATTTACATCAGTGCATACATAATTACAAAGAGTTATTTTAAATCTATAATCTAAACATAAATATACTACATACAAATACGTACATAAATACACAGGTACATACATACATACAAATAAATAAGTAGCTTAGTCAGTAAGTCATTCAGAGAGAGGAGAGGTAAACTTTTTTCAAGTTATATTTAAAAAAGGACGCAGAAGGAAGATGTTTCAGGGTTTGCGGAAGTTCATTCCAGAGCTGAACAGCATTGACCAGGCCTATATGTATAATTATGGTACGTTATGGACGAGAACGTGAATAATCAGTGGTTGGGCTAAAACTGTTAGAAATCCGAGCTACTGGCTATGTACTTATTGCCAGCCAGACATGCAACAAGGTGATCCAGTAAGGATTCTGTTTTCTTTATGAGGTACGGAACCCCAAAAATAGATAGCGGGCGAAAATGTTTTGCATTTGAAGGGCCGAGTTCTAGAATTTTTATAATTTTTTATCTGAGAGTACCACCGTGTTCAGTATGTCATGGTTCGTTTGTGTAATTTTTCCCATAAGTGTGGTAAACTTAAATCAATATAATATGTTTGTAACATTTTTCAATTTCCAATATCTCAGAACACCATTTTGGTACTACTCTTAGAATTCTAATTCTATTTTAAGACTTGTCCCACAAATATTTAAGGAAAAATGTTATTCAATCACAAAAATACACAAGCACCTTTTGTATTTTTCTGCTATTTTGATATTTGTTATAAATACGCTCAAGAATTTTAATAGTAAAAATAGTATGTCATATAATCTCAATTTTATTTCTGAACTATTTGCGGTTTGAATTCATAATTAAATGTTAACAACTACCCCATATGCTTCATGGACTACCCTAACGGCTAGGTAGGCACTTCGTTGGTTGAATTCAGACATTTGACTTTTTATTGATCAGGAGTTACATGTTATTATCCCTTAATTTCACGAAAGAATGTTCTTATTATGTACACTATTATATAAATAGGTAAAATTTGTTTGTTTGTATGTAAGGGGAATCTCTGGAACTCCTGAACCGGTTCTAAAAATTACTTTACTAATATAAAACTACACTGTCATTGACTGGGTAACATAGTCTATAGTCAGTTTCCGGGGCGGGCAGTTTCTAACGAACATAATTAATAATTGCGGAACCAATTTTGAATATTATTTTACTGTTATAAGGGTTAGATCTTCACTTGGACAAATACTATAGTTTGTTCCCTGGGTATGGGTAGCTCCCTAGAGATATGTCCCTATGCTTATTTTATCAATAGCTATAGCTATTAATTAAATTAGAGTGAGTTATCTATGAAATTACTGAACTGATTTTGAAAACTGTTTAACTGTTGTAATGATTAATCTCTTCACTTGGACAAATACTATAGTTTGTTCCCTGGGTATGGGTAGCTCCCTAGAGATATGTCCCTATGCTTATTTTATCAATAGCTATAGCTATTAATTAAATTAGAGTGAGTTATCTATGAAATTACTGAACTGATTTTGAAAACTGTTTAACTGTTGTAATGATTAATCTCTTCACTTGGACAAATACTATAGTTTGTTCCCTGGGTATGGGTAGCTCCCTAGAGATATGTCCCTATGCTTATTTTATCAATAGCTATAGCTATTAATTAAATTAGAGTGAGTTATCTATGAAATTACTGAACTGATTTTGAAAACTGTTTAACTGTTGTAATGATTAATCTCTTCACTTGGACAAATACTATAGTTTGTTCCCTGGGTATGGGTAGCTCCCTAGAGATATGTCCCTATGCTTGTTTTATCAATAGCTATAGCTATTAATTAAATTAGAGTGAGTTATCTATGAAATTACTGAACTGATTTTGAAAACTGTTTAACTGTTGTAATGATTAATCTCTTCACTAGGACATAGGTTATAGTTTGGTCCCTGGGGATGGGCAGTTACCTAAGGAGAAAGTTATTGATAACTATCGAAACTATATTGAAAATTCTTTAACTGTTTAAATGGTTAGTCTCTTCACTTGGACACAGGCTTTAGTCTGTTCCCTGGGAAAGGGTAGGTCCCTAGGAACATAAACATAAGGCCAGACATATAAAATTATTTTCATGAGAAACAAAAGTCAAGGCAAATATGGACGTATTGTAAAATTAATTTATATCCAATAATTTATGAAAAAAGATTCGATAAGATTACCCAAAAACTAATCAACGCGAGCGAAACTGCGGGCAAAAGCTATTCAAAAAACCGGCCAAGTGCGAGTCGGACTCGCGCACGAAAGGTTGCGTTCCGGCAAAAAATATAATATTCTGTGAATATTTCAAGCATCTACCTGTTGCCGTTATCAATATCGAGCAAAAAAATCACGGTTGTTGTATGAAAGCCCCCTTTTAATATTTATTTTATTCTGTTTTTTAGTATTAGTTGTTATAGCGGCAACAAAAATACATCATCTGTGAAAATTTCAACTGTCTAACTATCACGGTTCATGAGATACAGCCTGGTGACAGACGGACAGACAGACAGACGGACAGCGGAGCCTTAGTAATAGGGTCCCGCTGGTTACCCTTTGGGTACGGAACCCTAAAAAGAACATGAAAATGCGGCATGTATTACGCTTTTGTAAAAGCGCTTTTATAGATCGTTAATTTTCTTGGAATTCGGAATTATGTTAATAAAGAATATGCATGTAATTTTTTAATGCACAAATCGTTAATATATGATTAAATTAGGGCTATGAATAAGAATTTACAACTAAATTATCCATATTTCAAAGTTATAAAATCAAAATAAGTTTCATAATAATCTTCTACAATTCAAACGGCTGCCATTTTAGCGCGCATCAAGTGACGTCACATGATACTGCTCTTGCTTGCGGTGTATGGCGAGTGGCCGGTTTTATTTTCATTATTTTTGATTAAAATTACTATTACAAAATATTTGAGGATTTCGTTTTGCATTTATTAATTTGAAACTTAATATTTTATGATGAAATGTACTCACTTTGTCACAAAAGGCAGTAGCCAATGGTGACGCTTTTTGCATTTGCGTTTCATTTCATCAAAATGTTGTATTTTTTAAATGGAAATAATCATAAAACTATAAAATAAAATAGTTTCCCATTAAATTATTATCATTCAATTCTACTAAGTAAATAGAATACAAAAAACGTAATATTCTCTATTAGTAATATATTGCGTTTTTTGTATTCAATTTACTTAGTAGAATTTAATGATGACTTCCCATAAGCAACAGACTTGTGCTTGGGAAAATTCAGAAGTAAATTTTCTCTGCAGCGTAAGGAGCTGACGAGTTTAAATTTACTATGAAGATATTCAGGAGCGGAGGGATCGTCTAAAACGTTGTATAGAAGAATTAAGATGTGAGTATTCCTACGAAGGCTTAAACTTAAAGTATTTTCTCTTAAGAGCTTCACCTGTGTCCCTGTTTCTTGGGGTCAAAATTGAGATCAACATTGTTAATTTTTTCATGGTTCTTCCAGGTTACGGAATGGCAACCATATGTGGTATATTATTACTAAGTATTTACTTTCACTACATGATAGTCCAGTTCATGTATCTAATGAGGTCACTTTTTTGCAGCGGGACCCTAGTCTAATAAGATCAGTTATTGTAATGAATCGTTTAATACCGACAACGAAATATTAAAGCATTACGTAGTTAAGTCTGGGTGGAAAACCATGTCAAGAAGAAAGCTCAGAAGCTTTAAATATCATGAAATATAATTATAGATGGTAAAACCTCATAGAAATAAATTATATAGTAGCTGCATTCGTAACAACACTACAAAATAATATGAAGTATATTTTAACGAATCTTTTCAACAGTCCTCATACAATATTTTTAATTTAGCTTAATTAATACACCAACTCATCGCAGTCGTGAAAATTAAGCACGGAGCGGAATTATATTAAACCGAAGCATACGAGAGCGTTTGGTAGTCTGTGACAAAAATCACGTTAGTAGATTCAAGGGGGTGAGGTGCGGTAGTGGAGGGGTGGGGAGTAGGCAGTCTCAAGAGCCGTCTGCCGTAAAGTATCGCTTAATGACGTGTAACAAGTGTAGTCCGCATAGCAATTGCTGTTGCATGTGCATGAAAAACGCTCTCCAGCGGACGATACGGTTGCAGAAATGTAGACGATGATGTTTGTGTGTGTGCGTTTCGGTTATGCCAAGCGCCCAAGACGCTTTCTGTGAGACGTGGAATTTTAGATGCTTGGTTTTGGATTCGGGTAAGTAAATGGGAGTTGCGTGGGTGATGCAAATTTATACGGTTATTTATTGCGTGCACATCGCATGGGTTGTGTGTTTGGGCATCGTAAGATCTATTTTGACCTAAAATTGTACTGTAATCCAAGGATCAATTGTTAATGCGTCCAACCCTCAGTCGCTATGAAAGTAAGGAAGTTTGTAAGTGGAAACAAAGAAATTAAACTACATAATGTACTCGTAGGGGGTGTCAGAGGTGTTACCAAGTGTGAACTGTGAAATACAAGTCAGAGTCCACTTTTGATATGTCCGATTTTCAGCAACGAGTGTTACGTCCCAAACGTGGTGGGTGGTGAGACACTTTATACTTACTTTATTTCAGACACAAAACGACTAACAGTTTAAAGTGCCTTCCGATGCATGCAGACTGGACACAAATCGAAGTTCACCGTGGGGATTGAATCCACTAACCTCTAGGTTAGCAGGTGAGTGCTTTACCACTCGGCCGCAAAGTACAAAAGAAGAAAAGAATACCATCAAAAACAAAACTTGTAAAAAAAACAAGCTCACAACTTAGTTCTTCTACTGTAAAAAGTTGTGAGATCCATGTAAATCCAAGTCGGTTAAAATTCAGTCCCTACATAGGGGACCTTCTGTAGCTAACCTAACAACATCTTATAGTGACCATATCAATATTAAAAATCTTTAATGTTTTAAATAAATAGATTGACTTGGCGATCGCATGAAAACACAATGTATCTCACAAGTAATACGTATTTATTAAATTGAATTATTTTGTGCGATTGCCAAGTTAATCTATTTATTTAAACTATGATGACTCACTATAAGATGTTGTTAGGTTAGCTAATTATGTAATAACCTAAGACAAAAACTGAATAAATTAACCGACTACTGGTATTACATGGATCTCACAACTTTTTACGGTAGAAGAACTAAAGTTGCGAGACTTGTTTTTTTTCCAAGTTTTGTTTTTGATGGCATCTCATTTCTATATATAAAAAAGTAGATAGTCCTACTTTTTTTCCTTTCCGGTACCTTCCACTTACATCTACAAATGTAACTTTGTAATCCTATATATTTATATGGGATTACAAAGTTATTTTATGCAGTTGGTTTATCTACAGAGCTTTGCAGTTGCAAAATATTTTAGTTTTTTCCTGATTTATACACTTAACACTAGTTGTATTCCAAGTTTGAAGCTTCTATGTCTGCTAGAAGTGCCTCAGAGTTTTGATGATCGGTTAGTCAGTCAGTCAGTGAGTGACAAAATTGAGAAACTTTGACTAGTTATTAAACTATGTACTGGTTCAAATTAAATAAAATTTGTAATATACCGTGTTTATACAATGCCTGCTTGGTTACTGAAAATTCAGGGTTCTAGTTTTATCCACAATTAAGTTATAGGGGGGTCGAAAATGGCCTGAACTGCTTCGGGAAAAGGTCGTGCGGCCGTGCCGCTTTTTAGCTCGACTTGGCGGGGGCACTGCTGTGCCCGCAGAAAAGTACTTACAAAAAAGGCATGATGACTAAAAAAAAATTATTAGTCCGTCAGTTAGATTATCAGAAAATATTGGACACGTATTTTTTATTTTTTCAATTATACAAACAATGATGAAGATATAGCCCGCTGAAGTTCCGCGTGACGTTACATCTAGGTACAATTTTACTTAGAAGTGACGTCATTTTCCCCCACTCCCAAACTTTGACACGCTTTATCTCTGTCATTTTTTGTTTGTTTGACAAAAGAAAAAACACTTGTCCAATATTTTTTGATAATCTAAATGACGGACTAAATAGAATAATATTTTGTTTACCCTGTGTACAAGCCTATTATGAATACGTGTAGAATTTCTGAGAAAATCCGTAAGACACAAACATTCGGCTTTGATTACATATATTTTTATAAAGCTACTCCCATTAACATGCATCATTAAGGTCTCCAAATGCGATAAGTGTAATAAGTAACATAAAAAAAACTTTTTTCATCGAAATAATTTAATCATGAGGCTTCTACGTGCCGCGCGCAATCTCATTATCTCGTCCGTACGAAGCGCGCGCCCGCGACCATTTTTTTTTTGGTAAATTTGCATACGTAATTAATTAAGTTTTTGAGACAATGCTGTTCATTCTCGTTTAAGTCAGATGGATTAAAAATGTACAAGTAAATACGGATGTTGATGTTTGACTAGGATGGTTTGTGCTTTTTTGTATGTCAGCTTTACAGGAGAAACAATGACAGTTTATTTAGAATATCATGTTGATTGTTGGCACTTGGTGGAAACTTGGAAAAAACAATGAACAGGAAAATTCCACTATTAAAAACTACCTGCACGGTTTTCAAAGGAATTATACTTAGATCTATATTAAAATGTTGCACAATTAATGACACTAACACTTTTTGGAATGAGGGTAATCGTTTATTTAATTTCTAGGGCTTCTAAAGTCTTTCTTTTGACTTTATTACACATGTGAAGGGATTTAAAACCGTTCTCAGTGTAAAAGGTATGATCGTCGGAAATCAGGTATTCTGGAAAGTAAGAATACATTTTTGTTAGTATCTAGCATCTGCAATGTTCTTTGACCCTAGTTTCAAAGGATCTACCTGTCTGACCTATATACTTTTTACTATATTCAGCGCAGGATTTTTATGAAAATGAGAAGTTCTGTCCTTATTAGTGCAAATAAGGTTTTTTAAAGAATGCATAGTATAAGTCTATTGTTATCTACTCACGTATTTTACTTTGTTATAATTGTTTCTTTTTTCATTTGCACGCTCCCTTTTTATGTTTTTTTCCTTATCTACTATTTCACCAAAAGATTGCCTGGAAGATGTTGCTGTTAGCAATAAGTGCCGCCTTTGTACTCTATAAAATATTTTAATACCCTTTTTCATGTTTTGTGTAAATGTACATTAAGTGTAATAAATAAAACAAATAAATAGTGTAAAATGCTGATCTGGAGTTGCACAGAATTCTAGAAATGAACTTCTACAAAATTTGTTTACCAATTCTAATACACATACTTATACAAACATTTAGCTAGTAGCTTCCTCTTATCAGTGCTAAGGGAGTAGTACACATGAATATTTAACGAATTGGTTTCCTCGGCAAGTTTGGAGTCTGACCACACACCCTTTCACTGATGGATTCCTCTAAGAAACAGGCAGTTTGGTCCTCAGAGACTGATGTTTTCATGGTATTTCCCGTTACAGAGTTTGTATTTAACCTTTAGTGCAGGTAAATTTTACTGCTTTTAATATTTTTACAGAAGGATACATACGCAAGATTGGGGCTTTTAGACAGCTATACAGGGGGGCTTAGTAATAGGGTCCCGTTTGGCATCCTTCGGGTACGGAACCCTAAAAATATATTTCCGCACGAAAAATAGTTTTATGAACTATTTGAATTTTTTTGTCATTTTTGTTAAGGGGGTACCGAGGCTCCGTGTTTGTTTGCGTGAGGCACACCGGCAAAAGCGAGCGCGCGTTTTAAAACCGTTCTTAAGGGGGGGTTATCCCGATTTTGTCTCTTTTCAAATTCATTTAAACCAATAAATAGCGATGATTAAATTTTGTTAGAAATATATGTCATATTTCACTCTTTGATCTTAATATTTCGGCGGTTCAAAACATGAATACTTGCATTTCCTTCGATCCGATTAAATGGCAAAGATAGGTCTAAACTATGATCTAAATATAATTTCATTTGAGCTATATTAAGTTTTGGACAATAAAACTTATACTTAAATGAACGTCGTGAAAAATGTGATATAAAACGGCCGTCATATTAAAAACCCATCCTTGTAATTCCAAAATAATTAGTAAAAACATCTCGAAATCGCGAATTTTCTGAGCGGCCTGCTTCCGCTTATCAGGATAAACATATGTAAAATAAAAGCATTGGAGCAGGACAGATTTCTCTGGCTAACCTGGCCTTAAAGCGCAAGCAATACTGGCTCCCCGTCCGACAGCCGAAGCAAGACTGCCTAAAGTGGGGAAGCGAGGCGGCTCAGGGGCCTTATTGTCTAACTTTAAATCAATCGCGATACCTTTTAATTTGACATTTGTACCATACTTTAAATGTCAAAATCAAAGGTATTGCAATTGATTTAAAGTTACACGATAAGGCCCCAGGTTAGACTGGGCGGAACGTGCGAGAATTTAGTAGTTAAAATAAATGCATATTTTGAAAATGTAAAGTGTATAAGTTATAGAAAATATATGGATTTGTTATTATAAGAAACTGATGACCTTCCGTGAAGTATTTACACCGTACTAAGGATTTATTTTGTATTTTAGAGATAGCTTTGGATTTATTTTCTATCGAAGGAAATAATAAATAATCGTGTTTCTAAAATGTATTATTTATGAAGTGAATCTTTCAATATCTTTTATATTAATTGCATAACTAAAGCTTAAGTAATAACGATACAACAAGGGATCAAACGAACGCAATTATTTCGCTAAAAGCTTGATACTCCCTTAAAGTTTAAAAAAAGTTCCATACTAAAAAAGATGGAATAGAAACTCTGGCAGGGAAACAGGCAAACAGGCTCATTTAACTTAACCCTGACCAGTAACCGAGTCTCCAATATGAATTTGGCTATGTAAACAAAAGTCACCTTATATTTGAACAACGTCATACCAGTCAAAAAAAGTTATTACGCATGATCAGTATCAGTAGAGTATATGTTTTATCACATCACTAATATATTTCGAATACCGAAGAGAAAACAGGAGTTGCGATTGTATTTTTAGGTGTTCATTTAAAAATAATATTTTTATTGGATTGAATCCTCTTACATTACCAAAACTACTACAACGGGGCATGTGTGTTTTGAGTTCATACAGATTTTCGGTTACTTGCGGTTTCTTGAGTAAAATAACACCAAATCAAATGCATAATTGAAACGGTTCAACTATGTACCTTCTGCTATAAGGATTTTGATCTAAACATTGTTAGAAGGTTCACAGTAAATTCCTAAATAGATTACTTGGAAACTGAAGCCGATTACATTCGTTCGGAATCGTGTGGCATGGCTGAGTTGACCGCAAGACCACAGAGTGGCGTTGATGGAGACCAACCCAAGAAAAACGAAGTTGATATTTAAATAAAGCATAAGATTTGATATAAGAAAGCGTTCTACGAACGATTATACGATGATTGATCAACGCACCCTTATAGAAAAACTATGCAATTGTGCTCTTGCTAGGGAGCTGTTAACTGATAAAATTTGCGTTAGTCATTAAAACACTGGAAAAAAAGAACAATGGTAATAAAATAGATTAGAAGATGGTTTTTAAAGAGTAAAAGACTATCTTATTCTAGATATCATACTTGTGGATGCCTCACAGCGAAATTCTTGTGGATCCCGTTTCGTTCGATCTCGTGGGAATTTTCTAAAATGGCTTCTTAGCGAATGAAACCTACAGTCCTACATAGTTCCTAGGTTCCACCATTTGTCAACCACTACATGTGTGAGATTAATATAGAATTTTGTGAAATTAGCAAAAAATGTTATCGATCCGTCATACTGATTACTTACAAAGCCTACAGTATGAATTTGGCGGCATAAATTAAAGTCACCTTATCTAAACAGTTTTATAATAACAGTGCCCATCAGTAAAAATAGCCCAAGACTGCCAACCAGCTTTTTGAGAAAACAAGAGAAGCCACGAGAGAAACTGTCATTCCATCAGTACAACTCCGCAGTCAAACGTTTTTATGCTGAATTCTAAAAACCAAATCCCTGGATCTAGGCACGTTTTCTAGTTTTAGCTTTGCGCTGCAAACGTCATACTTCGTGCAAGTTAAAACGCTTTTCCGATTTCAGTTGTGCAACGATTTTATTTGCTGATTGGTTTGTGATCGCCAGACTTCAACTATTTTGAAATTGAATTTTATTTTTCAATATATTTTTATACACAGCAGTACGCATTGTTCGGCTTTTTATATATATCTACATTTCTCGTCCGTCCCACATATCGCTTACTCTTAGATGATATGACTAGCTTTTGCTATTCATTATCTCTTTTTTCAGGTAATGGAAATTTACAAATGAAAGCTCCTAAATCTACAAATAGGGTGACGTGGTATATTTTGTACGGATTCTGTCAACGTAGATATAATCTGTTGGAAAACATCCTTTGTAGAAAGTGGAGTCATCGAGAGATGGTACCTTTAACAGCTGATGTAATGCATATACATATATACTTATAATATAGTTTGATATTTTCTGTATATGCCGAGGAAATTTGTTATATTTGTCAAGCTACCGCTGGCCTCCCTGGACAAGCTTGCTTAGTGTGGGGGCCATTGTAATGTCTTAACTGTGTATTTTTATTGTACTTATCCTTATTTTGTATTTTGCTCTGTGTTGTGTACTGTTATTTTGAATAAATAAATGAATTGAATTGAATTGATGCGATTACATTTCAAATTGATTCGGTAAAAATTTAAGTATGAGTTGATTCAATAAAATATCGATTTTGAAACACATACGACATAATATTACTACAAAAGACAAAAGGCCAAATCTGTTCACAAAGCAGCCACAGAATCTATTGGTTGATTTACATTTGTTTTGCTAGAAATAATTTAACCAGCAAAATGTTATAGTTTGGAAAGAGACGGAGAATAATATACCTATATTATAGTAACAGATTAAGTAGATTTAATTAATTTAATAATTATCATTCCCCGTTGAATTATCTTGAATTTTAAATCCCATGAGTGTTGAAAAAATAAAAAAAATTTGAATAAAGGTCTTTAAATGATTTGCTTTATTTATTTTTATCATGTTTAAATTTACATCTTTGAACATTTTAAGCACTTTTCCGCGGTTACAGACATGTAAATCAAATGTCAGATTAATCAGCTCAGCCATTTTTGAGTTATACCATGACCTGACCAAAGTTTCGGCAGCTTCGATATAAGGCTTTCCTTTATATAAGAGAAATCACTAAAATCACTCTAAAGACCAACGTGTGCGTCTACCTCACGATATTAAAGTTCATCCAAATTTAGAGTTAAGCTACACAAAGGTCGGTAAGTAATTTACAAGGAAGCAGTCGTAATTAATTTCCCGGGGATTAGGGTGCAAATACCGGGCTAAAGTGAGGGTGCTCTTAGAGACAAACACCGAAACCGGTGTATTGTGAAAAAGCCGCTTCAATTTTGGACACAAAGGCGATGGGCTTAAACGGAGCCTTTTATTAGCAAAACACAAATATTCTGTTGACGTCGCCATTTAAATGTTAAAAGAATCTAAATGAATGCGAGGGTGAGTCTATTAATCAAGGTCCAGATGTTTCATTTATTTATCGATTTGCAGGCATGCATGTCATATAAGAATTTTGTCGTGCTACGATGCCGTTGAAACAATTGAATTTCAACAACATAAAAAAGCATGCAAGGACTTAGGGCTGTGTAGTCCTTCGGAGTGACACAAAAACCGTGACCTATTTTTAAAACCAAGGTATACACTCTTGCTTCTTGAAAGTGTCCCTTGTGGCCCTGTTAATATTATATGTTGCTACCATTGACGTACCTCCAAGTGGACATCGGGTCTGTGCCCGAACCAAAAGAGAGTCAAAACCATTGAAAATTAAATAAAAAACCGGCCAAGTGCGTGTCGGGCCACGCGTAATGTAGGGTTCTGTAGTTGCCCGGTACATAGTAATTGGGCCATTACACTTTTTAATTTACGTCAATGACTTAGTAAATGTCGTCAAAACCTGTAAGGTTTATCAATTTGCGGATGATACCTGCCTCATATCTGCCGATGAAAATGTAGCAAGAGGACTGTCCAAACTACAAAAAGACTTTGACAATTTGTGCAAATGGTGCCATGACGCAGGCCTTGTCCTAAATATACAAAAAACTAAAATGGTGCACATACGTTCTCCTTATATAAAAACCGACCTTAACATCGAACTAAAAGCACACGGCCATTCCTGTTTGCATAATACTTTTAAAACCTGTGCCTGCCAGGCTATAGAAGTAGTTGACAATCATAAATATCTGGGCTTAGTAATTGACAAGCACCTGAACTGGGGCACTCACGTAGACGGAGTTAACAACAGACTTCGCGCTATTCTTGCTAAGATATACATAATTAGAAATAGAATCCCGTTCCCAACTCTAATGACGTTGTATAAATCCCTCGTTGAACCCATAATTGACTATGGACTAAGCAGCTATGGCCGAACTTTTAAATCATATTTAGATCCCCTTTTATCTCTCCAAATTAGAATCTTAAAAAGAATCGTTGGCCCAAAAATCAAAGAACGATTTAGAAAAAATTTCACTGGCTTATTTAAGTACTGTGGAGTTTTACCGGTTAATTTAAAATTTAAATATCTTTTGCTTCGAGATCATTACTTCAATTTAGATATACAACAGCCAATCTCTCATAAAATATACACCAGACAAATTGCAAAAAAACATTTGTATATAACCAAGACCACTAACTTCTATGGTGATCGTACTACTTCACAACTTATATCCAAATTAATAAACAGCATCCCAACGGACCTGAGACAAAATATCACGCACAAAAATCTTAAGACAAAATTAAAAGATTTCTTTTTCTCAACTTTACAAATTTAAACAACCTGTAGATCATTCACCAAGCTTGAAAATAGCTTGTATTTTTTAAACTAAGATATTTCCCACTGTATTCGACTTCACCTTCCTTTGTATGAATACAAGCTTATCCGTGAAGCCATCACATTCAATTATGCGCTCTAATGATAAGACATTAGAAAACATCCGGACGCCACGGATATGTTTGTCATTCTGATACAAAAATAATTATGTAGGTAACTCTGTATTTTTTAAAATGAACACGAATTTGTAAAGATACAACAAGTCTTGCAACAATGTTCACACATGTCAATCGTCTCATGTACATTTAATACGACTTTAACTTTAATTATCTACTTTCATTTCATGTTTGTATTTGTGTGGTAGACTTAAATAACACCGCACACAAACCCCTAAGGGTTTGAGCGGTGTATACTATTGTAATATTTGTACAACTATCAGTGTGTGAAATAAATAAATAAATAAATATAAATTGGTCTACTAATACAGACCGCGCCAAACTTCTGGTCCCATACATTATAGGGGACCAAAAGTTTGGCGCGACCTGTACTCGTAAACCTGTAAAGCCTACTTAGCTGTGATTATGTTTTTATTGCGAAATCCATCCCTTTGGAATACTCTAAATATCATTATTAGAGTGCATTACAAACCAGAAAAGATGAATTAGAAACAAATGTAAAGACAAGAATTTGAAAAAATTCCTCGGGCCAGGATTCGAACCTGTGACCTCTTGTTTCTCAGACAAGCGCGCTACCAATTGCGCCACCGATGTACTTACGTAGACCGTTGAATTTTTCCACCATACTTGTCCACCGAATATTTTTGTAACTATTTGATCTAACTAGCTTGTAATGCACATACTGACGCTCACTAGGGCGTTATGTGATTTCACGCCTTTTTCTTAAGAAACAGATGGCGCTGTCGTCGCTACAGTATGTGTTGCTTCAGACAGTTAAGAAATTCACAGTTCTCATTAACTGAGATTATGTTTTTATTGCGAAATCCATCGCTTTGGAATACTCTAAATATTATTATTAGAGTGCATTACAAACCAGAAAAGATGAATTAGAAACAAATTTAAAGACAATACTTTGAAAAAATTCCTCGGGCTAGGATTCGAACCTGCGACCTCTTGTTTTCCAGACAAGCGCGCTACCAATTGCGCCACCGAGGTACTTACCTAGACCGTTGAATTTTTCCACCATACTTGTCCACCGAATATTTTTGTGACTATTTGATCTAACTAGCTTGTAATGCACATACTGAACGCTCACGAGAGCGTTATGTGCCACACCTTCTTAGCTGTGATAGTTTTCCTTTTAAATTCATTATATATACTACTTCTGTGAATTTTTTCACATTTCTATAAGCAACCGCTTAGTGTGGGGGGGGGGGGACGCTCCACTCTAACTAAAATTTTCACTTTAAAGCTTAATATTTCGCCAACGGATTTCTAAATCAAAACATGGTTTTCACTCACCTACAATGTTTTTAAATGGCCTATGCAACGATACCCCACATTATGGGATAGACGAGAAAAAAAAATTCATCCCCAGTTTACGTGTATAAGAGATGGGTAAAAAAAATTTTTTTCGAGATTTTGTTTTACAGTTTTGTCGGCGTGATAAATATTTATATTCATGCCAAATTACAGCTTTCTAGTATTAATAGTCCCTGCGCTAAGCCACGGACATGACGAAACTATAAGGGTTCCTTGTTAGACTACGGAACCCTAAAAAGGGTGTCAATCACACGTCAATCAAAATTAAGCCATGCAGCAATGATATACGATTCAAATTAAAATGTTTTGTTTCTTAATATTTTGACACTTCACTAAGGCCACTTTTTTGGTAAATTTTATTCTAGACCCGAGGTTCATGGTTTGGTATGTCAATGGTTGCTACTGTGCCATTTAATCAGTTAATGGTTAACTTTATTAAATTCATTTCACACATTACAACTACAATATAAAGAAAGAATCTAATTCAGTTAATACGTACATTAAGATGAGGTCAGAGGGTTCTCTGTTAAAAGCTTCTGGTAAGTTCTTAGGAACCAATATGTTCATTATGGAATTTACGTTTAAACAGTTAGAACACGACTATTATTAAAGTACTTCGGGATCAGAAATAGTGTAGATACCCCTCTGGCAATGTCGTTGATTGACATAATAATGATTATTTTTAGTTTATTATTTAAGCATAAAGAATCAAAGGAGGTACACACCCCTACCCAAATAAAAAAGCTATACATTATGTATTCAATACTATACGAAATTTCCAAAGGGTTGTCAACACTATCTCTGATTCCGACTTTACGTGAAGTAAAACCTTTAAGTTTTTTTGGGACTTGTATAATATAAAGACGAGTACGCTCCCAAAAAAGGATATTTGTTGTACAGAAAAAAAAAATCCCTTCTTAAATTTAGTACAATAAGAAAACTAAAAAGACCTTTGTAAAACACATCTACTTCTCTTAAAGGCTGCCAAATTCAAGATCAAAAGCTCTGCCATAGCTGTACAAATTAAAGTTATATACTCGCATGATGTTAAGGACATGATCTACCCTGACTTTATGATTTATGATAATACCATAAATAAGAAACTTATACTATGATAATATCATAAATCATACCACAAGCCAGTATATGTTAGTAAACTTAAACAAAATATTTGTACCAATTTCAAATTCATCAACGAAATCCAGCAACTCGGTAAAACACAACAATTTCTCCAACGGGCCACAACAACGCTCGAGAGCAAAAGCTTTTCGCTGGTAGTTCTTAGTACCCACTATACAAACAAGTACGCCCACAAAAAACGTTTCCATGCAAATATGGGCAAATAAAGCTGCGCGAGTGGAGGAAGACCGACTTCGCCTCACGTTAGATCGCATTTTCGGCAGCGGTTTATACGGGCTTTTCCTGCATGAGTTGGAAAGCCTGCGGGTAACAAACTGAAGTTATTTTACTGGGGCAGTTTTGCCTGCCCGCTCAAGCTCGCGATCTCCAAAAAGCTTTTTATCGCAAAACCGAACTTACACTATGCTGTCGGCGTGACAAAGCTTTAGTTGCCTCCAAACATTGCTTACCCTGAACTACAGCGTTCTGCGGAAGGTGTACGCGATGGAAGGTTACACCAAGCTATGTGCCGCAAGAGATCCAATACGCCGGTGTCGCATCGAATTCATTTGCGCACCACGTAAGTTCAATGGCCATGCGTCAGCGCGCTGGTTACCTCACAGCAATGGATGGAAAAGATTGCGGATGTCGCACAGCAAGCGGAGGATCGTCCGTCACTTGTTGTGCGGGCTAGTAAAGTCGATTCTGAAGGTTTTAATCTTGGTTTTAGTGCTTTCGAAACTTGAATTTTTCCAAGGTAATATTTTGTTGTTTTGGAAAGAAGAAATTTAGGTTTGACAGCACTAAAACTAAAATTAAAGCCTTCAAAATCGGCTTAAGTTAATGCTTATCCAATGTTTAGCATCTTAAAATAATGAGATCAGATTCAGTTTTTTTTTTATTCAAAGTTATTTGAATGGGAAATGTTCAGCAAGTAAGTAAAGCCAGTTGGTTGGGATGTCCCTGTTTATACGAGAACGCATGCTTGTTTCCCACTATACATATTTATGACGCAGCCCTGAAACGCAAAGCGAAAGGGGAAGAAATTTTATAGTCTTTTAGATAGCTAGTCGCCATACCTCTTTCGAGATTAAATATAAAAAAGGACACCTTTTGCTTTTGCTTTATGGAGACGCTATATGAGATGCTCTCAACCAAACGTAGACTCCATAAAATAATATCATAGCTTCACTGCAATATTTTTTATTACCTATAATAATATTAATAAAACAAACAATAATTGAATATATAAGTTATTATTCTCTTCAAATTGTCCGTTTCAATTATCCAGGCTCATAACTTTTGTATATTTATGAGAGTAATTAAGAAATTCATTATGAAAGTGCTTTTGTTAGATTTATTTGTTTGGTTAGTTATTGTTAAAAACTTCAAGAACTATTATACTCGTTTATCTCAGTTAATAAATCCTGACTGTGGCATAAATTTCATTTAATTTGACAATAGCATTGTTTTCTATTGCAAAGAGAAATAAATTAACATATTATTTCATGACTACATAGAAATGAAAAAAAACTGGATGTGAAGATCTTTGGATGGGACTTGTCACTCGTTGCATATTATTGGGTATAATGTTCTATAACTAGCTTTGATATGCTACCACCTAACTTACGTATCATTGCGGTATGGAAAAGAACAAGAGTACATTCAGGAGTTGTTTTGGGAACTGGATAGCTCAGTTGTTTTTTAGGTAATCGGCCGCTAAGTGAGAGGTCCCGGTTTCAAGTTCAGTTTAGTTGAAAAACGTAAAGAAAAAAAATACTATCGGCACTATATCGAGAATTGATTAATTTAATTTACTTACTCTGCAGTAAATTTCAGCCTTATATCTATCTCTATCACACTCTTAATACATGTGTGGATGTATGCTTGAACGATGAAGAATAGACAAAAAAGAATCAAGTACCGGGGCAGAAGAAAACTACGTGATCAAAATCAACACTAGATCACAAAAAGAAAAAAACAGAAAAAAAGTTTTATTATGTACTTACAATAAAGATCTGTTTAGCACACAAAATAAAAACTGAGTACAATTGGTTGTTTTATAAAAATATGAATATAGCGTTAATTTGTGTTTTTTATTATTTTAATTCATGAAATTACTTTAAAATATAAACCCAAAACTGGTATTTTCTTAAGCGATCTCATTCAGTTTTAATATTATGATAATTTTTCAAAGTAAGTATCATGCTAATAAGCCAAACAAACATTTTCTTATTACGTAAGTAAGAGGGATACGTAAGTCCAACAGTTGGCAAGTCAGAAGCCGCCTGAGTTTGTTCAATCAATTGCAACTTCGGGATGGATTGTATGCGCCAGAAACTTTATCCTGGTTCAACCCAACTTGGTCCTGGTTCAACCAACTTGGAAGTATTGATTGATCCGTGCTCGGGTACGTGTGTATCTGCTGAACCGACTCGTTTGCCGAGCTGATGCCAAGTTTGCAAAGGTTGCTCCCGAGTTAAGTCATAATTCAACTCAAGCGACTGATCCATTTTGTAAGGACAACTTTTCATCGAAGAAATGTGGTTATAACGAAGTAGTCGGAAAAAATCTGAAACGAAATACGCAGAAGTTTGTTATTTTTTCATTCACTACAGAGTACAAATCTTATCCACCCACAATGTTTTTTTAATACCTTTTTTAAACTAGTCTTTATTCATATCTTTAATCAATCTTTGCCCCGTTTTTGACTTGGGCATTAATCCGTTGAGTAGTTCTCAAGTTATGCTTTCATTAAATCTTTGCCCCGTTTTCGGCTTGGGCTTTATTTTATTATGTGTTATGTGTTGACCAGGGTCACTACGATGATAATAAAAAAAAAGCATCAACATCAATTGAGTGGTTCGCGACTCGAATCTCGAGTAAAAACGGAACATACGTACAGACAGATAGACAAAAATAAAAAATAAAAATGTTTGGCCTCAGTACAATACTATAAACTATTTCATTTAAAATTTCGCGAAAATATTACAGACCTGACTTTTACACTACTTTATTATTAGTACCTATGTATATACATAGATGTAGTAATGAAATTTGTACAATAAAAATTGTTATTGGTTATGTTGTTTTTGTGCGTGAGTATCAATGTTCACTCTTCATTTTCATTTATCATATTGAACAGTAATTTACTGAAATTTAGGGTTACATTTAACCACAATTTACCGCGGCTGAACAAAAACAAAATCAGAAATTACTGGACTAAACTGCGGGCCACCAATACTGTGTTGTTGTTTCAATACGCCCGACTCTCACGGAATATTGCTATCAAACCCGTTGAGTATGACCTTTAACACAAACCTGTAGAGTGGTTTGGGCACACAGATGAAACTATCTTTGTTGTAGTCTGTTAATCAGCCTGAAATGTGGTCTTGAATGACGGGTCTGTGTCTGAAACAAGTAATTTTACAAGTCTTTGGGCAGGGCAAGGCTTAGCCAATTAACAAGGAGTAAGTGTTTAATGTTCTTTGTTGTTGTAACTCTTGTTTCAATCTCGGATGATACTAAGATATTTGAGATTGGGTTAGTATGTATTCAAATGTAAGTAAACAAATAATTTGGCTAAGTGCGAGTCAAGATTAAGGCGACACAAAACAAGCCGCTCAAAAGATTTCGGCTCCCACTATAGTACGGAACCCAAATTTTTATTGTTTTTTGTTTTGCTTTAGAATATGTTAATTTGACTAAATTTAATACTTGTGTATATTATGATCTTTAAGATACAGCTGACGTAAATAATGTAAAAAAAAAACTTTTCCAAGTTTTTTTGTATGTATTTTGGGTTTATTTTTTATTATTTCTTTTTTTTTGCTGTGATAGACGCCATAAAAAATGTATTTTGTGAAAATTTTAACCGTACGTATTACAGCTAAAGCTGTAGACCCTTGTGACAGACGGACGGACAGATAGACAGCGAAGGCTTTGGGTACAGAACCCTAAAAACAAGTGAATGTTAAACAAACGATCACCAACTGTTTTACACATCGCTACGTCATGGATCCTCTACTCGAGTGGGTATCAGATCTGTTCTGTTTCCGAATATTAACTGTGAAATGCTAGTACACTCTCGTATACCCACGTTTCATCGACGATTATCATGTTACAGCGTGATGGGTGGTGTGCCCAATCGCCGTACTTCAGCCACAAATATGGACAGCTTAACGTGCTTCCGAAGCAGACATACGAGACGTGATTAGAACTCGCGGCCTCCGGATTAGTGATCGAGATGTTCGAAGCACTAGACCACAGAGCCTTTTTAGGGTTCAGTACCAGAAAGTCGCCAAACGGGACCCTGTTCCTAAGCCTCCGCTGTCTGTTTGTCTTTCACAGGGGTCTACAACTTCAACCGCAATAGGTAGAAAGTTGAAATTTTCACAAAATACGTGTTACCCATGGGGCCTCTATCACGACAAATAATAAAATATTCAAGAAATTGAAATTGAAGTGGGGTTCCCAGTCCTTATTGAAAAAACCTCGAAAGAGTTAAATTGTTTAACGTTATTTCTTTTCGCTCTTACCTAATAAATACGAGATCTATGTTTTGTCAGCACATACTCTACAGTAAAACAAAAAATAATAAAAATTAGGGTTCCGTACACAGAAGTTGCCAATTTTTTGGTAGGCGTTAACATTTTAGCAGCTTGTTAGGGTTCCGTAGTACTTAAAAGGTACAAAGGGAACCTTTATGGTAAGACTCCGTTTCAAATTCAAGAGTACAATAACTAGGTACTCGTAGGTACCTACTACCAAATATACATTCCCAAAACTGTCGAATTATGGAACCCTAGGTATGCGAGTCTGACTCGCTTTTGACCGGTTTTTCTTAGTATAGCCTTGATGTTGCTTATTTACCATAAAGTATTTAGGGTACCGTACCGTACCGTTACGGAACCCTTTGTGCGTGTGTCCAACTCGTATTTGGCTAAATTATTTTATTTCCTTTTTTACTGTTATATTTAACCATTAGATTTTCTTGATATTTCTATAAAAACAGACCATTATTTAATTTTGCATGACAAAGTGAAAGAAGTCATGTATTGAAAACGGAACTTTTGAGAACATACATTATTTAAATTTTCAATTTAACTAACAGGGGTATGTTTATTTATTAAAAATAGTAAACCAGGTTAAAGTAAAATATAGGTCTCTCCTTTGCGCTCTTACGATTCAGCAAATGGATTACTTCTCAATGAAATGAAGCCCGCATTTTCTTGGTGTTAAAACTAGAGTGTAGGTGATTTTCTCTGCGAAACTAAGTGTAAAGATAAAGATAAATTGTTTGAAACGTTTATGTTGTGAAAATAAACAAAAAATAACAAAGCAAAACCAATCTGTAGCCCCAGTATCCATGCCACACCAATTACTTAGTTGTTAATCAAAACGAACGAGCATAGTATAATTATACCCATATTTTAATACATAAGTTTGTAACAATGCCGGGTATTTAAAGTGACACTACATTAAAAATTATATAAGTAAATGAATTGTTTTTAACCGAGCAGCTTTTCCAATAAGACATAGCAGAGTGTTCGTCCATTTAGTTCTACTATTTGTTCCACGAAAAAACAAAATGGACAAAAAAAAACATTTCGTTCTACTGCTTAGTATGACACATTCGCATGCGAATATGAATACGAATGTGTAGTCCAACTAGTTCTACCAACATAAAATTGGACTATTCTGTAAAAATAGAATAGTCATTTTTCATCACGTGAAAATTAAGAAGAACAGTGATCAGCATTACCGTACCGACATCAGATAAATAAACTTATTAATAACAGTTGTCACTTTCACTTTTTTATTTTTTTACTTTTTTATTTGTCAACGTGTAACGTACTGATGAGGGCTAGGTAAATCAGTCCCACTCAACAAGATAACAACGGTTTTCCAAACCGAGACAGCAGGTATACTCCTAGCAGCTAAGGCTGCGATCGCGATTTGCACAAGCAGACCGTGCGACATAGAAGAGGTTACAATAACTACAGACAGTGCGGCTACACTATCAGCACTAAGCAAACCTGTAAGTAGATCGAGAATCACTGCAGATTGCCATACACAACTGCAAAACCTGTCAACCTTGTGTAAGGTAAAGCTATGCTGGACCAAAGCACACAACGGAAATAAAGGTAACGAACAAGCAGACTCTCTTTCTAAACTAGCATCTCATATGAAGGTAACGACTCAGGGTATCAACTTGTGTCGACCATCAGCAGAAGCTATCAGGGGAGAATTGCGGAAACACACTCTGACTGTACACAACAGTAAGTGGGCAGAACGAAAAGACTGTAGACTGTCACGACTAATGATGCCGAATTCAAATGGTAAGGTGACCCGATACTTACTAAAACTAAAACGGTCCGACCTGCGGGACATGGTAGGTATCATAACTGGACACTGTAACTTAAATAAGCACCTTTTCAATACAGGTTGCACCAATAGCCCTCTATGCACAGGTTGCCTTTTAGAGGAAGAGACAGTGGAGCATGTGCTGCTCTATTGCTCTGCAACCGAAGATACAAGACGAAGGGCAGGGATAGCGACGAGCTCCACCTTCCCTTCACTGGACCAGTTCTTATATCAGCATGCTGAAGCTGTTCGGCTCTACTTCAAGCAGCTGTCCTGGCTGGGCTAACTGACTGGGGGGAAGTGCACAATACTCACGATCACGGAGAGTCAGTGCAGGACTCATCGCCCCCGCCACGAATTTAGAATTTAGAACGTACTGATGACGGCCCCATACCATGGGCCGAAATATATGGAAAATTGTATTTATATATATATTTTTTGTGTTTTTCCATATAAATATTGTAAATTCTGTAAAAATGTGATTCTATGTAGTAAATACTCAAAGGATTCTATAGATGAAAAAACGTTTTGTTCTATTACTGCCATTAGACACATGACTTTAATTGCAAATTTCAATAGCATAATATGGGATGTAGCATGCATGCACATCACGCTGGCGGCTTTCCATGTCCGACAAAGCTGCAGGGCCGCTAGTACAGTGGCGGGCAATGCCGAAAGCAACAAATCGCACAAGTATGCCGCACTCGACAGGTGCTATACAGGTTGAAAATGAACCCCCTGGCTACATATAACAAAGGAAACAGAGGTGCAATTGTGTAAGCCAATGGTATTCATATTGATATTCATATGACTATCCGGTTAAGCAAATTAGCCCGTTTGACAGTTGAAATCGTACATTTTTGGCTGTCAAATGAATACAATTATCTTATTTTGTTTTTGCAACCAAAAACGTACGATTTCATTTGTCAAACGGGCTAATTTGCTTAGCCGATTAGCCATATGACAATAAATTTTACTACGATTGGCTTAAACAATTGCACCTCTGTTCTATGTTCGAAATAAAAAATACATGTTTTGTTACTTTTGTCATGATTCATAATTAAAAATAATTATGCATTATGTGCACTATTTGCCGCCGGGAATATGTACGAAAATACAGGATAACAAAAACGAACTTTTTTCTTATTTTATGACTTTTTTGTTTATTTTCTTTGAATAATTTGTGTGCTAAATCCGAATCTATCTCTATCAGCTCGTAATATTTACCTAAGACAAGTTCAATTTTGAAAAATCTTGTGTTACATAGGTAACACTAAAAGTTTCCGGAACTGGCCACTTACATAAACAATATTTAAAAATTTATTGCAACATTTGAAAATAGAACTCTTTGGCTGTAGAATGCAGTTTGTTTCATCTGACTGTCTTTTGTTTTTACCTTGTGGCGCCATTTAAAAATTGTGTGTCTGCATCAACATGGATTTAACTCGGGAAAATTTTCGTAGTATGATTTTCTACGATTTTAAGTGTAATTTGACAGCTCAACAGAGCATCGCTCGGCTTGAAACAGCTTTTGGCAATGAAGCACCATGCAAGACGACTGTTTATAGCTGGTTTGCAGAATTCAAGCGTGGTCGTATCAATCTCAGTGACGAATCTCGCGATGGTCGGCCGTCCACCGCTGTGACCAACAAAAACATCGATGCTGTGCGCCGTATGATTGAAACAGACAGGCATGTGACCTACCATGAAATTTGCGCATCCTTAGAAATAGGCATGAGTCAAATACAATCAATCCTACACAAACATTTGGGTGTGAGAAAGCTGTGCTCGCGGTGGATCCCACACAACTTGACCGAGGCTCAAAAAACGGACCGCGTCACTTGGTGCAGTGCCATGCTTACCAGATTCAACGAAGGTGCGTCAAATTTGGTGTGGGACATAGTAACAGGTGACGAAACATGGATTTATTGCTACGATCCCAAAACAAAGCAGCAATCGAGCGTATGGGTCTTTCAAGATGAGCCGAAACCAACTAAAGTGGCGCGCGTGAAAAGTGCATCTAAGCGGATGATTGCTTCTTTTTTTAATAAAACTGGACACGTGGCTACTGTTGCTTTAGAGAATCGTCGTACCGTGAATAGTGACTGGTACACGACCATTTGTTTGCCGGAAGTTATTGACGAACTCCGTAAAAATAACCGTAAACGCCGTATCATCCTGCACCACGACAATGCTAGTTCTCACACGGCCAGACAGACAAACGACTTTTTGAAGACGAAAAATGTAGAACTCATGAGTCATCCTGCATACAGTCCCGAAAGTTGTGACTTTATTCTGTTCCCAAAAATTAAGAACCAATTAAGCGGTCAACGATTTTCATCACCAGAAGAGGCTGTCGAGGAGTATGAAAAACACGTTTCAGAGGTCACCACAGGGGAGTGGCACAAAAGTTTTCAAAACTGGTTTGATCGAATGAAAAAGTGCATAGACGCCAAGGGAGATTATTTTGAAAAACAATAAATTAATTTTGTACCTTTAATAGTATTTTTTCATATTCATTCCGGAAACTTATAGTGCGTCCCACGTATTACTACTTTTGGTAGGTGTTCACGATTGGAACAATAAATTTTTCGGCTTTAAATTTCAATAATAATTCCCCTAATGGTTCTTTTTAATAGTACGATAAAAGTATTTGTGAAACCAAGCGTAGTTTTTAATTTAAGAGCACAAAACCATCACACCTGAATTTTCATAGAAAAAACTTAGCATGAAATGTATGGACAGAGTAAGCTCTTACTGAAATATAGTTTTTTTGAAAAAATAAAGATGAAACACAAATTTTGTTATTTCTGTTATTCATTCAAAATTTGGGTTAAAAAAAACATTTTTCCGGTTTTGTGTTTTATTAGTGATTATAATCCATAGATTTCAATAAAGCTAGGGGGTTCATTTTAAACCTGTATATTGTGCCGTTTGGGGTGGAGACTTGGTCCGTGGGGTACGAAGGCGCAGCGACTGGTTTAAAGAAATTTTGTGACTCTTGGTAGATGTCTCGGGTGATCGGAAGGCTGGCGGCTACATCGGCCAGAGGATCAGTATAGCCATCCAAAGAGGTAACGTTGCCAGTATTTTGGGCACACTAACGGGCGGCAGCGACTTGGATGGGATTTTTTAGTTTTTACATGGCGTTAGGTATTTTTTTGTTTATTATTATTACGAGTATATTTTGTAAATTGGATAGATTTTTCTTGTTAGGTAATTTTAAATAAGAATAAATTTATTGTTGATTATCATTTCAGATGTTGTTCATGAATGGAAATAAAAATACATAGTATACCATCCATCCATCCATCCATCCATCAGCCTGTTTCGTCCACTGCTGGACATAGGCCTTTCCAGGATTTCGCCACTCTTGGCGGTTGTCCTGGAAGAAATGCCCATACTCACACACGCTGGGCAGGCGGGTTGGTGAGCGCGGTGCCGAAACCCTTGCACCAGTGACGCCGCTGCCCGTCACCAGTCTGATTTATATAAGGCCCGGCAATTGGGGATGGATATACCGCCATCCATCGGTCCCAGGCAATGGTGGGCCGCCCGGTTTTTTTGCCTGAGAGCTGTCCTCTTACTCTCCCCCGAATAACTTCGGGAGGATTTCCGAGTAAGATGGTGGTACCTCCACAGTCGAGCCCGGCTTTAGCTCTACCACCTAACATAGTATACGGTTTTATATATTTTTATTATTTAATAATTTGTTATTTAATAATGAATTCACTATTTGGTTTCATTAAACACTTGGCTTGTATGCTCGGTACGGTAAGCAGCAACCTATAAGTAGGTCATCCTTCTACCTCAAATATGAGTAGGTTATTTGTAAGTGGCCCACTAAACTATGGAATGCACTTTGTCACAGTGCTGGTCTCCAATGGCTCTGCAAATGAATGGATGAATACCCAACTGGAGTCGAGGAATGTTGGCAAATAAACCTGAACGTACTTGTATGTTGTATGCGAGTATTCACAGTTCGTGCTTTTTAGTTTTAAATAGGTCGGAGAGTCAGCGGAAAATTCAAAGTGCATTAAACAAAAAATATGTTATGCTAGTAATATTTATCTCATTTAAAGATAAATGTCATCGCAATAAAAAATGACTTTTGTGTACATATATGGATATAAATATAGGCAAACCTAACCTGACCTAGGAAATTTATTGTTGGGATTGTCGGCACTTGGTGGAATATATCATAAATTGTTGTGATGAAAACACTTGTACTTTTCTGTAAATTATTTGTGGAAAGTACAGGTGTTTTTATCACAACAATGTAACCTGACCTAATCAACCCTAACCTTATCTCAGTGGCATGGCGGCGTCACGTAAAAATATAAAAAAATTCTCGTGAATATTGTAAACCAACATTAATACTTGCGATTGTCGGCACTTGGTGAAACTGGAAACACATCTTGAATAAAAACACTTGTACTAGTCTCGCTGACTGACTGAAGTGTTTTTATTCAAGATAATATAGGTATTGTAAGAGGCGACTTATAAATTTTATAAAGGAATGCCAACAATATGGCTCTATAGTAATGGGGATCATTTAAGGTCGATGGATCTTAGCTGCATCCGCTGTGATGTTCTATTTACTTGTGGTAGGCTTTGGCCGTGGCCGTCGATTTCGCAGTAGAACTCCAGACACTCACACTCCGCGAGTGCATGGTACGTCGTAGACTAAACAAACATATATGTAGTGTTTATTTTTAGCTTATTTTTGTTTATTTATATAAGGTGAATTTTATTTATACGGCTAAATTCATATTGTAGGCTTGGTAAGTGATCAGTATGACGGATCAATAATAAATTTTCCATAGTAGTTGAGTCGGGGCAGGGCTTGCGTTTGCAGGTAAAAGGAAAATAATAATTTTCGAATTTCCCAAAAAGGCACATCGCACCTTGATACCGACTACTTACCGAGAGTTCATTATGAATATGGCTGTATAGATAAATGTTACCTTATGCGTTATTTTTTGTAATACAATTTGTGTAATAAATAATAATAATCTTATTCAATATTATAATACATTAAAAAAAAAAAAAAAAACTTAACTAAATTATATAAACATAAAAGTTAAATTAAATAAAAGACTTTATTTAAGTCGTCGCTGTCACTGGGCAGAGTACCCAAGACACTGGCCGCATTACCTCGCTGGATAGCAAGGCTGATGCGTTGCCCGAGATAAGCTCCAGCCCTTGGGTCCCCTGAAGCATCCACCAGACGCGATGCTATTTGTTTATATAGCAGTCGAGCGTCAGGCCCCCACGGCCCAAACGTCTCGACTCCAAACGGCACAAAAATGTAGCCTTCTCCTAAAGCTGCATATTTGCGCCGCTTGTTGCGCTCCGCCGTTGCAGCAGCCACGCCAGCCGTGACAGCGGTCGACTGGATATGGGACGCAGCGAGAGTATCCACGCACGTCGCGTCCCACACCAGAGAGCGACCATTCTGCCATGGAATGAGCGTCATTCCGTCTGGCCTCTTGCCGTCGTCACGTGCGATACCGTTCGGCTCTAAAACAGCCGGCACGTTAACGGTTGCAAGGGCCCTCCGAATGACGTCATTCAGGCTGCCGTGACGGGACCAGCGGCCAGCGCTGCGCCGACAAGAGAGGCCGTGATGGCCCAACTGGTCGACGCTTGCACCACACTGACAGCGATGACTTTCATTTGTCTTTGTACCGAGGCGCAGACAGATGGCGAGGGTAAAAGTTGTTTTGTCCAGAAGAGTGCCTATGTTAGCAGAAGGAATAGCATGCAACCAGAAACCAGATTCACGCTCACCAGTAGCAAGAAGACGAGCACGGTCTGCGAGGTTGGAAGAAGTGGCCAGAAGATTCTTCTGGGTCTGTTCGCAGAGAGGCTCGTCCCATGATTTTTGTGATTCCAAAACGATGGGCAGATCCCGACCAGGACAGGCAAGCGTCCAAGCGTTTCTGGCCTCCGTCAAGCACGACGCCTCCACGTCACCAAGTGACGGGCTTATAATATTACCGAAGAGGACGTGCGTGCTGTAAACAGAGGACAGAAAAGCCGGCAGGGCAATGCTTGAGATCTTTCGTACACCCAGTCCGCCGAAACGGACTGGAAGTGTGGCCTGGCTCCAGCTTCTGTCGTCAAATGAGCAGTTCAAAACTGTGGTGAGAGATTGACGCAAAACGGTATCTAGTGTATCAACTTAATTCGGGAACTTCCAAATTGGTGAACAACGCAGTGCGTAAGTGAGTTGAGGAACAAACAAACAATGCCGTATGACGCAGAGGGCCATGTGCGGGTTTATTTTGTTCATTCGTTCGGATGAATGTGTGAACTTGGCAACTTGATCACTTACAAACCTGGGCACTGCGTCATCCAGGATTGGGGCCCCCAGGAGGCGAAGCGATTCCTTATCCACAATCCTAATATCAGGAGCCAAAATGTTAAATTTTGAAATTATTGAATTTTTATCTTCCTGTGACAGGAGTTCCGAAACAAAGAGCTCGCATTTAGAAAAATTTAGTTCCAGGCCGAGTTCACTAAATTTATTTATGATTATTTCCAGATCGTTAAAAACTGAGGTCGCTTCGCCTCCTACAGTCCCGTCATCCAAGTACCAAATGTTGAGTTTGGACGTTAAGGATGATATAACTGGGTGGATAGCCAGGCTAAAGATCGCTGGTCCTAGTGGGTCACCCTGTTGACATCCGACTGCCGAGTTGATAAAAGTATTTTGGTATAGTAATTTTGAAGATTGATTATAACACTGAGAAACGTAGTTGTAAATTGGTGAGACATGTTCTTTAACTTGAGTCAACAGGGCTTTTCTGTCCAGGGATTTGAAGGCGTTCCGAACATCCACCTTCAGAAGGACTTCACCCGCGTTGTTATTCAGAAAAGTGCGAGTTGCGTGAACGGCCGCCTCGCAGCCCCCTGTTGTACCAAACCCCAGCTGAACCGGTTGAAATTTGGAAGCAAGGTCAGGCAGGATATGTTGACAACAGATCTTGGATACCACACGGCGGATCGTATTACCTACGGCGATTGGCCTTATGCCGCCGTCTTTTTTTTTAAGTGCAAAGAGATTTGCTCCGTATAAGATGTCCAAGATCTGTTCACACACCCTGCCCAACAGCATCAGATTCACTAGCCGCGTAATGGCGTCAAGGAGAATACGGCCGGTTTCCCCCACGGTACCACACACCAGGTCCTTATAATGCTGTGGTGTGAGACCATCGAGGCCCCCGGCCGAACCGTTTCGGAAAGACATGATCGCGGCCAGTGTCTCCTCTGCCGTTGCCTCGGGTGTTTGATCTGAAGGTCCGGGTGGATCTGGCAGCTGGGTTGGTATCATTTGAGGTGGATGTTTGGACGTCAAGGCCGAGAAGGTGTCTGGTGTATCGGGAGCGATCGCATCGTCGGAGAAAAGTAGCCGAGCGGCTCCTCGAATGTCCCCGTCGTTAACCTTGGCTTCGATTTTTTTTATAATATCGTATGAGTTGTTTTGGAAATCGATTGTATTACTTAGATTTAAATTATCTGAATGCTTACAGTTATTTTTAATTTTTTGCGTTAATGAGCCTTTTACGTCTTTGTTCCTTCTGACGTGCAGAGTCCGGTACGAAAAAGTGAGGAAGTGCTTCCAACTGTCCTCACTATTGTCATGTACGACGCTGTTAATGCATTGGGACAGAGAGGCCGCTACTGTAGTGCGAGCACCACGGGGTATCCTTTTCACTCGGGGTAAGTTACCTTTGAGATCCCCTAGAAATTGCCAAAAAGGTTTATCATGGGGAATGCCCGTGTCTCCCTGGGCAGCTGGGCTAGAATTGGTTACTTGTGAATTTAGATGCACTTTCGACCTGTGAATATTTAGGCCTCTCTGTCCCTTATATGATTTCTTACAATCCGGACACTGCACGTCATTCAACGATGACTGGCTTCCGGCTGCAGTGGACGGACCAGCTGTCTGCGACATAGATAATATGTTTTTAATATTGAGGTAAAAAATATTATACACCTTATAAATTAATTTAAAAAATAAAACTAAACACAATTAATAATAATAAGAATTCAAAATAACACTAAGAAACGAAGTATAGGAGTAAAAGGTCCAGTTAACATTAGGGTCACATTCTTATTTTTGTTAATATATTATTTCGCTATTTGAAGGGCACTTTTTAATATTGCTTCATTGTTTTATGGGTACTGGCGTTGTGTTTCATCATATTTTCTTGTTGGATCTTTGTTTGGGTGTCGTGGAAATTTTAAATCTTGTCGACGACGTCTGGAAAGCCTTTCCCTTATTAATGTCAGATAATGATTGTTTATATTTTCTTTACTATTTTAGCTTCTATTACGTGGTTCGGTGGTATTTTGTTGGGTCTTTTACATTAAAATTATATTTTGTGAAAAAATTATGACTTCCTTGTTTGACATTTGATTTGACATTTTTTTTTTTATTTATTCAATATTGTAATTAATAATTAGCATATTTTAATACTGTACGATTCCTCTAAAGGCTTAAAATTAATTAATATGTAAACTTACTTTGTTAAAGGTAATGGACAATATGAGACGGGTTGACTAAGATATATTTTTTTTTCTCGTGACTAATTCCCGCAGTCTTATATTTTTTTATGCCTTTACTTGAGTAGGTATGTATATGATTTTGTATCATATGTTTTATTTTGAAAAAAGGAATGTTTGCTAAGTTTCTTGCCCTTCTTCTTAGCAATACTAATCGAATGGTGCGGATGGTTAGGCATTATGTATATACAATATTTTTATTCCTATATTTCTATATTTTATGCAAGTGTATAACTTTATTACATTTTAGTAGCCCACCCTTAATATTTTTTGTATGTATTTCCCGTTTTTATTATTTCTTCATTGTATTATGTATATATCATATTTTTATTCCTAGATTCCCCTATTTTATTTATTTTTTATTTATTTATTTATTTAAAAACTTACGACTATCATTTATTAATGCAGGTGTATATTTTATTTCCCGTATTATTATATATATATTTTTTTTTTATATTCTAAAGACATATTATATTGTGTAAATTAACTTTGACTTGTAGAAAGTATACTTAATGTATCTATTTTGCAAAAATAAATATTTTGATTTTGATTTTGATTTTGTTTTAATCGTATAGCGAGTATAAGCGAGTTGTTGTAATACTGTAATGCTGTACAATTTATTAAAATAAATAAAGATAAATAATAATAATATCTAATTGTCATCTCATCACCCTGATGACAAAACTAAATCGCCAAATGACTTGTCGTATTCTGGCATGACATTTTGAGAAGCTGTACCGGGGATCACAGGCAGTTGCATAGTATCAGTCATTCGTCTGTTACCAAAATACTTGCAGAAGTCCTTGAAAAGACTGTTTTAAAGACCCGCCTACTATCACTCTCCTAGTTTCTGGGCGAGCGCCCCAGGTCTTATCAACGTTCCATCAGGCGTGGTAATGGTCAAGCATAACCTCATTGGGCGTGAATATAAAACTAGGTGATTAGTGAATCTCAGTGTTCGTCGAAGATGATGATGATGATATCCGTGCCTGGTCACCTAACCGACGGGTTCGAAGCGGCGATAGGTGTAGGCAACTTTGAAATGAGAACACCAACCGTTATTGACTACAGAGACACTGTTTAATTTTACAATGAATTTTACAATTTATTTACACGATCGACGCGTGCGCTCCGCTGACAACACATGAAAAGAGGTCGCCACTGGGCGACTTTGATTATTAATCAAATTAAATAATAGATGGCGACACTATGTACATTTTGACAACATTAATTAGGAAGTATCTCGCTGCCGGCGCCGGTTGCTGCTGTTGCTGAAATGGCTGCCGGCACTGACTTTAGAATAAAGAAGCGGGAAATGGGATTAGCATATTATGTATAGGAAGTAATTTTGGGTCTTTATAGTCATAGTAAAAAAAACTTTCACCAAAAGAAAAAATATAGCGTGTTAGGTTGACATGTACTTCAGATAAAATAAGGAGCCGAGCGGAGCGGAGCGGAGCGAGGCGACGACGTCCCTAGTTTTGACAGTAACTCAAATTTGTATTTTCAAGTCGCCGATTTCAACAATTTCCAAAAAAACAAACATAATTCATACACAATCTCATACTTTGAAATTTGACGTCCTTTGCGCGTGAGAAATGACTACCGTTAGCGCCGCCGTTGTCCATTATGGGAGCCGGCGGCGCTGGCAGCTGATGTTTTTGATCTCGGCTGCCGGTAGTAATGTACTGCCAGTCCCCAACGGCGTTATTTTCGGGTGCTGTCGCCGGCAGCGGAGGCACTCCCAATTAATTAATATCAAAACATGTTGATTTTCAATTAACATTCAGAATTCACGTTAATACATAAATCCCTAAAAACGAAACTTTATCCTTCCGAAGATAATTCGGCCCTTCCAAGTATATACATTTTCCTGTAAATAAATAAACATACAAAGAAAACACGAAGGTGGTTTAGGAAATGTTTACTTAGCGTATTGTGTGTTCATTTTACTTCGTAAAACCTTTACGGGGTCGAGACAATGTTTAGAAGTGCACATTTGGGTCGAGGCTAGTGGGTATGTCTGGCGTTTTAAGGTCGATATTATTTGCATTAAGACACTAAAGGTACCCGAATCTTAAAATCTAAGGGCACCTAAAAGGCACGTATTAAGGTGAGAAGTTTGAATACGGGAAAGTGAGGGTTGAAATTACATTTTGAATTATTTATATTGAGTGTATTAATAACGTACCGAGAAAATTAAACTACTGGTCATACTGATGATAAAGATAATAAAGCCGATTCTCAAGGCTTTAATTTTAGTTTTAGTGCTGTCGCAACTAAATTTTCTTCATTCCAAAATAGTTCTTTTGTGTTGACAACAGAAGCTATATATTTAGTTTTGACAGCACTAAAACTAAAATTAAAGCCTTCAGAATCGACTCTATTATATGATTATGTTTTTATTGCGAAATCCATCGCTTTGGAATACTCTAAATATTATTCTTACAATGCATTACAAACTAGAAAAGATAAATCAAAAACAAATATAAGGACAACATTTATAAAAAAAATCCTCGGGTGTGGATTTGAACCAGCGTCCTCTTGTTCGAATCCTAGCCCGAGGAATTTTTTCAAATTCTTGTCTTTACATTTGTTTCCGATTAATCTTTAATAGCTTGTAATGCATTCTCATTATTATATTTAAGATAATATATCTTTAATTTGACTTAGTTTGAAGTTTTTCCTTTGCAGTTTTAATGAAATCGGATATTAGTCTTAATTTTGACCTTATTTTGTTATCTATTTAGTTAAAGTTCTAAATAAAAATTCAGGATTCTAATCAAGATATTATGTAGATTATTATGTATTTTTTTTTAGTTTTTTATTTAAATAACATCTGAATTAAACTGGCCCTTAATTGTGACTTTGAAGGTCACCAGCATCTGTATAGATAAGGTGACTTTTATTAACACAGCCAAACTCATGCTGCATGCTTGGTAAGTGATCAGGGATACGGATCAATAACACTTTTCGCTAATTTCGCAAAATAAAATCTCGAGGTCATACAGTAATTGACTCGGGGCTGGGCTTGCGTTTGTAAAGAACACGAAAATAATAATTAAAGAATTTCACAAAAAGGGTCATCGAACCTTGTTCCTGAGCACTTACTGAGTCTTCAGTAAGAATTTTGGTGCATAAATTAAAGTCACCTTATATAGATTTAAATAAAGATATAATTGCTATATTTAGCCTTTAAGCTTATATAGATTTACTATGTATGGAGTTGAGGCACAAAATAGCTTTGGAATTATAGGAAAAAAATAATAAGAAAAAACACTTTTTCACAGTATTTTTTTCTAATATTTTTTGTCTAATAGCTTCTTGTTTCCAAAATTTAAAAAGAAGCTTAATATGCCCTTTTAAAGAGTACAAAACAGATATAATTTACTATCACAAACACTCTAAAAGACAAATTGTTTCTACATTTTTCTCTCGAATGAAAATTAAATTTTCTCAAGCGGCTGCCCTGAGAGAAGTCTACATTACTGAACCTGTTATGGTCCATTTGGTAAAATCGTAACCGCTTTATTTGGAGAAACTCCCAGTTTTTGGCACAACAAAGGGTTCTTGAGATAAAACAAATAAATTGTTTTTCTTGCTAACTGGAGAAATAAGTATAAATGCTGTCCAATTAAAAGTGAGAATGGCTTCGTTTCAACCTAAATTGGGCGATGGTATTTTAGGAGGTTACAGCCTTCGAAGATAAAATTCCTTTTAGAAATGCCTGTTAGGATTTTTTCGAATTCTATTGCGGCAAAAAAATTGGTTTTTAAAATATTTCTCAGAGTATTTCCCTGTAATTGGAGGATCTCATCCACAGACATAATTATTACTAAGTACTGTGTCTGTGATGTCAACAAAGAAAACTGTCGTAGTATTTCATAGATATTTTGTTTACAGCAATGTCATTATTACATCCCCGACTTTTGGCTCTTTGAATAGCTAGATCGAAGACGATTTGTCTTTTACGTTTCTCTTACAAACATGATTTTAAATTAATATTTTAATATTTATACAGGATGTAAATGCAAAGTCAAGAATCCCTTAAGGGTATGAAAGTATACTTGATTCTGATGTTGTTACGAGAAAAAAAAATGTACCTTGAATTTTCACCAAAAATTCCATCATTTTTCTAAGCTATTGCTACGCAGCTCACCAGCCTCCCCACACACCTAATTGCACCCCGCAACCCGCACCCCTCATCCGAGTGGCCAGCGACTAGTGAGGGTGTCCACGCGATTAGTGTATTTTGAGTAAAGGAAATCGTCTTAATATGAGGTACTGGTACTTTATTTAGAGATTCCAGTATTTAAAATAATATCTTTACCGATCATACTAACACACACTTAAAGGATTCTTGCCTTTGCTTTTACACCCGGTATAGGACGCTACTAAAGGAGTGTAAAAAAAATTGAAATGATTTTGGCCCCAGGAAAACACCAATCAGGCAATTTTATTCAGTTTTATGCAAGACAAGTTACTTTGTTACTTTATACAAGTTTCTTTGTATCAAATCAATGTATTTTTCGTGCCTCTACACTTGTTCAAGAAAAACTTCGACTCAGTATTATAGGAAGTCTAAATTTCATATTTCGTATTTCGCAGAAAGGGCTTTTAAACTTTGGCCGCTTACCCAGTATGAATTTGACTATATGAAAGAATGTCATTGTCATCTTATTTGTATTATTGCTGCTATTCAAGTAGGTAAGATATAATGACATTAAATAATAAGTGTTAGTTTTCATGTCATGCATGTCACGCTGATATTTCCAACTCTGGTCCTGAAATACCTAAAAAATATGGGTTTGTTGCGATATTCTCAAATATAAGTGTATTTTTCTCAGATGGAAGAGCGCAACTCACCTTTAACTAAATAATCTTGGAGTATTGCGCCGGACTGAGACGGCGACCATATAAATATTTTATGAAGAGCCTCGAAGGCTGACATCTATCGGGCAGTAAACGCTGTTTTATAGGATAACTTTTATTGTTTTAGCTTCCTACGTTGCAATTCTGTTTTGTTTATTCTTGTTCGTTCTATACCAGAAGTTTATATCTAGCAATACTGTTTTGAAAAAAAAAACAAGACTGCGAACCAACAAAGACATAAAATAAGGTAGAACTTATTCATGATGCGTCCCCTATTATAGTAATACGAATATAAAGTGACTCAATTGAAAGTAGACGATTACGGTAGTCAAACAATTTATTCGTACTACAATAGTACGTGGACGCACTATAAGTTTCCGGAATGAATATGAAAAAAGACTATTAAAGGTACAAAATTAATTTATTGTTATTCAAAATAATCTCCCTTGGCGTCTATGCACTTTTTCACTCGATCAAACCAGTTTTGAAAACTTTTGTGCCACTCCCCTGTGGTGACCTCTGAAACGTGTTTTTCATACTCCTCGACAGCCTCTTCTGGTGATGAAAATCGTTGACCGCGTAATTGGTTCTTAATTTTTGGGAACAGAAAAAAGTCACAAGGTGCCAGGTCGGGACTGTATGCAGGATGACTCATGAGTTCTACATTTTTCGTCTTCAAAAAGTCGTTTGTCTGTCTGGCCGTGTGAGAACTAGCATTGTCGTGGTGCAGGATGATACGGCGTTTACGGTTATTTTAACGGAGTTCGTCAATAACTTCCGGCAAACAAATGGTCGTGTACCAGTCACTATTCACGGTACGACGATTCTCTAAAGCAACAGTAGCCACGTGTCCAGTTTTATTAAAAAAAGAAGCAATCATCCGCTTAGATGCACTTTTCACGCGCGCCACTTTGGTTGGTTTCGGCTCATCTTGAAAGACCCATACGCTCGTTTGCTGCTTTGTTTTGGGATCGTAGCAATAAATCCATGTTTCGTCACCTGTTACTATGTCCCACACCAAATTTGACGCACCTTCGTTGAATCTGGTAAGCATGGCACTGCACCAAGTGACGCGGTCCGTTTTTTGAGTCTCGGTCAAGTTGTGTGGGATCCACCGCGAGCACAGCTTTCTCACACCCAAATGTTTGTGTAGGATTGATTGTATTTGACTCATGCCTATTTCTAAGGATGCGCGAATTTCATGGTAGGTCACATGCCTGTCTGTTTCAATCATACGGCGCACAGCATCGATGTTTTTGTTGGTCACAGCGGTGGACAGCCGACCATCGCGAGATTCGTCACTGAGATTGATACGACCACGCTTGAATTCTGCAAACCAGCTATAAACAGTCGTCTTGCATGGTGCTTCATTGCCAAAAGCTGTTTCAAGCCGAGCGATGCTCTGTTGAGCTGTCAAATTACACTTAAAATCGTAGAAAATCATACTACGAAAATTTTCCCGAGTTAAATCCATGTTGATGCAGACACACAATTTTTTAAATGGCGCTACAAGGTAAAAACAAAAGACAGTCAGATGAAACAAACTGCATTCTACAGCCAAAGAGTTCTATTTTCAAATGTTGCAATAAATTTTTAAATATTGTTTATGTAATTGGCCAGTTCCGGAAACTTTTAGTGTTACCTATGTATGCGCTAGATGGCATTCGGAGGCAGAGAGTCCGTCTATCTACGCGTTTCTTGACCTGTGAAAAGCAAGTAGTATGAAAATGTGTTGTAACTATGGCGGGCGCTTAAGGTAACATAGATAGTAAAAAGTTAGATTTTAAAACAGTATAAATCCCATGCTATGTACTATAGATAGGGTTTTTAAAAAAAAGTTATAAATTAGCCCCTTTCCAAGACGATAACAGAGCCCAAAACGTGACGGAGAAATTTTTGCTGAATCGAAAAAAATATTAAAGCTCTTTCTTTCAGGTTCAAAACAGTAGTCCGTCCATACTAATAAAGTAGAAATAACAATAATGACTGTTGTAAACATATACCTATTATCTAAACACAAAAACGCATTTTTTTTAAAAACACTCTTATTGTTTTTTTTTTAATAACGTCCAACTTTTTCTTGATTCACCGCACTACTCGGACGCACACTTTTTCATATATGTTTGTCTCTTTCTATGTGCGATGAACATGTTGCGCCTTAACATGCTGAAGGTGGACGTCCTCACGTTTACAGAAATCTTGTTGAATTTATTTAACTGTTCTCATTTCGTCCATAAAATAACATCCTCTTATTGCAAAAAAGCTTTATTTTTATTGCACGACGATGTTTTTTTTAAACATCAGTTTCAATGATTTAGGCGTCGACGTCGAGCGCTGTATCATTTTGAAGAGAGACGCCAAAATTTACGTACCAAATTAAATATCCAGTAGCAAGAATCTAGTATACATTAGAAAATAAGGAAGAAAGTTGCTTGGCAAATGTTTCCAAATAGAATGGTCTGGGTTTTCACTATGACGAACGGCAGTACGCTTTAATTAAACAGAAAGTTTTGGGGCGCTCTCTTGGTTGGGTTGGGATGAGGGATGAGTAATACGGGCTAAAAGTTTTTTTACTTTGTGTTGATTTTAGTTTTCAGGTGTTTCTGTAGACGTGGTTTTGCCCTACTTTGTGTCATCCCAGGCCCTCAATTCTGGCAAGTGCAAAAAAATTGCGGAGGCAGATTGCGGGTGGTCTTAAAAGGGATATTGTAAGGATATGTGTTGATTTTTTGTATTGAAAACTTGTAGAGAGCATTCCTTATATCCTATAGCTTCTATTTGATGTGGTTTAGTGACTCTAATTTCCATCTCATGGCATTTATCAACCTTAAAACAAATATCTAATGATTGAAATAATGCCGGAATAGCCGCCCAGGGAGCGTATTTTTGAATCATTAGAATTTCATTTCGCATATGAATACGCATGATTCGCATACGAAAACTTAAAATTAGTATGGTATTCGTATGCGAATCATGCGGATTCGTATGCGAATTGAAATTCGAATGATTCAAAAATACACTCACTGGGTAGTTGACACGGACGTTATTTAGTATTTTAAGTTAAATCAACAGCAGGCCTAACATGATTGCCACTTTAACATCATTTGACTGTATATATATGGAATTTACTGTCAAATCATTTTTCAAATGGTGTTAAAGTGGCACCATATTAGGCCTCCAGGTACAAGAAACTAACACATACTCGTAGAAAAACCGATATAATTATTTTTGCTTTTACAAATTGAGTATAAAGTATGTATGTTTGTTGATATTTATATCTTGTAAATTTTGTCATCAAATTGTTTTGTTGTTTCACCGAGAACAAAACTGAATATTTTATAGAAAATTGAAAAGATTTTGACAAAACCAATGAGAATGTTTTAATATTATAAATTATAATAGGAAGTGACTAAATAGCCGTTAGCGGAGCGGGTCCCTTAGTTTTAATTTTATTCGACCGCTAGGGTTAGGTTGCGACAACGAGCGAAGCGAGGAGGAGCGGTTAGGTTGACATGTAAGTAGATATTAGGGAGCCGAGCGAAGCGGAGCGGAGCGAGGCGACTTGCAGAAAAAATCGTTTTCCGAGCACTTTCCGATGACTTACTATTGATGTTCAATAATTTATAAAATTAAAGGATCGCTTCCTTTTCCAAACTGTACATTGCAAATTGAACTTTAGTAGTTGGTGCTAAGGAAGATATTCCAACTGCTAAATAATGATTTACGGTTCAATAATTTTAAAAATCAAAGGATCGCGAACGGTCCTTTAGTCACTTCCATTATACTACACAGAGTGAATAACGCATCAAACTAACCCCATATTATTTTTATTATATATTATTTGATTTTTTACTATCCATGTCGGTTATAAAGGTTTTCACTCTGCGCTTCGCAACGATAACAATATACTAATAGGTATGTATATCTTTTTCTATGGTAGATTATTTTAGGAATTTTAACCATATTTTGCTTATTCGACGTTATTGCTACGTAGCCAATAGCCATTTAAACAAACTGATGATTAAAAAATCCATTGCGAAATATATTTGTGAAGAATGTAAATTTTAATGAACATTACAGATCCTCTGAAAACTTTATCAACAGTTCGGGCTCAGCAAAAAGGCCCTGCCCATGAAACATCGACAACAAAAATAAAACTCGAGATTCATACTATTTTTATTCTTAACAATTTATTTAATTTGACTTATTTCGTTTATGGACTTATAATTTTATTTCGAGTTCATACAGCCTCTTGTAAAATGAGCCTAAATTTTATAAAAATACGCATCGTTTCATTTTTTAAATTATGGTGGTATTAAAATAAGGCTTGATCCGTCCAACGTTTTCGAATGAAGTGGTAGGTCAGGATTGTCGGTGACAGTGTGATGGTAGATTTATCCCCAACTAATATTTTTTCCATGAATGCAAAATTGCAAACGTCACGTGCAGAAAATAAAATTTAATAGCTACTGCGTAAAGTTAGGACATGGAAATCGAATAGCCAGCTCTTATTGCACTTTTTGTTGTCATTTATGGAACATTTATAGATTTTGATGCATAAAAGTCGATTCAAAAGATATCTTTTAGCTAAGAACGATTTTAACAAATAAATATATAAGTATACAAAAACAAAACTCTAATGATATACTCGAATAGTAGCCATAATAATTTAATTTTCTATAGGCATAATTTCATTAGAAATCTACAGTTACTTAAATGCACGACCGTAGAAAATCAAATAATTTTGAAGATATAGGTACATCATTAAAAATATACTTTTTAATACACCTGCTCAAAATATGAAAACTACATATTTCGCACTAGTGTTTTTAGTTTGAAAACCGGCGACATCATTTAGTAAGCATGTAAACCTTGTATCTAAACCTTGTTTTACTTGTCGTTTTTTTGGTATTTCTGGATGTAACCGGATACACTAAAAACTGTTTAAGATGAGTATTTTATATTATTAATAAATATATTATATATGTACCTATATATTAAAATGTTAAAGATGTTTACAAAATTCAAAACGATTTTAGACGTCATAATTTATATTCTATTGTATCTATCTTAGATCTTATTATTAAAAATTATTTTATAAAATGATTGATCTTTGTAGTATAGACTGGCGCCAACCAGACACTTTGTTTTCTTCTGTCGAATTGTATCGGTTTCTATTTCAAACAAAATTGTTTTTATTTTATGGTATCATGTTATTTTTCGCAGGTGTATTAAAAAAAAGTTTTTAGTATTTGTTGTTATAGCGGCAACAGATATACATCATTTGTAAAAATTTCAACTGTCTAACTATCACGGTTCATGAGATACAGCTGGTGACGGATGGACAGACAGACAGACGGACAGCGGAGTCTTAGTAATAGGGTCCCGTTGGTTATCTGGTTATCCTTTGGGTATGGAACCTTAAAAATTACACTTTGAATGATTTAGTAAGTTCCCGCGTTTTATTACCAGCAATTTATACAATTTTGTATAAAACGAAAAATCTTGAAAAATTTACAAATGTTCAGATTTTTTTTTCGATCAAGCAACGTGTAACTTAACAAATCTTTCAGTAGAATCAATCTTAATATTTTTTTCTACATATATAAAATATTTATATTATAAATATATATTTTATTACCAGCAATTTGTATAATTTTGTATAAAACGAAAAATCTTGAAAAATTTACAAAGATTCCGATATTTTTTCCTACAAATATAAAACATTTATATTATAAATATATGTTTTATTACCAGCAATTTATATAATTTTGTATAAAACGAAAAATCTTGAAAAATTTACAAAGATTCCAAATTTTTTTCGATCAAGCAACGTAACAAATCTGTCAGTAGGATCAATCTTAATATTTTTTCCTACATATATAAAATATTTATTTATATATAAATTATATTTATATATATAAATGATTTTGAAAAGAGGCAAAATCGGAATCGGAATAACAAGGCCCATTCGCGCCATAATGAATGCATTGACCATATTCGTATAGTGCTTAGTATAGAGATATTTTATTAATTTAGGAAATAATATCATTCATTAGCTAAATTAGTTCACAGTTACTGGTGTGGCTGGGTTCACTTTCATGTCATTCAGTCGCAATTTCAACGTAAAATTCAATTGGTCGTCACTGCTGGCTACCCACTCGTGTTTTTACCAAATGGCAAAAATTTCCACGCTGATGAAAAATATCCGACCTACTGAGCGACGCGGCGACTTTAAAACATTTTCGGTACTGAAAATATTTTTGAGCTACAATTTATTTAATTTCACTATACTATTTGTACCTATTAAAACACGACATATTAAAGAAGAATAAACATAATCATATTTTTAAGTTAATTTAAGGTTCAAGTTGAATCTTCTATATTTTTTATGTATTTTTGTATATAAGCGAAATCCCACCCACTCATCACGAAATCTTCAGGACTTTCTGTCAACAAAGTTTAAATTTGACACATAGATTCTTTCTATAAGTTAGGCGTCCACTTAGAAATGTTTTTTGAAATTCAACCCATAGGCAGGATAAAATAAGGGATGAAAGTTTGTACTAAGTCCCAATATAAACATAGAAAAATGAGTACAGAGTAGCGGTAACATACTCGTCAAAGAGCTAGGTTCTAATCCTATCGGTCGAGAGTTTTTTTTATATGTATGTGTATAGGTGAACCTTGTCTACTAGTGGGTGCCAGGTGATGGATACTGGTAGCTGAGCATTTGAGCAAGTCAAAAATCAGACGTGAGTTGATCTTGATATTTTTTCTGGATGATTTGATGTAGCAAGTGAAGTAGTAAGGACTGAGAGAGATGAGGTCTTTGCCTAGCATTAGGACACAACACATAAAAAGTGCATAATATTTCTACAAAACGTAGGTATATAAGTGTTGAATATTGAGTGACAGCATACACTTGAAAACACCTCTGACAACCCTCCAGTGAATCATCTTGTCAATGTATTGTAGTATATAAGGTTTTTTTTTATACGTCCGTATTTTGCCAAAAGGGTCAAGGAACCTTGGTCCTGACCACTTACCGAGTGTCCTGTCGAAGGTCGCCTTAGGGCGCATTGAGATGGGACAGAAAGGGAAACTAAACGACGAGAGTCCTATGAACAGTGGCGTGCATAGAACTTTTTGCGAGAAATGCTATAAGAACGAGAAGTTAAACAATAAAACATATATGAAAAAAAAAAAATTGAAAAATCATTATTTCTATGACGCCAGGGTAGGCACTGCCTACATGATTTCATACTGAAATATATTTTTTGAAATTGTTTTTTTTTTTCATTTTATTTTTATTGTCAACCTGACCTTCTCTTTGCCTTTTTAACAAAAAGTTCTTTTGCACGCCACTGCCTATGAACAAATTTGAACAAATTTTCTCATCTCTTAAAGTTGAGACTTTCCCCATCTTGTCCCATCTTAAAGCTTTAGCATATAATATTTAAATATTTATAACGTAAAACAGTACAACTCAGCTTTTCAATAAAAAAGATTTTTCCGGTAAACTAGCACAGCCTCAATAGACCGTTCGGAATTCCGGATTGATGGTCCGTACTGCCCCCAGGTGACCTGCTGATAAATTACCGGCAAAACATTCGGAAGAAACGCAATCATCGTTCTGGGAATACACCTGTATGGCATCAATTTCATAGGTGAATTGTTCTTAGTTACTTTAACGGGAATTGTGTTTATTTTTTGTTTTTGATTTTAGCACGTTACATTTCTGAATATACTCGTGAAATAATAAAGTCTGGTTACACACAAGTTGGTAGTGTTTCTCTTAAGGTTATATCGATATCGTTTATTTACAAATTTATTTTAAAGCGCGAAATTGTAGTAATTATATTTGAAAAAAATATATATGGTACCTATAAAACACACTTTGAACTTAATATTTCGGCTGTTCGATATTAAAATTACTTGCGTTTTACTGCATCCAATAAAATCGCAAAGCTAGGCCTTAACTATGATATAAATGCAAAGACATTTTATAATATTGTTAAATATATATCAGTATATAGCAATCTAAGATTCTAGAAAAAAAAATGTTAGAATAAACCTCGTAGGAAATGTAATATAAAACGGCCGTCATATTAAAAATATCCTCTTAGTTCCAAAATAATAAATAAAAACACGTCAAAATCGCGAGATTTCTGAGCATCCCGTTCCCACTAAGCAGGATAGAAAAGTGTAAAATGAAAGCGTTGGAACAGGAGAGATTTCTCTGAAGTGGGGGGGTGCCATAAGTGACTTATTATATTGTGTAAATCGAGCATTGGTATGATGTTTATCATTATATATTTTATGTTATGTAACGTTTTATAATGAACACAAGTTATGTACTCTTCAGAATGGTGTAGATAATTCATCCAGTTTTCTTTTTTCTATAACCTATAAAAAACTTGAGCCAAGAAACTAGCAGGGTTAGTCAACTGAATTTTTTCTCCGATGATTTATAACATCTTTGTATCTATTCCATTGTAGAACACGCATATATGATGAGACGTTCGCGAAAGCTATTGCTCGGGGGAAATCAGCAACTGAATTTATCTTGCGAACTCTCGCTGGGCTATTCTTTATATTCGCTCATTTTGGGCTTCATTTTACGTTTCACCGTCAAAATTTTAGTGTGGGATTAAATTTCCACTAGCTAAAAGTTGGGATATATGCACTTTTACTTAATGCATTTTTAGCGCTTTTTTGGGTTCCGTACATCAAGAGGAAAAAACGGAGCCCTTATAGGATCACTTTGTTATCCGTCTGTCTGTCCGCCCGCCCATCCGTCCGTCCGTCCGTCCGTCTGTCTGTCAATATCCTTTATCTCGGGAACGCGTGGATGTATCAAGTTGAAAATTAAATCCATATACCAGAAAAAGTAAAAATCAAAATTCTAAATTAACGTAAAAAAGGATACGGCCGTTATGCTGCAAAAAACGTATATTTCGACACTCTCAAGGGAATAAAAATTAACAGGGTATTTTCCGTTGACGTAGAACTATGAAATTTGGCAAGTAATACCGTCTTATAATACAAATACAGGGAACAATCTGAAAACTATGCATTTGTAATTAAATCACAAAAAATAACTTAGTCTTTAACGGTACCCTCGGTGGGCGAAAACGACTTGCACAAAACTGAAAACCTCAAAGGCAATGTGTTCGTTTTTCAACGGATGGGTTGCATACGACAATTCATCAGCATGTAGAATATTCCGTTGATTTACTTTTTAATAATTACAAGGATTATAATAAAAATACATATTTTGAATGAAGTCCTATATTGTCTCTATTAATACTACGCTGTCGCACATAGTAATAAATGTGTCAAGGTATTTGTTTCAAATATTTAATTTGAAAAATCACTGTCATTTATCTCTATGCTTCGTCACTTTCATCACTATAATACCTATATAATAGCTGTCTCCTTAAACTCAATAAAAAATATCTCATCGAATTCAAAACTATCTCAAATAAAACAAAAATGTTACCCTTTATTAATTCTCCATCACAACACAAAGAAAACCTAAATCACGACTTCATATTTACATAGGATTAGGTACGATTAGACTCGCATACTTGTCCCGAACGTACTCGGTCGCCCATTGAAGTAAATATGAATGTAAAGCCTTCGTTAAAATTGTTAAAATACCGTGAAATATGTTTCCTCAGTACGCGAGGCTTTCCCTGAGGATCTAGCAGAACCTTAACGATGAGCCTTATGTATGTATCTCTACGTCCTTCTGGACTCAGACCCCTTGAAATTTATAAAAGATGAGGACGTGGGCTTTTGAAATGGGAACTTGTTGAGTAACGGTGGAATAAATAATTCATGACTAAGCGAACTTACCTGTACGTAAAGTTCTGTCATAATTATATGAGCGGTGTAATTGCAAACGCATTTGGTACGACCATGTCGCCGCAAAATACTTGTTCGCGAAAAAGCCGCTTTTTCGTGAAAACCCGAATTATGGCGTAAAGGCCGACCCATTCTGATCCTTTTTAGGGTTCCGTACCCAAAAGTTAACCAACGGGACCCTATTACTAAGACTCCGCTGTCCGTCCGTCCGTCTGTCACCAGGCTGTATCTCATGAACCGTGATAGTTATACAGTTGAAATATTCACAGATGATTTATTTCTGCCGCTATAACAAAAAATACTAAAACCAGCCAAGTGCGAGTCGGACCTGCGCACTCCCATACAACAGACATGATTTTTTTGCCGTTTTTATGGTTTTGATTATGTTTCAAATTTGGTCAGGTTAATCTACATGTTCTAAAGTAAAACAAAAAATAATAAAAGTTAGGATTCCGTAACCAATGGGAGCTGAATTTGTGCGCGAGTCCAACTCGCTCTAGGCCAATATTTTTTCGAGTTATTTTTTAAAGAAAGGTTGCTAATGTTATGGATGTACCTAGAATTTAATTAAGAGAAAATATACTCTGAATTTTCATTTATTTAAATGACTGAGATTCAAATGCTTGCGTCCATATTTTACGATAGACTTTTGAAGTTCAAATGTACCAATTGCGCTTGCGAAGGCACTGAAATATTTTTAATAATTAAATTAACTTACCTGTACTTGAACTTCTACCTCCCAACCTAGCGTATTTTATCCCATGTTGATTGTGAAATATGCAGATAAGGTCTCGGTTATCTAAACTATGTCTTTTATTGTTATAAATGTCATGGTATCTTGTACTTGACCGGCGCACATTCCGCTCTTGTCATTTAGTTAAAATTATTTACTTGTAAACCTAATACGCTACTCCTCACTCTAGTTCGCTTCGCTTATAGTCGCACCTATTTTTAACTTTTGATGAAAGATTTTCGATATCATACTTTACGATCTGCCGAGGAAAATCATGATTATGCCGAATTCTACTAAATATATACGAAATGCGTTTGCGAAGACACCTTGAAATATGCACAATTGTACATATAAAACAGCATGAAACTGAGACGTCTGGAACCTTAGAGATCTTATAAATCAGTGAGCGCTTGTAAAGGGTACGAAAAAATTAAAATACGTGACTCGACTGACCTAAGTTGGCAGAACAAGAATCTTTTTAGAATGAAAGAAATAATCTCTTAGGGATAAAGTCATGGATGAAGTAATTTTGCTTCTATCACATTGTGCTTAGGATAAAGTGTTTTGCAGAATAATACAGAACCTAAAAATGATAGAATTGGATATTGCTAAGTATGCATACCATTAAATGATGCCCTTTCAACCAACCTAACTACCATTATTTACGCCAGTGCTCGTAAACTTTCACACTTTGCATACATTGTGAAAGTTTCAACATTTATTTGCGTAAATTGGAACGTCCTTAACGGGCCGCATGACGGAGAGGAGCGAGTATCTGAAAGGATGAAAGAAGGTACCAAACTGAACGAAGACGTGACGAGAATTCACGTTAGCACGTCTCACAATTTGTTACATCGCTTAAATTGTAATAAAGCTCCAGAGTAACACATTCGTTTCAATAAAAAAATCCGCGTAACCACCCCTTGTTACCAACCGGAAATGTACTTCATGCTGCAAACTTCAAAGCTCAAATTTGCGGTGAAGAATTTTGTTTTGCGTCATTTAGATTTACTGTAAACCGTAGTACAGCGTACTGGGTTTATAGAAAGAGGTGTACTTCGAATCCCAGATGGATACTGTTCGTATTCTATTTACCTTAACAAATGCTACCATTATTCTTTAAACATTCCTCGCGATGGGAAAAAGGGTATCGTTGTACAATCGACGACGTGTCGATGGAATTGATTTGGGTGAAAGCCAGAGGTATTTTAAGTCACTTTGAAGTAGAACGCAAGAGAAAGTAAACAAAATTATAAACCCAAAAATAACTTTTTTTTTTCTGATCTACTAGAGTACCTATATTACTACGATTTTATGAAACAAGTTTGTTATTACTTTAAAACGGGCGGAGTGTGGGCAAAGGGCATTTGATTTCTTTAACATAGAGTTCCTTTTGTATTTTAAACTACTATCTAAAATTCTTAAAAAAATATGGCAAGGAGTACTGTGAATTTAGATACTTTTCAGTACAACTTCAAAGCCAAAAAAGATACAAAACAAGTTCCCAACTATTTTGTATCCAAAGTCCGTTTTCTGTATCGGACAAACAATGTTTTCACGTTTACAATGATGTATTTATAGCCCCGGGGCCTCAGCAATTAATTATCCAAGGAGTTCAGTCGGCATCCACAGAAATAAACGGTTTACAACAGAGATTTTCAACAATTTCAGCGCGGGCCCCTTCACGAATGTGTAATCTGTAGAGATCAAAATTTAACTTTTTTTATGTTAAATATAAAGTTCGCAAATCCTGTTGCTCAAAGTTTGAGATGAAAACTTAAACCCTTGTTGGTCAATACTATGGGCAATAAATATAGGTAATATAATGGACTCGCTTTCGCGACTCGTTTGGGCACAAAATGAATTATTATTTTATATAATTTTTAAAATACACTACGTCTCTGCCCTGTTTACGGATTGGGCGTTATTTTATGAGCAACCTTTATAGCCTTTGACTAGGGTCACTACGATGATGATAATATAAAAAAAACGCAATCAAATCCGTCGAGTGGTTCTCGAGTTAAAACGAAACATACAAACAGACTGAAAACATTTCAAAAAATCATTGTTTTAGCCTCAGTTCAGTAGGTACCAATAAATTTAATAACCCATTTCACTTGCAATTTCGCAAAAATATTCAAGTACAGACACGACTTTTTTACTAATAATACATAGACAAGACCTACAATCAAAGGATTTTTTTTTCAAGAAATACATGAGCTGAAAAATGATTTTTTTCTGCAAATTTTGAATGGACAAGTATTTTTAACGTGATGTGTCCATTAACACTAGTTTATTTTAGTGATAAAATGTGTAAAATGTTTTTTTAATTTTATTTAAGTACACATGTAAGACTCGAGCTCATGCCCACTGTGGGTAGTAAAAACCTATCTTTCAACCGGTAGCGTTGTGCCAGCCAGATTTTTTTAGCAAGAAAGGCTTAACCCGTAGAGTCACAGTCGTGACGATCATCACGCCTAGGCCGAATTGTAAATAAAAAATTATTATTGTTAGTTAATATATTATAAACCTAGTGATATGGGTACTTTTCGAAAGATATTAAGATGAGCAATAAAAAAAAATATATATAGGTATATTACAATAATATGAAAAAAGTTGTGGATTGTTATTCTAGGCCAAAATCTTCTTTTTAAAAAAAATATATATATGGAGTTATATATATATATATATATATTTTATTATTCTTTATATTTTTTTACAATATTATAAAATTTGAATAGACATATATATATATAGTATACATACATATATTCATATATATAACTAAGATTTTTTCAAGGAGAAAGCCCCCTAACCCCCTTTTTTTTCTTGTAGGAAATTTCATCTCGTTTTAGAAAAACAAAACTGCATTAGAATTGGACAACTAGTTCCGGAGATATAGCCAAAAACAAAATTGACGGGAAAATTTGCAAACTTGCAAAAATGCACGTAATCGGACGGGTTTTATTTGTTTTTAAGCTATTTGTGTTTGACAACCACTGGTTTGATTATTTGAAACGAGCGCCTGCGTTTTATAGTCTAGGACGAGACCGAAGGCTGTTTTTAATTACATGTACATCATTGCATTAATCAAATTAACGCTGCCAATTCGAATATTCTTTAGATTGTACGAGTACTTACTTACTCTTTGAGGAAATAGAAAGAGACATAAAGAGAACAATAATATTATGAAAATGCTCTCAGAACTTTTAAAAGCATATTTACGTAATTTTGTAATTATTTAAAGCTGTATCACTGACTCGGAAAATTAAATCAAAAATATTGAACGAGTAAGTCTTTGATATTAAAATGCAAAAAGGGCCAAAGCGATCGGTTGTGAAAAATTACAAATGTTGCAGTTATATTTTTTTTATATTCTTTTACTTTTTTCCGCGTTCCTTTTCACGAAACAGTAGTTTTGTGCATTCCGAAAATGCTCAGTGGACGTGAATTTTATTGTTACATACGCATTTAGACAATTATTTATACTCGTAAATACTATATAATACATAAATGTAACATATAAATATAAACCTGTTGTGAGGAAGGGACAGAGAGTTTACTTGGTATTAAAAAGTGGTATGCGTAAGTGACGGTAGTAAGTAGAGCACAGTGTAACTTATAAGGCGCAAGATTAAAGTTCATCAAATGGGCCGCAACGATTGAGTGTTTCTTTCTTCTTGCGTTTGTTTAAAAGATTATTTTTGTTTTGCTGTTGAGTTTGCTGTGGTTATGAAGATCATTAGTAGTTCTCCAAAATGAAGTTGCACATCGAACCCACAGATAAAAAGCAGCCAGATTTATTTATGTCTTCTGGAGAGCTACTGATGATCTTCATATCCGAAGCAAACTCAACACTAATACAACAGGCTTGATGAAGAATGTTTTGTTCAGTTGCTAGAAGAAGGAAACACTCAATCGTTAAGGGCCATTTGATTAACTCACTTCGGCATACGCGACCTCCCTCACTTCATGTGCATGAAAATCGGCATTGTGATGGTAGGGGGAAATAGGTTAAGCTAGAAAATATATTTTTTTATCTCGTGTTGGACGAATTAACTGTCATATACATTATTTACTTGTCAAATTTTATTACTCGACTGACGACGAAATATATTTCGAGTTTTTAATACTGTTTTATATATAAGGTGACATTAGCTATGCAGTCAAATTCATACTGAAGAGTCGGTAAGTAATCGGAAACAAGGTTCGATTACCATTTTTGGGGAATTTGATTATTTTCTTGTTCCAAATAAAGGATTAGCCCAGCCTTTGTTTGCGTCTTCTTTATTTTATTTAATCAGAAGTTAATATTATGTTCCTCATTTTTTTAAATTGTTAGTATATAAGCGTAATGAAATCCGTCATTGGCACTATTTATTTATGTAATTTTTAAGTAACATTTAAAACTGTAATTGCTGTGGATTTTTGTTAATAAATAAAATAAAAAGATTAATAAAGCATTTTTTTTTTACTATTAATTATTCTTTAATTCATAATTTACAACATGAAAAAATAAACTTATTCTAAACTAAAATTAGCTAACAATATAAATTACACTATTGAACTTAAAAATAACTATAAAAAAATAAAATTAAAATAAATATATGAGTATATACGTGATATATTGTATATAAGCTTTTAGAATCCTATAAAGTGTAAAGAGGCAAAAAAATACTTAATCGAAACTGGAGAAAGTGAAAAGTGCAATTTATCAGAATAATGAGTTTTCTCGTATCGCGTTCATGTGACACTCGCTCGGTTCATTTATTCTTTCTTATCCGCACTGATTTGATCACATGTTGGATATTTTAGGGCTCTGTTAGATAAAGAAACCCTTTTAGTGTGGTCTAGGTTTGTATGTCTATTTGCAGCATAAAGTACCGAAAGTAAGTACAGTAAGTTGTCACCAACTTCATGAACTACAACGGTGTAAGGATGAATGAAATAATTTATAAGCTAAATACTTAATGATAAATTAAATTACATCACAGTTTGGAAGTAAAAAAATAGTATGTAAGCAAAAACAACAGGTTCATTTATAAATATTAAATAGGCAACGCAATTTTTTTGTGCAGCTACATCTCTTATAAAATGTTAAATATTAGTTTTTGTATGCTGTTAGTATTGGATATCTTTGGATAACTATTGCACAGGCTAACAGGGTTTTTGGTGCTTGAATGAATTTTTGTTATTATTAAATTAAACGATGTGCTCAGTTTTAAAAAAAAAAATTTTTTTTTATTTTCGGTAATAAATGGATGGAAATTTTGTACCGTCCTTTCTATGAAAAAAAAATGTGGTTATGTTTTTATTGCGAAATCCATCGCTTTGGAATACTCTAAATATTATTATTAGAGTGCATCACAAACCAGAAAAGATAAATTAGAAACAAATGTAAAGACAAGAATTTGAAATAATTTCTCGGGCCAGGAATAGAACCTGCGACCTCTTGTTAAAAAAATCACTTTTTTTTTCAGAATCAAACATTATAAGCGCTCTAATCCTTCCTCAATTGAATAAAGATAGTTATACAAATTGACAATCTCCCAAGTAAAGCAATAAGGACGAAGTTCTCCGTAAAACTAAACTAATCTCTGGAATGAGAGTAGTATGGTTGTAATAGAACTCAAACCGTGTGTGAAAAGATCTAATTAGGAGACAACCAGAAGTGGTTAATAAATAATTAATATTTTTTGCAACGAAATACTATACCTACGGCAGTATTTCTTTGTAAATAATATATTTTGGTTTTCCTTCAAGTGCTAGAATCACCAGTCTGCTCCTATTGTATTTAATTGAGAAACAAACGCGTTTTTTTACATGTACTTACTTATAACTTGCAAATATTAGTTCATAGTAATATCAGGTACATATTACAGATACACCTCTACTTCATAAAAATCCCACCTACTGTCTGATAGGTACATAATCCCACGCCGCGGGCATTGGCGCGCTCCTCCGCACGCCCTGCGCCACCCTATGCGCCATTGCGCCCGACTACTATGCCGTGTAGAATTTTTGAAGCCCTATTTATTTTAATTGAAGAGTGTGTGTACCAATTTTCGAGTTAATCGACTCAGAGAATAAAAAGTTTCACAGAAAACTCAACCCCCCATTTCACCCTCTTAGGGGTAGAATTTCGAAAAACCCTTTCTTTGTGGATACTAACACTTCACAAAAAATACACCCTCCAAATTTCATGTCTCTGGGACCAGCGGCGGTTTAGTCTGTGGCTTGATATATCAATCAGTCAGGACTTTAAATTTTATATCTTAGGGGTAGAATTTCGAAAAACCCTTTCTTAGTGGATACTTACACTTCACAAAAAATACACCTTCCAAATTTCATGCCTCTAGGACCAACGGTTTAGTCTGTGGCTTGATATATCAGTCAGCCAGTCAGGACTTTGAATTTTATATATATAGATAGAAAAACAAAAAAATTGAACCTCCATAAAGATGTGTGTTTTTGTTGGCCTGTGTTATTATATTAGTATATTGAAAGAACCCATACTTTGTGTTTTTCGTTCCAACTTGATCAGATGCTGGTTTTATTCTTGCGTTCCATTAAAATGGCGCTATCGGGTGGCTTGTCGCGGCATGGGAAAGAACTATTTGTCAGACCCGTCCACTTAAGACGAATTAGGGCTTTGGAAAATAACAACCTGGAAAAGTTTTAAGATGGGAACAGAAATCTTTATTTGTAATGGCTTTGCTCGAATAAGCTGAAAATAGATTTGTTTTCAACTTTAGATATATATTGGGAGTATTCGTGACGCATGATAACGTGAGATAATTCAGTAAAATCATTCATTTATTTAAAACATATATTTTATATAGAAAAAATATTCAAAATTCAACAAGTACGAGTACATTTATTTATTTATTTACATGTATAAGTATTTATTTGATAGGTGAAATTAACAAATATTCTCATTTTCACCTATCAAATAAATATGAATACAATTTAATAAAATTGAACTTTAATAAATATATGAATGAGATTTTATTTTGTTCAATATGCAACACAACTTAAAATATGTATAAATAAAACAATATTTAAAACTTGATTTATATTTCAGTCCTTACGGACCGTCATCAGTCAATGACTTTTATATAAATTTATGTACGTTGGTATTGTAAGTTAGTGTCTTTTTGTTTAGTATATAAGTAGAAATGTAAAAAAGTTTTACTTACAACCGGATTCAAAGCCATATACACATATGATCACTGTTTTCTTTTTTAGGGTTCCGTACCAAATCCGTCTGTCACCAGGCTGTATCTCATGAACCGTGATAGTTAGACAGTTGAAATTTTTTGTTTGATAAACACTTGTACTTGTCCACTTATTTATATTAATTTCCCTTACCGGTTTCGCTGTTAAAGCATTATCAAAGGTTTGTTTGGTTGTTTACGTACAATATATGAATCGCTTCATATGAATATATGAATCGCTTCATATATTGTACGTAAACAACCAAACAAACCTTTGATAATGCTTTAACAGCGAAACCGGTAAGGGAAATTAATATAAATAAGTGGACAAGTACAAGTGTTTATCAAACAAAAAATGTTTCAAAAGTTCCACCAAGTGCCAACAATCACGAGCATCAACTCCAGTTGAAATTTTCACAGATGATGTATTTCTGTTGCCGCTATAACAACTAACACTAAAACCAGCCAAGTGCGAGTCGGACCTGTGCACTCCCATACAACAGACATGATTTTTTGCTGTTTTCATAGATAATGGTACGGATCCCTTCGTGCACGAGTCCGACTCGCACTTGGCCAGTTTATATATATTTCTGATCTTCATTCGGCTTGCTGGAAGAAATACGCCGCTGTACACAAACTACAAGTTTTACTTGTGTTATTTTATTACGTATTTTTGTTTACAATAACGATTGAGAATGATGATAATCTTCTTTCTAATGTCTTACAATTTAAAGTGGTACGTTGTTACTACGAGTTTTTTAATAATTTACAGTTATCAACTAAATAATGCAATATACATACATAAATAGTATTTTGCTATTAAATCCACTGATGACGGCCTCATTGGAGAGGCTGAAACATACCAAATATAGTTTATTTTTCTCTTCTAGTAATTACGAAATAAAAAGCTTAAATATACAAATCATTATTTTTGTCAATATAGATACTCGTAAATAGTAAAAATACCAATACTGCTTAACAAACAAAATAAAATCACGTAATCACCTTATTTTATACGAGCTGAAGCTAAATTAATCTTTGACCGTAGAAGTCTAGGGATTGTGGATAAAGATGACCTAAATCCAACTTCTGCGCAGGCAAAACTGCGGAACAAACTAGTCAGAAACTATAATTTATGCAAGTTTACCGCAAGGAAAACCAAATCAGCTGAATTTTGAAACTGAGTTTTATATATTACACCTCAACGCAGTATCGGAGAAAATTGCACAAACCACTTTTTAATCCTATTGCCAGGGTAATAAGTGTTAAGTGAATCCAGTGGAAATATCCTCGAAAATACATGTATAGGAACGAAGTACCACAATCTTGCCAGGTTTGCCAACAGTCGTAACCTTTGTGCATACTTGATTTATGGAAGATCCTTCAATCTGCATACATGCATTACTACCGTCTATTTAAGTCAAACAATGTGTAAAGTAGGTGAAAAACGTATCATTCCCGTTTTTGGTGTACTTACGAGTGACTGGTTGATATAGCAAAATTCATAAGTGGTCAGGACCAAGGTTCAATAACCCTTTCTGTGAAATACGCAATATGAAATTTAGACCTCCTAGTTACTAATTGAGTCGAGGTGGTTTTTGAACTATCATAAGATCACAAAAATCTATTTTTCGTATTTTGCAAACAGGGTCATTGAACCTTAGTCCTGAGCACTAACTTAGTCCCCAGTATGAATTTGGCTATATAAAACAAAGTCACCTTATATACTATTATATTAACTACCTCCGTGGTCTAGTGGTGAGAGCCCTGGGCTCTCAACCCGGAGGTCGTGGGTTCAATTCAACGGGGAACACACATAGTGGAATGTCACTTTGTAAATTGTTCTCAGTTTGGTAGGACATTGCAGGCTTGAATCACCTGATTGTCCAATAAGTAAGATGATTTCGTGCTTCGGAAGGCACGTGAAGCCGTTGGTCCCGGCCACTTTCTAGTAGAGTGGTCGTTACATAAACCACGTCAGAGGCCGTAAGGCGGTTTAAAAACTCTGACACCAGGGCTTGTCGGACCGATAAGTCTTACAGCCCACACGATAAGAAGAGAAGACCTTATATACTGAGCCCTCAAACAGAAACTATTAACTGTGTCACCTTTAAATAATTTGAAAATACGGCCAGAAAATACAATTTTCTTACCGATCATCTGATTATTTTATCTTGCTGGTAGATCTAATGCCAGATTTGACTGCAGATGTACCACCATCTTCCTCGCAAGCGCCTTCTATGTGGTAAAGTAAGAAGCCACCTCTCAAACAGGCACCGCTTGGTGGCTCACCACGCCTGGACCGATTTATGGCGGTTTATCATCGGTGACGGGTAGTGGCGTCACTGGTGCGAGGTTTTCGGCACCGCGATCACCAACCCGCCTGCCCAGCATGTGTGAGTTCCTCTAAGAGGACCGCCAAGATTGGCGAAATCTTGGAAAGGGCTATGTCCAGCAGTGAACAAACCAGGCTGATGGACTTATGTAGACTAATGTACTTTAAACAACACAATGGTTGGCCATGTTAATTTCTGTTCGGTTGGATATAAAGAGTTTGACCCGGAAACAGATCTTGGGATATCCGAGACCAGGCAGCATACTCACTATGGTACGTGGGGTAGCTGTATACTCACATTATTAATGTAATGAGTGTTTTCACTTTACTAACTTTTATCTCCTAATTGATAGGATTAAACAAAGTTAGAAATTACTCTGTTGGTCCAAAAACAAAAACGGAACGCTTCAGTTCACTTTTCAAAATGGGATTTTGTTGAAAAGTGACTGAAAATGAACGCTAAGCAAAGTTAAGTTACTTCAACCTCGGATTTGAATATAAATGCTAATGTATAAATCCGTCTGATCCATACTTTCAATTCCTCTTTCCCTCTCCAGAGATTATTTTAATTTTATCAAAAGTCGAGATTAACATCAAGATATCAACAAGGAATTCGAGCAATGGTTACCACTTTTCTGTGAAATTTGAGAGCTATAAGCTATTCGTTGCTATGAGCTACGTGTTGCTACGAACTACGCGTTGCTATGAGCTACGCGTTGCTACGGGCTAAGCGTTTGCTACGAGTTACGTTTTGAATGCTACGGGCTACGCTACATGTCAGCTTAAGCTGATGATGGATGTTACAACCGGACTAAAAGCTATACTCTTGATAAAAATTACCAAAGTTTTGTTGGTCGTAATTAGTAAAACATACATATCGTCACGACATGAATCCCCGAGGAGGTGCCAGAGGTGTTTCCAAGTGTAATCTGTGAAATGCAAGTCACAGTCAGTTACGTCAAAAGCGCGGTAGTGAGCCCTATTGCCGTACTTTGGACACAAATGGACTAACAGCTGAACGTGCCTTTTGAAGCACGCAGACCGAACACAAATTTATGTCCAACGCGGGGATTGAACCCATGACCTCTGGGTTAGCAGGCGAGTTGCTTTATTGCTTGGCCGCAGAGGCGGTCTTAGTTAGTAAAAGTGGAATAATAATAACTTTAACAAATTGTAAGCAAGTAGTTTTAAAATTACGATTATATTTTATATAAATTTACGTTGTCAGAAACCTACGTTTCATTAATTCTATCACCTGAATATTTATGAAGGCTTCAAAAGCAACGCCATATTAATTACTACTTATTTCGTTATGTTTTATTCATAAAGGAGAGAGTTAAGATCTAGGTGTTCTCTTTTACTAGTTGACTGAAAGTTAAATAAGCTATGCATTTAATTAAGTTCACTTGGAACTTCCAAGCTTGGACAAACTTCACACCGCTTATCGCTGCCCTAAGTTCCTTAAGCAGTCTCTAAGTTTACTGCGATATTTTAATTACAACTTTTTTTTGCCAAGAATTTTCATCAAACCTTTTTTTTGCTTCATTGTAGCTCTTTTATTTTCTGAAGCAACCAATAATGAACAAAGAAGACTAATTAAAATCCTTATTATTGTAAATTAAGTCATTTACGCCCGATGGCCTAGTAAAAAAGTAAAGTTGTAATCACTTTTCAGTCCTAAGCTTTGCAGTTAAAATAGAATGACCATTTGTAATTTGTAAAGCAAGGGAAAGAAACCTTACATGACTGTGCTGCAATAATTTAAATTACGTCGAGTAATATTTTTGGGGTATGCAACGGTAACCTAATTGTACATAATCTGCTTACGACTTTGTAGAAAATGTGAAAATTACGCAAAATTTACGCAATCTGCGGTCACCTCCACCTGTTATACAATTTATTTTTGTGAGTGGTTTGATTATTGTTGTAAGGTAAAATTAACTGAAGAGTAAACAAGAAAAAAGTTACCAACACATATTTATTAATATTTTCTGGAATACTTAAATGTAAATTAATAATAGGTAAAGTCAAGATAATACAGTTTTTATACCTGCGACCACGATTCATACTACCGTGTGTCAAACGATATGGTTATTTATTCTATATTTTCGATTTAGCAAATAATACTTATTTAATTGTTTTGGCAAGGAATTCATAAAGTACAGTAATTAATGTATCTGTACTAATAAATAAATCAGTAAAAAATCGTGTCTGTACATTGAATATTTTTGTGAAATTTTAAATTAAATAGGTCTGAGCCCAAAACAATTTTTTTTAGATTTTATGTCTGTCTGTCTGTATGTATGTATTTGAGTATGTTTCGTATTAACTCAAGAAGTACTTAACGGATTTGGATGCAATTTCTATAATTATAGTTGTAGTGGCCCTGGTCAACATAGGCTGTAAGTGGTGTTGCCCTTTATAAAAATAACACCCAAGCCAAAAACAGGCAGAAATTAAATAAACGCGGGCGGAGCCGCGAGTGTAAGCTTAGTATTATATAATAAAGGCGCATTAAATATACTGGACACGTATGTAAATAATCTCGTAGACCACCAAGGTAACAAACATGTCCATTCAACTAGCGGTAAAGAAAGGCTCTCAACCATCTGAAAAAATCCACGCTGAGACCCAGAAAAACCTGGAGAAGCATCTTCTGTGTAGCTAGCACGCGCCATTAAGGATACATCTATCCTATTTGCATTCTCACGCAAACCGCGTTTGTCAATGTGCGAGAGAGCAAGCATGATGGAAAGACCCTGGATACCTACTCCGAAAATGATTACGATATTTCGATAAACGACCGACACACGACCGAATCTATTTTGCCTTGTCTACCACGAAACACTATCGTTTTCGATATTCAACTAACGTATCGTACAAAGTTCGATCGTGACCGAATGATTTAACGAAATCATTGTCGATGGCTTTTTTTTTCTTTTTTTGCTCTAACAATAACCGGATGTGTAAAAAAAAACGTTCCGACAACTTGACATTTCGTCATTGATATCATGCCATCCTTTTCACACTTGATTGATTGTGGTATGCTATCTCCGCTGTCATATTTTTTATTATCATATGAGTGTTTGGGAATGTTGCCAAATGTCAACTGAAGTCGGTACCTATAAAAAGTACCAAAACAACGCAGCGTGATAAAAGTTTTTCCTGCCAATTCAAAGAAAATAATAAGTAAGTGCTTTTATAATCTTTCCAATGAAATGAACTTCCTTTAATGGGTCACATGATAAACAATTTACTGGAACGAAGACCATCCACAGCACACTGCACCAAGTAATACTTTATAATCTCTGACACTGCTTCCTCTTGCGATCCAATTAGATATCTACTGTATCAACAGAATTTCATAGCCCCCAACACTAACCCAAGCATTAACATTGATGTAAGTAAGTTTCCACTGCTTATATCTGTCATAATCTATAATTGGTTTTAGAACGACTGCTGCACAGTTGGACCTGATGTTCAGCTTCCTTGAGCAGCAACCTCAGTTGGCCAAGGAGTGCCTGCGGGACTTGGATGGTCGGGTCAAGGCTAGCCGCCTATGGCAAGAGTTAGCGAATAGCTAAAAAGAAGATATTATAATAATGCTATAGAATAGCAACAAATTGAAGACTTGGCCATGTGGCCTTCAAGAAATAAAAAACAATTCTTCAGATTGTATCATTTATGAAGACAAGTACACAGAAAAGAACACAAAAGACAAGGCGGTATGGCTTAGCACTATAGCCTTTCCCTGAAGGGGTAAATTAAAACCGAAAAAAAACACCACCAAAAAGGTAGTGTCTGAAGGCCGCCGACATGCTGGTGGGAGGGGTGGTGGTTGGACCACCAATGAGAAGCGGGTACTAGATATAATGGGACCAGCCTTTGGCAAGGCGGTCTCAAATGCCAGAGTGCCTGCTTTCCCTGAGGTAAGGATTGTTTTAAAAAATATAGTAATGTTCAAGACTTTTTATACCTATAATGATATTGAAACTAAATGGTGCTTGCAATTTAATCGCATTGTTTAATTTATTATTTCAGTCTGGAACTAGCATCCATTCGTGAAATAAGAAACTTAGGTCCACTTGCACCAAGCAAACTTAACTCGGGTTAACAAACTTTTTGTTTTGTCCTTTTCACATCAAATTATACTGATAAGGACAAAGCATAAAAAGTTAGTTAGCCCGAGTTAAGTTTGCTTGGTGCAAGTGGATCTTAGACTTGTTATGCAAGACCTACTGACTCATTTAGAATTGGTTTTTAAGAAACCTAGAGCATTGATGAATGTAGCTTAACAAGTTTTAAAATAAAGCTCCAAGTGATATTGCTGTTTTATGTTCAACAGATGCACGGGGCAGAGGCCGTCAGTGGCATCCACCACACACGCTCCTTGCTCGCAACTGCTTCCTCGAGCATCAGGCTGTTCAGGCTGGAGGAGTGTGTGCGAGCTGAGACCGAGCGGGCTAAGGAGATGCGCGAGGCTGTAGTCACTCTTAATGAGATGAGGGATTTTCTGCACGCTTTCGTGGAGTCAACGGCCAGCAGAGCCAATGAATAATCCATCTATCCATCAGCCCGTGTTCGTCCACTGCTGGACATAGGCCTTTTCCAAATTTCGCCACTCATGTCGGTCCTCCTCATCCAGCCGAACCCACGTCCTTCAGGTCGTCGGTCCAGCGGGCATGAGGTCAGCCTACACTACGCTTAGCTCTACGTGGACTCCATTCTAAAGCCTTTCGGCCCCAACGGCCATCATGTCAGCGACAAATATGTAATGATTAATGAATAATAAATAAATTAAAAACACTGAGATAATATTTTTATTTCTTAGCAAAATAAATTAAGAGACTGTAAAATTATATGGATGCTTTTTTCTGTGTATTTCATGAAGCACATGGAAAATTGTAATAAATTTTCGGTATACTTAAGCATATTTCTGGATAGAAATAATTATTAGAATGAAGTCTTCAAACGCACTTTTTCTCGTTTGACAAAGGGATCATTTAGAGAACTCAAACATATATATATGTATATCTATTAAAAAACATCCTTTTTTCTCTTTTGCGCTGAATCCACCCCTCTCACATTGCGCTTGGAGTGAAATAAAATTTACATAGCCTCTTATTAAGATTATAGATATTTTTACAATTGCTAAACAGAAGAATGTCACGTATGTAATGTTGTATGTCTCTTCCTTCTCTTTGACACAAAAATTACACACATCCATAATTTACATTTATATAAACATTGCTGCATGGTGGTTGGGATCACAGGGATGTGGAACAATGGGAGGCTGCAAGAGCTGCTCCTGTTGCATTTCCTCCACTTCCAGCTCCACAGGGTTCAGTCAGGCTCACATGCACTTATTGTGTAGTACACTGCAGGCAATTGTAATTTTGCCAGCGAACTCAGGAGTGTAATGCAACTCTCAAGCTGCCAGTAGGGACCTCCAGCATCCTTTGAATATGCCAAAAGTGCACTCCACGGTCTCCATCCAACTGCTCTAGATGGTCCTTTATCTCACAATCGCGCCAGATGAAAGCATTGTGGTCGGCACCATTGTGGGAGGCATCAATTGCAATAATTATGCAATCACCATCACATAACTGAAATACATGTGAAGTAGTATTTATTTATGTTTGTTTCTAAGGAAACAAATATAGAAGTGAAAGGTAAAACTTAAACCAACAAAGTTTCCATACATAATAGGATGCAGAAATAGTCATAGATAGGTTAAGGGACAACATAAATATCTTTTTGAATCAAGAATGCAAAAAGGTAACTTATGTAGTATATGATTTACAAGGACTACAAATTAGTTTTCACTCTTTGCTAGTATTTTTTTTTTTGTATGAGTAACTGAAGCTATGAGTATATACGTTTATCAAAAATATTTGAAAATTATTAAAAGATTTTGTATAATACTTACCACTTGAGTGTTTAGTGAATGATTATGCTTCTGATTAAAGCATTTTTCTTCATCTTCTGAGGGACGAATGATGGCTATGTGGGTGCAGTCGATACACTCAATGACCCCTGGCACTGCATACTTATCAAAGAACCTACAATAGTAATATCCTTTATAGTAAAATATGGTGAGGAAACACATTGAGGTGAGTGAGGATAAAGCATTATACCTTCTCTTCAGAACTCACCTTTGCTCCCTGTTCTGTGGGAAGTAAATGTGCCTTTGCACTATCTGGAGAGCATTGAGTGCACTCGTCACTTCACTGTCTGCTGTGCCATGGGAGCATCTATGGTCAATCCCGCGCACGTTTCCGCGGGGAGGGAACTGCGGAACAATCTCCTGGCACAACTCTTCGAATAAAGGCCTCGTCAGTCTATAGTGCCTTTCAAATTCTATATCTAGCATTCTATTGACAGTAAGGCTCTCTCGGTGGCTTCTTCGCCACCTTGTACGGTCAGCCTGCTGCTCATCAAAAATGCGCAGCAAAAATGTAGTAAAGTCTTGCCATTACAGCTAAAACATGGAAAAACGTATTATTTATAAATTATGCCACCAATAAATATTATTAAAACAGCCAAAAACATAATAATAATTAGTAAATTTCAAGCTTACGATATTACAACGACACCTCTTGAGCTCACGTAAGAAATCACGATAGAACTTCTGTCAAAATCGATTTATCGGCCGATGTTCGGAAACTTCAGAGTAAGCATTTCGATCTAACTGCTGTCAAAATGAATTTTCGTTCGAAAATCGATTATCAGAGTACCACTTGCGTCGACTGAACGACATTCGACCGAATATTGCACGATCGATTACGATGGGAGTAAGACCCCTGTATCGACGACGACTGCACGTACTAGACTCCTTATGCTTGGCTAAGACTAGACCCCTTGGTTGGCTAAGTAGAACGAAAGAGGCTTAGAAACAGATTACGTACCCACAGGGCGGACCAGAGATGCATAGATGAAAATTACTGGAAACATTGAAGAAAAGACAAGAAAAAAAAAGCTTTTTGACGATAATTAGCACTGCAATAGAAGGCAGAGGTCCAAAGCCAGTACCTTTTAAATTGTATTATCATATTGTTCCCATTAATCAAGTAAAATTGCAAATAATTAATATTAACATGTAAAATTTTAATTAGAATACGCACAAAGCCCTGAAACATTTTACACTGAAATGAATTTTGTTTAATTCCTTGCAGGTATCTTATTTTTGAACGACTTCATAAAAAGGAGGTTTTTAATTTGACGCATATGTATTCCTTGGATTAACATTACTCGTCTATTTTACTTATTAGTTTCGTTGAAAATTAAACGAAAAAGGTTTATTTTAAATCAAACAAAATAATTCGTGTGGTATGCTTTTTATTTATTTAATAAAGAAAAGTACATGTTACAATACAAAGGTATATCACAAAACTTCTGACAACGGTAGATGGATTTCAAAGTCATGAGACTTCTATTGTCAGACATACCAATATCTATTACAATTAAGGATAAGCATTAATTTCGTTGACCTTTCCCTTTTCTAGGGTTCTTCCCTGTTGCTTATTCAGCGGAGGCGATGTTGCGATTTTATTTTACTGTCGGCGATTTATGGCGTTACATAAGGGCCCCTTAACGCCGTAGGGCCCCCACGAATAATTTGGATCGAGGGGCTACTAAGAAAGAAACAGGATAATGAATGCACGTGCTCAAATGAAGTGAGTTTTCTTTTAATTACCGTTTTAAGGCCTTTTTGAATACCGATCCAGGAAAGATAAATTATTTCTCCTTCTTAAGTGATGTTTTAAGTGATGGTAGGTAAGCAAGTATTTTGGGTACTTGGTGCAAAAATATCTGATCACTAACTGAATCTAAAAAAATACAATGTAACAATATAACATTGTCCGGTCTAGCACATCATAACTTTTAATTTAGTTATTAAAACAAATGCAAAACTTTGACAACCAAAAAATTTATGCAAAATAATGGCTTTTTGTGTCATGTTTTATGTAGACTAGAATAGACCTGGATAGCTATTCCGGCATTATTTCTCATTCGCAATATCAGTCAATAGATATTTGTTTAAGTTGGATAAATGCCATCCAATGGAAATTAGAGTGACTAAACCACATCAAATAAAAGCTATAGTATATTAAGACTGCTCATTATATGCCTGGACGGCTATTCCGGGAAGCGCAAAAAATTTTGCTACGGCAGGTTTCCGGTGTTTTTACAAGGGATTTTCTACGAAAACCATTGATTTTTCTACTTTCGGAATTTTTGCCCACTCGCCAGAATCGCCCGCCTGGCCCTCAATTCTGGCACGTGCGCTAAAATTGCGAAGCCAGATTGCGAGTGACTTTAAAAGGGATTTTGTAAAGACATGTGTTGATTATTTTGATTGAAAACTTATAGTAAGCATTCCTTATATCCTATAGCTTCTTCTAGTCACTCTAATTTCCATCACCTGGTATTTATCAAACTTTAAACAAATATCTAATGACTGATATTGCGAATGCGCAGTAATGCTGGAATATCCGTCCTGGGGGGTGATTCTGGCGCTTGCGCAAAAATTGCGAAAGTAGAAAAATCTGTAATTTCCGTAGAAAATCCCTTGTAAAATCACCCGAAATCAGCCGAAGCAATTTTTTTTGCGCTTGCTGGAATAGCCGTCCACGCCTATTAATGTATCGCATATGAAATATGTAGTGCCTCACTTGCCCTATTTATTGTTTTGATTAGGTCACATTCTTTATTTCGATTATCAAAAATATTTTCAAATGATATATTAAAATTTCAGGTCACTTATATTTTCATGTTGTTTCGGGTTCCGTACATAAAAAAACAGATCCCTTATACGATTACTTTGTTGTCCGTCTGTCTGTCTGTCAAGACCCTTTATCTCAGACCCTGTTAGAGATATCAAGTTGAAACTAATATCTACAGTGTCTACTAAGTCTGTGGCTTCATAGTGTTGTTAAAAAACTGAGCCTCTAACTCAATACAAAATGTTATTGCTCTTTGCGTAATCAATTCCATACAGATTGGCTCACCATGAAAATCTATAGCGTACTTCTAGATGGCTTAGAAACTTGAATTCCCGTCCACAATTTGGCCTTTTAGCAAACATCTAAACTTATTAATGAAGAAATCATGGACTAACTCATTTAGACCATTTGAATAGATAGAGTTTAATAGATCGTAAGTGTTAAGTTAAGTTGGTTCTTAATGGCTACTCTTAGAATAAGTTTGTGTTTTAAACGGTATATACGAAACCCTCAGATCACGAGATCTACTCGCACTTGATCAGTTTTTTCAGCAACAACCCGTTGGCTTATGGAATTACTTCTTACAAAGATATACCAACTAAAAGAAAAAAAAAATTGAGTGTAGTGCGAATATTGAAAAAGAAAGAAAAAAAAAAGTTGAGCCCTACCGTATTCCGTAGGTAGCATTATAATGACTTAATATTAAATATTATTTGTGGCAATGTACAAGTGTTTTTCATCACAGCAATGTCTTATAAATTCCACCAAGTGCCGACAATCTCAACAATCAACTTCCTTATCATTACTTAACAGACTTGAATACAATTTTAACAATAGAAAAACTTTATTTATCCACAAAATGTATGAAATAAATCTGCAAAATTAATTTGGTCACAAATAAAATATACCTAATTAAGTAATTTTATGTATTTTTCCTATGGTGAGCCAATTTGTATGGAATTGATAACGTAAAATATAATATACTTCATGTCGCGTTGTGTTAGAAATCTAATTTCTTACAGCATCATGTAACCATAGACTTCTGTTTACAATTTATATCTTTCACTGGGCCCGAAAAAAAGGATCTTGATAGACGGACAACAAAGTGATCCTATAAATAAGGGTTTCCGGTATTTTATTTAGAGGTACGAGACCCCAAAAAGGCCAGGAAGGTACATCTTAAAAAATAAGTTGTATCAAGTTTCATATTTTTGAATTCAAGCTCAAGAATTTTACAGAAGAGCATGGTTTTACCAGAGTGAGACTACATAATTTACCTTAATTAATTAATAGGTAGCTCGCAGGGAGGGTCTGGCGCGTTCTTGCGTGGCATTGATATTAAATTTAATATAGCTAAATCCGAGCAGCTCAGAGTTTATGTTGAAATACGTAAGTAATATCTCATATTTATATCTCTATTTTCTCAAATCTGATTTTATGTTATTTGTACTTGATAGGATTTAATAAAATTCAAATTATCATTTCTTTTTTAACTCACAAAGAGATTTGAGTACTGTTTTTTAAACCTCTTTGTGATTGTGTTTGATAAGTTCCGTACTTTTCTTGAATTGCTACTTGTGTCGTTTTGCACCCGTTTCTAGTCTTTCTTTTACTTTGTTCTTAGTGTTCTAAGATGCACTTGTACCTCTAATAGACTGCTGACCTCTACAAAGCTGACCCCTGGTTACACCATTTGTTATTTTCCACTCCTTTTACTTATTTTCTCTACATATTTAATCCTTTGTTTTTCTGCTATAAAGAACTCTTTGTTCTAGTTTCGTTTACCCTTTTTCTTGTTTTTAATGCAAATAATGCCATCTCGTGTTATTTCTTTGCTTAAAGCGCCAAAAATGTAATCTTATTTAATTTCTTGTCCCGGATTTAGCTATGGTTACGATACGGCCCACTTCAGTCTGTTCTCATTTCCCGTTTCCCACGGTTCTTACGTAACGCTTGTGTATAATAGGTGTTATTTTAATACAGAAACCAGTTTTCCTCTGCATCGTGGTGCATACACAACACTGTGTGTACCTAGTGTTGCTAGTATTCGTACAATATTTCATGATTTATTATATTTTTAAGTATCATGTTGTATTTTTTCACGTTAATGTAAAATAAGGGTCAAAACATATACCCAAGTGAGGCATTTGAATCACTTTGAACCAACGTATGGACTGGCATGGAATTTGGTATAGACGTGCAAGATTTATGCTCATATTAAAAATTACTATTAAATGAACAGGTCAAATTTAATTATATTACAGTTTTTGTTACATTTGTACAAAATTTCGCAAGTTTACATTTAATTACCCTGGCAACTCTCAAGTACGTACGTGAGATACGTTTTGCTCGTACAAAGTTGGTAAAATAGTTTCGAAAGAGGCGCTTTTCCACTGTTCCCGCAAACGGCGGAGCAGCAACTTAGACTGAAAATTGTGCAAACCTTTGTTTATCTTCTTGAATTCATATTTTTAAGGGCATTTCATTATAATTCTCTGCGTCTTTTTCTTGTATAGTGAAAAACTTTATAATCATAGACGAATTTTTTTTTTAAATATCGAAACCATTATTTCATTCCAGAGATAGTAACATATTTTGCGCCTTTTTTTGCGTACTATGATGTTTTATGTATTATAATTTGATGTCTTATGCTATGTTTTACTAGAAAAGAATCCAACGTAGAGGGTCTACAAAGTAACTGAAAAACAGGTAAAGGTGATACTCATACTGAAAGATAATGGCACGGATTATGTGAAACTCAATAGCTTTTTATAGGAAATCGAATCCCATCTCCGATCTACAGATCCACTAAATTACGACTTAAGTCTAAACTCTCCCAATAAAAGTACTTTATGGTAGTACCCAGCCAACTGAAATAGCTGCTTCATTTTCAGTTGAAACCGAATATGATGTTCCTAAGCTGAAGCATTTTCCTTTATATCGTATAACATGTAAGATAAAATAAATTTAGCTTCTAAATATTTAAATTATATCTTGTGTGTTTAAAAATATAAATGTAGAAAATTGCCCAAGGTCAAAGAGAAAATGATATATCAGCTTTTCCGATAAAAGAATAAAAATCTAAGAGGGTGCCAAGTTGCTTAAATTGTTTAAAACACGGAATTGTTGCTTGCTAATAAATCTATAATTTTTTGCAATAGATATTTGTGCTTTTTATCGTACATAATTGCGTGTGAAAACTTACCAAATTAAATATATCTCATCAACGTTTGTCGAAGCATTTCGTTGTTTTTAACAAACATATTAAACTAAGAAAAAAACGAAGTAAGTTATAAAAATAGTATTTTAATTGCGTTGCAATGTTTCAAATCAACCAGTCTCCTTGTACTGAGCTACTCATATCTTTTGCAGGTGTATTCCACAGCTTTATGGTCAAACTTAAATTGCTTTTATACGGCGCAATAAAAAGTTCGCAATGTGTAGACTCGTATTTATTTACATAAAGAGAGTGTAGGTCGTGCTAGCGGAAGCCCGTATGTTGCTACGTTTGTTTCGAACGGAGTAATTGCAATAACTAGAATTTTATTCAAAGCTTTCTGTTTTATTAACTATTTGGTTATTTTACTATGTTAATGCAAAATACTACGACAATTTTTATTGAGTTTAATTACGTATGAGTATTTTTTGACATGTAACCATGTAACAACGACAGGATACGCGCTTTATTGAAAGTAGACTACGACAAAAAGTAAAGAATAGACCACAATTTAAAATATCGGTGACAGATGAAACTAAATATTTTGGTCGTAGTACATAGTTTTGCTCGTAGTGTGTGGTATGACTAAATATGTGGTTTAGCGCCCTCATTTTTTCCAAACTCTTTTTGCCAAGCTGTATATTAGGTAATGTCATGAATATGACTTTTATTTTATTATTTACCGCGACAAGTCAGTTTTTATTTTTTTCATTTGTGTATATACATACATTTAGTATAGTTAGTTTATTTATTTTAGATTATTATTATTTTTTATGTAGATAGATTAGGTTAATTTTATTTTTATAAATAGATATGTTTTGACTTCTTTCCGAAATAATTTTGAAATAATATAAAAACCATTAATATGGCATAGCGTAAAACACAATAAGTAAACTTTTAGAAAAACAGCATTACATTCTAAGGTGAAATTAATATCATAAAATTCATAAATGCTATAATTTTGTTATTTTAATTCAGCATCGTATTACGAATTCTTAATTTACCTATTTTTTTCCGAATCTTTAGATTTGTACAGTTATAAAGTTATAAATCGTCGGTGCGCCGACCAAATCTGATATGTGCATTTTTTAGTTTTTTTTTATTCGCTGGATGTCGCTGTTTTTCAACATTCTATCCATCACAAAAACCCCTATGTGTGAAGGAGGCTTGGTTGTGAAAAACCAAATCAAATATATAACTAGCTGTTGTCCACGACAACGCGTGGATTTATTCTCTCCATTTTAGCGGCCTATAGGGGATGATTTTTGGAAAAACGCTGAAACACTAAAATACCTAATTTTCAGGTTTTATTACTATGTATGAATTTTCGATAAAAAATTCGTCTCCTATTTTATATCCTAAACATATGCCAATCGATGGATCTTATCAGCCATTGCAACATTTACTATAGCATCAAAAAAATCAAACCGGGACAAAAAATATGTGGCGGTAAGAATGTTTAATAAATTTAAAGTGATTTTTTAATAATATAAAATTTTATACATGATTTAAATGTTTTTTTTTTTTTCAATTTATGAGTGAATTCAATCGCAACCCTAACTTAATTAACTCATTAAATATGTGTTCAAACTTGTCTGAATCAATTATGAAAAATAGGTTTGATGAAAAAAATTGCTTTTAACCCTGAAACCGATGGCATTAAAATAATTAAAATATGTTTAATCGATGGGTTTATCAATTTTATGCAATTACATGTGTAAAAATTTTTTTTTAACATTCATATCACCGTATCTTTGTTTTCCGTGGTTAGATTTTCTTGGTAACAGTTACTACTTACAATAAGTTCTATCGATTGGCATAGATTTAATTTGTGGGCAATAGGTTGAAAAATTTGGGCCAATTGGTTGCATCATTCTTTCAAGATCATTTCAAGATCTAGGTCCAGCCGTTTGGTTTAGTTAGGCGCTGATAGATCAGTCAGTCAGTCGGGGTTTATATAGTCCAGTTCATACTGGTGACTCGGTAAGTGGCTAGGACTAAGGTCCAATGAACTTGTTTGCGAAATACGAAAAATATATTTTCGTGCCTCTACACTAGTTCAAGAACAACCTCGACTCAATTAGTATATGAAGTCTCAATTTTATTTTGAGTATTTATCAGAAAAGGTCATTAAACTTTGATCCTAACCACTTACCGAGACTCCAGTATGAATTTGGTTAAATAAACAAAGTCACTTTATATATCTCTCTCTTCAGTCCCTTTACTCCTCCGCGGAGTCTGGGGCTGACACTAGGCTCTTCCATGCCTGTCTGTCCATGGTCAGCGAGGTGATCTCTGACCATGTCATCTTTTTCTCTTCGGCCTCGTTCAAAACGGACCTCTTCCACGTCTGAGTTGGTCGTCCTGGTCGTCGAGAACGTCCAAACGGCTTCCAATTTAGGGCTACTTTAGGGATATGGTCTGCAGGTCTTCGTAGTGTATGTCCTAACCATCGCCACTTCCTTGATTTCGTGGGCAACGGGTTTCTGATTTGTAACCCTCCACAACTCAACATTGGTGATGGTGTTTGGCCAATGTCTCTTCAGGATGCTTCTTAGACAGTTATTAACAAAGACCTGCAGTTTTCCAGATATTTTACTAGTAACCTTCCAAGTTTCGCATGTTGGTGGATTTCCAGAAGTTCTTAAGTTGGGCAAAGGCTCCTCTCGCTTTGTTAATGCAGTTGTTCACATCCCGTTCCGTTCCTCCTTGTGGTGTGATTACACTACCAAGATAGCAGAAGTTGGTAGTCGGCTCGATGCGACGGTTCTCTAGCAGCAGCGGTGTGTTATTATCGCTGAACACACGCATTTCCTCGGTTTTCTTTCTGCTAATCCTTAGCCCAGCCATGCCCTGCAACTAAACCCGTCATATGCATCCTTACCTTACTGCTCTAGTGTGTTCTGTGATCTCTCTAAGGCATTCGATTGCTTGAGGCACGACATCCTCCTGCATAAGTTAAAGCACTACGGATTTTCAGACGTAGAGCTAAACCTTTTGGAGTCATACCTACGTAATAGGAAGCAAGCAGTCTTCATTAATGGTCAGTTCTCATCTTACGAAATAAATGACATAGGAGTTCCACAAGGATCAGTTCTGGGACCGGTATTATTTCTTATCTATATAAATGACTTGGCTAGCTCTCTACCAGAATGGGCTTTCGTTTCCTTATTTGCTGACGATACTCATGTGGGTATAAAGGATAGTAGTTTATTAGGTATCGAACAAAAAACCAAATTAATCTTGGATAAACTGAAAGAATGGTTTGAAGCTAATGGTATTATTTTAAATAATGACAAAAGTATTATTATGTCCTATAAAACTAGAAAAAATAAAAATGACTTTATTCATGCTAAGGAGACTACTTTCTTAGGTTATATCATAGGTTACACTCTGACTCACTCGGCCCACATTAATAAAGTCTGCAAAAAACTAGCAAGCGCAAACTACGCTTTACTAAAATTAAAGTCTCTTGTTAACAGAAAAACCCTCATTGCTGTTTATTATGCCTACATTCAATCTATTATAAATTACGCTATCACAGTATGGGGAAATGGAGCTGATATGAAACGAGTCCTAATTTCTCAAAAAAGGGCAATAAGAATTATAAACGGGCTACACAAACGTACGTCTGTACGAAGTTATTTTAAAAGAGACAAAATTATGACCGTAATTTCATTATTTATTTACAACTCTTTGATCGAAACTTATTTACAAAAAGACAATTTACCTAAAAAAATGGACATTCCCAGATATAATACAAGAAATAAAGAGAAATTCATAACACCAAAAACTAGACTAAAAAAGACGCAAAAACAAGGAAAATATATTAAATTAATTATGTTTAATAAAATACCTACAGCTATTTCAAAGTTGCCGCTCTTGGAGTTTAAAACGAGGGTGAAACGTTTTTTGGAAAATAAACCGTTTTACTCAATTAATGAGTTCTTGAATTTAAAGCTAAAGACATGTTCATTTTCTGATTATACAGTTAAAATATAAATTTATTTTTAATTATGACATTTTTAATTTATTTTTAATTTAAACCAAATTTAAACCAATTTTTATAAATTACATTGTGTATGTACATTGTACATATTTTGTATTCCGTGTAAATTTCTTATGTATTGACAAACCTTTTATAACGGACATTGTTATATGGTGAATAAATATCTTATCTTATCTTACTTACCTATATGTTTATAATCTTTTCAGGAACTCGCTTGTGGTGTAGGGCGTCCCAAATAAACTGTCTTTAAACCTTATATTTATATATTATAAAGACGTAATTATAAATTTTCAACGAAATTACAAATTTTCATGGTTTATACAACAAAAATAACTAACTCAATTGCAAATTTTACTATTTTAATATTTTGATCAAATAATATATTTATTTGGTACCAGATTTTTAAGTCACAAACGGAACTTACTGTTTTACCTTCCTAGGTCCAGGCGTTTAGTCTAGAGGTTGATAGACCAGTGTTGTCAGTCAGTCAGCTAGAGTGTATATTATAAGGTGAACAAATAAATTTTGTAAATTTTACATTTGTATGCTTACTTATTATTAACTAATTTATTTTTAACTAATATACTTTTGGAGCGTTATAGTTACCTATTTCTTTTGATTTCATGCCAAAAATAAAGAATTGTTCCTTTATGTAGTTGACAATACTCAGATCAGCTTCATTTATGTTTAAAATTACGAATCTTTATTGAAAGCTAGTATTATAATTAAAATATACGATATTTTGCAATTTTGTCGACAAGCGCAGAATTTTTCGACAAGGGTTGTTTTGTATTATCAGCAGTAATAATTACTTTTTCTTAAACATGCGCGGAAATATTATCATTACTTTTGAATAAAGAACACGCGAAGTATTATATTTACGTAGACTGAAAAAACCAAAATCACTTCCCGGCGCATTCTTTGAATTTGGAACGAAAAGCGCACCGGCAATGTTGAGTATGAAACGGTGTGCTGTTTAAATTTAGAACTCTTTCATCTATCGTACACATTGCGTTCTCGTGGCTGTATAGCCACAGATGCGTTGACCTTTCGGCACAAACTGTAAAATAAAATAAAAAAATTGGCGGTAAAGCGGAGTTCGTTGTTATTTGGTTAATAATAAATTAAAATGAGTTCCGATGATTCTGAAAATGAAATGGACATTGACTGCACTCCACCAGATTTAAGATCGGAAGCTAAATTAGCGATGGAAAACCTGCTTCCAGCGAAATCAAAAGAAAAATATATGAAAGTATATGAAAATTTCATTTTCTGGAAAAACGAGAAAATTGCAAAATTGTTCTCCGATACAGTGTTTTTGGCATATTTAAATGAAATTGCTAAAACTAAAAAGCCATCTACATTATGGGCAATTTATTCTATGCCGAAATGTACAGTTCATATTAAAAACAGCATTGACTTGAAGAACTACGGAAATTTAACAACTTTTCTAAAACGACAATCTTCTGGGTACAAGAGCAAAAAATCGAAGATTATACTGCTTAAAACATAAAGCAGTTTCTACTTGAAGCCCCAGATAATACATATTTAGCGACAAAGGTAAATTTATTATGTAAAAGGAGCTTTTTTATTTATTTGCATTTTTTTAAGAAAAGTACTATATATGCCTCGGCCGAAATGGCAATTGCCTGTCTCGTATCATTGAAGTCCTCGCCTGCGGCTCGGCCTTCAAACTCATACTCGACCTGCAATTGCCTATTTCGCTGCCTTTGCAATAATGTAATATTTTCCACGCTTTAAATAAAAAAAAATTACTCGCAGGGTGGTTCGTAAACTTTCCTTAGAACCTGTAACATACTTAAAAATAAGGTTAAAAAACAAAGAACATACACATTTTACAATTATATTAGTAGTTTAGATTCATAATTAACGTAAACGGCTACTCACTATATTATTAGTCAGACTTCGCCTGACTAGTTTCACAGTAATCAGATTACGCGACGATTCCCCGTTCGGCATGACATAACACATATTATCAAGGAAAATTGCACACACCCACGTTTCGCCTTAACAGGATAATATAATAAGAATAATAAGAGAGAAAACTGGGCCGAGCAACTTTCCTTCATGGTACATGTAAGTATAGAAAACCAAGACAAGAATTTGCAGTTTTATGATGCAGGTCATTGTAACGCATTAAATTGTACAAGGAAATTTCAAGCAGACGTGTTTATCTTCTGTTTCTGGAATTAAAATAAATGTATTGTTATTTTTTATTATGGGTAAATATGAGTAGAACAGGAATAAGATTTTACATAATAGGCTTGTAGACAGGGTAAATAAAATATTATTCTATTTAGTCCGTCATTTAGATTATCAGAAAATATTGGACACGTATTTTTTCTTTTGTCAATCAAACAAAAAATGACAGAGATAAAGCGCGTCAAAGTTTGGGAGTGGGGGAAAATGACGACACTTCTAAGTAAAATTGTACAAAGATGTGACGTCACACGGAACTTCAGCGGGCTATATCTTCATCATTTTTTGTTTAATTGAAAAAAGAAAAAACACATGTTTGATACTCTAACTGACGGACTAATAAAATTTGTTTAGTCATCATGCCTATTTAAATATAAGTAGTGTCACCACTGATATATACTCGTAGTAAAGAATAGGCATGATGACAAAAAACAATTTATTAGTCCGTCAGTTAGATTATCAGAAAATATTGGACACGTATTTTTTATGTTTTCAATTAAACAAACAATGGTGAAGATATAGCCCGCTGAAGTTCCGCGTGACGTCACATCTAGTAACAATTTTACTTAGAAGTGACGTCATTTTCCCCCACTCCTAAACTTTGACGCGCTTTATCTCTGTCATTTTTTGTTTGATTGACAAATGAAAAAATACGTGTCCAATATTTTTTGATAATCTAAATGATGGACTAAACAGAATAATATTTTGTTTACCCTGTGTACAAGCCTATTATACGATATCTATGAGGAGTGTCACATACATGTGAGTAATTAATACATAAAATTGCATTTCAAAATGACCATTCTCATCAAAGCCATGCTATAATTCATGCAAAACCGAAGAGATGAGACGGAGAGGATATTAGTACGAATTAGTTTAATTGTCGGAAGGGTATATCTTGGGAATCGTGGGATACATTGGCAGTCTTCAAAGTCCTTCTGCATTGTAACAAAGGCCTGACCTTATTAACTACCGCATGATGACCGCATGCAAAGTGCTAATTATCACTTTTTATTTTTTTGTCATGGTCCCAAAAGGATACATAAAATATATTTCACCAAATATTTAAGACCGTTTCAACACAATGCCATTGCCGATAAAGATATATCATCGAATCACACATAGAGTTTTCTTTTAAACATAACGTACCATTATTTATGAAGTTCCAAGTATGCATGCATAATATCCAAAACCAGGTCAAATTCAGTATTTACATAAAGTGCTCTAGCTATGTAGACAGAGAATGCATCAAATTATGCGCTGACCGCTATAATCTACACGCGTCATGCACTGCTGATCATTGGATTGTATGCCGTATTACGCCAGCACTCGGGCTACGAAAACGTTATTATATTGAAGATGATAGACTGTTTTAACTTTTGTAGAAATTCTGCCACATCAAAATCACAAGTAACGAAGTAATTTTTATTTTTTTCAATAATTTAAAAAATATATAAATCGTAAAGATGTATTTCGACCAGTCAGTAGGGCGAAAAGAATAAATCTATACTAATAATAAAGTAGTAAGAAATATTTACTTTGAATATTTGAATTGGAATATGTTATTATATTAGTTATTAGTTATTAGTGTTGTACTGACGCCCATAAGACATTTTTCAGTTTTTCTGTATCTTTCTGTCCGTCATAATCATCGTAGTGACCCGAATCAACATATAGGCTATAGATGTTAGTAAAACAACCGCCAAGCCGGAAACGGGGCAGCGAAAAGAAACGAGAAACTTTTTCAAAAGGCGTCGTCATTGCTCAGAATGCTCCGATCGTGAAATATCATTGAAAGAACTGTTAATTTATGCTTCTTTATTTTTCAAAAAACGAATTCTTTGGAATACGAGAAGTTAAAAATTAAAAACTTGAAGATATTTATTTTGAGGTATAAGTCAGGTATGAGTAGGAGTAGATACATATAACTGTAATTCCGGTCATAAGCATTGTTATGTTTAAAAAAAATATTTTTTTTTTCTGTTCCTGTCGTACATAATTTATTTAATATTTGTTGTAAGATAATACAGTATATAAAAGTATATGCTGGAGTATATAAATATTATATATTGAATATAAATATTATTACATTGCATTATTATTAAAAGTTTAATAAGAAATGCTGTTTTGAGGGTTCCTTACCCAAAGGGTAACCAACGGGACCCTATTACTAAGTCTCCGTTGTCCGTCTGACTGTTTGTCCGTCTGTCACCAGGCTGTATCTCATGAACTGTGATAGTTAGACAGTTGAAATTTTCACAGATGATGTATTTCTGTAGCCGGTATAACAACAAATACTAAAAAACAGAATAAAATAAATATTTAAGGGGGCTCCGATACAACAAACGTGATATGTTTGCCGTTTTTATAGATAATGGTACGGAACCCTTCGTGCACGAGTCCGACTCCCACTTGGCCAGTTTTTTAAATATACTTGTGCTGGCAGTTATTCGAATCCATGCCTCCGCAATCGCGGGTGAGTTATGTCAACATCTCTACCGGCTAGTTTAATTTTCACGCGACTTTGGTCACTGATTGACTCATCTACCCGTATAACATACATTAATGCCTAGAGGATGTCATCATGGATGATGTATTTAGGTCTATTCATTTCAGGACATTGGCTCTGCCATCACTACAGTTAGATATGGCATCGGACAGTTCAGTTCAATACGTATAGCCTTTTTATAACGCATGCTCTGAAGGTAAGTCGTATTTATCTCGAAATGCGGGATGTAAATTCGATTTGCAGCCCTAGGCAGATAAATAAAATTGAAATTCGAACGAACGTCCCTTACATTCACCAACTAGTAAGTCGGTAGCTCAGGGTTAGAACGCTGGCTTCTCAATCTTTGAGATCCAGGTTCGATCCCCGGCCGGCAGTCACCAATGAGTTTTTCGGAATTTATGCTCTGAGCATTTAATACTTACCACCTGTTGAACAGTGAAGGAAAATATGTATTGTGCCCGAAAAACGGCGATAGGGCTCACCACCCATCACGTTGGGACGTCAAAATCGTCGATGAAACGCGGGTGTGCCGAGTGTGAACTGTGACTTGCATTTCACAGTTCACAGCCGGAACACCTCTGACATCCCCTCGGGGTTTCATGTCATGACGATATATAAGTCACTCGTCTAGCTTTATCGCAATCGAAAATATCTGCTCTGCCTTATCTCTTTTTATTTTATATTTGATTTCTATTAACAACATGAAAATTGTCTGGGAAACAAGAGGTCTCAGGTTCGAATCCTGGCCCGAGGAATATTTTCAAATTCTTGTCTTTACATTTGTTCCTAATTTATCTTTTCTGGTTTGTAATGCACTCTAATAATAATATTTAGAGTATTCCAAAGCGATGCATTTCGGAATAAAAACATAATGAAAATTTCGATTTTAATATAAATAAAATTTTAAAGTTACGCGGCAAATTGGGTTTATTTGTAAAACAGTAGCACTGTCGACGTTGGAAAAAAGAAAAAATCGCATACAAAATTAACTGGCGGCAACACGGGTATAAATATGACACCTTCTTAATGTGAGCACCCTCGCTCGCTTCACTCGCTCGTATATATCGCCTATATATTTCGAGTGCAATTGATAACTTAAAATTGGCGAAAAAAATATTTTTCTCTCCATACTAAATTATTGTAAATTTTGTATGAATTTTTATATTTCAGTTTGCGCTGGTTAGTCACTATGAGAAAGTTGTATATTATGATCTTAAGAGTGTGGATTTCATTAAAATATAGCAGTCTATTTACACCCAGTATATGTATAATATTATTCAATACCAAATTGAGCAGCAGCTGGCGGATCTCCAAAGCAAGAAAAACAACATTTGTTCGTGCTTCTAAGCCCCATACATACCAGATGAGGCAATTAACGTATTAAGTCTCGTCATATCTAGGTAATTGGGTCGAATGTCGCGAATCATTAGGTATCTGACGACGATATCGGTTATTCATGCATGACGCATGACTCCCTGACAAATGGATATTGACTATCTATCTGACAAAACCTATCCGACTGGAGATAATAAGCTTGGATCCCCAATAGAGTTTTTGTTTTTTGTAGAAATAAATAGTTTTGAAATTAAAAAGAAGCCTCTTTGTGGCAGTTTTGTGGCTTTTATAGTCTTTATAGTGCATACTTTTTGGAAATGGCCGAAATTATAAAAAAATATTCGTTAAAATTCCTACTGTATATATGTATAAGGTGACTTTAATTTATGCAGCCAAACTCATACCGGAGGCTTTTTGCTGATTTCGCAAAATAAAATCTTGACGTTCCATAGTAATTGACGCGGGGCTGGGCTTGCGTTTGTAAGGAACACGAAAATAATAACTTACGGTTATTACTCAGCACTTACTGAGCCTTCAGTAAAAATTTGACTGCATAAATTGAACTCACTTTATATATTTCAAATATTTATTTTTCAACATGAAAATTTAAAAAAGATCTATAATGAATATCAAATAGTCTGTCTATTACTTATATCATTGTTTTACCTTGGGAACTGCTTTAGTTATTAATATAAAAACTAGTATATTAGGTGTAATCTATAACCTATCCTACCAATATCCTATCCTATCAATTTATCTGAAGTAACAAACCATCTTTCGGATTTATAATATACTAGCTTTTGCCCGCGGCTCCACCCGCGTGTTATTCGTGTTAACGATATGCTTTTTTTCGGGATAAAATGTAGCCTATGTGTTAAGTTAGGGTATTAGCTATATCCATTCTAAATTTCATCCAAATCCGTTTAGCCGTTTCAGCGTGAAAGAGTAACAAACATACACATACACACACACAAACTTTCGCATTTATAATATTAGTGTGATTGTAGGAATATATATTTATACAACTAAATAGGTAACCAGGGACCACTTTTTTTAATGGCTCGTTTCTCCGAAAGCCAAAATACTCAACCGCCTTCATTTACCTAAGCCGCACCTGTGCCTAACCCAGGCCTGGTAAACAGGCTTTCATTTAAAACAATGCATATCACGTCTGCTCAGCGCCTCTGTGAAGCTCATACAAAACCATAATAAGACTACATGGCTATGCAAAAACCACCTCAATTTCACCAAAATACAATTCAGACAGTGTAGAACCGATGTCTTCATAGTGGTGGGATTGTATGTGACTAACTTGGAGACCGAATTCGTTAAACATTACGTAATAGGATTGAAACTTAAATCCGTTTAGTTCCCTCCAGTAATTAGCCGTCGTCCCGCCCAGGTGCGGACACGCTGTATATCGGTGCTCCTATTCTGGTTGTGGACTGTACGTTTGTTAGGAAACAAAAAATCAATCGGTCCTCTTCGGCTGTCTTCGGTAATGTAAACCGAACTTTCATACTCGGCTTGTACCGTGAAGCGTAGCGCACCAAAGTCTGCTACGAAGCAAAGCGTAGCGGTTTCGTAGCATTCTACAGTGCGAGAAAACTAGGTGTGTACTACAGCGTGTAATAATAATCTTGGTGGTGAAGACTTAGTTTAGATTTATGTAAGGCTACATTGATTATCCTTATTTCTACTGGAGATTATTAAGTGATCACAAATAAGGCCAAAAAGTCCTTTTTGTGAAACTATCATAACTTTGGCTCTCTTTAATAAACATAACGGCTCCAAATTATTTTAAACAAATCGTCACGGTATATATCAACAACCATAAAACAAGCGATTGTTGCTGCATGTTGTCATTTCTTGATGTAACATTTTAACAATAAAAGAAAAATATTAAAACTACTTTTGCGTTGTTCCACTAATATACCGGGTATAAATAGACTGCTACCATTAAATGAAACTACATATTCTACCGACCCTACCGAATCACTTTTCCCGAGAATGATACCCGCGGACACCCTTAGTTTAGGAAATAATTGAGTTCCAAACAAAAATGCGTGAACCCTAACGCACCGACATACGGGCGAGCTTAGAGAGAGCGTCGTCGTCCGTGAAACCTGAAGCTGTTTTACGGACGACGCTCTCTCGGCGCTTCCCGAACTAAGAGTGCCCGCGGTAATGATTCTTGGGAAAAGTCGATAGAATATGTAGTAGATAGTCGGTAGAATATGTGGTTTCATTTAATGGTAGCCGTCTATTTACACCCGGTATACTTGTTAAGTATAAGATAAGATATGTTAAGTGTAAATCGATGAAACCGGTAGAGTGATTGTTCTTAACAAGTACATATTAGTGGGACAACGTGCAAGTAGTTTTAATATGTTTCTATTTTAATAATAACCATAAAAGAACAGTGACCGTGTAATCTTTGTTTGCAGGATCACAGAATCAGGCTCTCACAAAATGAACAATCCACTCCGACCTTCTTGGTTGGTATACAGCAGTCGAGGTTACATCTAATCAAGCAATTCAGTAAGATAGTTATGTACTAAACTGGTTCTTCGTTTGTGCTGTGATTTGATTTGTGCTAACACAAAGACAACTGACTCACTGATTGAAACCCACGTTTTTTTGAGCGAATTTATTGTTAGATAATTAAGTTACGAGTAAATATGACATTAAGTGAAATTATACTGTATCAGGAATGAAAAAAGCTAATCTCAAAAGTTGTAAGGTAACATTGTAAGGGAAAGATATATTTTATTTATTGATAGAACGAGGCGTTTCTTTGTTTTGGCCTTCTTTCACCAACTGGATTGTTATAATATAAATATATTTGCGTTAATTCGCAATTTTATATTTCCGTTTAAGTAGTTATATGCAATTTAAGATGCAAATTCAGACTGTATGACTATTATGTAAAGCAAAAAGCAAGATAACTGGGATAGAATAATACGAATAAAACTTCAACTAAACAAGATGAAAGTCAGCTTCTACAAATGAAAGACTGCAGACTGACATAATCCGTACTCTATTTAGAACTTACTGGTGATAAATGGAACCCAGGTGGACAGTTAATACGCGAGACATCTCATCGCTTTCAGCATACCTAACGTGGCCATACGTCCCGTTTTGAGCGGGACCGTCGAGTTTTTTGGCACTTGGTTCCGGTGTCCCCTAGATGGGATTCAGGATGCAGAATTGTGCCGTTTTCGCAGAAAAATAGCAACTCCGGTATTAATCATACGATGTGGAAAATAGTAAACAGTTTCCAAACAAGAGGCATTTTGTCTTGTTCGCGGAAATTTTGGCTATATCAGCAAACTTTTTGTTTTCTTCCAATATTTTCACATATTTCATACAACAATTTTATCTTGTTTATTTTTCGTAACTGTGATCCTTATTTAACTAAATAAAACCTTATATCATTACTTAAAACATTTTTGAAATCTAGTTTATGTGGACTATCTTACTTGACCACTTTAACTATATTTATTTGTCTTTTCAGTAAAGAAGACATTAACGAACAATCATATCTTGATCAAACATCAACAATAATTATAATAAAAAAGCAAAGTTATTCAGTATAAACATTTAAAATGTATTGAATGAAATAAACGTATTCCTTGTTTCAAATAGGCATATCTTGTTAGTATTGAACATTTTACAACATAAAAACAAACAAATATTTCCCGCAATGATTATCCAAGGAAAGTTATTCAGTATAAACAAGTAAAATGTATTGAATAAAATAAATGTTTGCCTTGTTTCAAATAAGTATATCTTGTTTGTATTCAACACCTTACATCATAACACAATGATTATTCTCACCTCCTCCTCCCGTGCACCGCCCGCTTGCGTCATTCATTCATAGCTGCCTGCTCACTTACCTGGACATGTTGTTTATTTCGTTTTTCATTTGGTTTAAAATTGGCCGTTGCGTGCGTGCATGATTTGTTTCAGAGATTTGTTAATCTAAATGCAACTTTATTTGATCGTATGTTATTACTGTGGTGAAAAGGGGCCACAATCCAGGACTTGAGAATTTTCGGTGCCGTGCCAAAAAATGTTGGAAGCAAAAAATGTTTGTAGTGCAAAAAAGTACCTATGGATGAAGTAGAAGACCTACTTAACATTTGAAAGTTTCCAGAACTCATATCCGTCTTTGCGGTAAGTCATGTTTTTCCCTCCCAGCCTACATACATCCCTCGTGGACTCAATAGCGTATAGACGTGTGTTTTGTTTGTAGCTCCTACAACAAAATTTATAAATTCTTTTCGTGAAAATAACTTCTGTGTTCAGTGTGCTCGAATTGTCCAGTATAACATGAACCACATTAAGATATAACAAGTGCAATAATAACAGATCAACTAAGTTGTTCGATGATAAGAAACTGTGCAACTACTAAAACTACAGACTTACTCATGTTGTTCGTTGAAGCTACTTGTAGCTGTAACAAAAACAATTCTAAATGGATACCTCATGAGTATTGGATAAGTCTGATTCTGCACCAAATCTCCGTATGCTTGGTCATGATACTACATCTCAAGAAGAGCAGGTTACAGTGCGATCCAAAAGGAGGAGACTTGAAAAAACAATAAGTGAAGACTTTTCTTATTTTCGCGAAGAAATGAAAATGATGTTCCACTCCATGGTCACCCAAAATAGTTAACAGATGAACAAACTATTTCCGATATTAGCGCAAATAAAAACTGCAAACACAAACACCGAGAGCTACATTGCATACCTATCAGAACAACTTAATGAATTCAAAAATAAGATACAAGAGATCGAAGTAGAATTAAAGAAAAAGGACGAGCTTATCATACTACTCGAAGACAGACTTGAAGACTCCATGAGGATAAATCAGAAAAAAACATTTGTAATCAAAAACGTTTCTGTTGACCCAAAGGAAACCAAAGAAGGGTTAATAAATATGGTAACCAGTCTTGGAAAAAAAAATTAACCTAACTAAGACTGACATCTGTGACATCTACAAAACAAGAGGAAGTACTGACAAAAAATCTATTATTGTCGAATTGAACTCTATGCTAACTAAAGAGGCAATATTAAAGAATGCAAAAATGTATAATTATAAAAACAAAGGTGATAGATTATGTGCTAAACACCTTGGATACACAAAAAATACAGACGATCCCATCTTCATTGCTGATCACCTTACACAGAAAGCGGCAAGACTCCACCTCTTCGCAAGAGAGATAAAACGTTTTAAGAACTACAAGTACTGCTGGACGTCTTATGGTCGCGTATACATAAAAAAAGAAGATGCAACATCATCTATTTGGATAAAAAGTGAAATTCAAGCACAAAAGATTATGAATGAATGACTATTCTTTTGTGATTTCTTTAGTTATCATTTCTGTAAGTTAACAATTCTAATGTTTACTCTTATGACACAAAAAATCTTTTACTATCTAAACTCATTTAACCCTAAACACTTTTACTCATCACAAAATCATTTACCACATTATCAACAAATTTAATATTCTCATTATACACAGCACTCACACAGACCACAATTTTACTCCAAACATATGATAAATACCACGTCCACTCATCTTTTTATTATAACCATAACTTAGAGCTCAAAAATGTATCAATAACTAGACTAGCTATCACTGATATCACACTTCGTAGACTTATATACCCAAAAATACAGACTTTAATGAACCTCGGATGCATATTCATATTCCCAAAATGTTATTCCAACAAGAAATAATAGAAGAATTAGATGACATTAAAAACACCACTAGTTTCAAATGCTCAATAGACGATTTATCCTCTCGTCTTATTCCAGAAAAACCGGTCTACTCTATAATAACACAAAATATCAGCAGCATCAACAAAAATATAGATGACTTAGAAGTAAATATAAGCATGTTTAAGCAAAATATAGACATTATTGTATATAGACATTATTATCTTAACTATTACACAACAAATAAAGTTACACAAAATGATGGAGTCGTTGTTTATATAAACCGCTCCATTGAGCATAAGGTCAAAGAAGTTTTCTTATCCGAAGCATCATGCCTCGAGGTCAGACTCCCAAACTTATGTATCTATAGGTCACCATCGAATGCCAATATCACAAACTTCATTAGCGCGTTAGACTCATACCTCAACTCTGAACATTTAAAATAATGTCTTGATTTCTGGCGACATAAACATCGATATTGTAGAAGGAAATACTGACAACCGTTGTAATAAATATTGGATGGATTCGATTGATGGTTCTTGGTGGAATATCATCTTGAATAAATTATACACAAATTCTTGTACTTTTATTCCACATATATTTATTTTTATTCTAACTTAGGCTACCGGTTTCGTATTACACATCATCGGGCCAACAAATTATTAATTATTTACATTACAGAAAGAAAACAAAAGAAAACATTTTTAACAAGCAAATATAAAATAAACAGAGGTGAATCACCACAGCTTAGCAAGGTAGCCTAAGTTAGAATAAAAATAAATATATGTGGAATAAAAGTACAAGAATTTGTGTATAATTTATTGTTGTAATAAATATCTTGATATGCTAGCTAGCTACAGTCTGCTACCTGGTCACCTACTTAGTACTAGATTAAATAATTGCCTAGATCATGTAATTACTAACTTAGACCCGAACAATATCTCAGCAGTAATAGCAGTTCTTACAACGACTGTAACGGATCATTCTATGATTCTCGTAAACATTAGGTACATAAAATCAAGCTTGAAAATTACAAAAAGAACAAAAACGGTAATCAACTATACAAATGCACTAGAATCTTTAAAAACAAAGACTTATCTGAACTTATGAAAATTAATGACCCAAATACATTGACTGATAAATTGATTGAGCTCATATCAAACCTTGGATTACGCCAGGTATTCTAAGGTGCATTAAAAATAGAAAAAGGTTACAAAAACAATTACAAAAAGATCAAAATAATGAAATTCTTAGCATCACTTACCGAAGATACAGGAATTGTTGCAACAATCTGATCAAAAAATTAAAGCGATTACGAGCGTGATCAACTGACTAAAACAAAAAGCAATAATAAGTTAACCCAAATAATAACGAACTTCTGAACTTAAAAAGTTATAGGAGAACTTTTTCAGCTGTTGTGATAAATAAACACTTTAAAATGCAGGAAAGTTGCTCGCTGAACAAATCATAACTCCTGAAAGTAACCATATTTGTAATAAGTATCTTGCTTCACTTCCCAGTAAAAAACACTCCATTGGTGTAATAGAACCGACAATGAGTGAAATAGAATCAATACTACTTAATCTTAAATCTGATTCAGCTAGTGGCTGGGATAATATTCCAACAAAATTTCTAAAACTAGCCAAAAATGAACTAGTCCCTATCATAAATCATCTAAGTATTATGTGTTTTAACCAAGGAATTTTTCCCCTAGCCCTCAAAAAGTCTATTATTCATCCAGTCCATAAGGGTGGAGACAGAGACGATTTAGATAATTATAGGCCCATATCTGGTCTTCCAGCACTATCCAAAATACTTGAAAAAATCATAAATAAAAGATAAGTTAGCTATTTAAAAAACTACAATATAATATCTGACTCACAGTCAGATTGTACAGTGTTGAAATCCAAACAGTTTGGATTTCAACAAAAAAAAGTACGGAAGACGCAGTCCTTGAGTTAACTAAAAATGTAACAAATTTTCTAGACACAAAAAAAACACTTTGTATTTTTTTTGATCTCAGAAAAGCATTCGGCACTGTCTCTGTCCCCATTCTTACACGTAAACTTGAGAAGCTTGGTATCCGTGGTAATTTCCTGGACCTTCTGTCGGATTATCTTCAACATAGAACACAACGTGTCAAACCAGATGAAAACACCATTAGCTCGGATGAACCCACCACGCAGTATGGTGACCCACAAGGTAGTGTTTTAGGACCTACCCTGTTTCTTATTTATATAAATGATCTCACTAATATTAAACTGACAAATGGGAAAGTCTTTTCTTACGCTGACGACACGGCTTTGCTCTTTCATGGAAGCAGTTGGACAGAAGTATACACCTTGGCTGAAGATGGTCTTCGTCATGTTATATATTGGTTACAAACGAACCTCCTCGCATTAAATATAAATAAAACTAATTACATTACTTTTTCTTTATTAAAATCAAAACAACCTGATAAAAAAAATTTACATATTGCACACACGTGTAATGGAAATAATAAATGTAAATGCATATCTTTAGAAAAAGTAACTACTACTAAATACCTAGGTGTACACATTGACCAACTGCTTTCATGGCACAAGCAAATTGATATGGTCTCATCTCGTGCAAGAAAACTCATTTGGCTTTTTAAGTATCTTAGACACATTTCTGACAAAGAACTACTTATTTATATCTATAAAACAATGGTTCAATCTGTCTTACTGTACTGTTTGCCTATTTGGGGTGGATCACACAAAACTAAACTCATCACGCTAGAACGTAGTCAGAGGTATATTCTTAGTGTAAATGTTTAAAAAAAAAACATATAGTACTGTTAGTATTTTTAAAGAAACGAATCTACTAACAGTGAGACAACTATATATTGTAGAGTGTGTCTTAAAAATACATAAACACTTAATACCTAATCCAAACATTAAATATAAACGTAACCCTTGTATAATTAAATCATCTTCTGTCAAAACTACTTTTGCGTCAAATCAATTTTCAGCTAGATCAACCTATTTGTACAATAAGATAAACAGATTACTAAACATTTATTTACTAAAATACACAGATTGTAAAAAGACCATTACTACTTGGATAAAACAACTTAACTACGAAGAAACTGAAAATTTACTAAAACCAATATCATAAATATTCACATGTCTCAAGTTATCGCAGTCCAACCCTACGGAGAACAACACCGACAGGCCTACCCTAACCCTGCTTAACCTAAACTTTTATAGTGTTATAAAAGTTTAGGTTAATCAGGGTTAGGGTAGGCCTGTCGGTGTTAGTATAGTTGATTCATAAGAGTCATTCTAAAACGGTAACTTTTATAAACTGGCTTCAATTGTCTTTTTTCTTCGTACCTTGGAACAGTTGATACTTTTTGCTACCCTACCCTATTTGTGTAAATTATAATAAAAATTGGTGGTTATATCTCACTTATATCAGTTACTACTATCCAAATTTATAATATATATAAGTATTAATATTATTATTATATAGGGTCCTGAAATTCAAAGTAATATTATTAAGAAAACAAAAGAGATGATGGAGTATCGCAAATAGACCACTTTCCACCTTAGCGATACACAGTCTACCCTAGAATTATTTTCACTTATTATAGTAGGACCTTATACCTATATTTAAGAGAATTACTATTAGTTGTAAACTATATTTAATACTTTTTTAAACATATTATTATACATATTTATACATATATACCATGGATTCTTAACCACGCAAATGCAAATACGCTTACACACGCACACAGACACACACACCATCACACACACCTACACACCCTCTCACACACCACACACAAACATATTATGTATAACCTCTCACCTTTTTTTCTTCAAAATAAAGGTTTCTGTTAATTTATATATTTATATATTCTGTAGTTGTACTACTTACAAACAGCACAAGAATAATGTAACAACTAGACTAACAACGGTCCCTTCTAATCCAGGTTTTGTTAGCTTAAAAGGAGGGTTCAAAGTACGTATAAATTACTTGTGTATAAATAAATAAATTTTGTATTATTTGTATTTTGTACATGAGCGTGAAAGACGTTTACCATTCTGTATTAATAAGTAATTTTAAATTTTTATTTCAGAAGAAGAAATAAAACTTCAGATGTTGTCAACCTTCTCTGAAGAGGATCGAAAGCAGGCCCTAGAGCTCTATTATTGCGGTGCTGGTCATCCTGGGCTACCTAATCAAATCAAGGAATGTCTCACTGTCGGTACTCTTTTTTATAAGCGCTCACTTAGATAATAATACTGTCTGTCACCCAGACAAATGTAATTAATTATTATATAAATTTTGTTTTAGATATAATATACATTTTGGAAGGACCTAGTCTCCATGTTACCAGGGAATCCTAGTATGGAGGCTAGTGCCACAAATTATTTTGTACAGTAGAATCTTTTGATGGTGTCAATAAATTATTACTTAATTACTTACTTACAGCACCGCAGATTCATATACTCAATCGAGAAGCTGTACAAGGTCGGGTGCAGCCAGGGTGTTGGACATTATAATGATAAATTCTAATGAAGTAATGTATATGTTTTGTTATAGGCACGTTTGTAAATACAACTAAAAATAATTATGTTTTATTTGGATTAATTGAGTTATAATAAAATAATATATAATAAATACTTCCCTAATGTACGACATTGATTTTTATTTTAGATCTTGATTTCCATTCCATTCAATAATGTTGCATAGGTGAAGTCGCAGCGCGGTCGCGCCGCAAAGCAGCATTTCAATTTGAACATTATTACCACGCAAATATAGTTAAAATAAAAACATGAAAAAACAAAAGGAACTCTACGATATCTTATTTACTTGGTAATAACTTTGAAATTTAAATGTTGCTTTGCCTCACAACTGCGCTGCCGCCGCACCCGGGTATACACATCGTCATCCTCACAAGACGATAGATAGAATCAAACAAGTACCCGATCAAATTAATTAAAAGAAACAAGGGCACATGTTGCTATTTAACAAGCACATGTTGCTATTTAACAATATATGTTTGCCCCAGACAATAAAATTTTTTGATCAAATTATGCCTGTCAGTAAATTTTAAGAAGACTCTTGTTCAAATTTAAGAATACTTATTTATTTGAACAGATACAGTTATGTGGAGTTACTTAGTCAATTTCTTTCACCTAATCACATAGCTAAGTAAACCTGGCTATGATAAAGTTAACAAGCTGAGTTAGTACAGGAAACTGCCATCTTGTTGCGCTCACATGGAGTTAAGATTATTGCTTACGGTTAACAAGATCTTGTTCAAATTTTTTTTTTTCATTGTGTCACTTGCCGCATCCGAAAAACTGGAGGAACTAGCATAAGAGGGGCCAGAATGGCGTTCCACTGTTCATACTCTTTTACGAACTCAGGAGAGTTCGAGAAATTACAATTTGAAGACTTGGGTCGAAACGTCAACTTTAAAACTCTCTTACAACTACATATCTATTCAACTCTATTACGTTCAGTGTGACTGGGTTTTTAAGACACAGATTAGATTATTCATCCATCTAGGAGCCTACGTAGGAAATTTGTCGTTGTTAGACCAGCAAATTTTGAAATTTTAATTTTTGCAATACGTATTATTGCAATAATTAAAACTTTTCTCAAAGTATTAAATTTTTATTGATATTAAGAGTTTGCCAAGCGATAGATTTCCCTAATCGATATAAATCACATAATCTTATGTAATGAAAACAGTATATTTCGAAATAAAAGAATAGATAGCAGGCAAGATCGTGTCTCCAATCTATTTTATAAAATAAATGTATATAAACTTTACCAGCTTGTTCTTTTATTTTTGGTTTTTATTATATTTAAGTATATATGTACACAAAAGAATAAAAAAATTATAATTTCAAGATATATTTCGGACCCTACTGGGCCCGGCATCAGTTGATATAATAATGACATTTACAATGAAATGATGGCACATAAAATGACATGGTGACAATTAGTATTAAAAAGAGATCTATCTATCTACCTACCTTTTTTTTATAGAGATGAGTATGTGAGTGGGGTAGGGAGAGAGGGTGTTTGTGAGTGTGTGTGATTGAGAGGGGATGTAAGAATGTTAGTATGAGTGTTAATATCAGAAAAATTTCGATGAGGTTGGTCTGTCTGTAAGTTAGTGCTGTTTATTTAGTCCAGGTCCGTAATGGGCACCAAGCCACCAGATGTAAGACGACTCCCATGTCCTGAGCTGAATATCAGTCAATGGTGGGTGGAATGATTTTATAATGCGGACGGTGAAGCAGTCGTCGAATGATTCGTTGTGTAGGCGGGCATGAGTTGGGATGGGTAGTTGTTTTGTGTTTTAGTTGTGAATCTGTGATGATTGATGCGGATGTGAAGTGGGGTTTTTGTTTCACCTACATAGAATGCCGGGCAGAGTCGACATTCTAGTAGGTAAATACAATTTTTTGTTGTGCATGATGTGTTTGGGTGAGTTTTGTGTTGGTGCGTTGTGTGGTGTGTATTGATGTGTGTAGATGTGTTGATTAAATCAAGAATTAAATTAAATCTATTTTATGGAATATATTACAAATGTATGGTCAGTAGCAACGACAGCGCCGTCTCTCTTGCTTAGAACCAGGCGTAAACAACGCCCTCGTGAGCCTTCATTATGGACGTTTTAGCTGGTGTAGTGAGAGTGGTTTGTGGGGACAAATGGCACTTCCTATAAGAATTTGTGCTGTGTGTATAGAAGGGGACAGTTTTATTATTTTTAGAAAATGGTATATTTGAAAAATACATTAATTTTTATTGAAAACGAGTGGCTGAAGTTATGCGAAAGTATATTTTTGGAATAAGCTTATGAAGACCTTTCATTTGACAAACCACAGGAAAGTTCCACAAAAAAATCATAGAAGAATTTTCTCATATCTCGCCCTCTTCACCAACGGATATTCCAGCTCCGCAACTCCAATCGCTCTAATAACGAGGTCTATGGAACAAGTGTAAGGAACAACTGTAAGGAGTGGCACAATTTTAATACGAAATGCTGAATAGTCCCACTATTCCACAAGCCGCTCCCACTTGTGTATCAAGTTGTAACATTTGGTAGAGTCGTGTCGATCTTGGGGGACAAACTGGATACATCACTAGCCCGCGATATGCAGGATACGGTTTGAGCACCGTCTGAGATTTGTTTTTCTCATAAAATTTGTTTCTTATTAATTTTTGTAGATCGTACGACCCTCTAATAATATTTGAAATTTCCCTAACAATACACCTAGCATAAATCATAAAATCTATTTCACTAAAAGAATATTTCTAAATGCTTCAATATTATATTAAATCGATAGCAAGCCCATGACTAAAACAAAGGAGGTATGTAATTCACATTCACAGCCAACAATTGGGGATCATATTTTATCCCTTCTTATCACTTCCGATTCCGTAAGTAGTATTCTTTTTCAATGACAAGTGTTCGGTGGCGGAATAAGAGAGTACGTCACTTTAGGGTTATGTTGGGAACATGAAACCCTTTTCTCTTTCCCAAGTTTTGCAAAAGCCGCTTGACAATTTAAGTATAAGAAATATATTAGAGAATAGGTCACATTGTACATTACATTATAGTTTAATTTTTAAGGTTCTACTAAACGATTGGCGTATTTTTGTCGTAGACATTTGTCACGCATTTTGCTCTAGTTATGTAAACCCATATCTGGGGGTGAGGGTGCAAAAAAAAATTTCATTTTAAGTCAAATTTAACATAGTATTATACCGGGTGTAAATAGACTGCTACTTTTAAATGAAACCACATGTTCTACCGACCCTACTCGACCACTTTTCCTAGGAATCATACCCGCGCGGACACCCTTAGCTTAGGAAATAATTGAGTTCCAAACAAAAATGCGTGAACCCTAACGCACCGACATACAGGCGAGTGTAGAGAGAGCGTCGTCCGTGAAACAGCTTCAGGTTTCACGGACGACGCTCTCTCTACATTTTGTTTGGAACTCAATTATTTCCCAAACTAAGGGTGTCCGTGTTTTAGTAGTAGGTAGCAGTCAATTTACACCCAGTATAAGCGTAATATTTCGTAGTAATATCTTACACGGAACTCAAACGAGATTCACAGATAAGACTTTTCCCACTTTTTTAGCTCAGCCGATGTCGTTCTACTTATCGATCTCGTATCACACACGCTGTGGGAATCACAATGAAGTCTCTATGAAATTCTTAAGGAACGGGTGTCTTTTTGGCATTCTCTTTCGTTAGTAAATAATGGGACTGGCTATATTTTACGAAGACAATAAAGCTTGTAGCTGATACCTACGTGCTCCAGACTTGTTTTGAGATGAATATGTACATAATGTCACAAACATACACCTTTGGTTTGTTTTGTTAAAGTGGCACTAGTGCGATGGATTACCAAAACAACTATGATCTATTGAACCGTTTATCAGCAATTAATATCTTGGGATTGTCATTAATAGTATATTATTAGCACATTGATTCTCTAACTTCACGAGTAAGAAAATTAATATTAATTACGTATATAAAATTTGAATAATAACAAATAATATAAAAGATATACCAGCTAATGGTTTTTACTTTAAGGTAATTAATAATTTAAAAAATATAATCAAAATTTATCAATATATATTTTAAACTCCTGGAGTCGTCATCAGATTGACTTTTTATTTTCTGTTATAATATATATTACTAGCCTTTGACCGCGGCTGCGCCCGCGCTCATTAAACTTAAACGCATCCAAATCCGCTGAGTGGTTCTCGATTTAAAACGGAACATACATACAGACAGGCAGACAAAAAATCTAAAAATTGTGGTTGTTGCCTCAGTATTAAACTAATAACCCATTTCATTTAAAATTTTGTTGTGAAAAGATTGTAAATACGAGGGGTGTTCAATAAAAAGTGAGAATGAGTATGTTATTAACAACTTTTATTAAATGTCATTTTATTTTTCGACATAGTCACCTTTTAGGATAATACACTTAGTATATCTTTTTTCTAAACTTAAAATTCCATTTATAAAAAAGGTCTAATCTTAAGTACTTAAAAAATTTTGTACTGCAGCGACTACCGCGTCGTCGTCTTCAAATTTGTGGCCTCTCATGTGTTCTTTCAATCTCGGAAATAGGTAGAAATCACTGGGGGCGAGATCTGGTGAATACGGAGGATGCTTAAGGATATCGAACCCAGCATCACGAATTGCAGCCATTGCAACGGCGGACTTGTGTGCCGGGGCATTGTCCTGGTGGAACAGCACAACTTTCGAGAGTTTACCTCGCCGTTTTTGGCGGATCTCATTGCGCAATGTTGCTATTTGTTTGGCATTTAAAGTGCCCGTAGTAGTGGCTCCATGCTTGAGATACAAATCATTACTACCAAGGCGTAGTAATCATAATGGTAATACCATCCCAAAACACAGAGCTCATGACCTTAGCGGCAGATGGGCCCACCTTGAATTTCTTCGGAGTTGGAGATGATGGCCTTTTCCATGTCATAGACTGCAGTTTCGTTTCAGGGTCGTAATGATGGAGCCATGTTTCGTCCATTGGTATTAATCGCGCAAAAAAAAGTTCCCGGTCTTGCTGTATCAGGTCCAAAGCTTCTTGACAAATCTCAACTCTAGTTTGTTTTTGCGTGTCAGTAAGCATTCTTGGTACCCAACGCGCAGATACCTTTTTCATACCCAAGCGTTCATGTAAAATATTATGCACGCTCCCCGTTGAAATCTTTACATTTTCAGCAATAAAACGAACCGTGACACGACGATCCGCTAAAACTAAGTTTTCGACCTTTTTTCACAATTTCTTCAGTAACTGCTGTAGTAGGGCGTCCGGAGCGGAAGTCGTCCATGGTCGATGTTCTTCCACGTCTAAATTCGGCGCACCAACGTGCGACTGTCGAATACGGAGGAGCATTAGACCCTAAAGTGTCCCGTAAATCTAAATTGACTTGGTCCGTAGAAAAATGTGCGCAGTTCAATTTTTTCCATTTTTGCTATTGTACTCAATAGCATTGCAAAGAAATTACCGTATTTTTTTTTGTAAACATAAGACAGTCAGTTTTTTTTTCATATCAATCAGCTAGATAGATTAGCTTTACCGGCCAGTATTTAATTTCCTAATATTAAAAGAGTTTGCATCTCATTCTTACTTTATATTGAACGCCCCTCGTAGTTTTACGCGAAGACGATATTTTAGATGGTCATGTGAAAACTAGGTATTATCTAACTGAAGATATTAGCTATAGGGACTCAATGGCTCTCAGTATGTAAAAGTTGCACAAAATACTGTCTTACTTAAGCTGTATTAAAATGTTTTGTGAATTCTGTTGCAATGTTTTCTGTTCAGTTCTCATTCTTCCTAAACAAAATGGACAGCGGGCAAGATCGTGGCTCGAATATATTTTACGGGTCATGTTATAATATGTTACAATGACAATTTATCCTGTGAAACTTAATTTTGTAAAATTGTACATTCCTCTCTTTGCAAATGGTAGTCTGTACAGCGCTTGTCTACTAACTCAGAGGTCGTGGGTTGTTCCCCACAGTGCACATTAATTTGTGATTGGTCTGCGTGCTTTGTCCATTTGTATCTAAAGTACGGTGATAGGGCTTACCAGTTCACCACCCATCACTTTTAGAACGTAATAATCGTCTGTGTAAAGTGGGTGAACAAAGAGTCCACTGTGATTTGCAGTTCACATTTGATGTCATGACGGTACATACAATTTTAAAATAGCTAAATTAACTCAACGTAGAGAGAACGCTGCATCTTCACTTCAGGGTTTCCCTTAGTTTATGTGTCTGAGCAACACTTGAAATTATTTCAGCGAATAACCTTGTATTTGTGATGTATTTTATGTATGCCTATTTGTAAATAATGAAGAATGTATATGTTTATCTTCTTTTTAATCCTAATTTGACACACAAAGTTGAAACACTAAATTATTGCCATATGCCTCAGGACCGTACTTTGTCTTGAAAGTTGCTCTTGATATTTCAAAAGTGGCTCGGATCAAACTTTCCCGATAAATCAAATAATCGGTTATCTTCCTGTAACTAATCCACCTGTCGCCGGAACACCGACATCCATGTAATTCGAGTTATTGTTTCTTGGCTTAAGCGTCATGAATCCACCATTAATATCTGGCCGCAGGGCACGTTGCTCCAATTTGTTCAATCCCAAACTTTGAACAAACTTCGTTTGGAAAGCTGCATGATTCCTGTGATTAAATCGATTTGGGAATGCCAGTGAACGAAATTTCGAACCGACCGATTCGTCGTTAACCGAAAACGGAGCGAAAGTTTTTATGTACTTTCGGATACGGTTCTCGGAATATTTGTCGAATTTTCACGTTTATTTACGCAGTTTAATGTCATTGAACTACTCCAATATAAAAAGGTGAGATTTCACGTGAAGTTTACGTTTGAAAATTTTGAAAACGTGGATATCACGTGAGTACGTAGATATATAAGCCCATAAAGCTAAAATAAATGGTTTCTATTTAAAAATAATGACTTTGCTACTACGTAGAAAACATTAAGTTGTTTTCTAATTCCGTACAAAAACATTGTTCTAGCAAGCTCCAAGTTCATAGTATAATCAAACGTCAAGATCCCTTTTTGCATATACTAGACATGAGTATACGTATCATTACGAGAAAGCTTCTGAAACAAACAAAACGAAATATCTTTCAAAGCCCGACCTTTTTACAATCAAGCGCAACCAGACCTTTTTTCCTAATTTACGTTTTCCAAACCACAAAGATTCGTTTCCTTTGACTTTACGATTACTTCTGCGGATGAAACTCACCAGTGCAAGTAGCAAAGGCACGTATGGGACGCTCCACAATTCACTTATCTGACTGTGGAAGTGTAGAAGTCAGTCGGCAGAACCCAAGTGGGAGCGATAGAACGTGAGCCGAGGCTCTCGCGCCGAGTTTTTGAACGAAGTTATTGTCCGTACGAATGAACCGGGGATGCTTTTAAATTTCATCTGAAAATGCTGAGAAACCACTACTTGTGTATTACTTGTAGGGGTAAGCATTTCGGGTAGATTAAATTCTTATTTAATTCAGCAGCTTCATTTTTATTTTGATGCACACGCCAGTGTGTTTAGGAACAGTGTGATAATTTGTAGTTTTAAGTCTATGGTTTTTAATTTCAATCAATAAGCTGTATGAAGTTGAATTATGTAGATCTATGAAAGTAAATCTTTCTTGAATAGGGAATAGTAGACAAAACTAACAAAATGTGGTATAAATAGGAAGAGCTCATACACAAAAATGATTTACCAACTTTATTGATCTATTAAACTCCGTGTATTCAAACTAATTCAAAGGGTCAGTAGCGCTAATTTTAAATAATTGACTCCATCCATCCATCAGCCTGTTTCGTCCACTGCTAGACATAGGCCTTTCCAGGATTTCACCACTCTTGGCGGTCCCCCTGGAAGAAAAGTCCATACTCACACACACTGGGCAGGCGAGTTGGTGAGCGCGGTGCCGAAACCCTTGCATCAGTGACGCCGCTGCCCGTCACCAGTCTGTTTTAAGGCCTGGCAATTAGGGATGGATATACCGCCATCCATCGGTCCCAGGCAATGAAAAATTTTTCGTGCATTTAAACCGATTTTTTAAGCATTTTAGTTTTTACAGGAAATGACGTCATCATATTAAGTTTAATGTCAGATCCTTGCCAAAATTTTAGAATGCGTTCAAGATTTTTTTTTTGTAAGGAAATGTGTTGTGATGACGTCAGTGAATATCAAATGAAACAAATCGCTTTTTTTCGTGTAATAAAGGATATGCAAGCTTATTTTAAATTCTATATATTTATTAGAAACAGTTAAGAAAAGATATTCCTCGAAACGGTTTTCGAATCGTAAATATTGATGAAAAAAGCCGATTTCCAATCGAATCGGGTTTTTCGTGAAAATCTATATCTACTATACTAATAATAAAGTAGTAAAAAAGTCGTGTCTGTACATTGACTATTTTTGAGAAATTTTAAATTAAATGGATTATTACTACTGAACTGAAGACGAAACCCCAATTTTTTGAATTTTTTCTGTCTGTATGTATGTTCTGTATTAACTCGAGAACCAATCAACGGATTACGGTCAACACAGAGGCTATAAAATGTGTATATGTGTTTATAAAATAACGCCCAATCCGAAAACAGGGCAAAGATTGAATAACCGCTTTTAACTTGAGAACCACATTTAACGGATTTGGGTGCTTTTTTTCTTATTATTATCGTAGTGACCCGGGTCAATACACAGACTTTATAGGATGTAAATTGACGTCTAAACCGAAAATAGGGTATAAAGATTGAATAATCGCGGGAAAAGGCTAGTAGTAATATTATTGGCTTCATATAAGGTGACATTAATTTTGACAGCCAAATTCATACTGAAGACTCGCTAAGTAGTCGATATCAAGGTTCAATGATCCTTTAATGGAAATTAGAAAATTAATTTTTTCCTGTTCCCTACAAACGTAAGCCCTGCCCCGAGACAATACTAGGGAAGTAAAACTTTTAGATTTATAATATCGCAAAAAATATTACTGATCCATAATACTGATCACTTACCAAACGTTCACTATTAAATTGTCTGCATAAATTAAGGTCACCTTGTATATGTACATTTGCTGTATAGTATTAATTGCTTTGTCGGAATTGACCGGCTTAAAACCTAAATCAAAAATTGCTTGATAATTGGGAGAGATTTTTTCTTCGAATAATTATCATCATCGTTGAGTAATTTAATTAATCACTAATCTATTCGGGCTTAGGATTCGGATATTTCTTCAAACATCAAACCAAAAAAGATCTAACCAGTCAGAAAAATATAACTGTCAACTTTTTGAACTTTTTATTTTTTTGACACACATCAAAATTGACACAGTATTTGACAGACCAAAGAAATATTTCTCTATTTGCTTACATAATCAATGAATCACAAAAGAAAGTTTCGGCTACAAGAGTATAGGCAAATAAACACAATCACTGCTGAAATGGAGCTCGCGTCTACCGCAGAATTCTAAAAAGCAACTTTACGGCGTAAGAATATTACTCGTGCTTTATATCCACTGGCCAAGTTCGTTGCAACATTAGTTTGCAGAGTTAGCGCTTTTCTTCCTGCAAAAGTGGTAATATTTTCCGACGATAAATTTTAAATGCCCCATTTTACGTGCACTTTCTCTTAGTTTTCTAGATTACTGGCTTACTGTGGAATTTATTGGATTCGCAACGTAATAACTCTGTAATGGTAGACGTCTGACTGACAATGAAACAGAATAACTCGGAATAACAACAGCAATAACTTGAAATGCGTTTTTATGGCGTTCCCGGAAAAACTCTACGACTCATACAGTGGGCGATTAAAATTTCTCATTCATGCAATTCGTGTAACGTAGAGACTAGGTATATTTAATTGGCACTGCATGAAATGGTGCGAATTTTATTCTGCATGGCATGTTTATACCAGTTGTTTCTGAATTGCCTTGTTTATAATCCTGATAATTGGCTTTAAAATACAAATATAATGATCATTATCGCTTTCTATTGTACGATCATTATTACTAGTGGTAGAGTAATATAAGGCACAAACCATTGAGCCGATTATTCTGTGTATTTGTATTTTGACGCTTATTTCATTAACTGTATGTTCTTGTTGTACTTAAATCACGGGTCAGCAAATGGGTGGATTTGTAACAGCAATTTATTAGAGTCCAGGCTCAAATCCTGACATACGTTTATGACTTTTTGCTTCACACGCGAGCGTAAATATTTGTTTAAACGCAAAAAAGTCAAGCTTTATATTTTATCCAGTGTATTTGTCTGGTTATTTGAGCTTACAGGAACAATTCTTTTACACTCATACTAAAAATACATCTGTAATAAAATAATACTTTATTTATGTATGAATATAAACTCTATGCAACTATTTGAAGCACACAGAAACGGCACGGGCGCGCCCTCAGTATACCTTTTCTATCTGTTTTGCAGCACGTCCCTCCTACATTTTGTATGAAAGAGCATTGGAAAGGCACGCCACGGTTGCGACGCGAGCGCGCCGCGGGCGCACCGAAGGCGCACCGCCGTCGCGCACCCGACGTCACCTCGCCCACATCTTGTCAGATCAAAATCAAACGCTTATATACATATAATACCACCGATACACACCGTTCAAACGTGAGCGTGCTACGGGTGCATCGGATGTGCGCCGGTAATGCGCCGGTAGCACGCCAGTGGCGCGCTCGATGCGCGCCGCGCCGCTTCTGTCTGGCTTTCGCCTAAAGTTTATGTCAAAATGGGGCGTTGTACAGCAAAATGACATGGTATGACTTTGCTGTAGTGGCAAACCGCGACGATAAAATGCACCTTTATGCCACTTACTTTATTCAAATCTGTGCTTTTTAATATTTTCAGGTAGAAATAGCGTGAAGCATATTGTTGCTGATATTTCATAGCCATTTGCAAAGTACCTGATTGTGCGAGATTTATTTAGTAAGTCTTGTACGAAGTAGTACGTATAGTACATAAAATAGGACATTAAAAATATTTTGTTGCAATTGTAAAACTTACATTAATTTGTTCTTTAAAATAAAATATATTATATTTTTTCAGTCACAAAACCTGAGTCAGAACAAAATAAATAAAGCTGAAATTTTAAAACACAAAACTATGTACAATAAAGGGAGAAAGGCGACCAAGTCAGCTGTAAAACATATCACGTACGTACGTAAGGGTCATTTTAATTGCCAAAGATATCCAAAGCCAAACTATGTTCTACTTAGTTCAAATGTGAAAGACGACCGAAAAAACTATAGAAACAACGAAAGATCGGATAACTGCATATGCAGTATCGCCGAAGACAGCTTTGAAGAAACAGCGTGGCTACCTCCATCGGCTTCAAGAGGTCAATCGGCGTCGACAAGTCAATCGGCGTCAACAGGTCATTCCGCGTCAAAAGGTCCATCGATGTCAGCAGCACCGACGTTGGCGTTGGATCAAGAATCGACGTCAGCGTTGGCAACAGCATCACATCGTTCTCGAGCACGGCCCATGAAGCGGTTTCTTGAAGCCATCTCGAAATCCTTGATATCAAAAAAAAACTAATCAAAGTAGTGATGCGTAAGTAGTTAGTTGCTTTTCTTCAAATGGCTGAAAAAACTTCATGTTATTGATTTTATCCTACTTTGTTTTAACATAATTTCAAATCCCAAATAAAGATATCATATTTTTTTCAAATTTAAGATAATTTCGACACTCCATCAAAGAATTTCAACATAATTGAATTATCAAAGAAAATAATAACTGAGATAGATTAACTTTATCGTTACCGTCAAAAGTACTTCTGAAAGGAAGTTTCTTTTAATATAAACTTTCCTTTTGTTTTTTTTTCGTTGAAGGCAGATCCGCTGCCCATTAGACAAATCGTTTTAGAAAAGTTTGGAAGCACAGTCCAATTAATGAATGAAAAAGAACATTAATTGAACCGCCTTAAAGTGGGTAATGTTGTTTTAGTTTTAATTAATCTTCTATCTTTATGTGTAAGGAGATGTAAACATTTGTGTTATTCATTATCGTTAACAAAGAATCCAACCTTAAAAAAGCAAGTAACAACAGGTTACTATATTAGAAAATGAAATAACTTATATTAAAAACTTATTTTTTAATGCCCACAGTAGTAATTTATGTTGTGTACCGGGTGTTAAGATGATGTTGCGGAAACCACAAACTGGCGAAAGCGGTGGTCAAAAACAACAACTTTTCGTGAAAATAAAATACTGAGATATCGTGAAAAATAAAACAGCAATACGATTAATACTTGCGACTGTCGGCGCTTGGTGAAACATCGTCAACATCTTGAAAATACTGTTTAATTTTTTTGAACTACCGGTTTCACCTTACGGCATTATCAGGTTATACCTATAATATCTTAATAACTAAAAACCATGCAGATTGTATTTAAGTAACAGTTTTCATTGAAGATTGTAAATAATAATGTAATAGAGGGTAGGCTAGATCATTATATTAAATTTGAAATTCAGTGTAGAGCCGCATAAATATTCCCTTAAAGTGGGGAAATGTCAGTAAATTACACATGAATAAATCAAGATAAAAATGTCAATAAATTACAATTACTTAAAATAATATAACAATGGGGATCTGCTCAAATCTACTTGTTCGTTTAAAAGGTTTTTTTACATTCACTCACAATAATTCTAGAAAATGACATTCTTTCTTGTAGACAATATAGAAACCAAATCACTTATTGGTATAAGTATGTATGTGAATGACATAATTTGTTTGTGGACAGGTTCTAAGGATGAACTGAATAATTTCTTGACATTTATTAAGTCTCTCAATACGAATATCGAATTTACATTAGAATTAGGACATAACGAATTGAACTTCTTAGACATTAATATAAATATTGAGTCGGGGAGACATCATTTTAAAATCTACAGAAAACCTACATATAGCGATAATAGTATCCATCGGAGTTAATAGTACATTACGATACGAGAGCCATGAAACGTTTTCTGACGAGTGTGAGTTTGCGGCACGAGCCGAAGGTGAGTGCTGCAATCACACGAGTCGAGAAAAAGTTTCTCGCACGAGTTTCGTATAATATTTTATAGCACAAGTGGGGAAAATGCCGACTTTACGCAAGCGCAGCGTGCGTAAAGTGGTCATTTTACGCACGGTGTGCTATAAACACTATTAAATGTATTGCAGCCAACAATGGATATGAATGATCCTATGTTAGTAGACAAAATCTTGTACAAAAAGCAAAAAAACACTCGTCCAAGCATTACTTTCCCCACTTTAAGGGAATATTTATGCGGCACAACACTGAATTTCAAATTTAATATAATGATCTAGCCCACCCTCTATGACATTATCACATTTACCATCTTCAATGAAAACTATTACTTAAATACAATCTGCATAGTTTTTAGTTATTAAGATATTATAGGTATAACCTTATGATGCCGTAAGGCGATACCGGTAGTTCACTAAAGTGAATTAAGTGAAACAGCACGAGTGTATGTTTCAAGATAAAACAGCAACATACATCTTAGTATATAAGAGGTATTTAACTTCTTTATGGAGTAGCTGTTTTTTTTTCGCTATTTGACGTTTGTTTCTACGTTAACGTTTTTCGTATGGGCGAGTACTTATACTGAGTGCTAACATAATGATGAGAATGTAGTATATGTACCTAGTTGGGAATTAATCTCTTCGTTTTAAGCTCTCCAATGAAGAAAGCTAAAATCTTTATGGTGTTACAATTATCAACTATTGAATGAATGAATGAAAGAATAAACTGCACTGGTCCCCGCGTGGCTTGACCAGACTCGACTAACGAATTACACTAGCCCCTCGAGCCTCATGTCTCATTGGAATACAGAAACCATTGGACAGTCTCGGCAAAAATAAATAAAAAGCACGTTATGTTCCTAATAAGTATAACTTTGCACATGTTGTCCAGGTATGCAAGATACGTGAAGAGAAAACGTGGACCGATTTTTTCGGCTTGCCTGAATAAAAAGTAAAATGAAGATACCTTTTACACTACTTTTTATTTCGTTTAACTGTATAAAACCACAAAACTGAAAAAGACTAAAATGTCCCACCAAACAAAGAGTACAAAAACATACAATAAAATGTCTTACCGTCGTCAAGAGAGCGGGGCCATATGTATCCTATTCTAGGGTCGCCTGATCGGTGCTATTATAGCGACTAATAAGGTCGAGCTTATGTGAGGACCTCAATTTATAATAAATCGAACTAGCATCGCTATCGCGGGCCCGCACACAATGAGTGCCAGGGTTTAGTGGGGTGCCATAGTGAAAGCGTTTTACCATACAAGTTACTGGGAAAGTTTGGGAAAGCAGTTAATAATAATGCATGGTAGCAAACAGATACTGTGTTAAATAAATGACAGTTATCTTGAGACCTAAACATACCTAGAAAATTTATTAACTCATTGTTAATAAAATGTAATCGTACCATAAAATAGACAATGAAATAAAAGTAGTTTATTTATATGTTTAAAAAAATACAATTCTTTCTGTAAACTACATATCAAGATGTCAGAATATCAGGGGATGCTGATCTTTAATGGTAAAATTTCGGTACGACGTGAATCCCCGAGGTATTTTCAGTGTGAACACTCTGACAAGTGTGTGCATGTCTTCTTTTATTTTTAACTTACTGTTTTTTTTTGAAACATGTTAATTATAAGTATTTTAATCTTTCATTTTGTGTATGTATAATATACGAGTATGTGTTATGTTATGTCTATGATGTGAACGTACAGCAAAGCGTAGTGTAGGCACACCTAGTGCCCGCTGGACCGACGACCTGAAGGATGTGGTGGTTGGCGGCTGGATGAGGAGGACAGAGGACCATCATGAGTGGCGAAATTTGCGTCCAGCAGTGGACGAACAAGGGCTGATGGATGGATGGGTGGATGTGTTATGGTGCTTAGTAAATGCTTTATCTATCTATCTGAAGTGTAATGCAACTCACAGTCCCACTTAGTACACCCACTTTTCACCAACTAATATTAAATTTCGGCTACAAATGGACTAAAAGCTTGACGTGCCATCCGAAGCACTCAGACCGAAGACAAATTTATGTGCATCGCGTAGTTTGAATCTACAACCTCTGGGTAAGTAGCTTTATTACTCAACCACGGAGGCACAGAACAGTCAAAAATTGTGTTTTTGGCCATCCAGCACCTTAAGTTACTCTAACACGCTACCCCAAGTCACCCGACTAGCAGTGAATGCGCGTGACGTGGCTCACTTGCTGTTCCAACCTTATCTCCCAACGCCCGAGACGTGGTGGTGACCCTTAGCTATAACCCTGACTGATGACCAACGATTTGTTAGGACCTCGTCCCCGGTCTTTACAGCTCTTTTCAGTTTTTATTTCCCTTATGATGTTTCATTTTATGATTGTCTGTTGTGTTACTCTAACACGCTACCCCAAGTCACCCGACTAGCAGTGAATGCGCGTGACGTGGCTCACTTGCTGTTCCAACCTTATCTCCCAACGCCCGAGACGTGGTGGTGACCCTTAGCTATAACTCTGACTGATGACCAACGATTTGTTAGGACCTCGTCCCCGGTCTTTACAGCTCTTTTCAGTTTTTATTTCCCTTATGATGTTTCATTTTATGATTGTCTGTTGTGTTACGTGAGGATGTAAAATATGGGGTGAGCGTTTTATTGTTTTAAGGAGGCAGTAGGGTCAATGTACGGAGATTTACGTGCTTCATTGGGGGTGGAAATGTTTTAAGTTTTCTCTGGCATCTAAATATTTGGAACGAAAATCGTTTGCGGGTACATACCTATAGTAAGTTATCGTTATGTATGACACGAGATTGCCAGAGCTGTTTTCAAGTGTGTGGACTGTGACTTGTGATTGGGTCAACATCAGGAGACATCCTCTTTCCACTGATTTCTTTCGTCTTAACGTGATAAGGTCTGAAATTTATTACCGTAACATGGGCAAAAATACCTGCTTTTAGCGCATGCAACGTTTCATCTTGGTTTCAAAGCCGAGAATTTCATAATTTGTAATTTTGTCATACCATGTAAAATTCCTTTCATGTTTCCACGCAAGTCGTCACGGGTTAAATGTCTTCAAATTTATGTTACAAGTGTTTTAGGACCTATACAATAAAATAAAAGACATAGGACACCCTACTGGGGACCCCCTCTTGGATTTTTGTTATTAATTTTGTATTATTTGCCGTGGTAGAGGCTATGATAACACGTATTCTGTGATTATTTCAACTGGCTACCTATAACGGTTGAAACTGTAGACCCCTGAGATAGACGGACAGACAGACAGATAGACATACAGACAGCAAAGGCTTAGTAATAGGGTCTCGTTGGGCACCCTTTGGGTGCGGAACCCTAGAAACGAAAAACGCATTCTACAATCGGAAGATGTTAATTCTGATCCTAAGAATTCACCGTGCTACTGGACTACGCTAACAGCGTTTATAGACTATTTAGTACACCTACTAAATATAAAGGTAGAAAATAGTTTTCAATTCGAGCAATATTAAATACAAACCCATAAAGTGTTATTTAGTACATAACTCGCAGACGCGGCAAAAACAATGTGTTTCAAAAAGCCTGAGTTGCGTTGCGGAAAATCCGTTTCTCTCGTAAAGAAAATTGTACGATATATCTTCGACTTAGCACCGAGCTACAGTGTACGGATATATACAGTGAGTTCGCGAAATATGTTCAGCTTTTGACAAACACTATACGAGATCAAATTGTAAATGTTTATATCGTTTGCCGGTTTAGACGATGCGTCGCGTGGGTGTCTACGGGATTTACATTGGTTTAGTCGAAATGCGATGTCTCGAGACGTAGTGGATTTAAAACCTGGGCTAAGAATCCACTGTATTGCTGGAAAGACTATCTGGCGGTGAAAATAGGGACGTTTATCAACTGGAGCCCTCTAATAATATTTTTGATAAATTATATTTTTACGTTTCCTTTTATTACGACGTTACCCACTTGACGAGGTGACTCATCTTGTGCGTCTTTGTTTGGCGTCATAATATAGTTACAAGCTACCACCTTTCCTTTTGAGGGTTCCTCGCCCGAAAAGAAAAACGGAGCCCTACTAATGTCATCCTTCTCAGATACGGAATGAGTTACAGACCTGAAAGGACATTATGTGTAGAATGACACAAAACCGAACATTGAATGAAAAATTATATTATTTTTTTTTCAGGGAAAATCTGTTTATTCAATTAAATTAAATTTTACAATATTACATTTAAAAAACTATTATGCTAAATTAAAATTACCTCCTAATTTATACTCCTAAACTTATAAAAAATAACTACAAAAATAATGTTTCACGGGGATACCCATACATAAAAAAGGTGCCGAAATTTTTTTTTTGTTACTTGCTTTGTCCTGTGGGGTGTAGTTTTCTAAAACTCATTGATTAGAGCACAGTTTTTTAATTTTCAGAAATAAAGGCATTGGGGCCGTCAAATTTATCAATTTTTGACCATTTTTGTAACGGGATCTTAAAAAACTTAACTAGTAAGGAATTTGGAATTTTCTGTATATTATGTGCCACATACTAACTGTATTTAGACAATAAATACTGAAAATGCCGATTTATTATTTAGTTTCAGGTTTTGTACCCGAACACTCGACCAATAAAACTTTGCAGTTTTGTTTCAAGAATTTTATTTTAAGTATGTATTTTGGTTAAAATAATTTAAGTCCATTACTCATTTAAATGGTACGGTACTCTCAGGGCGCGAGTCCTTGGGATACTCGCAGTTGACTGACTGGCTCTTTTTATTTGGCATAAAATACAATCTAAATACCTACTTTAAGAAGGTCACACGATGAAAAAACCTATTGGAAATATTTTATGAGAAAAATATACGAGTAAATTGATTTCTTATTGATTTTTCCATATTTTTGTCAAAGGCTGCTCGAATAACCAAAAGGGATTGTAGGTACCAATCCACAAGGCACGGTACGGTACCGCAACGACAAGATTATTGCAAAGAAAGACCTCAAGGGTGTTTTAATAGCTCATTATTTGCATGGGCATGCATGAAAGGTGCCTCTCTTGAAAAGACTTCCCCAAATAACACAACTGATAAATCTTTTCATTGCAATCAGATTTGGCCGTCTTCTTACCACCCTTTTCTTCTTCTTCTTTGGCGGGCTTGGTTTCCGGACCTAGTCTCACATTTGGACCGTTGTGCGTAGAGCACTAGCCATCCCAGCTCACTCCAGAATCCCAAGAGACGGCCTAGGTTCACCACAGGACTGGCAGAGCGAACCCGGTTCACCGAGGATCTTGACCCGTTGTGTGCTTACACCTACGCAGTCTATTGTCATGTGGGTCGTTTCTTCGGCCTCCATGCAAACTCTGCACGCACAGAGGGCTGTCTGTTAGACCTATACTATAGAAATGTCTGTTAAGGTTGCTATGTCCTGTAATTAGCCCTACCATCATGCAAAGGTTCGTTCTATTAAGTTGTAGAAGTTTCTTTGTCAGACGACGGTCCACGGTGGGTAAAACCGCTTTTGTCTGCAGGTTGTCGAGCTTACCAGCGATCCACTGCTTCCTTTTATCCACTGGAGAGTCACTTTATTGTGTCAGCTTACCTCTTCCCGTTCAGTTCTTATCTTACCACCCTCGTGACAGAACCTGTTCGTGTTCCGGCATGACGTCATAAAAATCCCAGAGAATAGTTTGAGGCAGTTGTGTGGTATCAGTTATTCGTCCGTTACCAACTTCCGCAGGTTTGGTTGATGCCTCTGGATAGACTTATTAAAAGACCACCATATCTACTACTTCCATCCATCTATCAGCCTATTTCGTCCACTGCTGGACATTGGCCTTTCCAAGATTTCGCCACTTTCTCCTGGAAAAAATGCCCATACACATCCGGGGCAGGTGGGTTGGTGTGCGCGGTGCCGAAACTCTCGCACCAGTGAGTTGGGATGGATTTACCGCCATCCATTGGTCCCAGGCAATGGTGGGCCGCCTGGTTTTGTCTGAGAGTTTTTCTCTTACTCTCCCCGAATAACATTGGGAGGTTCGCGAGCAAGATGGTGGTACCTCCACAGTCGAGCCCGGCACCAGCTCTACCACTATTACTTTCATTTTTACAATATTAGTTTCATATAAATTGTCAAGTTTATAATAATATAACGTCTATAACGTAGATAATACATAGAACTCAACTGCTCAAACACGCGTTCCCATTCATCACCATATTCATGTCTCAGTATGTGCGAGTAGGCACAATACTTCTTTGATTCTACTTGTAATAACAACAGTATTGCTTCTTCAAAGACACATAAAATACGTACATGCTCCACTCCATGAATTTTCCACAGCATTTTCCGTGAATTCTCCGGAAATAAGTTATCGATCGCTTCAATAGCCTTTGTATTATGTTTGACAATATTTAATTTTCTTTGCATATTCCATCGTAAATTCAATACAAATAACGTTTTCGTATTCGAAATTTCAAAAAGAAATATCGACCACTGATTGACCGAAAATCGATGATTGTATGAAGTTTGACAGATAAAATGGGATTTTACGGTCGAGAAGGCTAATTCGACAGACTGAGAATAGCCCTACAGGACGGCGATTCCCGCAAAAATTTTCACACAAATTTTTTCAAATTTTTTCAAAATTTTCTGTTTTTGAAAATTCTATAAATTACAACTCCTTAAAAGAACCGTAAAGCATGTTATGAATGTGTACAACAGGTTTACACTCGTATTTTAAAAGTTTGATGCGTTTCTTCATAAGGAGCTTGTAAAAATCACCCGCTTTCGGCCTCCGCAAATTGTCGCATGTGCGAGAATCGCCGTCCTGGACGCTGAAAAAACCGATGATATAATAATTTACAATATCGTTTTACGATAATGATGTATTTTTTTTTTTTTTTTAGGTTTCACACTTGACCATAATAGTGACACTTGGACAATCGGACATTGCGGCATTATAACATTCGGACTTGACACCTGGACTATCCGACATTGGGGCATTATACAATTTGACTTTTTGACAATGGACATTATGAGACCTGTACTTTCTGACAATTGGACATACATATATGCCCCTGAATGGTTTATAGTACATAAAGCGAAACCGTTTGTGAGGTTGCAGTTCGTTATATGTAGTAAGCAATTCTAGTAGTAGATAAAAAAAATCCCAGGCAATGGAGTCCGTATAAATACTGGTATTATTCTAAAACGCTAACAATCATTTATCAGCTCATCCCGGACATATGTGAAGGTTATTATAAAATAAACCTATTTAGAAAAAGTTTACTTTTTATTTTATACAGGATGTAATCTTGACGTGCTCATGAAATTAAACTACATGCTCTACTGATATTCCTGAACCACTTCCATAGAAAATCTTTCGAAAAAACGCGAAATAATAATTCACTTCCCCATACAAGTTTTTAATAACTCCTTGTCATTTTCTGTGGGAACTTTATATACTTTTTCGCGTTTTATCAAAAGTTTTTCTATGAAAGTGGTTCAGGATGATCAGAAGAGCATGTGGTTTAATTTAATGAGCACGTCATGATTACAACCTGTATATTTCTATTTTCCTACTTGTCAAATTTATCACTGTTCGACTGATGACGGCCCCAAACCAAACGGTATAGGCCAAAGACGTATTATATTGAATTGTAATGTTTAAATATTTGTCATAATTATTCACGATTTTGGGATACCAAATAAACTAATAAATACAATCATTTAGTAAAGAAATAAATTATTCTTCTGTTAAGAAAAAAAAACTCCCATGTCTTCATAGATTTAAAGGTACATGTCTTTTCTTTTTTCTTCGTATTCATTCGTTAAGCAATTCATATGACATGCCGTAAACATTCCCACGAGGGTTCTAAAAATTCAATTTCAATGTTTTGTGAGACATTTTTTCTACGAGTGGTTTTATAGCCCAGTTTGGAATAATAATACAAAAACATGTGACACAAGAAAGTTATATATTGGCTTTAAGATTGTTGAATAAATAGATTATGCCTCGGGGCTGTTTTGAATGTGCTAGAGGGTCGGTATTCATGAATTGGAGTAGGGTAATATGTTTTTGAACAACTTAAACGACGAAGTTTTCTCTTTTGAATAGAAATTATCACATTTCAGAAAGTTTCAGTTAGTAGACGCGGTCATTTTGTTAAGTCTCCCCATTTTATTTATATAAGTAGGCAAATAAAACTTTTATTTGCCTACTTATAAAATATTCTTTATAAAGTCGAGGCACTTATTACTCTAGCTAATTTCTAGACTTCATAAAATTCTCCCACTTACCTTAGCCCAATTGGTTTAGTAAGTTTTGGATGATATGCTGCAGATAACAATTTTACCGAAACAAGAGCCCCACTTTAAGGGTTTCCAAAAACATGATTAAGAAACCCTAAATATATGATTTCCTTCCATCAGTTATGTATTTTCGTACATAACGCGTCACTAACCCTCCTCAATTTGCAAGTCTGAAATTGGATTTGATCCTCAGACTCTAGTACATAGGTCGTTTATCTCAATTCGAGGGTAATAGGCAAGAGGCGCGCTGAGAGGAAATTGATGAAATAGGCGTGAGTGAAATATGCTTCAATGTCACGTATCTGCTATTATTATGGAATCATCCGAAAGGTAAGTAGCCGATGGGACGTTGAGGTATGGAGTCAAAGGTTGACTAAGACTTAAAAATTAACGTCTTGTAATCTATACACATAAGTAAGTTATGAATTATACGGTGCTTCACAATATAATAAATCATGCCTCCTTACATTTCCGTTGGCAAGATAGTCGTATAAAAGACTACTCTTACCCCAACTCTAACTTTTCACGATATACCTGTATCAGTCACAGATTATCTTGAGCTTGTATGGACTTGTCTTTCAGCCTTAACTTCGGGAGTTCAATTCAGTCCAAGGTGAAAATCGTTGCTAAAAACTCAGTATCCTATTTAAGGTGACTTTATGGAACCAAATTTTTGTCCTTGTACAAAGCACAAGTGAGCCACCTTTACAACGACTCAGCCTAATACAAGCTTTGCCTTGGATTCGGTTACATGCCGCGCGATGAATCGGTAATGGTAACTAAATACCAAAACCTCAAAGACCGTCGAAAAATTTCTTTCCTCTTAGTTTTTATAGGCTATATTTAGAGTGTGCGTAGGAATTACAAGATGCAATTCCATCCCTCTTCTACCAGCGGAATAGTCGGTGCGTAGCAAATTTCACACATATGTTATCAGTATACTGAGAGCTCGAACGTACCGATTCAAATCTTCATTTGTCATCCGTACAGCTGAGATGTGGAACTGCCTGCCAGCGTCAATATATCTGGGTAGTTAGTATTACATTATACCGGGTGTAAATAGACTCTGCTAACATTAAATGAAACCACATATTTTACCGACCCTACTGAACCACTTTTCCCAAGAATCATACCCGCGGACACCCTTAGCTTAGGAAATAATTGAGTTCCAAACAAAAATGCGTGAACCGTAACGCACCCATACGGGCGAGTTTAGAGAGAGCGTCGTCCGTAAAACAACTTCAGGTTTCACGGACGACGCTCTCTCTAAACTCGCCCGTATGTCGGTGCGTTAGGGCTCACGCATTTTTGTATTAAGAGTCTCTGAGCTAAGCCGGAGGCAGACAGACAGACAGACGGACATGGAGAAACTATAAAGGTTCTTTGTTTACTACTGAACCCTGAAAAAGGCCAACTCCCAATCAACTATTATTGTCATTTTCACAATTTGTTTCTGATCGATTTACTATTTTGTACTTCGCTTTACTTTTATTGAGAACTCAAACTTACTTGGATTCGTTCTAAAACCGTATCAAAAGACCAAAAGAGTATTTGACATTTATCGCACGTATTAAACATGTAAATATTATTTAAGTTATTTTTATGTTATAAAGCCCTAGAAAATGCTTATAAGCGAAACCGGTCGGGTGTATTGAAGTTAAATTATAATCCTGTGGACAAGTACAAGTGTCTTATTTAACAAGATGTATAATACATGATGTATTTTAATATTGTTTATTTCCAATTTCAGAGTTGTGTTGGTTTATTATTTTATTATTAAAATGATTTATTGTGTTCTTCGTCCCTTTTAGGTTAAGTTTGAATATCGGCAGCTGTTTGCATGTCCAACAGCTACATGCCGAAACTTAAGCCTTTTTGTCCTCATCTAATCTTTTCTAAGTATGTCTATTTTTTCTAATTTAATTTTAATCTTGTCACTATTTTGTAAAGTTTTTTTTTGTATACTGTTTTAATTGAGGACAAATAAACATCTTTTTATTTTTTTTAAGTTCCATCAAGTACCGACAATCACAACCATCTACATTTTTACCAAAAGAGTATATTTACGAGTATGTAGCAAGTGTCTCCTCATAATACATTTTGTTGTCCAAGCGCAAGTGCTATTTTGAAAGGTTTAGTTGTTTTTATTTTACGGCAAACGCCACTAACGACTCTGTCTGATCTCGGATTATTCCTAAATTAGTTGTCTCTCTAGATTTAATCTATCGTGAAAATAGGGCTTTAAGTTGCAAAGGGTGGGTTATACTCGTAAATGCTTGTGAATTTGCCAGACCAAAACATTTTTCTAGCAGTAAAACTAATAGCAAAGAGTAAAAAGTTTTAAATGCCAGTCAGATAAAATAAAGTGGGGTCTTAAACAAATTTATTTTCTTTGCATCAAATAACTTAATGGCTGCTGTGAAAGTTTAAATTAAATTATTCTGAGCAATAAACTTGTCTTTGTTTTATTTTCGATAGGTAAAGATTTGAATCATAAAATTCATTAAAAAGTTTAACTTATCAGAGAATACTTTACTTTTACACGATAAATAAATATTGAAAGTATGAGCAACATAATGTAAATAAATTGTATTCATTACTTAACACGACTTATTAACTAATATGTAAACTGACTTTGCTGTAAAAGGTAATAGACAATGTAAGACGGATTGACTAAGATCAATGTTTTTATATTTGCCTTTACTTTAGTAGGTATAAGAAAATTGTGTAAATTAAGGTTATGTTACAAATTAAAAAAAAATCATGTTTGCTAAGTTTCTTGCCCTTCTTCTTAGCAATACTAATCGAATGGTGCGGATGGTTAGGCATTATGTATATATAATATTTTTATTCCTATATTTCTTTACTTTATGCAGGTTTATAACTTTATTACATTTTAGTAGCCCAACCTTAATATTTTTTGGATGTATTTCCCTTGTTTATTTATCAACTTGTTTGTTCGTTGCATCATTTATATATAATATTTTTATTCCTAGATTTCTCTTTTTTATGTATGTATATAAATTAATTTTTGTAAACCAACCTAAATATTTTGTGTATGTATTTCCCTTATTAGTATATTCATATTATTTTTTTATTCTAAATATATTTATTGTAAAGATTAACTTTGACTTGTAGAAAGTATACTTTATGTATCTATTTTACAAAATAAATATTTTGATTTGATTGAACAGTACTATCAATAAAATTTGTTCTCATCCATTTGTGTTATCATGAAATCCGGTAAAAGTCAATGAGCAACATTTTCCATACGAGTCTAGGTTAGACACACGCAATAGTAGTTTATGCTACGAGTGCGTAAGGGAGGCAATAGCTTATACGAGGAACGATTTAAAACACGAGCGATAAGCGAGTGTTTTAAACGTTACGAGTAAGTTATTGCCCTTACGCACGTTTATCATACTACTTTTTTCAATGCATAGTGTGAGTAAATAATTTAAGCGTAACTAAAGAAACAAACAACAATAACTACTTAATTGAAATGAACTTTAATCGTACATTCTTTTTCTTTGCACGCAAGTTACTGACTTGACGGAAATAAGCTGCTTTCAGCGTTTCAGCTTTCAGTCATACATAACATAATTTGACTCCACCAGCTTATTCTACATAATAATGTAAACAACAATGGCTGCCCGATATTGTCTATTCTTTAGATACAAAAAATATTGTAAACAAGGAAGACCGATCGATAACATTGTATTTTTTTATATATTGTACAGAGAATGCAAGTGGCCAGTATCATTTTGCGAACTTCGAACTTTTTGTATTTTGGCATTATAATCAAAAAGTTGTTATTCATATTCTGATTAAATGAGGTTACCTACCAAGAAGTTCATTTTAACCAGATCCTCCTTGTTACCTATATAAAGTGACTTTAATTTATTCAGCCAAATTGTTACTGAAGACTCGGTAAGTGCTCAGTAACAAGATTCAATTACCCTTTTTGTGAAATTCGTAAATTATTATTTTCGTATTCCTTACAAACGCAAGCCCAGCCCCGAGTCAATTACGATGAGACGTCAAGATTTTATTTTGCGAAATTAGCAAAAACTGTTATCGATCCGTGATACTGATCACTTACCAAGCCTCTAATAAGAGTTTTGCTATATAAATTAAAGTCACCTTATATATATTGTCAAAAGAAATTAAAAAGTAAAAATCAGGCACTAAATGTTTGATTAGGTTTCATCAGAATTTTCAATTTGTAAAGTTACTACCTACACAAAAATGTCGTCTAAACAGTTTTCATTACATCAGCCTACGAACGCATCAAACTGAAACACTAGTCTAGCATAGCAAACCATATCGAGCTCGATGGTCCTTGATACAGTGCTCTGTCTCACTCTTTTGATCTACCTAAAGAGGGACGGACAGTGTATATCGAGCTGTCAAAGCTGGATATGGTCTACTATGCTATCCAGCTCATTTCTGTCAAGTATATCTATGGTACACAAGATAAGACTGGCAACTTTTTTCGATAAATTAAAAAATAAAGCATACCTCAGACATGGCTGTATGAGCTAAGTTCCATTTGCCTTCCCACATAGGGGAACAATACTAAAAAAAAAAAAAACATTAAACACTTGTGCGCTAAAGTTGACTTTGACAACGGATTAGACGCATATAAAACAGAAGTTTACGAGCACTTGCATTGAAAAAATCGTTTCGATTGGGTTAAGAATTGGATATCATATCACGATTCTTTTTACAATGTGATTATTATTCATGTGCTGTAAAACCAAGTCAGCGTAGACGAAGTCACGGGCAAAAGCTACTTTAAATTTGAAGATATAGGTACGAGAATATTGATGTATGTTTCTATTCGATACTGATTAGATTCGGTGGCTTAGCAAAGCCTTGTGCTGTATATACCATGAGGTCTAATTTCCGGCATCAGGGAGGTATTGAGGGGAACCGCCATTGCCATACGAAGTTTATTAAAAAAAAACAATGATTAGACAATTAATTATTTTATTATAATTTTATAATTTTTCGTAAGTCTGCACATATTTTGGATGATAGTAAAATACTAAAATGACTACTAATAATAATAATTCGGGTCTGTAAATTTAATATATTCTGAAAACAGAGGCCAAAACTACAGTTTTTAGAATTTGTGCCTGTTTATTTGCTATGTGTTCCGTGTTAACTCGAGAACTACTGAACAGATTTGGATGAGGTATTCTTTATTATAATGGTAGTAACCATGGTGAACATTAATGCTTTAACGGGTGTTGATGAAATAACTGACAAGCTGAAAACTATCGATACTACTCAAATATTGTTTAACTTAAACTTAGAAAATGACATTTCGTTTCTAATAATCATCATACTTAAATGATTAGTTTTATTTAAAACTAAAAAATGTGTTACGAAAGTATTTTACATTTTTAACTCCAACCCCCCCCCCTCTACATTTCTCTTTGTAAAAAAAAAGTACCCGAGTACATTCTCGGTTGTCCAGACAGTGACTTGCAAATTGTTAATTATTCGTGCGCAATCACACGTCTATCAAGGGCCTACTGTTTGTCCAGCGTTGTTATCAAAGCCGTGTGTTTAAGGCGAGATGTTGATCTAACACTCGACGTGGATACGATCTAAATTACCTTGTACTACCGCACCGTTTAGGGGAAGAGAGTGTTGTGGCTTCGAGCGATGTTGCGAAACAATGGTGGCGGGATACACCGGTAGTTGCTGACAACATCGACTTCATGACACTAAGGTCTGGAATATTTCATAACGGCAGTGGTTTTAAGGTGAATGTAGTATACTTAAACTTTTGAAGGCCTACTCCTCCATAAGCGTAGGCCAAACACTTGAAAAAATACATAATAGGCATAACATAATCAAAAATAAATTCCAAGTTGAATACAAAAAATGTCTTCACTTTTGACAAAAATAAATCGAAGGTCATCGAAAATTTTCTATATAATTTACACAAATTCCAAATATTTTCAGCGTTTTTAATTATTCTTTCACCATAGTAAAGACATTTTATAGGTCTACAAAACTATAAATATTATTTCCTCCATCACATCGAGACGTAGCGATTGTTGTAACAGATAAGTTGTTTAAATGTCGTTTTCGTAGATTTTTGTACTGACGTATAAGTTGCTAATTTAGCGTAGGCATGTGCCTTAAGCAGAGGAACTGAAAATATTAAATGTTCTTAGAAGTGGAAAGCGACTTAGGCAATGAAAATAGATTGGGCCATTCATTCAGTAAGTAGCTTAAAACAAACAATTCTAGGTCATCGGACTTTTCTCTGTAGTACCTACCTAAAAGTTTGCTTTCCCTACAAAAGAAATAATTCTTAAAATAATTTTCTTTGAGGGTAAACATATTTTCTGAGAAATTAAACAGCTTTGCGCCCTCTCAGTAGGCAGGAAAAATATCTTTGATATTAAGCCCAAATAAATATTTTGGGTTTCGCGATTTTCTAATGTTGGTTTGAGTGTTCTAATTAATTTATTTGCTTTTCCATTCGAAAATAAATACAAATTAGTTGTATTCATTAAAATATTGCTTGCAATATTATTGTATGTACTCTAATAGGTTTTTCTATAGAAACATAACCGGAAAAATTTTGCAGGGTTCTGTCAAAAGCCAGAAACTCTTATAGCGAAGCTTCAATGTTTGTCTGACTGCTATAAAAGGCACAACAGGTATAGGTAACTCAAGAATGGCTAGTTTGGTTAGACCGACTGTACTCGAGTGCCTTCAGTATATGCGGAGAATTTGACAGTACTTATGCTTACTTTTACAGAATTTCAAACAAATACTTCATTATTAGGTCCTTCCAGTCTGCCATCTTTAATGTAGACTTAATATAACTTTTATACAATATTTAGGTCTCATGCAAGAATTAAATTGATAATTAAACCGAAAAATCGTTAACTATTACAAATTAACCGATCATAAACGATTATTAAACGAAGTCAATACGCGTTTAATTGGATAAACGCCAACTGGAAACACAATTGGATAATTCGCGTGGGTTAGTGACATGGTCAATTCTGATTTATCATATTTTAACTTTACAAAGAATTTATGGCCTATCCACTCATCCACAAAATAAACTCACTATTTAAGTAGATTTTGATTATTTATATATGTGATTCCTATCTTAATTTTTAACAAATTCACCACATCGTATGTATTAGAAGTTAAATGCGCGCATTTCCCATTATAAGCTGTCTTGCAGCTTGGGGACACATTGTATAAAAGATATTGTTAGTTTGTTTAATAAAAACTTTTGAACTTTTACTTCAAAGCTCAAAAGCGTGTTTACTTTGTCATAGGCTACAATATTACATTGCTTCGGCGTAACTCAAAATGCAGGAAGCAAACCCAATATTTATTGACTTCGGTATGTCAGCCAGGGTCTCAAGAATGGTTTTTTTTATTTTGGAGAAAAGTTTTCATTTTCGGGAAACGAAAAGCTTGGGGAAATTTTCGAGGAAGAAAATTTCAAAATATAAAAATAAATGTGGTTAAAATTCACTGATAGAATTGATAAGTGTTATGCCTTAAAATTTTAATAATTATGATTAAGTATTACATATATGTTATGGTATTTCATTATAAATAAAGTAAACTTTAACATAGTAAAGGAATATAAAGTTTTAAGTTATTTTAGGAAAAGTCCTGAAATTGTATATTTTCGTTTTGTTTTGTCTCATTCGGGGAAATTTCATAAAATCTATTTGGAGACCCTGACTTTAGCTAATGTAACATATTTCTTATTTCACTTTTCTATGGGTGAAACCCTTTTGAACAATAACCAACTTAGACTGAAAGCATGCGAGTACATGCATTTATTGCATCATCATTATTAGCTGGACACAGACCTCACTCTAAGAGCATATGGCACACTTCAACTTCAGTATTCATCATCTAGCCAACATCCGCGTGGAACGTTATTTTAAATCTGTCGCCATTATTCTTCACACGCACGGCGAGAAAAAGTTTTGTAGTAACTATGCCACAAAACTAAGGCTCTATCTGTTATTTGAAGCTTTTCAAAGAATTCTGCAGAGGGACATTATTTTGTTTTTATTTGTCTCTTTTTGGGGTCCGTAGTCAACAAGAAACCCTTATAGTTTCGCCATGTCCGTCTGTCCGTGCATCCGTCTGTCTGTCTGTCTGTAGAACCTCTCCTACACGTCAAGAGAAGTTGATTTTTTTTTCACGTATACCCCTTTTTTTGTGGTGTAATTATGAAGATAGGTCTTTCAAAAATATTTTGTGTGAAAACCATTTTTCAATTCAGGGATCCGTTTGTGAAATATCATTCTTCAAAGTGCAAATTTTTGTTAGAGTCAAATGTCTCCCCACCTGCCAGCTAAACAATTATTTTTGGCTATGTGAAAAAATTCATGGCAGTAGTATATTATATAACGAAATTAAAAGTAAAACTATCACAGCTAAGTAAGCTTTACAAGTTGACGAGTAATAGTCGACCAACTTAATTTTGCAGTTCTGTTTCATAGATTTTATGGATAGTGATAAGTTTGTAATTTTTATTCGAATCAATTAAGTATGTAACTTTTTTGAATGCTGCGCAACGCCTCAGGCGCTAGTCTTACTTTGACCGGTTTTTTTGGAAAATCCTTTATTCTCCAAACATGCATAAGAAAGAAGATCTTTGATCTGCATTGCATGCAATCAATCTGACGATGATTACTCGCTTCCATTCCACATTTAGGTCTGCAAAGTTTTGTCTGTTTTATCTTGTAATGCTTTATTACGAGTATATTAGTTTTAAACCCATATTCCTAATCCTTACCTTTACAGAGATATTCAAATACAGTAATATTAACCCTAGCCAAAAATATAACACACCATTGCAAAAAAAACCGGATTGAAATTAGTTAAGCCGTTTTAGAGATATAACAAAGGTTATGTTACATAGCAAGCAACTGAACAGACGTACTTTATAACAAATATACGTAAGCAAAAACGACACGGAAATATAACACACCATTGCAAAAAAAACCGGATTGAAATTAGTTAAGCCGTTTTAGAGATATAACAAAGGTTATGTTACATAGCAAGCAACTGAACAGACGTACTTTATAACAAATATACGTAAGCAAAAACGACACGGAAATATAACACACCATTGCAAAAAAAACCGGATTGAAATTAGTTAAGCCGTTTTAGAGATGAAACAAAGGTTATGTTACATAGCAAGCAACTGAACAGACGTACTTTATAACAAATATACGTAAGCAAAAACGACACGGAAATTTTTTTGCCGCCTTTTTTTTTTTCCTAAAAAACATTTTATCTAGAAGTTGGTGGTTTGATATTTGCTCTTATTTCTATATGGAAATTTCCGAAACTTTGTATTTGGCTTACAAACTTGAAATCGGTAGTAGATTTCTTATATGGATTTTTCTGTGATACGAAAGTTCACATTTACTTCTTCTGCGCTAGCGAAACCGTGGGCTTAAGACTAATTTATTAACTAAATTAACGATTACTAAGGATTATGACGATGTAGGACAGAAAAAAGTTGATAATAATACCTTGGAAATTCATTAAATGTGTCTTATGAAGCCAATTACTCCAGAGAACAAGTCAACGTTGATTGTTATAGTACATTATACAAGTAATAATAGTTTAACTATTTACTCTGATATTAGCTTTACTATTTACTAATATATTAGCTTTAATTATTTGCTCTGATATTGGCTTTTTCTATTTTCTCTGATCTTTACTATTTACTCTGATGTTGGCTTAACTATTTACTCTGATATTAGCTTTAACTATTTACTGATATGAGTTTTGATACTTTGTAGTTTAAATGCCTGCATCAGATTCATGTGTAGCTAGCACCTGCCAGAGATACAGCGTCTATCTATTCTACTTACACTCGTTCTCCCGCATACCGCGTTTGTGTTAGACCTCCGGTGTATGTGGTCATTCTTATTTGCAGACCCCAAACAGGTTACAGCTTATAAAAAAATATATATAAACTTTATCGCTGAAGATTCTTTTTCTAAAAGGCTTAACGAAGAGGTTGACAAGAGTATCTACATGTTGTGTTATTTTATTGCCCAAACATATAAAATCAATAAAACATTTAGATATCTGAAATTCAGTTCGAGTTGTAGCCACAGAGCTTTGTACCTAACAAATTGGTTGAAAATTCATTCGTATAAAACTATCCGGAAACAATTTCAAATGCGCATATAAACTAGCCATATAAAAGCGTGCTACAATTCGATAACGTGTAGGTAATAAGAACTACTATCATGGTATACTGTAACATGGCGTTGAATGTACTTAGACAAACTTATTAATTAACTTTGCATAATAATTCACATATAGAGCGAAGTTTCAGTTTCAGTGGTGAGCCGCGAGCAATTTTAGAACAATTGTGATATGTAGTTCGTACTCATGCGCAAGAAAACTAAGTTTTCTTATCACTATGTTTCATTATCTTCTCTGTTTTCGTTAATGGATTATCTATACTAATAATAAAGTAGTAAAAAATTCGTGTCTGTACATTGAATATTTTTTTAAAATTTGAAATATAGCCGGTCATTAGTATGGTACTGAAGCCAAAACTACCGTTTTTAGAATTTTTGTCTGTCTGTCTATCTGTCTTTCTGTCTGTATAACTCGTGCGGATAAAGAAACCATCTATAAATGGCTGACGGTCTCATGCTATCTCGCTCACATCGTAGCTCTGTCTATACTAGCACAGCAGGGTACTACGTACAAAAAAAAACTGTTTGGATTAGCATTCACGCTGTCTCAACCTACGTACAAAAAAAATATTTTAGATTAGCATTCACACTGTCTTTGCCTGTAGGCAAAACGCCGAGATATGTTTTAAATTCTTGATTTTTTACAGAAAAACAAGTACAAAATAAAGTAAAATAAATAAATGTTCTCGGGATAATGTTAACTATGTATTTAAAAGTTAATTTAATAAAATAAACAGTTGCCAGCAGCACTCTATATGTTCTTCCTAAAATATATTCAAAATTAATTATTGAAATATTGTTTGGCTGCCGCTTGACTTCTTTTGCTGATGCTACTCTAAGTACCAGTCGCCATTTATAGATTGTTTCTTTAACCACACGGGTTATATGTATGTTCCATTTTAACTCGAGAACCACTCAGCGGATTTGAACGCTAGTTTTTTCATTAGTGACCCCGGTCAGCAAGGAGTCCAGGGAGTCTAGCTATAAGGTGTTTATAAAATAACGCCCAAGCCCAAAACGGGGCACAGATTGAATAAACGCGGGCGGAACCGCGGGCGAAAAGATAGTATGTAAATAAATGTGGGGAGCCGAGCGGGGCCGAGCGGAGCGGAGCGAGACGACCTCTCTCTAGTTTTAACAGTAATACGATCTGCCTAGAAAATTATAATATGCCGAATTCTATGATATGCTGACGACATATGCACATGGTATAAACCTATTGATGTTTTGTTGTTTGTCCGAATAGCCAAATACATCACCTGTCAAGGTAAAGTATTTATTTCCACCGCGGTCGAAGTGGAAAAGCCAGTGGCGGTAAATCCCGGGCCCGCAGGACGCAGGCAACCACAAAAATGCTTTTTGATAGACATCCGTGGCATGGCCCGCGAGTTTAATGCGCCGGATGTGCATGCGATTGCACATTTTTCACTTACGCTGCTGCCTTCGTTGCGCTATTGAAAACAATTGGTTAACCTACCACAAAGGATACGATTTTGTCATAAAACCAACAATGTTTCAATTGATTTATACCTTTTATTTGGTAGGTACTTAAACGCAAATATAAATTTAATAAAAGTTTTTAATTTTTTCGATATATTTCAGCCGTTTCAGCAATCAGTCGAATAAATGACATAAAGATAAAAAAAAACCGGACAAGTGCGAGTAGGACCGCCCACCGAGGGTTCCGTTAAAGACCATATTTTTATGATTTAATCACAAATATGTATATAGTTTTCAGATTTTCCACTATACTTGTAGTATAAGACGGTATTACTTGCCAAATTTCGTAGTTCTAGGTCAACGGAAAATACCCTATAAATTTTGATTCCCTTGAGAGTGTCGAACTATACGTTTTTTGCAGCATAAATGGAAGTATCTTTTTTTTACGTCAACTTAGAAGTTTGATCAGATGTAGGTAAATGGATTTAATTTCAACTCGATACCTCCACGCGTTCCCGAGATGAAGGGTCTTGACAGACAGACGTCCGGATGGACAGACAGACAGACGGACAACAAAGTGATCCTATAAGGACTCCGTTTTTTTCTCTTGAGGTATGGGACCCTAAAGACAATTATGTAAGAAAAATGGGTTCTTTATCTGAGAAGAAAATGTATGATATTGACACGTATGGCTTTACAGTGTTTTTTTTTTCGTGTCTTCCAGGTTTTAAAATTTTCGTGGGTCTACAGAAATAGTATGTGGAAATACAGAATACAATTATAAGATTACATGTGGACTTTTTTATTATACTAGGTGAAATTAAATCAACCGACCAAATTCATACTGGAGACTCGTTTAGTCATCAGGAACAAGGTTTAATGACCCTCCAGGTGAAATTCGAAAAAAAAAAATTTTTTCCCGTCGATCCTGCACTAGGAATTGTACTTAAACTAGTCCAACCAGTCCGGGAGCAAAAAAAAATATTTTTCGAAATTGGCCAAAAGGATTACTGAACCTAGTTCTTGATCACCAACCGAGTCTCTAGTATTAATTTGGTCGGTTGATTAAATTTCACCCTATATACTTAGAGAAAGTGCCGCCCCAGGGCTTAAAGCTGAAAAAAAAAAGAAAACATAATTGCTAAAATATAGCAAATTTTCTTATTAACAATATCCAAACGTTCAGTTTTTTTTGAGTTGTAACCAATGTCACAGTTTTTCAGTTTAAATAAGTTCCGGTTCTTTTTACTTCTATTCTATTTATATGGTATGCACATAGAATAACAGATGTAGCACCATTAAATTATTGATACCTGCTGCAAAAAAAAAATTATTCAATAATTTTCTTGGGAAAATCTGCTATATTTTAGATCTTAAATTACTTTAACCTCCTATGGGGCAGTAGTTCCTCTAAAAATATCAAAAGATAATATTTTGATTGAATCCTTTTACAGTGTCAGACCCGCCCCTCACGGAAACGAATATCCGAAAAACCCGATAAAATCCATCCTACTATCGATTATGTTAATAAGTTCATAATTATTTACAGAAAATAATAGTACATTTTGATACAAGTGCGAAAAGGTTAAGGTCAAACGACGTTTTTTAATACACCTGCGAAAAATTACATGAAATAATAAAATAAAAGCAATTTTGTTGCAAATAAAAAAACAGGTACAAGTCGACCGATTGAAGAACACGCAGTTTGGTTGGCGCCAATCTGTACTACAAATATCAATATGTGTCTTTCTAAAATCTTTTTAATAATAATTTCTTAAATAGTTATATAGTTAAAATAGAATATAAATTATGACGTATAAATTCGTTTTGAATTTTTAAAACATCTTTTATAATTTAACATACATAATATATTTAATATTAAAAAATAAAAGTTTGGAAATACTCATCTTATTATAGAGTAACCGGTAAAACAAAGGTTTACATGCTTCCTAAAAGATGTGGCCGGTTTCCCCTAGATGGCGTCAGCAGGTAGTAAAAACAAAAAGCACGAGTGCGGAATATGTAATATTATGTGCTAGTAAGGTGGTAGAGCCGATGCCGGGCTCGACTGTGGAGGTACCACCATCTTACTCGCAAATCCTCCCGAAGTTATTCGGGGGAGAGTAAGAGAACAGCTCTCAGGCAAAACCAGGCGGCCCACCAATGCCTGGGCCCGACGGATGGTGGTATATCCATCCCCAATTGCCGGGCCTTATATTATAAAACAGACTAGTGACGGGCAGCGGCGTCACTGGTGCAAGGGTTTCGGCACCGCGCTCACCAACCCGCCTGCCCAGCGTGTGTGAGTATGGGCATTTCTTCCAGGAGGACCGCCAAGAGTGGCGAAATCCTGGAAAGGCCTATATCCAGCAGTGGACGAAAGATGGATGGATGGATGGACGCACGCTAAACAGGCACGTAATCTATCATATTTTGAGCAGGTGTATTAAACATTATTTTATCTAACCTCATATCGTAAAATCTTCATTACGAACTCAAAACTACTGGCCTAATGAAAAATATTTTTCATGAACGTCCCCAAAACACAAAAAAAATATAGTATAGGTCTCCGAACAACATAATGCTATAAAAGTACTTTTTCTGAGATTACAGTACATGTGATAATAACTAGGTAGGCAATACCAATAGCCCATACCAATGAGGTTTTTAAATCATGTTCTGGCCAGGTATTCTCTATGGCTTACGGCGCGTTGGACTCAGTCTGTCAATGGATGAACTGTTTGTTGCGCCATAGTTTTCGAGGAAATTTATTTACTATTATTACTTACTGTGGTTTATGGGTCAAAAGAATTATTTTGCCCTAAAATTACTAACAGCAAGGATGGTGATGATATTTGACTTCACCTGACATTCTGGAAATAACGACGGAAATTTCGAACACTTTTAGAACAAGCTTTTAGAAGAATAATCAAAAATGGCTGACGACAAATTTACAAAAATTATGAAAACGGGTTAGTACGCATGAGTTTAGATAAAGTAGTGTATGAAACATACATAAATAGGTATTAAAACACTCGTGTTTTTAATAACTAATACTAATATAAATCGGAAATAACAGATAGTGCCGGTAACGTTTCTCCAGTTTTTCTGGTTTCTAGTTTCAACTTTTTTTTTGTGTCTAACTTTTTTGGTAACAAAATCGAATACTCAAAGCTATTAATCACAGTTTTCAAGGTACTACGCACGCCAAAGTTGAACAAATGAAAATAAATTCCTTGAAAAGCTTTTAAGTAACATGCCTTTGAAGCGATGAGGCAAAGGAAAAGTTATCACGTTTTTCTGAGTTAACATAAACTGCAATTACTAAGTCAACAAACGTTTGAAGGAAGGAAAAGACCGTTTTTGCGGCGCTCCCGATGGCAAAAAAACCCTTAGTAAAAAACCTAAATAGATATTTTATCACTTTTATAGCCATTTACGGAGTACAGCGTCTCTGAATTACAGACATTAATATACTTTGTAATTTTTTGCGACAATGATGGGCAGTTTCACGTGATTTAGAATTAGGTTGGGCTTTTATCGTGAATATTGGGTATGGGTGCTTGAATGTGTTTATTATACCATATAGAGAATATAATGTTTTGTTAGTATACATTTTTTTGTATCTTCTGTACTTATAATAAAGTGGTAAAAATTTTGTCGGTACATTGAATATTTTTTCAAAATTTGAAATCAAATACATATGTGTTATTAATAATTAGTAGTGTACTGAAGCTAAAACTATTATTTTTTTTGGATTTTTGTCTCTCTTTTTGTCTGTGTGTTCCGTTTTATCTCCAGGAAAACGTGCTCTTTTCTTACCTGTCAATGAAGATCTTTACTCTTTAAAAGCCTCTAACTCAACGCAAAAAGGTTATTGCCGTTTACGTAATCAATTTGATTATGAACTGAAAACCTTTAAGGCACTAACTTGAAATTCCGTTCATAAGTAGGTAGCACAGGTAAAGGAACAAAACCGGACAAGTGCGAGTCGGACTCGCCCCCCGAGGGTTCTGTAAAAGACTATATTCTTTATGATTCTATTACAAATGTATAGTTTTCAGATTTTTCCCTCTACTTATAGTATAAGACGGTACTACTTGTCAAATTTCATAGTTCTAGGTCAACGAAAAATACCCTATCGATTTTGCTTCCCTCAAAAGTGACGAAATATACGTTTTTTGCGGCATAAACGACCGTATCTTTTTTTTTAGTTACTTTAGAAGTTTGATTTTTTCACAGCTTCTAGGGACTGTAGATTTAAGTATTTTTAATTTCAACGCGATGCCTTTACGCGTTCCCGAAAAAATGGGTCTTGACAGACAGACGGACGGACGGACAGACAGACAGACAGACTACAAAGTGATCCAATAAGAGCTCTGTTTTTACTCCTTGAGGTACGGAACCCCAAAAATCAAAAAATACGTACAAATATTTAATTATTCAATTAGATATTAACTACTTATATAATGAGACCTATAGATACATTGAGTGTAATGGATAGTACGTATAACCTCACGGAGAATAAGTTTGTGTTCAAACGACATGTATGCAATCCTCAGGGCACAAGTCCTACTCACACTGTTTTGATAATTGATTACACTACGCCGTAGACCCGATAACGGTGCTTGCGAATTTGAATCAGCATTTGTGTGACAGTCTATCCATTCCGTTAAAAGTGTTATACAAAACTAGTTTAAAAGTCAGAGCTTCAAGTACTTTTGTGTTTATACTTATTTCAATAAAGAGTTATTGCATTGTATTGTATATTGTAAAAATTTGTTTCGATAAGATAAAATGAGCCGTAGTTACTGTACTCGCATGATGACTGGTCATTTATAATGTAAAGTCACAGAACTATTAGCTAAAGGGCTCTAACCACTGCGAGTAGGTTACCGTTGCATTGGGTTAGTCACGCAAATAAGTATGTTGTGTTTCATTGTAATAATCTTAATTGAGGAATTCAGGAAGTTGAAATATTTTAAAAAGGTAATTTTTTATGGTAATACATACAGAAACATACATACACTCACGCCTGTCTCCCAGAGGGGTAGGCAGAGACTACAGATTTCCATCTGCCACGATCCGGACATCACTCTTTTGCTTCTTCTACATCCATAAATCTAGTCATGCAAGCTTCTCTATTCCGGGTACTTTTTACTTGCCCTTTTTCAGTACATCGCCTATTTGGTCGACATACGTCCTTCTGGATCGGCCCGGTTGAGCTTGTCCTTCCACTTGTGCAGCATACACTTCTTTCGTCACTCTACTCTCATTCATCATCTCTTTCCGCCCAAACTACCGAAGCATTCTATTTTCTATTCTAGTCACTTCATCTTCTTTCATGTATACATATGGTAATGTCACATAAAATTGTTTAAAATGTGTTTAATAGTTTTTATTAAAAAAAGGTTCAGAAACTTATGGGAGAAGATGACGTAAATAGAAGTAAAATAAAGACTTTGGATGATTTTGTTGCAATAAGTACGATACCCAGAGTCCTAAAAAAAATATAGCTGAAGTAACTTTAAACAAACGGCGTCAGTTAATTTATTTATTTTCTCTAAATGTTTTTTTTGTACAATACTCTGTTTTGGTCTTCTAAATACTTTTCTGACAACTACCGTTTTTTTTTCTTCATACAATTTTCTGAAATGATATGTATCTATCTATAAACAGTTTTTCTCTTTTGATAGCATGTAATTTTTCATTTGTGGTAATAGCCACGGCATAGAGTCTGCAATTTTAAACAATAATGATACGCCATAGAGTTCATTTCAGTTTTAATTGCCTATACCTAACGAGATATTATTTCTTTAACTCCATCTATGAACATCAAAAATCTACTGGAATATAATATATATTTTATTGCCAAAGTCTTTCAATGGTTTTATTAATACACTAGCTGTTGATCATGGGTTCACTCGCGTGATAGTGTCTTTCAATCAGTGTATCTTTTATTTGCGCGTAAGATAAAAACTATAATCATCAGTTTTCGGTTTGGCGGTTATTTTATCAAACAACCCCACATAGCTTATAATATGTTGACTAGGATAACTACGATCATAATAAAGAAAACTGTATCCAAATCCGTTGTGTGGTTCTCGTGTTAAAACGGAACATATAGAGAGACAAAAAACAAATCAAATCAAAATTGTAATTTGGGCCTGAGTTGAATAATAACTATTATAATTATAACTAATAATGATTTTAAACTTTGCAAAAATATTCAGTTTCAGTGTACAGATACAACTTTTCTACTGCTTTATTAATAGAATAGAAACATTGTCTCTGTAGAATCCTACCATTTGTGGTTCTAAATATAATATTTCCTTAGCACATCAACTCTTGAAATATTCGTAATGTGTAGATTTAATAAATAATATGAAAGGTGCAGGAATATCACTGTTTGGTTCAAAATGTGCTAATCTATTGTTTGTAGACCGCTTGCGGTGGTGTATTCATTTTGTTTGTTTTTAATTTGCCTTCTTGTCTATGATTTTTGACAGAAATGACTTGTTGAATTTGGAGCTCCCGGTTTGATTGTGAAATAAAGGTCGCCTGAAAAGTTTTAATAGATTCTTGCTTCAGGGACATGTGTGTATAAAATAAGGTCTTCTAGTGAAACCGTGTTGGGGAATTGTGCTCGTAGAAGCCGGGCTAATTCCAGGAAAAGTGGGTTTATCGCGTTCACTGCGTTCAGATCGGGAACAGCGCCTGGAGAATCGGATTCGTTCCAGGGCTAGTTTATGTGTTTCGGGACAGTATTTAATTGGACGATACAAAAGTGCTGAACAGTGAAGTGAAGAAAGCGTCGATTAGACTTTACATGCACGGGGCAGTAAGCAAGATCGGCCTAACCTTTGACACGCCACGTGTACGCCTGTGGCCAAATTCCCGTTTCTATCCCATCTGCCCTTTCAATCCCTTCCTAGATTTGGTCGTCGGGATTAACGTGGAAGAAAGGCAGGACAGCTGGGCGCACTCGAGCATCAGTTGAGATCTGCGAGGGCAGCCGGCGTCTGGGAAGTCTCAGCAGAACTACTGTGAGTTCGTATTATTTATTAATCTGGGTGAGGACTCTGTCTGCATACTAATTTCGTGCCAGGTATATGGTTTTCTGATATTCTATGGGCCCAATGTAGAATCCCGTATATTTAGTATGGCCGGACAGGGTCTTTCATACATTTTGTTGGTAGCAGAAGCATTTAAGTTGATTATTAGCTACATCACATTTTTTCAACTTTATGTTTTTAATATCAAAACATTGTTTTTTAATTTAAGTGTCGTTTTCAATCACAAAAAACAGAAATACATGGATGGCAACCAAAAGTACGTTTTTCGATTGGCCTAAATGCGAAACAACCGGGAAGATGATTTTTCATTGGCCGGAAAGTGAAATAATCTCAAGTTTTATTTAATTTTTTTTGTATTTCATAATGTAATAAATAAGTGAAAACATAATAAAATATATATCATATTAAATACGAATTTATTTAAGTTTGTATACTTTCAATTGTATATATAGTATCATTAAAAAGATGTATCCACTTTCAAATGCGTTTTTCTCGAAATGTACTCAGATGGACATTCCTTGTTCTTCCCCTGCACCCTTAATATATACATAGGTACGTTTAACTACTACATCGCATAAATATAAAGAAGAAAAACATCTACATATTCTAGTTATTGTGTGTCTTCTACTCGTATATGAAAATTTAATTTAAACAAACTCACTTTTGTTTTGTTTTGCGAACGAAACAGCGGCTGTTACCTTGATAATAATTTTGACGTAGCGAGCTTGTTCCCACAGCTGTCGTTTCAGAAACATGCATGCATGCATTACCTTCCCCAGTGCTTTGATTTTGTATTTTGCTACTTTATGAAGAGATATTCGATATGTTCACAACATCTCGACTAGTTTGCTAAGTTTCTTGCCCTTCTTCTTAGCAAGACTAATCGAATGGGCGGATGGTTAGGCATTATTTTTATATATGGTTTATTTAGTTTATTTATCAACTTATTTGTTCATCGCATTATGTATATCTCTATATAATATTTTATTCTTATATTTCTTTATTTTATGCAGGTTAATAATTTTACTGCATTTTAGTAGCCCAACCTAAATATTTTTTGTATTTATTTCCCGTGTTATTTTTTTTCATATTCTATTGTTTTTGTAAATAATAACTTTTGCATGTAAAAAGTATACTTTATGTACCTATCTTTTTTACAAAATAATTTTTTGATTTTGATCTTGGGTTCAAATCGCATAGTCTTCGTGCTTCGGAAGGAATGTTAACGAGACTTCAGTAAGCTAAATTAGCAGCTCGTCACGTCGGTCGGTACAAACATCGACAGAAACGACATTGAAATAACGTTTATATCAGCATGCATTGCAAAGCGGCTGTAACGACGATCGCTGCGTCGCCGGATAACGCAAAATAGAGAAAATCATACTTTTCATATATGACAAATTAGATATTTAGGTATTTATTTATTTATTTATTTATATTATTATATTAGTTTTTATGTGAGATTTTTGTTTTGCTCGTGTGTGTGTATAAGTTATAACCTGGACTCTTTTGAATTATAAAAGTTCAAGTATTTTATCAGTTATTTAAACTAAGTTAAAGCATTTGAAAGGTATTTATTTACTTGGTGTAGGTTAAAAAACTTCAAAATTACGGGACATAAGTCAATAAATTTTTATTAAGATATATTTTGTCGAAATATTGTTATAAACTACACTTTTACATACAGAGGAAAAATTTGTTTGTTTGTATGTTTGAGGTAAACTTTGGAACTACTGAACCGATTCTAAAAAATATTTCTTTTGTAAGAAGCTACACTATTGTTGAGTAATACAGGCTTTATTTAATTTTAATAAAAGTAAGTTTTCAGTTTGAAAATTCAAAATTTGTGAATCAAGTCGGGAGAAAAAGCGCTGCTTAGCTGCTTTATCGGCGTGCCTTGACCAAATGGTTAGATATACGTGATAAAACTGGTTGTTTTTCCACACGCGTAATCTGTACCAAATTAATCTGACCAAATATTTATAAAATATTTTTTTTTTTGTGGGTAGGTGTGATAAAGTAAACACAAAGGATTTTGCTCTATTTACTTAATTTATTAAATTTACATATTTTAATACTTTTGAATATTTCCATAAGTGCCTAGTATATGGTTATTCAGTGAATAATTGTTATTGAGGCAGTCCTAAGCTTCTATGACATAAAATCAGTGCACCCTACCTGCTGGCAAACTTCAACTGTCAATTTCACTCACTATTCACAATGACAACACTTCAAGACGTGTTAGAGGCGCAGAAGAACATAACGCAGTCTGTGGCAGCTCAAATGGATGAGTTCATGCAAAGATTGCAATCTTCGGACTCCGCTGGGAAGGCTTCAGATAAGGACAAGCTAGCGCAGGACTTTGAGGACTTCAAGAAGTGTGTGTTCTCTATCCTCAATCTTATGAACACACAAATTCAAAAGCTTGCTCTCCAGTTAGAAGAGATGGATACTCACAGCAGGCGGAAGGCTTTATTGTTTAGCGGCATCAGGGAGGAGGACGGAGAGGATGTTACTGCAGCTGTAGTCGACATCATCACATCAAAGCTGGGCATCAAGGACTTTCAGGCTTCATCCTTGAGGCAGTGTCACAGACTTGGAGCCAAATCGGATAGCCGGGCACGTCCAGTCCTTGTCCGGTTCTCAAGTCTCCAAGAAAAAGGACTTGTATGGAGAAGCAAGACGAGTCTTAAATCCAGTCCAGTTGTGATCAGCGAGTTTCTCACGAAGTCTCGTCAGTCCATCTTCATCAGGGCGCGTAAGCATTTTGGAATACGTGCGTGTTGGTCCATGAACGGCGCCGTGTTCCTGAAGCTGCCAGACAGTACACGCGTTAAGATCTCGACGGAGCTGGAGTTGGACGAACTCTGCGACAAACATCCTGCTGTTGCTATGAAGACCACGAAGGCCCCTGAGACCAAGTCCAAGGTGACTCCAGTGAAGCCCGCTCTACGGGAGAAGACAAAAAGACTTTGCTCTGTTGCCGCCGGGTTTTCTAAGACTAAGCGCTGATGCAGTTCTCGAGCTGTGGATTCTCTTGTCTGTGAGTGACTGTTGTGCTTGCATACTGCTGTTTAACCTCCTGAGGCCCGGGATATTTTTTTTTTCATACATAAATTTTGACTACTCGTATTAACAAATGAATATGAATGAATACTAAGAAAAATAAAGAAAAAAATTTCCCATGTAAAACCTGTATTTTCTCAATGTCGTATATATACGACACTGGACCTCTATTGAAAACGCCGTAAACTAGATATGTTTATATATTGGAGGGTTTTGTGAAGTAATTTTATAAAGAATACGCATGAATTGTGTTTTTATATAATTTATAATAATGTTTTTTTTTGGGGTAACATCAAAAAGTTATGCATATTTATTAGAATAAACCAAGTTTTTAAGTAGAATGTCTTAGAACTACTTATGAAAAATCACATACAGCTGATTAACTTCAGTTTCCTTCACATGGTTCATGTATTAAGTCTGAAATCACACAAATTATGTATTCCACATTGACCGCTAAAGGGTATGATCATTTCGTCGATACTAATTTCATCTGTTCTTTGTTGCGCATGACAGCCTCTCAAGACAGCATCGAAAAGAGGTGCTACTTTCCAAATTTTGTTAGTTTTTTCTAGCTCAGGCACTTCACTATCGTAGACGACTTTGAGAGACGATCGTAATGTAAAAAATCGTGCCCTTGTCATATTATTTTTTACATCAGCAAATCCGTATCTTATTGACCAGTACATTCTAATTTGCGGAAAATTCATAGATCCCATGACCAGCACAATCCCAATAAATATCTTCAGCTCTTTTGTAGTCAATTTCAGGTCATTTCCTTTTCTTTCAAAGTAGGTTCTGTTTGTAGCCTCAACCATTTTTTCTATTACATCATCACCTATGTATTGCTGGAAAAAGTCAACAGCAGTCCATTCATCGTTATGTGTAGATTTGTAACTTGGTTGATAAAGTGGCCTGTCGAGCGGCGCGAAAATTCCAGTCCAATCATTCATATGTACTTGAGCACCATCATTTGCAACTCGTCCTCTCCTTGTTCTCCCACCTCTGACACCTCTTGATCTAAGGCGAACTCCTCTTGTTCTTGGTCGGCCACGTTGACTCCCAGTAGCCGCTACTGAAGTAGATAGGGATATAATCGATCCTGTTTGGCGTTCACCTTCTGACTCCGAAGAATCTGAAACGCCGGAATTTGATTCGTCATTTCTCCTCTGCTTCTCTCGTGGTGGTGGCTCAAATGTTGCATCGTCCTCATCAGAGAGGTCAACATCAGATTCTTGAAGAACATAATAAATTTCGCTGTCTTTTAAACCTGCAAAAACAAAAAAAAAACATGGTCATATCAGCCGGTAGCTTTATGTCGTACTAGTAATACATGGGGATCTTGTCGACTTGACTTACATATTGAGACCCCATGTATTACCTGTACGACATAAAATAATTTATTCTGTTTTTCAGCACGTGATAGAATATTTTCAAAAAAGAATGTGTCGATCAAAGAAAACGATTGTCAAACTATAAAAATACATGCATGAACAAAATGAAAAACCCGAGATTGCGTTGTAAAATCTGGATTTACATACCACGTTGGTCACGTCTTGCTGCCATGGTCCTCAACTCAAGACTAAATGTCAAATTATCTGTCAATAGAAACAACCTATCACAGGTCAGTAAGGAAGTCAGAGAGTTTCTCTATGGTATCATTATATTAGTTCGTTTCCCGTGCGCTAGATGGCACTCGAAGATTTTTTTGTTGTTTATGTATTATATATACGACACCAAGCCCCAGGAGGTTAATTTTAGCTAAGTACATATTCCTTTTGGTACAAATATTCAAAGTTAGGTAGGTACCTGTCGTTTTATCTTATTTTTTTGGTTAGAAAATTGTTTGACAGGTGTGTTCCAATTTTGTAATATGTAAATATTTTGTTAACCGTGTTTTTATGATGCTAACTAATATGAAGTGCAGTCAAAGAATGCAAGTTTATACAAATATTTTCTTACCACGAGTATCACAGCAGACATCCATTATATAAGTTCTCACTTTATGATCTAAATGTTGTCTATAATATTAATTTTCTATGTTATTCTCTTTTTTAATAGTTATATTGTACTCTTTTGTCTGTTGCCGGCAGGTACAGATATAGATTTAATTTTAGCAAACTTTTGTTAATTTGTAGGTTTAGTATTATTCATTTTTATATTTATTATTATTTTATTTTTATTTTTAGTATTTATGTATTATGTCTATAAATAGTGATAGTGATTCTCTTTTGACTGCAGAATCTAATTCAATAGATTGCTCGTTCGAGAGCACTGAAAGCAATATTGTTACTTTGGGTAACATCTTGCATAATCAATTTTCTCAATTTCATAAAAATTTCAACGTGTGTCATATCAATGCTGAGAGTATTAACGCTCATTATTCTGATCTCTTAGATACCTTTTCTTCGACAAACATTCATGCTGTTCTTGTCTCTGAAACTTTGCTCAAGCCTACACTTCCATCCACAGCTTACTCTTTACCTGGCTTTGTGTTGGTGCGCAATGACCGTATTGGCAGGGGTTGGGGTGGCGTCGCTATTTATCTCAGAAGTAACATTCCCTTTAAGATTATTGACAAATCTCCTGCAGCGCCTGATTCTCCTGCTGAACATTTATTCTTAGAGGTAGATTTCGGGATGAAACTGCTTCTTGGAGTGGTGTATTGCCCACCCTCTAAGGACTATTTTTCGTTGCTTGAGGGAGTTTTCGAAAATCTAGTTTCTAACTATTCCCACCACCTGATAATGGGTGATTTTAATACCAACCTTTTAAGTGTCGATTCTCGGTCCCGAAAATTGAATGCTCTTGTTCACTCAGTTAATTTAAAGATCCTTCCTTTATCGGCCACTCACCATAATAATTATACTGACGATACATTGCTGGATCTTATCTTAACATCTGATGACAGCTTTATCGCGGATCACGGTCAATATCTTGCTCCTGCGTTCTCACACCATGATTTAATTTTTTGTTCTTACCGACTACGTAGGCCCAGGGTCAAACCGGTAACACGACTTCAGCGGAATTTTGCAAGGATGGATTCGGATAAACTGCGATCTGATGCGGCGGCTATACCGTGGAGTGATATGCAAGATTTTGATAATGTAGACGATAAGGTTTCTTTTCTCTGCAATAATATTTTGTTATTGTTCAATAAACACGCTCCACTCCACCCTGTCACAATGAAACATCGGCCTACACCTTGGATCAATGATCGTATTCGCAAAGCCATGGCATTGAGAGATCGTGCTTTTCGAAAATACAAGAAGGATCGGTCAGATGCAAATTGGTCTGCTTATAAAGTTGCGAGAAATCGTTGTAACCAATTCTGTAAAACCTCCAGACGCCGATATATCGCAGAACAGTTGGAATCATCCTCGCCAGCAGGTATCTGGAAGTTTCTCAAGTCTCTCGGTGTGGGGAAATGTACAAATCATAAAGAGATTTCTTTGGACTTAAATACCCTTAATCAATTTTTTGCCACTGTTCCTCCCCTTTCTTCAAATACCAAAATAGAAACTTTGCGTTTTTTACATAGTTTACCTTCCCCAAATACTGAACTTTTTAATTTCTCACCAGTTTGCAGGGAAGACGTCAAAAAAATAATACTATCCCTAAAATCAAAAGCCGTTGGCTGCGATGACATAGGTCGCATTATGATTACTCATTTGCTTGATGTCCTTCTTCCTCCAATCACTCACATTGTCAATTTCTCCCTTACTTCTGGTATATTTCCCGACATGTGGCGCATGGCGCATGTAATTCCTCTTCCAAAAGTTCATGACCCCCAACTTCCAACTCAGTACCGTCCGATTTCTGTCCTTCCATTTCTGTCCAAAGTCATCGAATCCCTTGTTCATCGTCAGCTCACATATTACCTATCGACGAGTAATCTTTTAAACCCTTATCAGTCTGGCTTTAGAACTGGTCATAGCACAACCACAGCGCTCCTTAAAGTGACTGAGGACATAAGATTAGGAATGGAGAAGGGAATGGTAACTGCGCTGGTTCTAGTAGATTTTAGTAATGCTTTCAACGCTGTCGATCACGACCTCCTACTTGCTTCCCTTGACCGTTTGAATATATCTCTCCCTGCTTTAAACTGGTTCACTTCCTATCTTCGAGGACGCCGGCAGGCCATTCGCTGTGATCAGACCCTGTCCAATTGGTGTGATTTAGATGCTGGTGTTCCTCAAGGTAGCATTCTCTCCCCTCTGTTATTTTCAATATTTATTAATTTAGCTACACCCTACCTTAAGTGTTCTTACCATCTTTATGCTGACGACCTCCAGCTTTATGGGCAGGCTAAGGTTGGTGACCTTCACGATTGTATTGACCATCTTAACGTTAATCTACGTAGCATACAATTCTGGTCAGAGCGGTTCGGTATAGCGGTAAACCCAAACAAGTGTCAGGCTATCATTGTCGGAAGTTCACAACAAATTACAAAAATTGACTTTGACACGCTGCCACAGTTGAAATATAACGATTGCGGTATCAGCTTCTCTTCTACCGTTAATGATTTAGGTTTAGTTATCGATCAGGATTTTAATTGGGATGCTCAAATCGAAAAAGTTTCTCGAAAATTTTATGCCTCTCTCCATTCTCTTTTAAGTCTGAAAAACGTATTACCTATTTCAACGAAAATCTCTATCGCCAATTCCCTTCTCATCCCTATTATTAACTACGCTGATACCTGTTATTTGGATGCTAAAGAAGAGCATCTCAATAAACTGGAACGCTTGCTTAACACCTGCATCCGTTTCATATTTGGCTTGAGGAAATATGACCACGTTTCAGAGTTTCGTGCAAAACTCAACTGGCTTCCTATTCGCGACCGTAGAAACCTAAGAATTGTTTGCCTTCTTTATAGTATAATTACCGATCCAAATACCCCCTCATACCTCAAGTCAATGATACATCTCTTGTCTGACAATCACGATAGAATGCTCAGATCCTCAAATAACCTTCTTCTCTCGATTCCTTTGCATCATTCCGGATTTGTATCCAATTCTTTTAGTGTGGTTGCTGTTCGTCTCTGGAACGAACTTCCCGACGATGTCAGAAAAGCCCCCTCCCGTAACTCTTTTAAGTATTCTGTGCACAGACACTACCTCTCCAAAAACACACAAATATGAACTTCTTTAATTCTTATTATTTTTTGCAGTCATGGTATGTATTTATTTATGTATTTATTTACAATATACTTATTAAAACTTGTATTTATTTATGTATTAACATATATTCTTTTTAGGTATTGTTACCTATAGTTATTAATTTAGAGTAGTATCTTCATTTAATTTGTAATTTTAAAGTTTTTACTCTTCTTGCACGCCCACCTACCTATTTATCTTGTACCATCTGTGGGTTGACTGGTAGAAAATGCTTTATGCATTAAGTCCGCCTTTTTGTACTTATTTTTTGTGCAATAAAGTATTTATGATGATGATGATGATGAAATATTTCTATCTACAATGATTCTGACACACCTCTTGCTAATATTAAGCTTGAAAACGCTAAATACTATGGTTTAAGTAATGATTTTTTCCCATACTTGAAAACTATATCAATTTAATATGTCTACAGATTTAAATCTACAACGATCCGGCCACACTTCTTGCTAATATTTAGCTTGAAAAAGTGATTACACTCAGGTTTAAGTAACGATTGTCTCCCAACCGAGAAAACTGTATTTGTTTAATCTGACTACAGATTTCCATCTTCAACGACCCTGACACACCTCTCAAAAATTTTTAACCGAGTTGAAAAAAGATAAGGTTTTCAATTTGACTGTATTATCTTAAAGTTTTTTTTTGTTAGCCGATTTGTAAGATTATCTTTTTGTTTGGAAGATTGTGCTTCCAAGTAGGTCCATCTTTAGTTTTGTCTTGATCTGATGATTTTCTTTAGAGATAGGCAGTGGAACTCCTCAATGGATGACAGCATATCACTTGATATTGGGGCAAACGCTTTGTATCAGGGTCCTGATTACAGGATGTTATTTGAAAATTGTCATGAACCCATCTTACCTTCGATCTTGGCCTCATCACCATAGAACTCTGCAATAGATGACAATACGTAACTCGAGATTTCGGCAATCACCTTAATGTTAGTGTGCTCACTGCAGGATATTACTTGAAATTGTCATTAAACCACCTGACCTTCAATCCTGTCCTCATCACCATAAAAGTACCAACGGATGACAGCACAAAACTTGAGATTGTGGTAATAACTTTGCGTTCGTGTCATTGCAGGATATTACTCAAAAATTGTCATAATGCCACCAGAACTTTAATCCTGGCTTCATCACCATGGAACTCCTCGACGGATGACAGCACATACCTCGATATTGCGGCAATCACTTTGTGTTAGTGTGCTCATTACTGGATATTACTTTAGAAAAATTCTTATGCCACTTGAACTTCAATCCTGGCCTCACCACCTTATTACCACACTCGAGTTTGTGGCAATCACTATTTGTTAGTGTGCTGATTGCTGTGTATTACTTGAAAATTAAAATTATGCCACCTGACCTTTGAATCTGAAGCTCTTCAATGGATGACAGCACACCATTCGCGATGGAAATATTTCCTTTGTGTCAGAGTGCTGATTGTAATAAACTACTTAAACATTGTCATAATATCACCTTGACCTTCCTTTTATATGAAAAACGTGCTTACGCGATTACAATAACTACCCATATTTCACTATTCAACCCGTGATTATAATCGATACGAATGAGTCCAGGACGGGGGGTCAGAGGTATTTCCAAATTTATATTATAGTGTAAAAATAAGAACCTGCCGCTAACCCAAGATGCACTACATCAACACGTTCTTCGGGCTGTGGGTGTGAAAGCATTAAATCATGTGGTATACATACTAATAAGTAATAGTAATTTTTAAAAGGTCGTGTATCTACCTATTTTTGAGAAATTTTAAAGGAAATGTGTTAAATTAGTATTGTAGGTACTTAGGCCAAAACAAAATTGAATTTTTTGTCTATTTCTGTATGTTTGTATATTCCGTTCTAACTGGAATTCAATAACGTTTATGTTGGGCAGCCCCTTAAGATGAGAATCCATATGTGCCAGATATATGTAAGGATTTATCACCTATTATCACGTTGGGATGAAATAAATAAACACTGGGAAGTCTAGCTTATCATTTCAAAATAGTCATTCCTGAAGGATGAGTATCGTCCATTTCCAAAACACAGACTACTAATATAAGCTCTGGGTCAAATGTGATTATGTGACTTATAGCTTTTGCCCGCGGCTCCGCCCGCGTGTTATTCGGTTTAACGACATGCTTTTTTCCGGGATAAAAAGTAACCAATGTGTTAAGTTAGGGTATAAGCTATATCTATTCTAAATTTCATCCAAATCCGTCCAGCCGTTTCAGCGTGAAAGAGTAACAAACACACACACACACACACACACAAACTTTCGCATTTATAATATTAGTGTGATTAAGTTTACGGAACCTCTCCTCCTCCTCGGGGATCCATGTCGTGACTATACATTGTATGTATTATAAGATGACTTTGAAAACTTTTAATTGAAAAATAAATCATCCTACTGATTCTGGGCCCAGCAGGGCCCGAAATATATGTTGAATTTATTTTTCCCGCCATGCACAAATTAAAGAAACTACTCGTACCTCGTATATCATAACCATAACATGACGAATGCGTGTCACCAAGGGACAGCTATTTCCAACGTTGACAAATGGCCAAACACCCAGCTTGATAAACAGTGGCATTCTCCTTCAGTTAATAGAATTAACTATGTACTGTGATTAATTGGGTGCTGGCCCTTTTGGAGTGCCTACTGTAATGGGACTATTAATAACGTGTATTTTTTCCTTTTGTCCGTAGCTGTTTTATTTGTCGTAGTGTCATTCATTATATGGGTATAATAATAATATATATGTCCTAGGCAAATCGTAGTTGGGCTTATCATATAAAGTGGGAAAAAGAAATACTTTCAATAAAAAGTCAAAAATAGTTGCGATGACGAGCGTGGCGAGTAGTGTTTGCATGTAAAAAACGGCAGCCGAGCGAAGCGGAGCGGGACGATATGCATAGGTAGGCAGATTATTATAAAATGCCCAATTCTACGATCTGTCGACGACATATTATTATACACTAGTAGTTCGCCCCGAACTTTGAACTCGCGCTCCCTCGATTCGCGCTTGACCGATTTGGCTCATGTTTGAACTTAAACATTATATTTGCCTTATTTACGCACCTGCCAAATGTCATACATACATACATACAAACGCCGGATTCTTCAAGTGGACTCGGAGAACTCGCTCGCTTCGCTTGCTCGTTCAATAATTCTTTAAGACCTATTGCTCTTGTCCACGCATCACTCTCCCTCAGGTCAAATACAACTGACCAATTCTCTCAGTTGATTGAAGTAGCTTGTCCTTTGTCTTCATATTTCATCTTTTTAGAGTATGTATCATGGTTACTTATTAATTTAATTCAACTGTGACTTGTATTTCACAGTTCACACTCGGAAAACCTCTGACACCCCCTGGGGATTCATGTCGAGGCGATATATATACAGGGTGAACCAAACGAATGCCCCCTGGAGGGAAAGTACCTTAAATATAAGAAATAGCAAATTTCACTTAAAGGAACCTTTATTTTATTATTAAAGTTAAGGAAAACTGCAAAGAATTAAAAAAAATTTAAGTAAAATTTGCTATCTTTAATATTTAAGGTTCTTTCCCTCCAGGAGGCATTCGTTTGGTTCAGCTTGTATATACATATATGTATATAAATTATTATTTTAAAATTTCTCTCTTGTTTAGGTTTGTAGACAAAATATAAACGAAAATAATTAATTCGTTTTAGCACCGTAGGTGTGCTTATTCTACGGATCATATTAAACACTATAAAATAAATAAATGAATGTTTATATTATTTTATTTGTATGTATTATACAATTTATAAAACATCAAATGTATTCAGCTTTTTAAACTGATTCGATTGTCGTTATGACTATTCAGCTAAGCAAATTAGCTCATTTGACAATTGAAATCGTACGGTTTTAGTTGTCAACAACAAAACAAGACAATTGTATTAATTTGAAAGTCAAAATGTATGATTTCAATTGTCAAACGGGCTAATTTGCTTTGTCGAATAGCAATATGACAACCAATTTAAATAAGATTGTCTTACAAAATTGCACCTCTTATCAGTCAACCATGAAGTTTTATCTAATGTTACGTGTCTTTTTATGCTAGGTATTCGTCCCATGCCTACATCACAGTCATGGTATAAAGAAGGAATATAATTCTGAATTTTTAAACTTTATGTGCTCGTATAACCGACTAGTGAACGTAGGCGCCAGCTACAAAGTTTATATAGCCTTATGAAATAATCAAATGTATTGGCGTCTCGCCTGGCTCAGCTCACACTTTGTGTGACGTCATCAATAATGCATGAATCCCAAACGACTAAGTATGAAGACAAACACGCGACATTTGTCGGGTGGTTCATTTGCACGTTTCAATAGAAATGCATGCTTTACTTTACGCTTGTTGGAAGCCGGAGCGTGCTAAACTTCTGATACCCATGTTGTAGTTTTAGTCACATATCCGATTACCCCCCTTTAGCAGTTTACTGCTGGACTTAGGCCTGTCTCTACCCCGGCGTAATAATTTTGAGAGCCATTATGGAGGATTTGCTATGATTACCAGTGTCAGCCAATCAAAATGAGACGCGTGAAAAATATCATTGGTAGATTTAGTATACCTCACATAAGTAAATTCGTTTGACAGTTATCCTCTATTTTTATGTTAATTAGACAAGAAAGATACCACCCGAGTGATATCAAATACATTTGCAAATGGAAAATTTAGTTTAAAAATGTTCACTGGTTTAGACTACAGGGCTGCAGATGGACATACAAAAATGTTTGTCCTTTCAAAAATGTATTTAATTTTAAGGTTCCGTACTCGTACTACTTCTGTTTCCGTATTCCGACTCTATTGCTAAGCCTCCGCTGTTCGTCCGTCTGTCAGTCTGTCTGTCGCGGGAATTTACAGCTACAGCCTTAATAGTTTAAAATTTCTGTAGAATACATGTTACTAAAATATTTATTTATTATTTATTGATTTAATTATGTACAGAATATATATATAATTAATGTATGATGAAAAATTTAGCCCAATTGAGTCCTCATACAAAAAACTTCGATAAAGTAGTATTTTTAACGTTAATAGCTTCAGGTCTTTTTTAGGATCGGTAAAACTTACAAGTTTCAAATAATACTCAGATGGTGCCAAATTGTATGTCGGCGCTGCCTTTTTAGCGTCTTATTTTTTGTCAACTTGATGTTGCTATGCACTAACGATTCGAGTATATTGTTGTTATTATTATTATTGTTATTATGCTTTTAGAGTTTTTGGTTGGTTTTAGAACGTCTTTAATGAGCGAGTCTGACTCGTGATTGGCTAGTCTGTTTTATAAATTTTAGGCCGAGTTAGTGCTGGATAGTCGATTTCCTTTTTTTTCACGACAACAAAACTTCTTTAAATTCCATCGTATTTGTTTGAAAATAAATAGTACAAAAATGTATTTTTCATACAGTGCCCTAGATAATATATATTTAACAGTGTTGGCAATTTGGGGGAGAGTCGTCAAGACGCAACGTGCTGCGCATGTCAAATCTGAACAGGAAATGGACTGAATTAAAATACTGTACTTAATATATAGGTAGAATAACACATTACAGATGAATTACAGAGTGGCGATTTGTAAGCGTGTTTTGAGCAAGGCGATTTGGGAACGTGCTTGCTGCGAGCTCGCTGGGACACCGCGACGTGTACAAAACGTTTTCACACTTACGTACAATACAAGCTATTGACATAAGGTTATATAATTTATTTAAAACGTTACTCAAGTATCGTCCATAGAAATAAATCTTATCTGAAACATGTGTCAATCTTTGGCTTCTTCACAGACACACCAGGCTAGAGGATTTAGATCAAGCACCAGAATATTTTGACCACCATCAGCCTGTCTTCGTCCACTGCTCTACATAAGCCGTTCCCAAATTTCGCCATTCTTGGCGGTTCTCCATCTAGCGTCGTCGGTTCAGCAGCGGTAATGAGGTCGGTTTACGGTACGCTTTGTTCCATTGGTTTCCATTTTAACACCTTATGGCCTCAACGGCCATCATGACGGCGACAAATATGATAATATCGGAGACCGAGAAAATGGTTTACATAGCTTGGCATTTTTAACTACCAAATACTTTTGATGAGAACATCATAATAAGAAAATAATTTTGATGAGAACCATAAACACTCAAAATCAGAAGATTGGGTCAAATATGTACATAATATAAAATTATTGGTCTCACACTTTGATTACACAAAACCTAATTCAACACGGGCGAAACCGCGGGCAAAAGCTTTGATACCTCATAATTGGTTTTAACAGATATCTACATTTAAAACCCATACATGAGGTGGCCAGCATAGTGACCTCTTTTTCAGACATAATCGATTTTTAATTGTGTTTGGGAAAGATACCGTTTAATTATCCATGACGTGACCTTGAAGTATAGTGCATTCAGTATAAACTGGCGAGTTTCCATTTGAGACCGTCATTAGCAATATATTAAGTCGTGGCCTGAATGGAACAATAAACACTTGTAAAACACGTGCGGCAGGCGGTGTTTCAAACGTTTTTGATACTTTCCTTATGTTATCTTTCCTTTAAATCTTTTTAAAATTATTTTATGAACATTCAAAAGTATCAACACTGGTTGAGATGCAATAAAACAGAGGAGGCCAAAACGGCTCCTTTAAAAATTAATGGGCTCTATGAGCGTTTGGTTAATCACCCCTATTGTTTATGTTCAAATGGAAACGCGTCAGTTAATGCTGAATTCACTATACTTCTTGGTTCATATTATCATTGGATTCCGAAACAGGGAATAGAACGTATAAGCCAGTTTAAATCCAAAATAGCACCTCGTTGAATCTTCCTCACCAGTGTTAATTACTATAGAGGGAGCACTCCCGCGGGCGAGCCTAATGAGAGCGAAAGTGCATTCCCCTGTATATTATTCATGTAATGTGCGCGTGATACTAACGGCTTAGTGAGGGAACTATGTTCTGGTCATGATAGAGGTTGTTTAAGTTTCAGTGACTGTAGACTGAACATGGGGGTGTTTGTTCAAATGTCTGTTGCAGGGTGGTTTCAGCTGTTTTGGATCCTTTAAGTAACACGTAAATGAAGACGTTTGTTTAGGTACTTACATACCAGTTAAAATGTACACTGATGCTTGGCTCTTAGAGCGGGAAGCAGGGATCTTCTTTTGCTACGATAACACACACTCGTTTGCTTCCTTTTTTTGTGACAATTTTTGTCACATGAATCGTTTACTGCTACCAAAGAATAAAAAGTAGTAGTAGTACCTGTTGAGATGGACATATTATTATGTAGTGTGAAGAGCACATAAATGTGTGTAAACTAAGTGTTTGCTTTTTTGGCTGTTTGCCGTACGGTCTTTGCGTACCTGCACAAAAAAGCGGGAAACCAAAGGTGATTTTTCAGAACAAAAGTAATAACTTTGTGTTATTTTAGAAATAAGTTCAACCAGTGAGAGAATTTTAAAAATAATCATCGCATAATGCCAAATATTAACCCTTAACCACTGACGTACGTATGTGGTACGTCATCGAAATGGTTTTTCGTTCAAAACTTAATATTGCGCGGGAATTTCAACGCGTCCTTTTTGGTAGTTTCTTAGTTGCCAGCGACGCGTGTGCGGCGGGGGAGAGCGGACGCGTGGCACGCTCACAAGCAGGTAAGTTCAACCTCTCGACGTATGAGGTACGTAGGTCAGTGTTAGTGTGACTTTTTTGAAAATGTTTGAAATATGTTTTGTCAGCAGATAAAATGAATTGTAAGCGGTCAAATTCTTCTTCTGGACCATCTACATAAAAAAAAATTCGAGTTCAAGTGAATATTGCCAACAAAGAAATTATCGAATCTTGTCTTCGTGAATCTGACGAATCATCGGCAGATGAAAATGATTACATTCGGTCGGATCGCGATGTGTCTTCCGAGGACGAAAATTTTGAGGGTGAAGAGGCTCCTGCTCGTAATTCGGAATATTTTGAGAGTGAAGAGGCTCCTGCTCGTGGTTCAGAATATTTTCAGGGTGAAGAGGCTTCTGCTCGTGGTACGGATTCTGCCTCTTCTGATGACGATATTCCACTATCTCATTTTACCAGCCGTAGTGATTCTGAAGCAAGACGAACTGGCGTCCAGGTTAGCGATCAGAGAGAAGCGGTCGATGAGAGTGATATATCGCAACCTCGCAGAAAGTACTATTACGGTAAAAGACGCTGCATGAAGTGGCCTGCAGAAGGGCCATCAAGAACCGTACGTACACCCGCGCACAACATCGTGACTCCAATACCTACTGTTGATTTTCCACCTGATAGTTCACCATCCGAATTATTTCGTTTGATAACTGATAGTATCAAAACTCAAATTAAAGAAAACACTAACCAAAGATTAGAACTGATGAGAGAAAAATATAAGCGGCAAGATAAGCCTGAACTAAAAGACATGGATCTTGTTGAGTTTGATTCATTTATTGGGCTGTTGAATTTTAGTGCAGCTTTCAAATCTAACGACGAAGACATAAATGCATTGTTTGCTACCGATGGGACTGGTAGAGATATCTTCAGAGGAGTGATGTCTAAAGAGCGTTTTGCGATGATTCTCCCAAGTCTTCGATTTGATGACGCATCTACTAGAGCCCAAACAAAAGAGTCAGACGTTGCTGCAGCTATCTCAGAAATATTTGATAAATTTATCGCCAATTGTCAAAAGTATTATAAAATTGGAGAGAACACCACGATTGACGAAATGTTAGTTTCGTTTAGAGGCCGGTGTAGATGGAAAAAGTACATGCCTAACAAGCCAGCTAAGTATGGCTTAGAAATAAAATGTCTGACTGATGGTACGACTGGTTATTTGTACAATGCATACTAATAGGAAAAAACAGTGACAGTAACGGACTAAACGACCAAGAGAAAAAGCTACTTGTGCCAACGCAGTGTGTATTGCGTTTAGCAAAACCCATTATGGGGACCAATCGAAACATCACTGCCGATAATTATTTTTCCTGTGTTGAATTATGCAGAGAACTAAAAAATAAAGGATTGACATACGTCGGAACACTGAAAAAAAATAAAAGGGAAATCCCACGAGAGTTCCTCTCCAACAACCGCGAAGTAAAATCATCTTTATACGGATTTACGAAAGAACTTCGCTTATGTCTTATGTTCCAAAAAAGAAGAAAACTGTGATTATGATATCATCGATGCATCACACAGAGAGTACAGATTCTGCCAAAGATATACCAGAAATAATATCATTTTATAACTCGTCGAAAGGAGGTGTCGATTCCTTAGATGAAAAGTGTGCCAAATACACCTGCGCCAGAAGATCTAGGCGATGGCCGTTGGTCATATTCTACAGGATTCTAGATGTTACTGCTGCCAATTCTTTTATGCTTTCAAATTATAATTCCGGGGAACGTCTAAAATTCATGAAAGATCTGGGAAAAAGTTTAGTAACTCCGCACCTAGAGCGAAGATACACGACACCGCAGCTTTCACATGAGCTGTCAAGTCTCATTGCCCGTATCTTAGGCAAGAATAAGGATAACGAAATCGGTGAACCAAGCAATGATATTCGCCGATTTGACACCGTGAAGAATTGCCATATATGTTTCAAACTAAAACGTCGCAAAACCCGATACGGCTGTCAAGCTTGCCGTAAACCGGTCTGTTTGCAGTGCTCCAAGCCGACCTGCAACAACTGCTGTTAAAAAGTGCCTTATGATTAGATTTATGGCGATTGTGATTTTTTTCTAATTGAAGCCATCCTTAATAGTTAATATAAGCCAAAAAAGATGTTCCTATTGTTAGAAATTATCTTTGTGTTAATTTTAAAAAAATGTCTATGTTACTTTCATTACCTCTTAAGGTTGTTGATTAATAAATATTTTTCTATTAATATTATAACTTTTTTTTTTACCATCCCTATGTCATTTAAATATGTCTTTATAAACACATTGCAATAATCACTATAGGTACCCTCCATTGTTGCATCAGGAGGTTTCCAAAATTAAGTACGTATCCCATACGTACGTCAGTGGTAGTGTAATAAAATTACACGTCAGTGGTTAAGGGTTAAAATCAGTAGTGAGAAAACATGCTTCTAGAAGCTAAAGAAAAACATTTATACTAATAATAATAATACAAGAACAAATAGAATAAAATAAAAGTGAAAATATCTTGGTAGCGTATTCCAAGGATCAATCTAAAGGTCAAGCCACAATTTTGCTATGGCTACTTTTTTATAATTACTGCATAATTGAGGCGGTCAGCACTAAAGTGGCCTAACTTTTTAAACACAACTGATTTTGAATTCTTACTGAAAACTCGGTATGTAGTCGGTTCAAGGTTCGATGACCCTTTTTGTGATATTTCAATATTATTTTTTTCTGTTCCCTGTAAGCCCAGCTTCGATTGAGAGTAGGCGTGGATGGCCAATTCCGAAACTATAGGGTAGAGAAAAAACTGGTCAAAGGAGTTTCGGGGCCAATTTTGATGAACACCAAAACTGCATCTTTAGATTTTTGAAAAAAATATTTCCTCTGCCGGGAATCGAGCCGGTTGATTTAAAAAAAACTTTTGAATGTGGGTTGAAAATTGAGCATAATTTCGAAGAATTAAAATATGTATTTACTGACCGAGTAATGTATGAAAACTTGAAAATATGAATCAGTTTATAAAAAATAGGACTTTCCTTTAGTTTGCCAGGTGAGATGACATTACTTCCCTGAATTTGATCCTTATAATATAAGCGACACTAGCGGATGGTGCAATAATGTACAGAGTGTTTTTTTAATCAACTGGTTCGATTTCTGGATACGAAAATTATTTTATCCTACACCTGCTTGGAAAGTTCCTTCTTACTTTTTCGAAAACGATGGAGAATATACGTCATTGCTGTCATACCAATATGCGGGCGGAAAAAATGTATGAAAATCCATTGTTAACATGATGAGCGGGCAGAAAAAGTATATGAAAATCCATTGTTAACGTGCTGTTTTTTTTATTTGTTGACAACATCTGTACGATAAGTGTAAATGTTACATTAAAAAGGGTATAAACTTCTTGGTACATAACCTAGCTTGAACAATAATGCCAAAAGACAAAAAGTTTTTATGTCTTAGTTTGCAAAATAATACTGGCACTTGCTATTTATGATCATAAAAAATGAAAAAAGTGAAAGTCAAAAATCAATTATCTCTTCTGCTTTGTCTCAAATGTCCCAAACCAAAATAAATCTCCCCTGGGAAAAGTATAACACTGAGTTTCAATAACTGTAATAATTTTAATACAAACTTTAATTAAAGATTTTGTCTTTTATTTTCCTCGCAGGTGTAGTATAAAGCTCTATGTATCACTCGGGAGAAAGTGCGATTCCCAAAAAATCGGCCTCTTTCTCCACTCGGTGAACAATGTACTATTTTCAAAAATCGAATTGTACAAAACTCCGCCGAGCATTTTTCACTGTTTCATATAGTTTCGGATTTGATCATCCACGCCCACTTGATAAACTGAACCTGTATAATACAACAGAAAGTCAGAATATTATTATTACATTTTTGTCAGAAAACGTTATTCATCCGTAAAACTAATTACTTACCAAGCCCCTAGTATGAATTTGGCTACAAAAATTGATGTCACCTAGTATTTTTTTGTCATTTCTATTTTATTTCTGAATCTAGCAAATGCTCACTTTCTGCTCTATGCAATAATGAAATATTAAAGAGACACGTTTCTTTGCGCAGCCCTTGTTACTTTCTACCACATTGAAATTATCAAAACAATTTTATTCCATAACAAATAATATAGATTTTAAGATTTTTCAAAGGCTTACTTTAACATATTTCTCGAGACAAAATCTTAAAATTTGTATAATGTTGAAATATGTACATTTGTGCACAATACAACATTCTCACATACTGACAATATTTCTCACAACTTACGATTAATTTAACAAAACAAAAGACAAATAGAACCACATATTCCTTTTACTATTTCCCATTTCCTAAATTTCACTATTCCCCATTGGTTGAAGCTCGGAACTGTGCTTCGATGCGTCAAAACACGTTGAAATATACATACCAAACAAGCTGGATGGCTGTCTGCCAGCACTGCAAACTTATAGATTTTAGCATAAATCCTTCGCTACGCAACGAAAGCTTTGACAGGTATATCGGAAGCCTTTGTATCAGATTACCAGCTTTTCCATTCAAAAAATTACTAATAATAAAGTAGTAAAAAAGTCGTCTCTGTACACTGACTATTTTCGCGAAATTTTAAATACCATTTAAATACATAACCATAACAATAACCATTTTAAATACCGGTTCAGAGCTCCTCACGTCCAGATTTACTTTTCTGATTTTCTATACCGCAGTGATATGAATTTAATTTTAAATACCATTTAAAATCACGCGAAAATATTCAGTGTACAGAGACGACTTTTTACTACTTTATATAATACGATTTTAAGTAGATCACAGGCATATAATTATTACTAAGTAATGTAGATAGATTTTTAAATGTATTTTTTGTGTTGATTTAATGCATAATATTAATTGATTTATTATTGTAATGGTATTGTTATTTTTATTGGTATTGTACTGAAGCCAAAACCGCATTTTTTTTAATTTTTGTCTGTCTATATGTTCCGTTTTAATTCTAGAATCACTCGACGGATTTGGATGTGGATTTTTACTATCACCCTAGTGACCCTGGTCAACACATAGGCTGTAAGGGATGTTCATAAAATAACGCCCAAGCCGAAAACGGTGCAAAGATTGAATAAACGCTGTTAACTCGAGAACCCTTAACAGATTTGGATGAGTTTTGTTTTTATTGTCATCCTAAGGACCCTAGTCAACATATAGAAAACAAGGCCGAGACTGAATAAACGCAGGAGGAGCCGCGGGCAAAGGCTAGTCTTTAAAATTCATCAGTGGGGCCCAACGCAAAGCAATCCTTGCCTTTATCATTCACATAAAACAGGAACATCTAAATACCGCACAAAACTTATACAATTGGAGCATTTATTTTGCGACATCTCCGCTTATTTCGGGCGTTCACGGCCGGAACAAACGGCGACAGAGGGAATAAAGAGGGGGCGACCGTATGGTAATACCGCCGGACGGGGCGATTCCTAACAGGAATACACTGGACATAAACAGAAAGGCCACCCGTTACAGTATCAGTTACGCCCGCAAAATGTGTACTGGGCTTTGTCGTTTGTGGCTTTTTTTTGTTGAATATTCGATCGTATTATCGGTTTTTATGTAAATTATGTTGTGCTAACGTTGGACAGGCGGTGTATTGAATTTCGTGTTGTTTTTAACACCCGTGCCTTTTTGTAAGATTAATACCTTCGCTTCGAAATTTATATTATTTTACGCTTCAGTACTTACGAGCTATTTCACAAAATTACGTATTTTGTATGGTACGTCTTTATGGATCGTAATTTTAAAATATTATTAATAAAGGATTGTCAACATTGCAGAATTCGGTTGGTTAAAATTCATAAGTTATTCTGAAATTAATTTTGGTGGTAATTATGCTATAATCAATACAAAAACTCTTGGTAAACTGGGGGTATTCAATCAGATTGAGCACCTGATTTTGCATCAATCAAAACTGAACTCTATGATGTTTCATTTTTGTTTAAAATATCCTGCTCTGTAGTAGCTGTTACGACAACCGTGAAACCTGCGCTTTCGCGAAAAACTACGTTTTTATTAAATATCTCTTGAAATTTAGATTTTTGACATAGAAGTGAACACCAAAAGTGTACAAATAGAAAATCGGTCAAAGCTACAGTCAACTTCTTGATTTTAATTTTATCGAGGCAATTTTATTGGTTTTCGTTTTGGACCATTTTGTATTCTCAAAATTATAATGCCCTATTCATATTTATTTATTCATTTTTTTATATTTAGAATTCGAATGGTCCAGAATACCATAACAGATTTTCGATTTTTTGAAAGGAATAGCCTTTTTTAACGTCATATAAAAGTTTTTTTTTTTCTCCTTGAAATACAAAAGATACAATGAAAATATTCAGGAACTAAATAAATTGCTTTGATGACGTAATAGTGATGTCATTTAGGCATTAGCCCACAAGAAAAAAAAGTAATGTCAAAACCGACGCCTGTTTTTTTTTTCATTTTCAGTAATCTTCAGGTTTTATCCCCTAAAATTTTTTTTTTCATTCTTTAATATGACTATTACGTCACATTCCCATTTCTCCAAACTGATTTTCAAAAAATAATTTCGTTATAAAAAATACCACCTGAAAGTTAAAGAACAGTATGTACGATCGTATCTTCATGATTTAGCCTATATTTTCAGAAAAAAAATAAAAAAGGGTCTGTTACAGTTAATGGTTGGTTCGAATTGTATTTGTCTTTATTCACCTTCTCGCCCTCGGAAAAAATTACGACAGTCGTTTTTGAATAGTTAAAATGTTATAAAAATAATTAATAGTCGGATACAATGTGTCAAAAAAAATTCATGTCTGATGTTTTGGCATTTTTTTCAGCAAAGTTATTGAATTCATATTAAGGATTTAGCTCTTTAAAATTGACAATATGATTATTAGGGTTACCTACCGAAGAGTGCCAAACTAATTACTATTAAGCCTCCGCTGTCTGTCTGTCTGTGTGTCCACCCATATGTCACACACAAGGGTCCATAGCTTTAGCCGTAATAGTTAGCCAGTTGAAATTTTAACAGAAAATGCGTTACTACAGCTTCTACCACGATAAATAATAAAAAAATAATAAAATGTGAAAAACAGAGGGGAACATACAAGAAACCTTGAAAAAATTATCATTTTTCAAGCTTACTTGTTTCAGCTCTTAAAGACGGTATTACACATAAGTTTCAAATGTGTTCAGACTGTTACACTTATTGTTGTTATTAAGCATGTTTTTAGGGTTCCTTACCCGTTTAGTTTGGTGGTACAGAACCCTTTGTGCGCGAGTCCGACTCGCACCAAGCCAAATTATTTTTTCATAGACGAGGAGAGGGGAAACTGGTCACGACAAAAAAAAAAGTAAATGTAATACACCAACTGTTCGGGGCAGAACCAACATAAATGAGTATGGCAACACTTTTGTGTCACTTGTCTTAGGTTGTCAGTACTGACGGAACTTTAGAAAGCATTCATTCCGTTCAACTAGTTTCAAGTAACGTGGTCAGAGCTATATCTGAAAATATAAATAATAATTAATTCAAAAATATAAATTAATTCATAAATTATTTAAATTAAAACCCTGAGCTAAATAAATTATATAAAATAACCAGTACAGGAATAAACATTTGGTGCACACAGTTAACAAAGGCATTTTTACGTCTTTCCACTAAGGACGCTTGGGTGTGTACACCAACTTTCAATACAAAAGATTGGTCTATGTTTAACATGTATTTATTCAACAGTATAAAATAAAAATCTTTACTAAGATAATAAATAGATTAGGTGCTCAAAATTTTAGATTACTCAATTAAAACTGTGAAATGGCCCTTATTTTAGGTTTATTGCTAAATTCGATTAAATATTAATTTTGATTATTTATTGCCACATAATTAGGCAAGTTTAAGTTTATAAATGATTGATGATCTGAGTATGATTATCAATGAATATTGAAGAGTATGTATGACTAGATTGATGGATGTAGAAGAAGCAAGAGGTGTGTCAGAATCGTAGCAGATAGAAATTTGTAGTCTCCGCCTACCCCCCTGGGAGACAGGCGTGAGTATATGTATGTATGTTCGCACATATGATTCAGCATGTAAAATTCTTAAATTACGTTTAATTTGGGAACCAAAAATGTTACCAGCAAAGTAAAATCACACTAATATTAAAATGTTAAGTAGGGTAAATTCAAAAATAAATGTTTTATTTAAAGTGTATGGGTATGTTTAAAATCTAAGATAAAATTGTAATTTTCTATGCAACAAAAAGGTGTGTTGAATTTCCAAGCTATTACTACACTTACTAAACCAGTATAATTTCAACTTTTCATTTTAAACGCTACAAGAATCTTAAAGTTCAGTAGCTTTTAGGAGCTATCCACGGGTGCAATGAAAACTTTCCTCTTAAATGTAAAACCTACTATGTATCTCGCAAACCTCTAGAACTCGGCAATGAAAGTCTTATAACATAAATTTATAAATAATGTACTTATTTAACTTTTTATCCAGCGGCAAACGACATGCCTTCGTAATTGTATTTCCGACGTTTAAAAAGAAGAATGTCACACAGTTTCAAACCAAAACAAGAGAAAATTCCTTAACAAAAGAAAAACAGAAAACATCCCTTACTTTTCTCCTAATTTCATGCCCTACTAACGCTAATTAAGTTAAGGGGAAGCTAAAGCTAAAATGAGAAGTCGAAATTCCTTGAAACAGTTATAACGACTTTTGTGTTGAACCGTCAATAAGTTTGCGAGGTATTTTCGAGTTTGTAAACTAAAATAAAGTGTACGACAGTGACACCCGCAAGTCCTTCAAAGTTGAAATTCTCCGGTAGCAATTTAAAGTTGTTGAGTGAAGTTGCAAGTCACCTCGGGGGAGAAAACTTTAATCGTTTCGATTACCGATGCCGCACAACCTTTACGCTGATGGTACTTATATCAGCCGGATATAATCTTTGGAACGAGTTTGATTTGGGCGAAGTTTTACAGACATCGTTTATTTATTTTGAAATATTTTAGTCGTTAAGGCCAAGGTTTTTGACGGGTTAACGATAATTGAGAATTCAGAATGTCAAATTACATTTTCGAGAATATGCGAAATACAACTATAATACTCGTACCAAAGACAAAGATATATTTAGATCGTAATATAAACTTCGGTGAAAAACGGGTGTACCGAGTGTGGACTGTGACTTGCATTTTACAACCTATGAGAACCCCTCGGAGATTCGTTAATGTCATTTTACCTTGACTGCTTCACCTAACCTTTTTACGTTGTCTTTTATGAGTCATAAAATTATGACACATTTTTATTAAGAAAGTCGGCAAAGGTAAATAAACGATCAAAAAAACTCTCATCAAGTTCCCACCAGCTTAATAATTACTTTATCGGTGTTATATTTAACAAAGTAAGCTTATTTATAATACAATTTATTTTACGGAACTGTAGTATAATAATATATAAAAGTAAACGATCGTTAAATATTTTAACGATTCCGAAGAAACGATGTCCATTGATACGACACTAAAATTCCTTCTCATACGAATAAGGTCAAAATACATATTACGAGTACTTGATTGAATATCTAAAGTACATTGTATTTTTAAAACATACATTTTCAAAAGTTTTTTTTTAAATTTATAATATCAAAACTTTAAAGAAACTTAAATTACCTTTGCAAAAAATTCAATGTTTGAACCGCTGCACAGTGTTTTAAAAACCCTCGAAATCGGACATTTTTAACTGAAGTCATCTTAAATGTTTGTATCGACTTCAGTTAGAAATGTCCGATTTCGAGGGTTTTTAAAACACTGTGCGCTGTTCTGTAAAGTTGATAGAGTGACCCACGTACATATTTTTTTCCACCGTCGATATGTTTACTACTCATTCAGAGTTTAATTAATAATGTAACTTAACTACTTATAATAGAGTTCGTTCTCAATAAGAAAAAAAGAAATCTTGCTTTTTTTAAACAATATCTATCACCAATGGTCATATCGTCTTTACCACCAAATTGAAACCTAAAGCTAGTTAAGAGCTAGCATTTCATTGATTCTTCAAACGAAGATAAAATAGGATCCAAAGAACCAGTTGATTTGTTTCCAAGAACAAAGAAATAGAAATTACGTAAGATCCTAAAATTCAAAATCAAGTAATTTCAAATGGTGTTTGTTTATCGTTCATAAGAATAGATCACGTTCATATTTTACATATTTATTAAAACTTACAAGGATTTTGATTTGTATTTTCACAATGGAAAAATTTAGCGCCCACACCGATTTACGACAATCCAACGACATTTTATTTATATTTTCTATGAAAATATAATTTTCCTTTGAACAGCCGCGAAACTTATTTGCTATTGACACACGTACGTCTAGACCGAAGCACATTTCTCAAACAACCCTAACAAATTGAATCTTAGCCCGAACAATGGAAAGAACCGATGCAGTATGTGTCCACCATATTCGAACGGAAAAAACTGCTAAACACCTTTAAAATAATTAAAATAATTTACGTTTCTATATTTGCAAATAAATGTAATCTAAAATATTTTTTACCTTGCCTTATTAACTCTCATGACTATTTACTCAATTCACCTACATATTTGAATGTAACAGCTACGCCGTAGCAACGATAAAAGATCTCTCATTTTCACTTTTGCTACGAGAATTTGCTTTTCAACAACATACTCGGTATCCTTAGAAGTAAGTTTACTACTACTAGTTTTGCAAACTCCTGCTTGAAACAATCCTGAAAGGGTCAGATTATTTCAGTTCGTCAATTTTAAAAACTCAACGAGTTTGGTAAGACCCGTCACATTGCATTGTAGTCTCCTCTCGATGGTTCCACGCAAGCCTTCACACGGATCTGAACGTATTCGATCAGAGTTTTATTTCTGTTTTCCTCCCAGTTTACACTAGACAAATAGCAAATAACTTCTATATAAATAAACAATACAACTACGACGAGATCGACGGAAGGAGAGAAGTTCCGGATAACTATTTTCTCCAACAAGAACATAGAGACAACAGAATGAACAAGACGTTGTTTTCATTTTAAAAGTTATTGATAGTATCTGTAGTTTAGTTCTTCCAATCCACAAACACGCCTCGTACGAATGGGTAGGAAAAATAACTTTTTGATTGGTACTATCGCCTCGACATAGCCTAAAATCTGTAGTTTATACAAGTCTTAACTTTTTGAGTTGGAAACTATGCGTTAACAAGTAGGCTTTTGTTCAGGTTCAGGAGAAAAGTTGTGGCAGTCTGAGGCAAAACACGAATCAGAGAGCCTGCTAAATATTCACAATTAGCTTTCGTGCTACTACCTACATATGTGTTTACCTACCTATATCTATAACGTTAATGTTGATTTGTGGTTTTGCTACTTTGCCTTATATAGATGGAAGCCAACGTATTTTTTTATCACGCCTGGTGATAATCTTGAGACTTTGATAAAATCCTAATAATATATACACTAATGTATATACTAATAATAAAGTAGTATAAAAGTAGTATCTGTGCATTGATAATTTTTTAAATTTTTATTTTATTAGTGAAGCTAAAACTACAATTTTTAGAACTTTTGTCTGTCTGTCTGTATATATGTATGGTATGTACGAGTATGTTCCGTTTTAACTCGAGCACCACTCAATGGATTTGGATGCGGTTTTCTTTATTATTATAATCGTAGTAAAACTTGTCAATATATAGGCTACAAAGGATGCTAATAAAATAACGCCCAAGCCGAAAACGGGGCAGAGATTGAATAAATGTGGGCGGAGCCGCGGGCAAAGGCTAGTTAGAAATATAAGTCTAAATGCGTTCCTCAAACTCACTTATTTCTACAAAACTTAAAAAAGGTAGATATTTCGATTATTTTGTAACTAAGAGACTACAATATTAATACCAGAATTCTCAAAGACAAAACACACACCCAATTGACAATAAAACTTAATGATATAGGCTTTTACTTGGGACTCTCATTACGAGCAAAAGTGACCTGAATGCCAGTAAAAGCTAACCTGAGTCTTCTAAATAGGCAAATGTTCCCGCAATATTACGCCACTGTCTACGTGTGCCTGCAATAAATGGAAAGAGTATAAAGTTAGGTTATTGCAAGGAACTAGTGGGACTTGAGACTTCCCACGTGATCAGATTAGAATAGTTTAAAAAAATACTCAAATTCGTTGTCGACTCGCACTTGGCCGGTTTTTTAAACTCACAGTCGTGTATAAATAACATCTTTATATACCAGTTTCATAACTACTATTACTTTAGAAGGAGACAAATTATATTAGAACAATATGAATGGAAATATATTTTAGCCAGTCGAATGAATGACAAATTTTGGTAAAGTGTGTCATAAAAGTGTTCGAGTGTAAACAGAACGTAAACAGCTTTTAACAACAACAAAATGTTTAGAACAGCCAACCTGCGGGCACTACGTGAACTATCCTGAAATTAATTTGGAATAACTTACAATTCAGTTAATAATTAATTAAAGTTGAGAGCGATTGTGCTTTTAGGAGCACAGTAAATACAGAGGCAGATTGATAACTACAAGATAGGTTTACTAAATATCAGAAAAACCTGAAATGGCAGCGTGATATTACACAATGAAATGATCTACAACAGCTTCTCTTTTATGGGAACTAAAAAAGCTTGTAAACGTACATAAAATATTACTACATCGTAACAAAAAGTAGTGATATCAGATAAGAGAATGATCCGATCAGTTCCAAATATCAGGCAAGAATTATAAGGCACTGTTTGTTTTAATGTGACTCTGGCACGATGTTATCGTTCCCTGTAATTGAATTCTGTCCGGTTGTCTCTCCAGCTGTCTGCGCTACGGCCGCGCGCCCCCAGACGCGGCTCTGCCAACGTTTGCTATGAAATATTTGATAGGCGCTCCGGAGCTCGATATGAACTCCGTATCAAAATGAAGAAATTCGTCTTCCGTTTTGGGTTTCAAGGGATACGGTTTGTTGTTTATTTATATTATAAGTTACATGTATTATATCCTTTTTGTTTTGGTGAAGTATTTTGTTGAGCAGCGGAAGTTCAGCGATGGGACGCCAGGCTTTCAATCTTTAGACCCAGATGCACAAATATTTTTTTCGGGATTTATGTTCATGACATAATTCCTGCACTGCAGTCTTATATTTTTTATGCCTTTCCTTAGGTAGGTATAAAAAAGTTGTATAGAATAAGATTTTGTAACAAATAAATGTTTTTTTGAGAAAAGGAATCTACGTTTCTTGCCCTTTTTCTTAGCAATACTAATCGAATGGTGCGGATGGTTAAGCATTATTTTTATTTAGTTCATTTTTCAACACATTTGTTCATTGAATTATGTAAATATAATATTTTTATTCTTTTATTTCTCTATTTTATGCAGGTGTATAACTTAATTACATTTAGTAGCCCAACCTTAATATTTTTGTATGTATTTCCCGTATTTATTTATCAACTTATTTGATCATTTCATTATGCATATATAATATTTTTATTAATAGATTCCTCTATTTTATGCAGGTGTATATTTTATTTCCCGTATTATTATATATTTTTTTATGTTCTTAAAATATATATTGTTAAGATTAACTATATGTATATTTGCTGAATATGTAGGAAATCTATGTGAAGTAAACCATGTATTTGTTGTTGTTAAAATAAAAAGCATGTATTTGTGATGCCCAACGTACGGCGATAAGGCGTACCCCTCGGCCACGACTACAAGATTTACGAGGCGCTTCTTGCGGAGCTTCTCGCTTCGGAGTGAGAGAGAGAGAGAGCGCTAGAGCGCTAGAGGCTCTCTTGCTCTCTCTCACTCCGAAGTGAGACGCTCCGCAAGAAGCGCCTCGCAAATCTTGTAGTCGTGGCCGAGGGGTTACCATGTCACGTTGGGATGTTAAGGGAGTATGTAAATTTTATTTTTGTCACTCTCACTCCAAGTGTAAAAACGCGCAGTGCGAGAGGGGCGGATTCAGCGCAAAAGAGAAAAAAGTAAGTTTTTTAATTTTATAAAAAAAACTAAAATACCTAGCAAAATTTCCAAATTCAAATATCTAGATATGGTTAAAACCCATCTCACAAAATATGTTTGAGTTCTGTACATGGTCCCTATCCGTGAAACGAGGAGAAAAAGTGTGTTTGAAGACCTGATTTCAATAATTATTTCTATCGAGGAAATTTTATACAAACGTGTTTTCCAACATCAAAACCCTAGATTATATAGTCAAAATGTATATACCAAAAATTCATCACAATTTTCCGTTTACTTTATGAAATACACAGAAACAAAGCATCCGTATATTTTTTACATAGCGCCTTAAAATTGTCGGTTAAAAGAGAGTGTTTAGAGTTTTGACGGTTTTAGGGATGGTCCTCACTCGGCAAATCTCACCTCTAACCTCTGACACCTACTTAAGGATATACATATGTCGTGAGTCGTGAACATGTGTTTGTGTATTTTGTAACAGCAGAGATTAAAGATCAATGGGTATTTTATGGAGACCAACAAGGAGCTTAGTAATTGAGCTACGAAGGGATGGCAGATAAGTAAGTATCTACCTAAATCAATTGATCCAGACTTATCCGGTGCTAAAGATTATATTCTGTTACGTAAAATTCACGCAATTTTTAATGATCACAAAATTATAATCTATACTCATAATAAAGAAGTAAAAATGTCGTGTCTGTACATAATATATATTCGATGAATTCGATTGACGGTTTTTGGTCGAATATCATGTTCAATAAATTATTTACAAATTCTTGTCCCTTTTATTCCGCAAATGGTGCAATAATTTATGGAATAATAAAATATACAAGAATTCATATCTGTGCATTCAATATTTTTTCATAATTTTAAATGGCATATGGATTTTTAGATTGCGCTAAAGGCAATACTACAATTTTTCAAACTTTTGTCTGTCTGTATGTTCCGTTTTAACTCGAGTACAACTCAACGTTTTTGGATGCGGTTTTCTTTATTATCATGGTAATCAATGGTCAACATATATGTGCTTTAAATCCCTTATAGGGGTCTTGATTATATAACGCCCAAGCCAAAAGCAGGGCAGAGATTTAATAAACGAGGGAGAAGCCGCGGGCGAAAGTCTCGCTAAAAATGTTTCTATATTTATATTTTTAATGAGAACTGAGAATTTCTTAACAATCTGAAGTAACAGGTATTGTAGCGACGACAGCGCTATCTCTGTTCGGAATTAACAAGGCGTGAAATCAAATAACGCCCTCGTGAGCATTCGGTATGTGCATTACTGGCTGGTGTATCAAGTACATAGTTATAAAATTCGGTGTACAGGTATGGTGTAAGAATTAAACGGTCTAGGATGGTCTATCTAGGTGGCGCAGTTGGTAGCGTGCTTGTCGTGATAGCAAGAGTTTGCAGGTTTGAATCTTGGTCAGAAAAATATATGTTTACTTTAAATTCGTTTCTACTTGATATTTTCTAGTTTCCAATGTAGGTACTCTAATAATATTTAGATTAATATGAACACATACTTGCATTGATTTAATATCTATATACTTTTGTTAGCGAAGTTGTTGAAATAGTTTTTATTGTAATCTTTACTGGCACAATACTAGTTATCTCTGACTTAATATTTTTAATAATTGACTGTATGCTTAATATTTTATCTTCAAATAAAAAATATTTTTATCATGTCCTACTGTATTTATTATCTCCAGAATATAATTTTTAATAGTTTTTTAAATATTCATTGGTTTCTTTTCTACTGATTTTACACGGTATTTAACCATACAACAGAAGTACAGAAAGAAGTTGAACTTTAATGACAGTGAATTAGCCTGCGACATCACATTTTACTATTCTACACGGTGCCTTTTGCGAACCGCCACAAATTTCGGGGGTAAAAACTATGCAAATTCTAAGCCGTAAAAACGGAATGCTTTTCACCCGCGAAAACAAATTTAGCATAGTGTTGTGTCGTGTTGACATGAAACGTTGAAGTTTGTTTCGCACCAAATCCAATATTCTCAGTTGTTTCAGTGTCAACACACACACCCATATTTGTTGACAATGGCTGCGCCCTACTTTGGGAAAATGCGTCAAGAAAATGTTTTACCGCCAGCCCCGTCTTGGTAACGTCATTGAGACAGAGCGGCGAGACGCATCAAGATATAATTTATGTAACAAAAGCTTGTGCTTGTGGGCTTATTACTTCAACAGCGGATTTCAGCGTAAATTGAGAAAACAATGACTTAAATTGGCACTATATCCTTTAAGTTGTTAAGATAACTTAGCAGATCTCAAATGTCAAGATAGCCTTGAAATTGAGTCCAAAAACTGAGGTAGACGTAGCGCATATTGTTAAAATCCGGATTTATAATATAGGTATACTAGGTTTTGCCCGCGGCTCCGCCCGCGTTTTATTCGGTTTAACGACAACCTTTATTCCGGAATAAAAAGTAGCATTAGTATTAAGTTAGGGTATAAGCTATATCTATTCTAAATTTCATCCAAATCCATTCAGCCGTTTCGGCGTGAAAGAGTAACAAACATACACACACACACAAACTTTCGCATTTATAATATTATATAGTGTGATGTATGCAAGTTTAGTTTTTCAAGTGGGCATAGATGGCCAAATCTAAATTGAAACACGCTCAGAGGAGTCCTGGGACCGATTTTGATGAAACCAAAACTAAATAATTTTGGAAACATAATTTCTCCAGCCGAGAATAAAATAAAAATCAACTCTCCCTTGAAAAACTATGTAAGATGACGGATAACTCTAGTGATAAAAATTATGATTATACAAAGCGTAATTTAAGTCATTTTGTTAACGAAAACTGGTGATAGAACTCGTCCAAATGAACAACTTTTACCATGGAGCCAAACCTGAAAGCGTGAAAAAAAAATCTGCTGTTTCATACATTTGAGTCGAGTAGGTATTTAACTTTTCTATGGAACAGCTGATATTTTTTTCATGATTTCAGGGTTGGCTCAATAGTAAAAGTTGTTCATATGGACGAGTACTATCACCAGCTTTCGTTAGCAAAATGACTTAAATTTCACGTTGTATATCGCCACTTGGTGTTTTTATGGGTACCGTTTGGCAGTTCGTTGATTTAAATCAAGATTTTGAAGATTCTTGTTCGCTGAGTGGTCCTGTTATTCTCGATAAGATGAATCAATAAAGGTAAATATATAATATACAATTTTATCACATATTACAACACACAATAACATCAATATAATCGGTCGCCTGGCAGTATTTATGTTCGTCTCAAATAATATTTGTCGAGAGAGAAGCATGCGCACGATCCGATCCCGGTAATAAAGCGTCGCCGATTAATCTGTGCATATCGTAAGGGTGATTTGAGACTACACTATAAAGTACGGCTATCAGAATTTGTCAAATTTTGCGATTTTATGTTTGTCCTTGCATTCGTATTTTCCCAAATAACTTCACAGTACCCCTGGAATTTTAGGTATTTATACACGCAATGGGGTTATTCGTATACTCTATTTTACTGGGGTTATAAAAACTGCCATCGTAGAACGACTATATCGGCGCAACTGGTTTTCTGTACCGTACCGTCGTCGTGTCTATAGACATTAGTTAGTGCGTCTGCCGAGGTCGTGCGTAAATCACAAACGTGCGCATCCCGCCCCCGCCCTTCGACGCACGACACCCAGGCGTAGGGATCGACAAAGAATATTTGGACGCTAGAACCGACAAGATTAATAATTCTTATTTAAGGGACTATTTCAAAATGTTATATTCAAAAACTTCATAACTTAAGCTGTGGTAGAAGTTTTATTGATAAACGATAAGAATTGACGTACAGCTTCTAGATGGCCTCTCGCTAGTCCCGCTGCGCGAGTTAGGGTGACGTCACACACCGCGCGTGCCTGTGTGGTTGTGGCTGCGTTTGTTCACAGGCAAACTACTACAGCAGCGCCCAGAGTGAGTCCATAAAAATGTGTCTGTTGAAGCAGCAGTCTTACAAATACTGTGTTGTTCCAAAATATCTATCAACAACAATATTTGTACCGAAAATAATATAATACTATCTGAAGACGTTGAACTGCGAAAACAATAGTATAAAGACAAAAAACAACCGGACTAATAAATATATAGTAATCCTAACACGTGTTAGATAATAATAATAAATGGAAAGCAATAACAACTTGCATGTACAGTCTACGTTTTGTACAACATCTTGAAGTCATTAACAATGATTTTTTTATTTTCTGACCTATTCGCGTGAGTGCATAATATTCATTATATCGTGACGTCATATGTAATGTAAACTTGATATTCTGACTTCAAAAATCATGTCGCGTCCATAAAATCACAAGATAATCTTTGCCTCATCGCTGATTTATTCGGCTTCATTTAGCTGCGCGCACGGCGCACGCGCACGACGCACGAAGCGAATATTTCATCGCGAGACGTTTAATGTCGCGCGTTGAAGTATTTGTTGGATTCACTCTCTCTTATTGATTACTGGTGTCACATTATTTGTGGTTAATTTTTCAAATGCTGCAAATATCTAATTTAACGGTTCTTGTATATTTTATTCAGTTTAGGTTCTTTGAGAAGCTTACGAATTCATCACACGTTTAAGGGCTGGCGCTCCTTGGAAAAAGTCCTGCTCGCTCTTAATTTTTAACCTTTTCACTTTAATCAATTGCCTGCCTTCTTCACTTTAGCCTGCGAGATCAAAAACCTCTTCTTGAGGCAATAACCAAAGAGGTTGACCCGAAGGAGTTTCAATGCTTTGCGGTTCATGTGCTGCGTTCATGTATAATAAATCTCGGTATATTCTGTAGTTACCAATTTATTATGCAGACACAGATATACAAAAATCCTTGAACGCTAAAAAGTTGGTACTTTAGTACTCTGGTAACTGTACGGACGACAGCATGACAGGCTATCTATAGGCATTTCTTATTAATGCGCCATAGCCGCAAATTCTCTACCTATTAAACCTGAGAATCCCAAATATAGATTTTATGCGGATAAAAAAAAGTAACATCTACTCTCTGAAATCCAGCTCTATATCCAATTTAGAGAAAATGGACAGGTATCTTTAAATGAAACCATATAATTTAGTTTGCTGATCCCCTTGTATAACTTTCCCAATGATACAAAGCAGGGAAAAAGAAAAAAAATGAGTAGTTGCATAAAAAATTCACGGGGGTATTTCAACACAATCTATCCATCTGGTTATTAAACGGGTAATATTTATGTATTATGCCTATATGTAATTTGGTTCTAGAAAGCGGTTCTGAGGATTTCGATAAAATTTATAAAGTAGGGGTTGTTGGGGGCGAAAAATTGATCCAGGTGGTTCTCGTCTCTGTTAAAAGGTAATTTTTGCGAGTTTTCACTCATCTTGCGTACGTACAAGACTGAAAATATCGCAGTAGTTTTAAGCACGTTAGTAGCTCTGTTGGTAAAGAGTCTGCCCGGCGCGCAAGAAGTCACTCGTTCAAACCAAGCCAGGGTAAAAACCACTTTTTTTCTTATCTCTATTTGAAGAATTGTCCTTTTTTTCTTTTTTTGTTACGTCGGTTTTTGTCCCCAAAGTATTTAATTGAGCGGAGCTCTGCCGCGGCCGCCGGGTAAAGATATTATATCTCACAAAGTCCGTTTGGCTATAGTTGTAGTAATGCGTGCACACGCACTTTTTAGGGTTCCGTACCCAAAAAGTAATCAACAGGACCCTATTACTAAGACTCCGCTGTCCGTCCGTCCGTCCGTCTGTCACCAGGCTGTATCTCATGAACCGTAATAGTTAGACAGTTGAAATTTTCACGATGTATTTCTGTTGCCGCTTTAACAACAAATACTAAAACCAGCCAAGTGCGAGTCGGAACCGCGCACTCCTATACAACAGACGTGATTTTTTTGCCGTTTTTATAGATAATGGTACGGAACCCTTCGTGCGCGAGTCCGACTCTCATTTGGCCGGTTTTTTTTAGTGTGTTTAAGTAACCTCAGGAACTTAACAAAACGCACTTATCTGTACACGTCACTACAATATCTGTACTATACTTTACATGCATGTTTCAAGCTAAAAGTTTCATTCAAGAAACTATCAATTACTAGCCTTTGCCCGCAGCTCTGCCCGCGTTTATTCAACCTTTGCTCCGTTTTCGGCTTGGGCGTTATTTAAATAACACTCCTTATAGCATATGTGTTGACCAAGGTCACTACTATAATAATAAAAACCCCATCCAAATCCGTTGGGTGGTTCTCAAATTAAAGGCCTTTATTCAATCTTTGCCCCGTTTTCAGCTTGGGCGTTATTTTATGAACACCTTATAGCCTATGTGTTGACCAGGGTCACTATACAGATAATAAAAAAACCGCATCTACAACTGTTGAGTAGTTCTCGAGTTAAAATGGAACATACATACAGACCAGTAGCGCTTTGTATTAAGGAGCGCTGGAGCGGTGAACTCCCACATAAAGTTATGTTAGTAAATTTTTACTTATCAAAGTATATTATTAAAACCTTAGCAGAACCGCAGCAACAATGTACAAAAACTAGTAAGTGTATACTACGCTTATCAATCACAAAGAACAATAACATAAACATAACTGTATAAACAAACCCATAATTTGTAAGTTGTCCGGCCCGAGTAGGTAGAGCGTGCGCTCGGGACTAGCGCTCCTAAGGAAAAAATCTCGCATACAAAATTTTTACGTAGAAAAGAAAGATAGGTACTTAGGTCCGTACGCGTGAGACGGGGCATTTTGTATGAAAATTATACTGAATTCGGTGCGGCGCTCCTGTCACGGTATAGCCGAATTGGGTCGGAGATCAAAGAGCGAGAGGGGAGAGGAGCCCTTGACCGTTGTTTGTTTTAATTATATTGTTAGTGTTGCGTCATATTTGAACTCCATTGTTCGGTGACATATTAGTGCGCGAAATAAAAAACTGTTCGAGTGAGCATTTTGTACGCAAGGAGCTTGTCGATACTATTAAATATGGCATTTAGTGTTCAGTTTATTAAAAATAACAATGAGACATCTGAACAACGTTTCGATATTCAAAATAAAGGTCGCCCTCTTCCAGACATTCAGTTAGTACAGGAGGGTTCTTGGAAAACAAAAAAAATTAAGCGTTCTTTAGGTGTATAAAAAATAGGTGATAATGTGTGAAGTGAAGACGCTTTGTTTGTGTATATAATATGAATGATTTGAAAATGATAACTATAAAACGTGCAGACAATAAAACGCAGATTTCCAATGTAAACTTCTACAGTAAATTGTAAGTTCACTCAGGTACCTAGCTATAAACAGTCACGGAGGGATATCAATTATTGGGTAGGTATGTTGCAATGCCTGTCAGTAACTGAGACAGGGAGTGAACCCCCAGTGTTAAGACCCACCAACCGCCACTGATACAGACAGACAGGCAAAATCTAAAAATTATGGTTTTATACTCAGTGAAATACTAACTACACATTTTAATTTAAAATTTTGATTAATATATTTATATTATATAAATAAGGAAACACATAAATCAAAAGTAGTTCTGTAAGATATATTTCGACCAGTTGATGTGGTCGGCTTCATTTACATTATATACTCGTAGAATTAAATAATATTGACAATTAATTTTAACTTTTTATATCTTATTATTGTAAATATTATTTAATTCTACGAGTATCTAATGTAACTGAAGCCGAACACATCAAGTGGTCGAAATATATCTTACAGAACTACTTTTGATTTATGCGTTTCTTTATTTATATAATATAAATACTAAAAGACAAGAAGTCAATTATATTTTTATGTTGATTAATATACAGATAATTTTTACTCACATTAATAATTTAAGGGTACAACATAAAAGGTCGTTTAGAAACAAATTAAGACATAAGTAAATGAAGATCACATAAGCTACGGGACAATCGAAAGGATTTATTATTCTGACAGAGCCCTAATAATAGATGCGTAATGATATTGCTTTCTCTGTATTGTTTGATTAAATCAATTACTACTCCCACATTGTTTTCTACTCCTACCAATAAGTAGGAAAATTTGGTTGCTATTGTTCTATTTATATAATTCTTAACGATTAACGATTAATTTCTGTTTCATGTAACAAAGGTACAAAGAATAACTGTTTGAATATTACCCGAAATACATAACCGTTAATATTGAATGCCACATGAAAGTCATTAATAATTTCAGATCTTCGTCAGCTTAAGCCATGATAATGGGTTGTGAAGATATAAAATAATACGGGGTTAAAATTATGCCCGTTAAACTGGGATTAAACGAATGGCGTTGACATACCGTTATATCCAGGTTGAAATATAATGTAGCTTGGGCAAATGGGGAGCTACGGGCTCGTGATGTTTCAGCTGTGGTCTGTTAATTTTGGCTTTTTGTCCACGTAATTATTTTTAAATCAATGCAGTGGTATAACTGAAATGAGGTGGTTTTAACACGGCACTTCGAATACCGTATAAAAAGCATATACTTGAATTTTCTACTCATCGTTTTTGTACTGTACTAATTTGCTTTATTTTCGTAAATCATAATTGATGGATGACAGGTATGAAATGCAACGTTTGCTTACCTGGGTAAATAATGTTATTTAAAAGGACTACCTTCCTAGGTAGTTGATGCAGTTTTCATTGTTTGATTATGATTACAGTTAAAGGAATTTTTTTGGATAGGTGTACGATTTCGAAGGTGAAGTTCTAAAGAGAAGTCAAACGAAAAATCGTTTGCGCGGAAATGTTTCATTGAGAAATTATTGAAATTATTATTATTGAACATTATTTGTAGGCTAATATGAAAACAAACCAAATGTGGTTATATTTATTGTTATCTCTTTCATATGAAATAAATATATATTTTTAATGAAAACTGTACCGTACAATATCTTTAAAAAAGTCGTGAAAAAAGTCGTCGCGTACCTCTCTATAGTTGAAATAATTTTAGTTTAAGAGTAAAATTGTTGGATGAAATCTATCTTATAAAATATAAAATCTAGCGAAATAAAGCTTAAAGGTAACATTCCCGATAGCCATTTCATAAATTACCTTTACAGGTATTATATTCAAGGCAATTTTAAATTAATTCAGAGTTTCATCATAAAGATTCGATTAAGAAAAGGCTGAAAATGATTAAACTGAGACAATATTAATAAAATGGAATAAGGAAGAAATTCTATCTTTCGTCGAGACAAATGTAGTAATAATGACTGAGTTGCTTGGTTGATATCCACAGTTTTAAGAAAATATAGAGAATACTCGGTTCAGAATACTCGTATTAAAAATATACTTTCAAAAAAAATTAGGTATGGTACAATACCTTATAATAAAACTTAGGAATTCAAATTAAAATTTCATGTTTCAGTTCGAGAATATACGGATTCGAGGTGTTTGCGGGTAGCGAGTTACCCTAAATTATTTGGCGCTGTAGTATTTTATTTCTAAATTAGAGATTTCCCCAATTGTTTAGCTCAATAACTGTCATTGTGAAATTGTCTTTTTACCACATAACTTGATATTTCAACATTTGCTAGTTTGCGAGTGGGTAGGGTGCATAAACAATTATTTTATTTTTACAATTATAGCATCTACCTTCGCCTTGTGATTCCCAACAGAAGCAGAGGGAATGGTGAAACTAATAAAGTTCGTAACGATCTAAACGTCAAAAACTGAAATATACTCTAAAGTTCATTCAGCAAAAGCTCGTGTCAAATTCAATTATCCAGTAGTTTAGAACCTAACTTTCAAATGAACTACGTGATTACAATCGACTGCTCTGGAGATCAATTGGAAGTTGCCTAAATAACACCCCTGTAAAAACATTATTAACAAACATATCGCCACGACATGGATCCCGAGGGGGTTTCAGAGGTGTTCCCGGTGTGAACTGTGAAATGCAAGTCGGTTCATCAAATACTGTACATCTGCGTTTCACCGACAATTATTACAACCCAACGTGATGGTTGGTAAGCCCTATTGCCGTACTTTGGGAACAATTACATGCTTTTTAGGGCATGCACAGACTTCCTTACGATGTTATCCTTCACCGTTCATAAAGTGATAAGTATTAGGTGAGAAGACAAATACAATGCACATAAATTCCGAAAAACTCATTGGTGCATTATGCCCGACCGGGGATCGAACCGGGGTCTCAAGATTGAGAGACCAGCGTTCTACCGCCTGAGCTGCCGCTGCAATTAAACATATTATAAAGTTGAAAACAAGGCTATGTATGTTTTCTTGCAAATGCGAGTGTTGCAAATGATTGCTAATATAAAAGATCGGTCGGAGTAACCTAATTGTGTTGTGTGATTTATTTAATATAATAGGTAACATTGATTAATTCAGCCCAATTCAAAATCAAAAGGTAATTTTTGTTCCCCATAGTTGTTCAAGTCCAACCCGAAATCGATCAGTATAGAAAACCCAAATTAAAGTTTTAACATTTCCGAGTTTCCGATATATTTTAGCTCTACAATTAAAGTCGGGTTATACGTATAATATTGTTACAGGTAAAATTAAACACGTTTTTATTTACAGAAAACAATGACAAGTTCTTAAGTTTGAGGCTTTATACTAGTTCATGTACTTAGGTAGACAGACACATATATATACAGAATATAAACACAAAATCTATAATATAAATACACAAATAGAATTTGTGTATATATAACGATAAACATATAGGTACCTAACGTATTAAAACTCTATACTATTAAGAAACCAATACGAAATAATTCTACTCGTAACATTTGTTTTGTAGAGAATATATCTCAAGTTCATGTTTTCTTCTCTCCTAATTTGCTGTGCTCGACAGGATCCATAACTTGTAACTTTGATAACATTGACATAATGTAACATTTTGCGGAACGCAAAAACGTATTAAATATTAGAAAACATTATATACTTTTGAAGAAATCTCTATCAAATCTCTTACTCTGCGTATCTATACACCGTCCAGCAGAGGGCAACACGCGTGTGGCAGTTAATTTTGTTTGGAAATGATTGATGGCAACTTGCGCACCTTGTTCATTTTCATACTTTTGTCCATCCATCCAGCTTGCACCCTTTACCTTTATGACCTCAAAATAAGAGCTACATTTGAATGGGTAGAGGAGGTATAATAGAGAGGCTGTGACAGGGGACGGAAGCCGATGGCGGACATTCGTTGTTATTAATGATTATTGCCTACCTGCAATGGTGAAATTGCCGACTCAGGTTATAGCAGATCTGGGAGAACTGCCAGAACAATATGCTTTGATAATGCTATCTATTGACATTATTCTAACAATAAGTAAGATTGAGATGTATATTATTTGATGCTTATTATCTAAGTGATTAAGATTGGGTCTCGCGTAGGTGTATACATATATAAATAAAACATACCTTAATAGATATGTGCCTGACGTTTCGATATTTCTGTTATGTCATGAATTTTATTGTGGTCGCAATAGTTTGCTACATAACAAGCACATATGTATTTACGCGATCCAGTTTTAAATACATTATGTTTGAAAAAACATGGAAAGTTCAAACTTTTATTTATCAATTTTTTTATATTCAGCAACAGTAGCTCAGTAGGACACCGTATTTTCAATCATAAGACCCGGGTTCCATTCCTGCTGGTAAAGCATACACTAATGAATTTATCGGAACTTGTGTGCATAGAATTTGTTTACGTACCACTTGAAAAAACCGTGAGGTAAAATTGCATGCTGTAAGAACGTGTATTTGTCCCCGAAGTGCGGCAATAAAGTTCACCCCATATATATACCAATCGTCGGTGAAAGAGGATTTCAATTACCTCTGTCACTCATTTAGAGATGTTTTTTTTTTCATTCTTCATCATTATTTATTTAGTTTATAAAGAACTAAGATTCGTGTTTCTGGACTTAACAGAGACGTAACACAATCGACAACATTTCATTTTAGTTAACCATTTGTTTTTGATATTTATATTGAAAGTCTGCGTAAAAAATAATCTAATGTATTTTTTCATTTTGTTTTATTTTATGTTTTTCCTGCATAATTTAATGTTTTCTTATTCACTCATTCTAAAAGGACGTAAGTCGCATTTGAGGATTTCAAAAGTCAATGTTCTTTGCCAATGGATTATTAAAAAAAAAAGCTTGGCATGTTTATATCTGCTGTCACATGGCATGACAGTGTTTTTTTAAACAAACTGAACTAAAAGCAAAGGAAATTGTTTTTAAAATCCTGTGTATACCATATTTTTAGTTTTTTGAAAATATCTCTTTATTTAATCACGATTCGATTCTGATAAAAAAAATGATGCTCAGAAAGCCCATATCCCGAAATGGTTTTCAGTTTTACACCAATTATTAATTTGTAATGTTGTCGATTGTTTGTATTTTTTAAAGGTCTAAATCTATCTCCTTGTTTGAAGGTTTATTTGAGTATTGAAGCCAAGATGGATGAACGGAAAGCACTGAAGCTTCGCTTCAAATGTGACGAACCTTAAAAAATTGAGATATTCTAAAAACAGTTCTGAATTTGTATTAAAACCATACAGTATTGCAAACACGTAAACTGAAACGAATATGTAACGGCAAACAAGTGAACCCCGAGCGCGTTTGCTAAACTACGATTCGTCAACAATAACCTACTGTTTTCTTTCCCACGACTAGATGGCAGAGTGTAATGTTGTGACTCAACGGGTTAATTTACGTTGTATGGACGCAGTGTTACCGTTCACGGTTTTGTTTCTTAGTTTAATGTAAAATTTGTGACAAATTTGTAGTATTAAAGTTATACTGTTTTGTTTAGCTGCATAATTAGCATGGCGTCGTCGCTTAGAAGAGCTAATAATATTAAAATATTAAAAAAAAAAATTGTAAATATATATACATATTATATTTCTTGTTAAGTCATTTTAATTAAAAATTAATTTATATTTGTTGTTGCTGAATTTGTAATTTTATGATTAGTTAATGTATAATGTATTTATAGGAAATTTTATATTCCAGATGATACTCATTTGCGGTTACGTCAGATACTATTTCTGTAGAGTTGCTAATTGAGATAGCATGGATATCTAAACAAAGACAAATAAATAAGAATAAGAAAGGTTTTTTTTATGGCCAACAACTTACGTATTAGAGCAAGAAAAGTAAATAAATTACGTAAATTTATACTCTAGAAGGGCAACACTGCAGCTTAATCTCCGTTGTTTGACGTGTAATTCACGGGCTCGCTTTAATGAACTTGTCATTAGCGGCCAGCCCGGCTTTCTCCAATTAAGGCTATTACTTCCAGCTTAGCCATTTGTCAATGTTGGGTTTGCAGCTTACCGAAATGCACGAAGACCTACCTTCATACATACCTTCTATAAATTTCACCGTTTGCGTTACACGAGTAATACTTACAGGTGCATTGTAAGTTTTTTACGAAAAGAAGGTGAATGGCAGGTCCAGTAGTGCAATTTGACCTGGTGTCATTTCCATTTATTCGTGATATTCAATTCATTAAATGTAAAGGATTCTGCCGAAATACAAGCTGTATCAAAACCAGAAATGCCTAAAAGTATGGAGAAACGGGATATTTGCTTTTTTGTGACATGCTGTAGAAAGTTACTTAGCTTGTACTTACAAAGTTACACAGCGTAATTGCATGTACACTAATATTATGATAATACCTAGTACGTAAATATTAATAGCATGAATCGAAACGCAAAGTTAAAAAAAATATAAGATGGCAAGTCCTTCTTACGTTCAAAACATTCTAGTGTTTTTGTTTCAATCTTACTTTTTCCCCAAGGACTTTAAAAAATCATGCAATTTTTTCCAAGACACAACGTTTTGCGCTTGGTAAAATGCACGTACTTTAACTTCTTGAACATGCCGTTAAAACTAAAAAATTGCGGGCCTCCAACTGCAATAATCCTTTTAATTTATTCTTAGGGAGGCTTTTTTGTCTCTGTTGTGAGCTGCATTCAGCAGATTTAAACAACGTCATCTCTTTTTTTCACTTACAGAGTCGCTGCAGCACAAAACAATTACTAAAATAGCTTTATAACTGTATCTTCTAGGTAACAAAAAAACCGCAATTTTAGAACAACGATAATCTTAAAACATAATAAAAGCTCGCACCCGTATACTGACTCGTTAGACCAATATTAGGTCTGTCAGTCTGTCACACAACACACAATAATAAACCAATGCCACAATAACTGTAGTGTGACTGACAAGCCCGCATGTTGGACGCTATAACTTTGAAGTTGAATCAATAATTACATTCGATATTTCGATACGCTCTGTTGACAATCATGCGAATCAGTTTTAGATTGAAATATAACATGATTATGGTAGATAGAACAATAATTTATGTAATTTTCAATGAAAACTCTGAAAGCATTTCCTTTCAAAATGTTCCACTTTTGGAAACTTATATTACAACGACGTCATATTTTGCGAATTCAGGAGTGTTTTCAAAGAAACGAGAATATTTACGAAACTTATACATATATATATTAATTGTAACTAATTCGAGCGATGATCTTGCCTATTATCTATTATTTTAGGTCATTACAAAAACGCAAAATACTTGTACTATAAACTCATCGTGACATAATTTTTGTTAAATGAAAAATGAAACCAATACATGTCCCTCCGTCTGTCAAAAAGGTAAGAATATTTTCTTGAAAGCTATGTAACGTAGAAACTGGTCATAATGTTGGGTCTAAGACGCGCAAATAATGAGGCGTAATGCCATAGATTACATTTATTTAATATTCTTTATTCTTATTAAAATTAAGGTACAGTGCTTTTAAAGATGTACCGTACCCTGTTTTATGTTACTAAAGCTAAAATTAGAATTTTTATAGGCTTAGTAGGTATTGGGTCACACATGGCATATCACTTATCAGTAGTAGAACAAGATTAATTTTTAGATTGAATTAAATGCATTGGTATTGTATTGACTGCTCACTGTAGTATTTAACCCTAATTGTGCGAGTCCGACTCGCACTTGCCCTGTTTTATTTTAATTCACGTTCATTGTTTATTTCCAGTGTTTAATTAATTACAACAAGTTTAAATATTTTTTTTATTGTTTGTTACTATGAACCATGGAATCCTTTGGTATTACAATGTCATTTTGTAAATGAATTGTCCACGGGAATCATAAATAGTTTATGAGCTCGTCTGAAAGGGTCAAGTAGTAAAGACTCTGTCATCTACTTATCCAATTCATCTTATAGCAACTGCTAAGAGACTACTTGTCATTTTATTTCCTGGAATACTCAGTATACTTTGTAGTACTTACTTTTACTACAGAAAGGACAGTCACCGCGTACCCCACTGTGATCAATGATATTGTATCTTAAACGCATTTAATTAAGCGAATAAGTAAGTGAAAAGATATTCTGACATAGAGCACTTCTGAATTTCTATCAAAATTGAGTTGTTTGCATCTGGAATCTGCCTATAATTTTGTTTTGTTTTTGTATTGCATAGTTAAAAAGATAAATCTAGTAAAATTACGTTATTATTCTGTGGTTAAAGGCATGATTGGCTTGCGTTTAATTAAAAGGCACAATGGCACATCATATTTGGTCAGTTATATTGATTTACCTCAGACAGACGAAAGAAATGGACTTGCCCTGCAAAAAAAAATCATTTTTTGTTCTTATCGAACAAAAAAACGCTTTTTACTAGCTTCTGCCCACTGCTACGAGTTGCGGTGAGGCCCGCTCTAATCTTCGCTTACCTAATACTCACTTGCTAAGGAAGCTACGCTATAAATGAAACGTATTCATGGCAAGAATTTGGTACTGAAAGTACTCAGAAGATGTAGTCAACCCAAAGAAGAAGTAATCTTGTAATCTTGATCAGGTCAATGCCATACAGAAAAGACAAATTAAATTATGAATTGATAAAAAGATAGAGGAAATGTCGCCATGATTATGAAAGGCTGTATACTATTTGCAAAATCTTACTTGTCCATGAAAAGGTTAAATTACTTATACTGTTAGAAGAGTTTAATAATAATAAATAATAATTAAAAACAAAAAGTTAACCGTTCCTAAAATATATAATTACTATGGCTCAAGAACCAGAAAATATTTAGTTCCAAAAATTCTCAATGATCTTCCAAACGATATTAGAAATAATAATTTTACCAAACCTGTGTTTTAGAAAAAAAGTGACAAATTCCTTATAAGAGCGTTGTGTTTATTAAAATAAAATTAAGTGTTCCCTAATTGTTAAACCATATTATAGTACCTATAAGTACCTCTATTGCAAAGTTGAATGAGAGCATCAACTGCCAATTAACTGCCCTGCTATTGCGTTGCTATGAAAATGAATTTCCTTTTCTATTTTTGAGAATAAACGTTTTGAATTGAATTGACACTAAGCTCAAAAGGCAGACCCAGCATCGGTGTATCAAGTGTAAGTGCAACACGTCTCTAAGGTGCCCAAAAAGTGTGCCAGATTTGATTGATTAATAAAATATGTGCGCCAATGATGTTGTTCATTAATAAGAAAATAATCTTGTTTATCAGAGTTTAGTTTTGTTAGATAAAAGTAAAGTTACATTTTTGATTGAAACACACTTGTACTTGTCCACTTATTTATATTACATAGGTAACACTAAAAGTTTCCGGAACTGGCCACTTACATAAACAATATTTAAAAATGTATTGCAACATTTGAAAATAGAACTCTTTGGCTGTAGAATGCAGTTTGTTTCATCTGACTGTCTTTTGTTTTTACCTAGTGGCGCCATTTAAAAAATTGTGTGTCTGCATCAACATGGATTTAACTCGGGAAAATTTTCGTAGTATGATTTTCTACGATTTTAAGTGTAATTTGACAGCTCAACAGAGCATCGCTCGGCTTGAAACAGCTTTTGGCAATGAAGCACCATGCAAGACGACTGTTTATAGCTGGTTTGCAGAATTCAAGCGTGGTCGTATCAATCTCAGTGACGAATCTCGCGATGGTCGGCCGTCCACCGCTGTGACCAACAAAAACATCGATGCTGTGCGCCGTATGATTGAAACAGACAGGCATGTGACCTACCATGAAATTCGCGCATCCTTAGAAATAGGCATGAGTCAAATACAATCAATCCTACACAAACATTTGGGTGTGAGAAAGCTGTGCTCGCGGTGGATCCCACACAACTTGACCGAGGCTCAAAAAACGGACCGCGTCACTTGGTGCAGTGCCATGCTTACCAGATTCAACGAAGGTGCGTCAAATTTGGTGTGGGACATAGTAACAGGTGACGAAACATGGATTTATTGCTACGATCCCAAAACAAAGCAGCAATCGAGCGTATGGGTCTTTCAAGATGAGCCGAAACCAACCAAAGTGGCGCGCGTGAAAAGTGCATCTAAGCGGATGATTGCTTCTTTTTTTAATAAAACTGGACACGTGGCTACTGTTGCTTAAGAGAATCGTCGTACCGTGAATAGTGACTGGTACACGACCATTTGTTTGCCGGAAGTTATTGACGAACTCCGTAAAAATAACCGTAAACGCCGTATCATCCTGCACCACGACAATGCTAGTTCTCACACGGCCAGACAGACAAACGACTTTTTGAAGAAGAAAAATATAGAACTCATGAGTCATCCTGCATACAGTCCCGACCTGGCACCTTGTGACTTTTTTCTGTTCCCAAAAATTAAGAACCAATTACGCGGTCAACGATTTTCATCACCAGAAGAGGCTGTCGAGGAGTATGAAAAACACGTTTCAGAGGTCACCACAGGGGAGTGGCACAAAAGTTTTCAAAACTGGTTTGATCGAATGAAAAAGTGCATAGACGCCAAGGGAGATTATTTTGAAAAATAATAAGTTAATTTTGTACCTTTAATAGTATTTTTTCATATTCATTCCGGAAACTTATAGTGTATTTCCCTTACCAGTTTCGCTGCTATAGCAATATATGCTATAACAGCGAAACCGGTAAGGGAAATAATATAAATAAGTGGACAAGTACAAGTGTTTTTCAATCAAAAATGTAACTTTACTTTTATCTAACAAAACTAAACTCTGATAAACAAGATTATATGCTATAACAGCGAAACGATAATGCTATAACAGCGAAACCGGTAAGGGAAATAATATAAATAAGTGGACAAGTACAAGTGTTTTTCAATCAAAAATGTATCAAAAAGTTCCACCAAGTGCCAACAATCACGAGCATCAACTCCAAAGTAAAGTTACTTTATCTACAAGATATTCAAAGATATTTCAGTTTTGGACTGATAAACTATTGCCCAACGAGACGTTGTTATTGGTATTTTTGTAATATTGCAATAATAAGAATTACGGAAAAACGGTGATATAGAAATATAATATGAATTTTGGACGGAGGCCCGACAAGAGTAGCGAAATATTGGAAAGGCTCATGTCAGCAGTGGACGATGACAGGCTGATGGGTGGATGAATGGATATGAATTTGTGTCTTATTTATGTATATTATATTTCTATGGTCATAAAGACATTTATTATGCCCGTTTTCACTAACCATAGGAGACGCCTAAATCAGATGCCTATATAATATATTTAGGAGTTGCCTAGAGTAAAAACACGTTTCACTAACTCTTAAGTCATGACTAACAACGTTAGGAATCACCTGAAGTTACGACACCGATTCGGGGGTGCGTAATGCTCAGGCGTCCCTAAACTGACACATGCATGTGACAGTCGCGATTTTAAGATTTAAGCTTATTGTAGTACTGTGAAACGTCAAAAAACCGCAAACAGACAACTTGACAAACAAAACTAAAGACAAGTATCAAAAACTTAAGCTACTCTTGTGTTTGGAATCACATAGTAAAAATAGTTTGGTGACATAGAACTTTATAGTAAGCATGGACCTAATTAGGAGTTACTTAGTTAGGCGTCGCCTTGATCGTCGTTAGTGAAAACGGACATAAACTTTTTATTTTTCAGACCATGAAAACATTAATACCTATGTATATCCTACAATTATTATTTCTGTCAAGATGTGCTATTGAAAATGCTCCGCCGTCCCAATTTTCGCTCTTCTTGCAATCTTTATTTCCCCAATACTTAGTATATGGAGAAACATTTTAAACATTAATCGATTTTGTTACTTGCTGTCCACTCTGTGACAGTTATTAAATACTTCTCAGAAAGGTGCAGTTTCTGTTTATTTTATTTTACTGCTTCAAAAGCAGACGCCTTTGGCCTTTCGACAGTTTTATTGACAGATAAAAACGACACTCAGAGAAAAGCAACAAATGTGTCAGCGATTAAAGTATTAAAAAAAGGAAGGCGAAGTATTCGGGCATTAAATGAAAATTTGTTGCTGTAAATTTGTCGTCGTTTAAACAGATTAAAAGAGAATGTAGCGTGAGATTGAATAGAAAATTTATTTGATCCTTGAAAAATAAATTTATAACACCGTTGACGCGCATCTCGACTTCGTATGGGGTAATTTATATTTACCTGTATACTGTGTAAACTATAGCAACCATGTATCTGAGAACATTGTGCGTTAATGAAATTACATGGTAATAATTACACCAGTAAATAGGTGCCTCTGAAGACGGGGTCAAGACCCGATGACACATTATGACCAGGGATAGGATATTCGGATCGATCTACATACTAGGTGAAATTAAATCAACCGACCAAATTCATACTGGAGACTCGGTTAGTCATTTTATTTTATTTTATTTTATTTATGAACAAAAATCCACAGCAAATACATTAAATATAAACTAATAATAACATCAGCTAACAAGGCCAATAAAGGATTTCACTATGCTAGACAATAAATACATACTATTGACTGGGAACATGATAATTAATTTATAAGTTTAAACAATTCAATTTAGAGACAATAAAGACGCAAGACTTTGTGTTTGGTTACTAACTAGGAATTTTTTGCGAGAGTATGTGGGTAGATTGATAAGTGTGTATGTGTACGTGTGAGGGTGTGTGGGTGAGTGAAACTCAGATAAAGATGTAAATAAAGGTGGGTTTACATGGAAAATTGTATGACAAGTTTTATACAAAGGATTATTAAGTGGTATTTTACAGCTTATTAACGGTGTTCAATGTTAATTATAAATAGTGAAATAGTGAAATAGTGAATACGAGTAATGGGTAAGGTATGTTATGTTTTGTATGTCTGTCTTGTGCAAGTAATGAAAGTTGGTTAAAGTTGATCCAGCAGCCGCTGAAAAATGTTGCGTTTGAAAACAGATTTACTTGTACAAAATGGATCCAAATCTGCAAAGCGCTCGTTGTATGTTGTAGGAAGCCGACGGTAAACACAGTTTGATTCGTATTTAGTACGTGAGAGGCGGGTAGTAAATAGCTTAGTGTGTCGAGTACGGGTAGATGGAGCTGATAGTCGGAGCACCTCCGTTACTAATGCTGGGCAGTCGAGTGCACCTGAGCAGATATCATGGAGTAATGACATATCTAACATGATGCGTCTGTCTCGTAATGGCAACAAACTGTGTTGGCTGCAGGACTCCTCATAATCCTTACATATAGTCCTTGAGCGATAGTTCAGGTGTTTTAAAAACTTACGTTGAACACGTTCGATATCAGTATCGTATTTAGCATATTGTGGATTCCAGACAGGACCGCAGTATTCTAGTACGCTGCGGACATAGGCATAGTAAAGAATTTTTATGCATGCTGTGTCTGAAAAAGGCTTGCTAACGCGGATAATAAATCCGAGATTCCTTAGTGCCTTGTGGGCAATAGACTCAATCTGCGTCGAAAAAGTCAATTTAGAATCTAAAATGACACCCAAGTCCTTGACATTGTTGACTTTGTTTAATTTTTTGCCATTCAAATTGTAAGAATAGACAACAGGATTTCGGCTTCTGCTAAAAGTGATCTGAACGCATTTGTTAGCATTTACACTGATAAGATTTTGATCATAATAGGTACATAATCTGTTGAGATCGTCCTGTAATAACTGACAGTCGGTGGTGTTATTAATGCTTAAGTAAATCTTTTTGTCATCAGCGTACATCAGGTGTTTAGAATGACGAAAACATTCTTTAATGTCGTACAAATAAGCGATGTAAAGCAGTGGGCCCAATAAAGACCCCTGCGGAACACCGGAAGGAATAAAGATGAAGTCAGACCTATACCCACCTATAACGACAGCTTGCCTACGGTTTGTTATATAAGATTCCATCCATCGAAGCAGGTCTCCGTGTATACCTAGCTCCTGCAGCTTACGGAGCAGGATGACGTGATCCACACGGTCGAAAGCCTTTTCGAAGTCAGTGTAGATCACGTCAACCTGGCCCTGTGCACTCATGCCTGTAAGAACATCGCTAACGAAAATAGCAAGGTTAGATGTTGTTGAGCGATTCTTAACAAAACCATGTTGTTCATCAGGGACCCCCTGCATTACAACTGGATATACATGTTCATAAATAACCCTTCATCAGGAACAATGTTTAATAACCACCCAGGTGAAATCCGAAAAAAAATTTTTTTTGACCCGTAGTACCTGCACTAGGAATTGTACTTAAACTAGTCCAACCAGTACGGGAGCAAAAAAAATATTTTTCGAAATTGGCCAATAGGATTACTGAACATGTTTCTTGATCACTAACCGAGTCTCTAGTATGAATTTGGTCGGTTGATTCAATTTCACCCTATATACATAAAGTTGAAAAAATGCCAGAAAATGTTTGCAACTATGGAGTCGGCGTCTTAAAATATTATTTATTTAGGTTGTCAAAGTTCCGGAAATTACGGAATTGCTTAAAACGTTACGATGATGTACCTAATACTTTATAGATGTTACCGTAAATATATGTATATTTTTCAGACATTGTATACAATTCCTAGGATTTGTTTAAAATGACATACTTGGGAAAAGTGGCTTAGTAGGGTCGGTAGAATATGTGGCTTCATTTAATGGTCGCACTCTATTTACACCCGGTATAGTCTATACTTCGACCTTCTACGCTGTTTGACTTAAATCTCTTTGTCACTTTAAAAATTTCCTAGGAATTGTATACAGTGCCTGAAAAATATACATACATTTACGGTAGCATCTATTAAGTATTAGGTACATCATCGTAACGTTTTAAGTAATTCCGTAATTTCCGGAATTTTAACTACCTAAATAAATTATATTTTAAGAAGCCGACTCCATAGTTGCAAACGTTTTCCGGCATTTTTTCAACTTTATGTATATGTAGATCGATCCGAATATATATGATCCGGATAGGTCCCTGGTCATAATGTGTCATCGGGTCTTGACCCCGTGATACACGAGGCATTAGAAACCATACCACTGTAATTGTATTTAATTGTAAAATTGTAAATAATATATGACAAACATAATTTTTAAATATTTGCATGTTATAATACTAGCTGATTAAGGCGTTTATCTTCTGTATTATAATAACTTCTAGTACCCTTATCACAGCAAATAAATATTTTCTTTCTTTCTTTCTTCAGAGGCACCTATTTACTGGCAGAAGGCCTCGGCCGTGACTTGTCCTTGTCACCACCTTCATGACGTCACCATGCCGCCAAGCGACTCGTCGTGCTCCGGCATGACGTCATGATTAGCCGCAGCGGGGGTCGTCCGTTACCGAATTCCGTAGATTTTTGCGTAAGTCCCCGGAAAGACTTATTATTAACGCCCCGCCTGCTGTTACTCAACCATATTCTGGGCGAGCGCACTTCATCCTAGGGTTTATCGACGCTTTCCATCATAAGGGCGAAGCATTAGCCCGTAGCATGTAAAAAAAATTACTTGTTCATAAAAACGAGAATGTTTTCATATTTTACTGCGTTTGAAACGCTTATAAAAAGTACGATACTTTAAACGAAATGATCGCAAAATACAAAGAGATAAACCTAAAAGAATATTATTCAGTAGGTAAATATTTCACTCCTCGGGCTATTCGTTTTATTCAATGCTTCGTTTTCAATAAACACATTGTTTAGAAAAGAAAATACAGTGTGAAACACTTCTTAAATTACTAAAAACGTGTTTAAATTCCAATCTGCTAACTAAATATTTCATTATTATTTCAGAGTGTTGTGAATTTGTTAGACTGTGACAGACAACTGAAAGATGTTGAAGCCTCATTATAAGATTGAGGCTCATCCTTTGAGTATCTAAATAAGGACTCAAATCCCTAATTACCGAATAAAATACCGTAGATACTATATTAAAGCTTTTTGGTAGATTTGTTTAAATTAAGCTTGAAAGCGGGAAATCATTATTAGTTAGTACATTAAGTGTTGAAAGTAAGAGGTATTAATTTCATTTAATAAACATACCAAATTCAAAAACAAGAAAAGTACTTGCAAGTGTGTTTATGTTGTTAGCCAACATAAACTATTAATCAACTTTCTTCTTTTTTGGAATCAAAACAAATATTGGTAAATAAGTAAATTTTTACGCAATAACAATTTTTTGTATTTTTTTTTACTGCATTTATTTTCCGCGCACACCGCTAAGATATCGTAAACATGTCAGAACTGATGGTAATGGACAGTAGTAACGTTATTTCTGCACAAATACAGTGCCACCATCTTATCTGTGTATGTGGTCAAATTTGGAACTAAAACTGAATATGAACCACTGGTTGCACAGACAAACTATAGGACATTTTACTAATGAGTTCAGTATGCAAAATGATTTTTAATTCACAATAAACAAATTAAAGTAAAAATTTTAATGTATTTTGTTGTTTTGTATGTAAAAACTCCAGTGGAATGTAAAAACAAACGATATCCTTGACTTTTAAATAAATACTATAAGAAAACTAAATAAATTAAGTACATGGTTTTCAGTTTTAAAATACAACTTTAACAATTAAAAAAAATAATGAAGATGCACACCGTACAATTTTTTTTAAATAATAAGTTTTATTATGGTATAAGATTTTACAAAAAACAGCCAGAGGAGGTCTTTAGTTTGCCTGAAAATAAATTTAAACGTACTATTATGCAGGGACTACATAAAAAAGCTTATTATAAAATCAATTAATATTTGGACGATAATGGAGCATGGTGTAATAAATAATAATTATCTTTATTAAAATTATAATTCCCAATTAGCAAATTTTAATATCTATTGCATGATTCCTCTAAAGTCTTAAAGTTAATTAATATATAAACTGACTTTGCTGTTAAAGGTAAGGACAATATGGGACGGGTTGACTAAGATGCATTTTTTCTCGTGATATAATTCCTATGGTTTTATATTTTTATGCCTTTACTTAAATATATATATATATATAAAACTTTAAACTTTCGCGATTTTCACACATTATTAACTTTGTATTGGGGTCTTACTCGCGATAACTACAGAGGCGTCGAAACGTCAAGCACATATCTATTAAGGTATGCTGTTAGTTATCGCGAGTAAGACCCCAATACAAAGTTAATAATATATATATATATAGTTCAGGTATAAGAACATTGTATGGAATAATATTATGTAACAAATATTACTGAAAAAAATGCAGAATTGAAAAAAGACATGATCTTGCTAAGTTTCTTGCCCTGCTTCTTAGCAAGACTAATCGAATGGGCGAGATTAGGCATTATTTTTATTAATGGTTTATTTAGTTTATTTATCAACTTATTTATTCATTGCATTTTGTATATATAATATTTTTATTCCTATGTTTCTTTATTCTATGCAGGAGTATAATTTTATGATATTTTATTAGCCCAACCTTAATATTTTTTTAATATATATTACCCGTATTATTTACCCGTATTATTATAATTTTATATCTTATTCTTATGAAGATTAACTTTGAACTGTAAAACGTATGCTGAATCTATTTCACAAAATAAATTATTTGAAATATTTTTCAAAAGTTTCGTCTTTATCTTTTGGTTTGTTTTTGCAATCAGCGGTTCACATGCAATAAGTTTTAAATACTGAGGAGCCTTAGTGATTTTAATTACAATGCAAAACAAACAAATACAATATTTCTTATCGAATTCTCGACTAGTGACGCTCACAACTGAACAAATTTCGTGGTGGCATTGTAACCGCATGTGGTCCGTTTTGTACTAAAATTTTACAACACGCAGTTTTACGATGCTTCCTTGCGACAGAAAGTCGGAGGAACTTATACATAATGTACAATCAATTTGCGTTTCGTTTTTGCGTCCTCTCTCCCTCAGTTGTAAACGTTTCGCGTCTTTTTACGTAAGTCCCTTTCTCGTAAAACACCTCAATATTTTATTTTCAATTTGACCTTTACAAGTGTTACATGATTTCCTAAGGTTTGTTTTCGAAACGGTTTAACAGTATTGTAACATCAACTTACATTGACTTATTAATTAAATTGGTTATTTTGTATAAGCCATTATGGTACCGGCATCGGTATGCACGCAATAATAGTATTTTATGCTACGAGAGCGTAAAGGAGACACTAGCTTGTACAAGGAACGATTTGAAACACGAGCGATAAGCGAGTGTGTAAGTTATTGCCCTTACCCACGAGTATCATACTCCGTTTTTCAATGCATTGTGTGAGTAAATAAATTAAATGTAATTATATAAACAAAGAAACAATAAATACATACTCCAAATGAACTTTAGGCGGGCATTCTTTTTCTTTGCACGCAAGTTGCCAACTTGACGGAATTAAGCTGCTTTCAGTTTGATGCGTTCGAAGGCTGCTTTCAGTCATACATAACATGAATTCAACTCCACCAGCTTATTCTACATAATAATGTAAACAACAATGGCTGCCCGATATTGTCTATTCTTTGGATACAAGAATGTTGTTAACAAAGGAGACCGATCGAAAACATTGTATTTTTCTTAAATATTGTACAGAGAATGCAAGTGGCCAGTATCATTTTGCGAACTTCAAACTTTTTGTCTTTTGGCATTATAATCAAAAAGTTCTTATTCATATTACGATTAAATGAGGTTACCTATCAAGAAGTTTATTTTAACCAGATCCTTCTTGTTACCTATATAAGGTGACTTTAATTTATTCAGCCAAATTGTTACTGAAGACTCGGTAAGTGCTCAGTAACAAGATTCAATGAGACGTCAATATTTTATTTTGCGAAATTAGCTAAATCGCTCCGTGATACTGATCACTTACCAAGCCTCTAATAAGAGTTTGGCTGTATAAACTAAAGTCACCTTATATTATTATCAAAAGAAATTAAAAAGTAAAAATCAGGTACTAAATGGTTGATTAAGTTTTATCAGAATTTTGAATTTGTAAACTTACTACCTACGCAAAATGTCGTCTAAACAGTTTTCATTTCATCAGCCTACGAACACATCAAACTGAAACACTAGTCTAGCATAGCAAACCATATCGAGATCGATGACGCTTGATACAGTGCTCTGTCTCACTCTTTTGATCTACCTGAAGAGGGACGGACAGTGTATATCGAACTGTTAAAGCTCGATATGGTCTACTATGCTAGGTACCAAGCTCATTTCTGTCAAGTATATCTATCGTACACAAGATAAGACTGGCAACTGTTTTCGATAAATTAAAAAAATAAAACATACCTCAGACATGGCTGTATGAGCTAAGTTCCTTTTGCCTTCCCACTATGTAGGGGAACAAAACGAAAAAAAAAAAAACCATTAAACACTCGTGTGGTAAAGTTGACTTTGACAACGGATTAGACGCATATAAAACAGAAGTTTACGAGCATTTGCATTGAAAAAATAATTATAATATGTAACTTCGTTAAAAATTATAGAATTTAATTAAATATCGTAAAGGGAATCTACCTATATTGTCATTAACCAGCACTGTGGCTGGAAAGGACAAATTTTCACAAACTTTGACATTTACGCGAGGCAAAATGATATTTTCTTTATTTATGTACCACGAGGCATTTACAAACATAAGAAGTTACCATTTTAAAAAGCTTGGGGAGTCTTCACATTACGTTCATATTCACATAAGTATAAAATGCGCTCCTATTTGAAGAAAGCTAATAACTATTCGTGAAAACTCAATAAAGTCATTATAAAAAAACCGGACAAGTGCGAGTCGGGCTCGCACACCGAGGGTTCCGTCATATACTATATTTTTTATGATTCATTTTTAATTATTTTTTTCAGATATTTCCCTATACTTTTTGTATAAAACGGTATTACTTGCCAAATTTCATTGTTCTAGGTCAACAGAAAATATTCTCTCAATTTTGATTCCCTTGAGAGTGTCGAAATATATGTTTTTTGTGTCATAAACGGCCGTATCTTTTTTTAGGTTAACTTAGAAGTTTGATTTTTTCACAGCTTCAAGAGACTGTAGACTTGAGTAGGTATATATAGGTAGTTATAATTTCAGATTGATAACTCTACACGTTCCCAAGATAATGGGTATTGACAGACAGACTGACGGACGGACGGGCAGACAGACGGACAACAAAGTGATCCTATAAGGGCTCAATTTTTTCCTCTTGAGGCACGGAACCCAAAAAATTGCAAACTTAAGAAAGGTATCAAAATATTTGAAACAAAACTACAAAATTAAGTTGGGCGACCATTACTTGTTACCTTATAAAGCCTACTTAGCTGTGATAGTTTTCCTTTTGATTTCGCTATATACTACTACCGTGAATTTTTCCACATATCCAAAAACAACCGTTTATCTGGCAGGGCCTCGACTCTAACAAAAAATTGAACTTTAAGCTTAATATTTCGCAAACAGATCCCTGAATTGAAAAACGGTTTTCACATATCCACAATTTTGAAATACCTATCTAACGATACCCACACCATGGGGTAGAGACAAAAAAAAATCATCTCCACTTTACGTGCAGGGGAGGTACCCTTAAAAAAACATCTTTCAAGATTTTATTTTACCACTTTGTTGGCGTTATTAATTACATTAACCCATGCTAATTACAGCGTTCTAGTGCTAAGAGCCTCTGAGGTAAGTCGCGGAAGGACAGACAGACGGACGGACATTGTGAAACTATAAGGGTTCTTTGTTGACTACGGAACCCTAAAAGTGAAATGAAAGCATTCGTGAAAAGTGGATTCAGTCAGCTTATTACTTTAAAAGCAGATGCTATTTTGCAAAGAGATTAACACAATTAGTTTACGGTACATACATCCCACCGAACGTGATGTATTGGCGCGTGACACTAACGATATAGGCTGCATACACGTTGTCGTGTTCTACACAAGCAATTTATATGTCAATAAGTTGCTCAGCTATCTGTATTTACAAAAAGGCAAAAATTCAGAAATTTGATGACATTTGCTGTAAAATATAAAGTGACAAAAAAATATGTTTAAGAATTAAAGAAAAAACACTTTGATAATAAAATAATTTAAATAATACTTCTTCAAATTGATGAGGCAGCTTGCCTGTGAACAAAATTCAGTAATAGTATCCGGGAACTAATTGCTTTTGTACTAACACTTTAACGATTGTGGTATCGCCCTATGGGTATGAACTTTAATAACTTAATACTTCAGTTAGCAATAGGAACACGTTCTGCAAATAGAAAATAGTTTCATTTTAGATAAGCAGCTGTTAATTTCTTCTAGGTTAAACTTGGAGACACATTCAGGGTAATTATAAGTAATACTGGGAATTTAGATTCAGAAAGTGTCAAGTTTATAGTCGCTCTTTTGAGCCTGAATTAGGTTAAGTATTCGAAGCTCAACTTAGATTAAACTAAGCGTGGACTTTGGCCTTAAGGCGTAGTAGGTCGATCTCACAACGAAAGAGATAAGCATATCTGAAAAAGAGCGCGTCTGAGCAGAGCGGAAATCAAGAAGAGAGTGGATAATGCTGTTTTTCAAGGAATAGAATTTAATATAAATTCACACAAGTGCGTCTTAAAGAAAATTGCTCTGCTCTCGTTTGGGTAATAGGTTAACATGTTTAAAACAGTAATCATTGTTATTTTTACTTTATCACTTTCGATATAATGCTTGTTTGAATTGAAAAAATAGCCTTCACTTTGAAATTTTTTTCGATCGATCTAATTTTTCTACATCGCGTATTGGGCTATTACATCGCCTTAGAAAAGGCTTTGTTTATAACATGTATTTATTTCAGAAACATATCTATTGTAGTTTAGGAGTACTACTTGTTCAAAAACTTCGCTTTTACTACCTACGTCGTCTTAAGACAAGTTCTACTATATTAAAATAAAATAACCAGGAAAAACGAGTTAATAAAGGTCTATTAATAATAATAGAATTCTTTATTGCACATAAAAATTGTACACAAGGCGAACTTAATGTTAATTAGCATTATCTTCCAGTTAACCTTTGTTGATGTGGATAAATTTGGGTAGTGCCGAAAGAATAAGGTGATATTTTAATGAGTAAAACCTAAATATTTATAGATAAAATATATTACACACACATTAAAAATAAAAGATTACATTACTTATGAATATAATAACTAAATATATATGTAAATTTATATAATATATACTAAAGATCTATAATATTATATATCATAAATATTTATATGCTACACATTTAAGACAATAATCTAAACTCATACAAAAGAAGAAACGCAACCTGTTAGTCTTTTGTGTATTTTAAATCTTTTGCATTTGAAGAAAGTGCTCATGAACTCTATTTTTAAAAACAGTAATTGTTGGAGACTCTCGAATGCTAAGTGGTAGATTATTCCACAAACGTATTGCAGAAATTGTGAAAGAATGAGAGAACATGTGAGTTTTATGTATTGGAGTGCGCGAGAGTAAATGGTTCTCAGAACGCTGAGGGCGAACAAGAGAATCGCGGAAAACAAACCACTCTTTTAGAGAGGGGGGAGAGAGGGGATCATTGAGGATGTTCCAAGGAAGCGTTAAGATGTGAGCATTGCGACGATTTCGGATATTAAGCCAGTTAAGATCAGAACGGTATTGTGACACGTGGTCATATTTACGGAGGCCAAAGATGTACCGTATACATAAATTGAGGAGACGATCTAGCTTATTTAACAGTCCTTCAGTGAGATCGGGGTAACAGACATCGGCATAGTCTAAAATAGGGAGCAAGAGCGAGTTAACCAGCATGACCTTCGCAGAATACGGCAAAAACCTTTGCATGCGCTTGAGGGAGTGCACAGATCCAAAGATCTTTTTACTAATTTCAGCTACATGCAAATCCCAAGACATATTGTTCTGGATAAAGAGTCCTAGATTTTTTACTGATGTACAGAACTTGAGAGGAGTGCCATTGAAACAGACAGGTGGAAGCGTGCCCAGATCAGTTTTGTCTATGAGAGCCCTACTGCCGACTATCATGCCCCGCGTTTTTGATGGGTTAACAAGGAGACCAAATTGTTCCGTCCATTGACTTACATGTTCAAGATCAGAAGTCATTTTCTGTATGGCCACAAGAATTAGGTCCTGCTTGAAAGACATATACAGTTGAAGGTCGTCAGCGTACATGTGATATGAACTGAAATTAATGGTGGACATAAGGGTGTTTATAAACACGGAGAAGAGAAGAGGAGATAGCACGCCGCCCTGGGGGACACCGGCTGTAACGTTGCACCAATCGGAGAAATTATCACCAGAGCGTATACGCTGTTGACGCCCATGAAGATACGAATAGAACCACTTAGTAGCTGACTCGGAAACATTAAGAGAACGTAGGATGGCCAGGAAGATGTCATGGTCAACGCAATTAAAAGCTATTAACATATGTATTTCTATATAAAGTTTTAATCAAAAGTAAGCTCCCATAGGTGAGGTATAATAGGTACATAATTTTTTTCACATATTTTATGTACCTACAGATATACGTTATACCTTAACTAAAGTGCTACAGTAACATACACTATATTTTTTTATCTAAAATGTTATTAAATATCCGTGTTTTTTTTTAAATACATTCGACATCTTTCAAATTTTTCCGTACAGCCTAGTCATATGCATCGCGCTTAAAGCTTGAAAAGACATCGATGAGTTACGGTACCACTTAGAATATTTATTGATCTTTTAGTATAATGTATAGTCATCCTAAATGTCTTGACTAGCTTAGGATGAAATTTATTGGTAACTGCGGAAACGTGCAAAATATTATTTTTATATATTTAATACTAGCTTTGGCCCGCGACTTGGTTGGCGTGGGTTTCGGATATAAATTCGAATCAGATTTCCCATAGATTTATATAACAATAGCCTTTACCGTTTGCGTTTATTCAATCTTTCCCCCGTTTTTCGGCTTGGGCATTATTTTATGAAAACCCCTTGTATTTTATGTGTTCACCAGGGTAACTACGACGATAATAAAGAAAACTGCATCCAAATCCGTCGAATAGTTCTCGAGTTATAAAATCGTTTATTCAATATTTGCCCCGTTTTCAGCTTGGGCGTAATTTTATGAACGCCCCTCATAGCCTATGTGTTGATTGATAATAAAAAAAAACCGCACCCAAATCCGTTTAGGGGTTCTCAAGACCGGAACAGACAGACAGACAAAAATTCTAAAAATTGTTGTTTCGGGCTCAGTACAGTACCAATAACACATTTCATTAAAATTTCGCGAAAATATTCAATGTACAGACACGAACTTTTTACTACTTTCTTATTAGTTTATAGGGTGACTTTAATATATGCAGCCAAACTCATACTGGAGGCTTGGTAAGTGATCAGTAACACGGATTTATAACACTTTTTGCTGATGATTGATTTTGTAATTGACTCGGGGCTGGACTTGAATTTGTAAGGAACAAACCCGAAAAGACTAAATTACGAATTTCACAACAATGGTCATCGAACCTTGTTACTGAGCACTTACTAAGTCTTCAGTAAGAATTTGGCTTAATTTATGTACTTAATACTCGGTTAGTGCTTAGTAAGAAGGTGCGATGACCCTTTTTGTGAAATTCGTAAATTATTATTTTCATGTTCACACAATACAATACAATACAATATTCTTTATTGCACACCAAAAGACAAATAAAAAACAATAAATTTTAAAATATAAGTTAGCAGGGTACAATTGGCGGTCTTATCACTAAAAGCAATCTCTTCCAGACAACCTTTGGATGGAAGAACTCTTAAAAATGAAAAGGTTCACTCCAAACGCAAGCCCAGCTCTCAGTCAATGACTACAGGTAGTCAGGATTTTATTTTGTGAAATTAGCAAAAAGTGTTATTGATCCATATTACTGATCACTTACCAAGCCTCCAGTATGAGTTTGGCTGCATAAATTAAAGTCACCTTATATATAGATTATCATCAAAGAGAACAAACACATTATTTCCACGAAATTAGTAAACCTTGCAAGGTCTGTCTATAGATGTCGGGTTATTCGCTGGTAGCTGCGAATGCCAAAAGAAGATATTTATGTTCAGTCTGCGTGTGCTTATATTAATAAACCGTGCAAGGTTTGTCTATAGATGTCAGGTTATTCGCTGGTAGCTGCAAATGCCAAAGGAGATATTTATGTTCAGTCTGCGTGTGCTTATATTAATAAACCGTGCAAGGTTTGTCTATAGATGTCGGGTTATTCGCTGGTAGCTGCAAATGCCAAATAGTGATATTAAAATTTATGTTCAGTCTGCGTGTGCTTATATTATTAAACCGTGCAAGGTTTGTCTATAGATGTCGGGTTATTCGCTGGTAGCTGCAAATGCCAAAAAGAGATATTTATGTTCAGTCTGCGTGTGCTTATATTATTAAACCTTGCAAGGTTTGTCTATAGATGTCGGGTTATTCGCTGGTAGCTGCAAACGCCAAAAGGAGATATTTATGTACAGTCTGCGTGTGCTTATATTAATAAACCGTGCAAGGTTTGTCTATAGATGTCGGGTTATTCGCTGGTAGCTGCAAATGCCAAAAGGAGATATTAAAATTTATGTTCAGTCTGCGTGTGCTTATATTATTAAACCGTGCAAGGTTTGTCTATAGATGTCGGGTTATTCGCTGGTATCTGCAAATTCCAAAAGGAGATATTAAAATTTATGTTCAGTCTGCGTGTGCTCATATTATTAAACCGTGAAAGGTTTGTCTATAGATGTCGGGTTATTCGCTGGTAGCTGCAAGTGTCAAAAAGAGATATTTATGTTCAGTCTGCGTGTGCTTATATTATTAAACCTTGCAAGGTTTGTCTATAGATGTCGGGTTATTCGCTGGTAGCTGCAAACGCCAAAAGGAGATATTTATGTTCAGTCTGCGTGTGCTTATATTAATAAACTGTGCAAGGTTTGTCTATAGATGTCGGGTTATTCGCTGGTAGCTTCAAATGCCAAAAGGAGATATTAAAATTTATGTTCAGTCTGCGTGTGATTATATTATTAAACCGTGCAAGGTTTGTCTATAGATGTCGGGTTATTCGCTGGTAGCTGCAAATGCCAAAAGGAGATATTAAAATTTATGTTCAGTCTGCGTGTGCTCATATTATTAAACCGTGCAAGGTTTGTCTATAGATGTCGGGTTATTCGCTGGTAGCTGCAAATGCCAAAAAGAGATATTCATGTTCAGTCTGCGTGTGCTTATATTAATAAACCGTGCAAGGTTTGTCTATAGATGTCGGGTTATTCGCTGGTAGCTGCAAATGCCAGAAAGAGATATTTATGTTCAGTCTGCGTGTGCTTATATTAAATATAGCTTTTGCCCGCGGCTCCAACCACGTCGAATGGATTTTCGTGGAAATAAGGAAAACAAAAGAATATGATTTTTGAACGACAATATGCAACGGTCACCATGTTTTTACCAAAGTGCTGATAAAGACTAATCACATAAGCCCAAACTCGAAGGGTCTGCTGTTGTCCGTTGAGGAAATCTCGTACCCATCTTCCAGTCCCATCATCAGACCCTGGTCACCATGTTTTACCAAAGTGCTAATAAAGACCAATCAAATAAGCCCAAACTCGAAGGGTCTGCTGTTGTCCGTTGAGGAGATCCCGTACCCACCTTCCAGTCCCATCAGCAGACCCTGTCACCATGTTTTACCAAAGTGCAAATAAATACCAATCAAATAAACCCAAAATCAAAGGGTCTGCTGTTTTCCGTTGAGGAAATCCCGTACCCATCTTCCAGTCCCATCACCAGACCCTGGTCACCATGTTTTACCAAAGTGCTAATAAAGACCAATCAAATAAGCCCAAACTCTAACTCTGTATCCGTTGAGGAGATCCCGTACCATAACTTCTAATTATTACCAGTAGAATAGTAAATTCCTAAAAACTTTTTTTCCTGAGATCCGATTTTAATGAAATAAAGCCAATATTCTATTCCAAATTACGCTCTGTACAGCTGTAGGAACTACATGAAAATCCGTTCAGTAGTTTTGGAGATGTGCGTGAACAAACAGAGAGACAGAAAAGAATTTTAAAATCGATGATTAGTGTCCTATTACTCTTTTCTAGTCACCCCCTTTCTATTTCTATTACTTTTCGTAAATGTACGGACACAGCGGTTTCTACTGTTTTAATATAAGTATTGATTGATGATGATACTGATATTGATACTCGTAACCTGAGCAATAAAATCAAAGAATCTCTTCTAAGAGCACGTTTATAATCAGTTAATCGAAACTTATCTTTTTGCTGTTGATTTGAACCGAATTAATACATAAATAATTCATATTTACCTTCTTCCTACCCTCCCGTATAATTTACGTTAGTATAAAATTCTCATTTTGAAAACGTTTCAGTTATGAAAACTCAGATTTATGATTTTCAGTGGCTTCGATACGGAGCCGTTACACGTTTATGTAAGGATTACGTACGCTATGTGATCGTAAAACGATTTTACGATTCTACAAATACGTACCCACCCTTTAGAATATCAGATATATTGTATCGATCATTGACTAAGCCAATTTATGGCATCGCGGGCACGTGTCTTCACTAAGGTAGTAGGTACTCAAAGAGGAATGTATTCATTATGTTCGTCCATAAATATACTAAGTGTATATAGTTAATTTAAGCCTAAGAAACCCTTAGATTTAGACGACGTGAAATTTTGAAAAAAAGGCCATGTGCTCCTCAGGCTCTTTGTGTGTTTAAATGACTTGCTACAATATTTTAAATCACATATTGTACTGATCATACTTACTTTAAGAATAAGATATGTTTATTGTCAAACCAAACAGAAAACAGAAGACAGAGGTACATACAGGTATTCACAAACATAGATTAAATTAACACTAATACATATAGGTACATGCACAACATAATTATTTGACAAAGGGAGAGTGCTCAGCTAAGGTGCTGGCTACCCCGCGTAAGAGGTCTCTAGCGCTGATTTACTACCTTTGTTGTATGACTCTTGCTGACTCTTGACATATTTCACCTTCCCATATAGGTATCCATCATAGTAAGTATGGTATATTTTTGTTATGGAAAGATTTTTTTCTAAGATGTTCACAGGCGTGCCGAGCAGTTAAGAAAAAAAATATTTGAAATAAAATGTACCTACGGATTTCGTAAATGTGGTTGTTGTACAGTCGCTTGCAGGTCAAGCTCCCTATTTAATAATAATAATAATAATAGTATCTTTATTAAAATAAAACATTTTATATATATTTTGAATAGTGTTCTCTAGTCGCTACACTAGGATTCCCTTTATGCTGTAGGTAACTAGTCTCTAACGCTTTGCAATTGAGTACATTTTGTTATAATTTACTAAAACTTGTAGAGGAATATAATGGCTATGACGCCGCAATAAGAATTAGTAAAATTACCGTCACCAAGCGGATATAAACACCAAAGAATGAAGGTATAGTTAAATCTGGGGGCACGGCTGTGCCCCCGCCAAGTCGAGCTAAAAAGCGGCACGCTGTACCATCCTTTTCTCGAAGCAGTTCAGGCTATTTTCGGCCCCCTATAACTTCGTTGTGGATAAAACTAGAATCCTGAATTTTTTGTAACAAGCAGGCATTGTATAAACGCGGTATATTTTAAATTTCATTCAATTTGAACCAGTAGTTTTAAAATTATAACTAGTCAAAGTTTATCAATTTTGCCACTCACTCACTGACTGACTGGGCACTTCTAGCTTCTAGCATTCAATTTGAAATACAATTAGTGTTTAGTGTATAAATCAAGGAAAAACTAAATTATTTTTGCAATTTCGGTCCAGTGCTTTAGATACACCAACTACATAAATAACTTTGTAATCCAATAAAAATATATAGGATTACAAAGTTACATTTTCAGTTATAAATAGAATGTATCGGAAAGGAAAAAAAGTAGGACTATCTACAAAAAGAAATGAGATGCCACCAAAAACAAAACTTGTAAGAAAACCAAGTCTCGCAACTTAGTTCTTCTACTGTAAAAAGTTGTGAGATCCATGTAAATCCAAGTCGATTAATTTCTTCGTAGAATCCTAATTATGAACTCATATTTGTTTACGAACGTAAAGACGAAATTATATTTTCAATTTAAATGTAGGTTTCTAACAAAATAATGTAAAAAAAATTGTGATTAAAACACAATTTAGTATAACAAGTAGTATGACAAAAGGAGCTTAGCCCATACTGCTAAGTATTACTGTCGTTTCAATAGGGAATTGTTCGAATGATGGTCACACTTATGACCAAACCCATGCGCGGTGGACTGCGATTGGTTTGAAAGATAGTAAAACTTGTGACCGGACCCTTGTTTCACAAGTGCGGTGTACCGCGGGATTTTGGCGCCATAATTTAGGTTCGTTATTTATTAATTAAATATTTAATTTGGTTTTGCTGCTTAAATGTTTTGTTCTGGCCAAAAATGTCTGACAGCACTGATACTGAGCAACAAAAATTACAAACAATTAAAATTAAAAAATCTCTCTTCTTATGTTACCTAAATTTTATAGATTAAAAAATAAAAAAGTACCTATTGCATTAGTTTAGATAAATTAGTGTATCAAACTACATATAACTAGGTATTAAAACATTCGCGTGATACTTTTAAAAAACTAGTCTATGGCTCATTTTTAAACTAACACGTGTTTAATAACCTCTTTATGTATATAAGAGTTTCATAAACTACTATTTTATATGTGACTTCATTGAAGATTTTTCTCATTTTTGCAGGATTCCAGATACGAGACTATCTTCTTACCAAATTTCAGCTCATTCAACGTATACTTACGGACAGACAAACACCAAAGCTTTACTATAAATAATGGCCTCCGTTAAAAGCAGAACATTAAGAAAATACTTGAAAAGTTGTAATGAAACAAATAAAATGGGCATTAGAAACGGAAGTAGATTACGAGTTTATAAAAAGTTTATTATCAACCGTCAAAGTCAAACTATAACTTCATTTTACTGTTTGTTAATGACTCTTTCATGAGCTTTTTCAAAAATTGCTGTAATTAAGTTCTCATAAAATTACTTTGATTGACTTTACAACGACAAACGATTGAGTGTTTTTCTTTTCTTATTAAATCATTAAGCTTTATTCACTAATTTATTTAATTATTTTGCCTAATTGTTAGCCTATATTTAATAATTTTAAGCATATATTTTGATAATTTATCAATTAACTAAATATAGGCTAACAATTTAAATTCATTGCGGCCCTGTACCGAACACTTTGTAAGTGTAAGGCTCAGTCAGAACAATAATTATACATCAATGGTGTAAGGATTAAAAGGTAAAACGAAAAATATCCAATTAAAAGCAGCTTTCTAGTTACACACTAAAGTTTCCGCAATAAAGTTACTTAGACAAGATTAAATATATCCAAGAAATTCTATTGCTACACATAAAGCACAAGTTCTTGGACATTATTGGACAGAAATACATTGTTACTTGTGCTTTATTCCAATTTGACTTTCAGATTTGATTAGAGGAACTAACTAGATACAAACTGTCTACTCCTCCGAAGCGTAAAGAATGGCCAGACCGCAGTACGTTATCTGCTTAGTTTAGTCTTGTTCCTGATTCGGAAACGTTCGATTCTGAATGCTAGCAGGATCTGACCTCTTATTGTCTAACTTCAATATCCATCGCTATAGCTTTCAAAAGCGTCGGCCTTGGCTAAAAATGATGTGTGATGGATGTTATTAAAAATGTTAAATAAAAATTGTATATAAATAACAGTTTGCCCAATAACCAGAATTATGAGGATAAATCTAAACGTAAGTTGTATCCAATGACTCCACCCTAAAACGTGTTGTTACGTATTGGACCCAATTTTAAAATTTTGTCTCTAGTGATTCTCCCTGGTTTGTGTATGTTGTGGCCATATCGTAAAATTGGCAATTTAATGAAGTATGGAATAAGAAATTTACGATAGTCATTCAACAAAAAGTCGCGACGGAGAGCGAAGCAAGGAAGAGCGTGTATACTATGCTGGTGATAATAAATTTGGGAGCCGAGTTGTGAGCAGGGAAGCGGGACGAGCGAGGCGATTATATAGTATGGTCGATCAGTTCATGATATGGTCAATTCCATGTTATGGTCACGACATAGAGATCAATCTGATTTTATGTATCGAATGCGCTCGAATCGGGTCCACGCAGTACATTACCTACTTAGTTTGTTCTGGATCGACACAAAACTTTATAACTCAAGGGAAAAGATTTATTATAATGAATTCGTATTGGGTTTCCTTGTGCGTGAGTAATTCTTGTGCATTCGAATCGTAAATAGTCGAGTTTGAGTTAATAAATTCTTTAGGACCATTTATCGTGAATCGAGCCGATTGAAGGGCTTAAGAGAGCAGGTTTGGCAAAGTACATAATGGCTTTTAGTTATCAGTGGTGGATAAAACTAAAGTTATGTGCTCACGATAGTTTGATGGAAATAGGTTTAGTTCACTGTTACCCTAAATCGTAAAAGTAATTTTAGCTGGTTATAATAAGCACAACCTGCCTAAAAGAAAATAAGTTACTCTCTTCTTCGTATACTCGTAAGGTGATTTTGTACGATTTAGCTAAATTCTTACTGGAGGAAAAAAATTGTTTATACTTTCTTAATTTCAAAGTTGTCGTCAGGTTGACATAATGAGATGCCAAAATTAAAATTTTGCAAATTTCGTGAAGATTAATTAAACTTTGTTGCTGATCACTTACCGAGTCTCCAATATGAATTTGGCTTATTTTAAAGTCACCTTATGAACGTCTCTTTGTCAGTTTATATGCTTATTTCTGTAGAAATATTTAGAAATTTCCTGGGCTGTGAATATGTAAATAGTACTTAGTTTTTATATGGGCCTTCAAAGTGTGAAATAAATGATTTTTATTTATTTAATATCACAAATTTGTGATTTCGTGCATTTTCATCGAACGTTTTTGTGAAACAAGTCGGCGAAAATACGACAGGGACTGCATGTTTTCTTTTATTGTGCAAGGGGAGCCACGGAAAAAATAGCCTACAATGTACACTATAACTGGAGCTTCATAATCAACGAAAAATTACTCGTTTCAAGTTTCAGTCGTCGTAATTGATGACGAACCGTGATACTATAATTTTGTAACTCCGTGACCTAAATTCCGAAATCTTCCATTTTCTCTCTCATAAATTGGAGCCATCAGATGCGTCTAATCCGGGCGTAACTTTGTTCACATCTGTCAATTTGAATCCGACTCCAGCGCACAAATCACCGATCTTTATTAGATTTCGGAATATTTATCGCGATGCCGACTGCGAAAGGAGACTGATCGCGTTACCTACGCTGACAGGCCAAACAAGATGAAGACGGTATTCTAATAAGAAATATTCTGTCTGGCTATTATAATACAAGAGGTATTTGGAAAATTTGTAGCCTAACAAGGAAAAAGGATAAAATTCTGACGAGGCTAGATCACGAGAGTACAGAGGATGGGGTTGCCACCTCAATGGACTTCTGCCATGGTGTCGACTGATGTGTGAACTCGCGCATATCCTGATAAAACAAGACTGTTCTTCTAAACAAAGCGGGACGTTTTTCCTCAATTTCTTCCCTCAAACATCTCAGCAGGTTACAGGAGAAAGCAGAGTACCTATATATTGATTAACCTTTTTCTAAGTAGTCTACCATTATTACACTTTTTGAATCTCAAAAAATTTAAGCCATCACTTTACTAGCCGATAAAACCCCTTTAGCCTTTTTAGGGTTTCGTAATCCGACAAGGAATCCTTATAGTTTCGCCACGTCCGTCTGTACGTCCGTCCGTCCGTCCGCGGCTTAGCTCAAAGACTATTAGTACTAGAAAGCTGTAATTTGGCATGAGTATACATATTAATCACGCCGACAAAACTATAAAATAAAATCATGAAAAAATATTTTTTTTGTCATCTATCATATAGTGTTGGTTATCGTTAGAAATATAAATAAAATATCGTTCAAAAACATTGTGGGAGTATGAAAACCATTTTTCGATTTAGAGATCCGTCGGCGAAATAGTAAGCTTTAAAGTGCACATTTTTGTTAGAGTCAAGCCAACCAGGTAAACGTTAGAGTTAGTGACCCCCCCCCCCCCCCCTGCCGGCTAAACGGTTGTTAATGGATATGTGAAAATATTCACAGAAGTAGCAGATAATATATAATGAATTTAAAAGGAAAACTATTACAGCTAAGTAGGCTTTACAGGTTCGAGCGGACTAGAAGTTTGGCGCGATCTGTATAGTAGACCAACTTATAACATGTACTGGGCAACTGGGCAACTAACACACTGCGCGTGGCCCAACACGCACTTTGCCGATTTTTATTAAGTCTTGCCGTGGAAGGAAGGACAGACAGGATTTTTTTAAGAAAAGAACTTTCTTAACAATTTCGCTGAAAAAAGCATTTTTGTGTGAAATACGCGTTTTTAAAGAGCGCGCGATGTTTCGGATGTCGAAAGAACGCACATTTTAAAACAATAATAAAACGTCACGGAGGTTAGTTCAACTTGATGCACATGGAGTGCTCAATGCAATAAGTTTTGCTGAATAATTTAATTTGTGGTTTCCGGCATAGGGAACCGTTTTGGTGAGACGATCGATCGATGCTTTTTGTTCTAAAAATACCGGAAGTACAAGTCTAGTTAGATCTTCGAGTAAATAAATCGTCACAGCATGAAACCCCAAAGGAGTGTCAAAAGTGTTTCCGAGTATGGTCTTTAACTAGAACATTGATGAGTGGTGAGCCGTATCTCGGACACAAATATATTTTGGACTAGTGGCGAAGGGTCCATATAACACGATTCTCATCGGCTTATTTAGGAAATGGCATCCATACTACATTTCTTTATTCCATGCTCTTCGCTTTATCAAACATTTCCATAAAATATTGGATGGATTCGATTGATGGTTCTTGGTGGAATATCATCTTGAATAAATTATACACAAATTCTTGTACTTTTATTCCACATATATTTATTTTTATTCTAACTTAGGCTACCGGTTTCGTATTACACATCATCGGGCCAACAAATTATTAATTATTTAACATGACAGAAAGAAAACAAAAGAAAACATTTTTAACAAGCAAATATAAAATAAACAGAGGTAAAACTCAATAAAACTCAATACGACAAATACACTTGGCTGACAGGGAGTTGCAAAGTACAAAAGAAAACATGTTTTCCTTGGTTGCTTTTCTGAGTAAGGCGATTTAATTGTCCAGCTTCCCTTTTTAAAATGTTCACCCTTTGCCACTGTTACGGAGCACACCACAACAAATGTCCTCCTACGGGATTTGAACCCGCATTCTTCAGATTAGTGGTCAAGACGTTAAAGGGACTAGCCACAGAGGTCTTTGTAATATTTTGATATGGTCATGAATTGTAAAATTATAACATACATTAAAAAATACCGTTATTTGATTTATTAATTACGGTTTTTTCAATGAGCCAGCTTGTAATCAGTTTTTAGGATTTCGCGCCCAAAGGGCATAATGGAGTCCTATTAATCGGCTGTGCCATTTCAAAACCTAACAAGGGCCTCTGGACAAATTACACAGAAGAGCCAAAAACAGTTAAGTCATGCCCTACTAAAACTATGAGACACAGCTGAACGAGAGTAAGTTCAAAAGAAGCGGCAAATCCTTGGCTTGCCATAGAATACGTTTTATTTATCCACGATCGATATAATTAATATATGTTACAATAAACATGCTATTTATTTAGCTAGTACTAATTACATATACAAAAAAATCACTGAGTATAGCACAAAATAATAAAAAAAAAAAAACTAGAGATTCATATAACCATGGCCTTCCTCGTCGTTTTCTTTGCTATTCTGCAGGCAAATTTTTCCCAGATTTTTCAATTTTTCTCTGTTTAGAGCAACATTCACCCAGTCTGTACCTGCGTTCAACACAATGTCCTCTTCCCAACGTCTTTTCTGCCTTCCTCTTTTCCTTTTGCCGATTTGTGGTTTCCAGCTGGTCAGGATGTTTGTCCATCTTAACTTCAGACATTCTTGCTATATGACCTGCCCAATGCCATTTCATTTTTAGGATGTATCTACTGCATCGATTAGTTTTGTTTTGCTTCTTTAGCTGGTATTTTTTGACAAAGTTTGATGTTGAGTTAAATTATGTTAAATTCAAATATTGGATGGATTCGATTGATGGTTCTTGGTGGAATATCATCTTGAATAAATTATACACAAATTCTTGTACTTTTATTCCACATATATTTATTTTTATTCTAACTTAGGCTACCGGTTTCGTATTACACATCATCGGGTCAACAAATTATTAATTATTTAACATGACAGAAAGAAAACGAAAGAAAACATTTTTAACAAGCAAATATAAAATTTTATATTATAAATATATGTGGAATAAAAGTACAAGAATTTGTGTATAATTTATTTATTATGTTAAATTCCTCCTAAGATATTTTGACATTTTGCATGATCTCTTTTGTGAATTGGCAAGTTTGGCAACCATATGTTAAACAACTGTCTGCAGCTTTCTTCTTAAGTATAACTGGGAACCTACTTTTAAAAATGTCTTTCATCGACCAGTTTCTCTTCCATATTATGTTACCGATTATCCTTATTTCTTCTTCTTTTTTGCTGCACCCTATATATTAGGACGCTTTTCTTTTACAGTAACAATGGCTGTTGAAATTAATTTTATACATTTAACACCAGGGACACCCATTATGCCTATAAATCCAAATTATGGATAATAATATATTATTATATAATTACTAGGCTTAAAAGTGTTTTTTTTGGCAAGTTTTTTTGCCGATTTTGACGATGCAGTTTCGTGGGCAATCACCTAAAGTGATGTATAAATCAAAAACCCGTTTTTTTTCTACACGTGTCCCATACTAGGTTTTAAAATGGCACAGCCGTAATGTCGCTCAGCTGCTTATCCGCCTGTCCGTCCGTATGTCACAGGTCTCTAGCTTGCAAACGGAATGAGGCAGAGATCTGAAATTTGGATATGCTATGTAGAATGTTGTCCAAAACCGAAAATGGAATTAAAAATATAATGTAATTTTTTTCAGGGGTGTCCCATAAGAAAAAGAAGTGAAAAAATATTTTTTTCCTACTCTGATATGTGGGGTGGGGTGTCATTTTCGAGAACTTTTTAATTAGACAAATTATTTTTGCAAATAAATAAATAATGAATTTTACACCATTTTTGTTACAGGATCTATTTACAAAACTTCACTAGCTAGATATTTTTTTTCTGTATATTATGGGTTATATACCCTCTTTAAACAACAAATACTGAAAACGGGTTAGGGTTACGTACCCAAATACTCTACAAACTTAACTTTCAGTTTTTTTTTTCATACAGTTTCTAGGCAAGTTTTCTAGTTATTAGACTTAATAGAATGATGCGGATGTCCTTCTCGCACTTGAACGGGTTTTTTATTATAATCTGTGCACTTGTCGCAGTTCTAATCCGTGCCATTCACGGTATTTTATAATCGCAATTTTTGAAACCAATCACATCACACTAATATTATAAATTCGAAAGTTTGTGTGGGTGTGTGTATGTTTGTTCTCTTTCACGCTGAAATGGCTGAATGGATTTGGATGAAATTTATTAAGAATGGTTATAGCTTATATAAGAACCATCAATCGAAACCATCCAATATTTATAGCTTATACCCTAACTTAACACATATGCTACCTTTTATTCCGGAAAAAAGCATATCTTTAAATCGAATAACACGCGGGTGAAGCCGCGGGCAAAAACTAGTTAGTAAATAAAACATTCTTTACTACAGTTATAATGTAAAATATATTGCACTTGTTTCTTGTACAAACTTCATTATCCACACTTATTATTTCATTTGTTGTTGTAGTCGAAAATGTAAATACAAAAAATAGCAGAAGGCTTTTTTATTGATACAAGATAATTTACCGTACACAAGCAATTTTGGCGATCTTTTGCCTTCATCAATTTATGGGCAGTTAAATTAGATTTATGTATAAAAGATTTTTACGAGCTTGATTTACATGCTTCAATAAATGTACATTTTTGAACTTTATCGTCACTTGTTCTTTGATTTACCTATACTCGACATAGGTATGTTTTTATTAAATTATACACGGAAAAAGCAAACCTCTAGGTAAACCGTCTTGATTCCATGTGCATGTTTAACTTCGCTAAATTGTTGACAGGCCAGAGATATTTAAGAAATTGTTTAAAATATTACGATCCCAAATTTTGAGCTTTTATACAAATTTTAAATATCACATTTTAAAGGAGTTCAAAGACTTTTACATTACATTTAAATACCTATAAGTTGTCAATTTTCCAAAAGAAATTACTGCGTAAATGTTGCTTGAGAATTACGTATTGAATTTTTTTTTTTCAAAAGCAAACTGAAGACATTTTTATAAAAAATACCTTTTTAAAATGGTTTATTATTAGCAAAATTATGTTATGCTTAATTAAGTAACAGTTTATATGGTATGATTATTTATAAATAAATCGGTATGAGTACCTAGATATATGCAATAATAGCGATAACCAAATGGATCTAGTTCGCTTTTATAAATAGCATCAAGGCACCATATTCGTACCTACTTAAGATTTTTCATGTTGTTAATGCTGTTATTGGTGGTTTCTTTTCGTTTTTGACCCTACGGAATAAGGAGACGATGACAGTCAACTTTGTATTTAGGAATAAAAGCTATAAGTTTATAATCTGTGCAAATATTTTGTTAAAATGATGGCTTAGAACGGTCGTTTGTTTTTGTATACCCTACGCTATCATTAAATACAAGCTCATCAGTTGTGGCTGCAGTTTAAAAAAATACAGCATTTTTATGTAGCGTATTAACTTTACATACAGTAGCAGTTGACATGGTAGAATTACCAATATTATTATGTTTTTTTAATATCTCAGAGAAACGACAATCTCCGAGACCATTATTTTTGTAAAAACGGCGTCATCAATCCTTTATTAGCAAGAAAAACGCTAGTTACATTCACATTCATCAAGGTACGTAAACGAAACAACAGGTGAAAATCGTTTGACCCAGTTTGGGAGAATACCCTTTATGGGACGTGACAGTGTTAAACCTTCAAGCAATCAATCACGGTGCTGTCCAAACTGGGAATACAATTATGAACTTAGTCTATGTCACTGGTACACGGACCGTCATGTTTGCCACAATGATTAATGAGGACATTGTATAAAATTGACTGTGGGAAAATCGGGAATTAGAGTGGTGTTTACTTTGAGAAAGAACGGTTTTTTTAGTGTTCCATAAAAAAAAACGGTTCAAGTGCGAGTGGAACTCACACGCCGAGGATTCCGTACTATACTTAAAATATATATGTATACAGGGTGATTGGTAATTAGATGCAATCCTTTGAAGGGGTTGTAGAAAAGAACAATTGCAGTCGATTCGACTACATAATGCCTTATGCAAAAGTGAACCATTTCTGGGATATTTTGAATTAAGCCTTTTTTGCTAAAGTAAACTTAAAAAAAAATATTTAAAAAACCAGCCAGTATTTTAGATTTTTTTATTTGTTTCGCTTTGATAACATCCCATCCAATAAACAATAATCCTAATATGCACATTCGCACGAATTCGCAATATCATTAGATATTTATTTAAAGTTTGATATATGCAATGCGATGGAAATTAGAGTGACTAAACCACATCAAATAGAAGCTATAGGATATAAGGAATGCTTACAATAAGTTTTCAGTAAAAAAAAACAATACATATCCGTACAATATCCCTTTTAACATCACCCGCAATCTGCCTTAGATATTTTTGCGCACGTGCCAGAATTGAGGGCCGGGTGGTCGCTGAAAATCGCTGCATGACTTAATTTCAAATTTTGTTGATTGCAACTGCAAAATATCCGCGTTCCATTTTTGACACAACGAAAATTATTCGGAATTCAAAATGCAAGTAGGTATTGAGATATTGTTACGACATGACTACTCGAATGGTGGGTAAGAAGTGTTTTCAAGTATAAACTGTGAAATGCAAGTCACAGTTAACACTCGTATGCCAACCTTTTACCGACGAATATTACATCCCAGCGTGATGGATGGCAGGTATTGGTGAGGCCTATCGCCATTCTTCGGGCACAAATATAAATGAAAGTTTATGAAGTTGCCGAAATTTCCTAACAGATTCATGATCTATCATTCCTGTATATAAATAGCTATTTCCATTTTTTTTTGTTTTAAATTTGGTTTTAAGGTTTTATATCTCCGTATTAAATTGTTTTTATTTTCAGTTTGATTACTAAAATATATTCCATCCATCCATCAGCCTGTTTCGTCCACTGCTGGATATAGGCCTTTCCAGAATTTCGCCAATCTTGGCGGTCCTCCTGGAAGAAATGCCCATACTCACACACGCTGGGCAGGCGGGTTGGTGAGCGCGGTGCCGAAACCCTTGCACTAGTGACGCCGCTGCCCGTCACCAGTCTGTTTTATATAAGGTTCGGCAATTGGGGATGGATAAACCGCCATCCATCGGTCCCAGGCAATGGTGGGCCGCCTGGTTTTGCCTAAGAGCTGTTCTCTTACTCTCTCCCAAATAACTTCGGGAGGATTTGCGAGTAAGATGGTGGTACCTCCACAGTCGAGCCCGGCATCAGCTCTACCACCTAAAATATATTATCTGTCCTGAAATAAAGTCTATAAAAGACAGTTCGTATTAAGTGTCATCAGTTTTCATGATAAGATTCTGAACTTTTCAATAAACTCATTATGGTTTCTGTTAGCTTAATGTTGTCTCATTCATATACAATTTATTTTGTAAATTTTGGATTTGTCATTCCTAAAATAAATAGAAAAATGTTTGTACTGAAAATTAAGTTTTCTTCAAATTCTCGATAAAAAAGGGCTATTTCATAGGTAAATACCTATTATAACAATATGTACCTATTTGGTAAATGTTCTAATAAACTCCACTAGGTACATACCACATAATTGTTTGTATGGTGAGTGTTTGTACGTTAAGTCTGTGACATTCAAAAGGGATTAAGCTATTAGCATATGACAGTTCATGTAGAATTATACCAATTAATGCCACAAACTGGTAGTGATGTTTATCAAATCAAATCAAAATCCAAATCTACAAAATATAAAATAGATACAAAAAGTATACTTTCTACAAGTCAAAGTTAAGCTTTACAATAAATATCTTTAGAATAAACAAAAATAAAAAAATATATATGTATATACTAATAAGGGAAATACATACAACAAATATTTAGGTTGGGCTACAAAAATGTAATTATACACCTACATAAAATAGAGAAATCTAGGAATAAAAATTTACATTCTGTACAAATAGTACTGTCGAGGAAATTTTTAGCCTTTTTTCAATTTTGTTTTTTTCTGCCTATCACTAGGAAGCGTGTAATTTTATAACATTATTTGTGTCTCTATCGGCCGGGAAACGTGCACGTGAGGTCGTGCGAGACAGCATTACTTAGTTCAAAATATTTATATTTCGTAGTTCACTGTTTATTCAACTATTGTCTTAAAAGTAGGCTAAAGAGTCCTTTTTAATGAAAAAGTATGTAGTTTTGAGTTAGGTTTCATTTTGAAATTATATTATTTGGCGTGAAACTGACTTACCACAATCTTAAATAATATTGTTTTTTTTTCTTAGCTACAAAATATAATCAAGTTTGATTAGTTATTTTCTAAATATGATCGATCTTCGTTTCTATGGAGTACGCTCGCGGGATAGTCCTTTTAAGAGCGAAAAGTGCATGGAGGAACTTTCTGCGATGATCCATAGAGTGCTAATAATGATTGGTGGCGAAATTTGGGAAAGACCTGTGTCCAGCAGTGGACGAACACATTCTGATGGATGGATGGATGAAATAAATATAGTTTGACCTTAGTTATTTGTAACACAAATATAGAACGTATATACGTATTATACATATATTGGGAAAAGTGCCTCGACCCACTTTTTGCTCCCATTACTAGGGCAATAGGGGTGGAATGTGGATCTGCGCAATTTTCTCCAATTGTACAAGTCCCGGAAAACAACAGAAGCACTTAACATATTTGTTAGTCCCCATACAAAATATTGAATTTCGCATGTATTCTGATTAATAATTTTAAGTAATACTTAATAACTAGGAAAAAAACGTACACTTCTAGTACACCCATATAAAATACTACATTTAAAATCTTTATTTAACCGGGTCTTTCAGAATCCATGTACCAAATAAGTTGTTTTTCAGTTGCGCTGAAAGTGCGAGTTGATGTTGAAAAAAGACAAACAAATACCAGGAGGGTTGGTTACAAAATGTACCTAGGTATGTAAACTATATTTTCAATGCAAAGTTCTATTTTATATGTAAAGTTCTATTTTATATGCGTCTAATCCGTTGTCAAAGTCAACTTTACCGCACGAGTGTTTAATGTTTTTTTTAAATTTATTTTTTTGGTTTGTTTTCCCCACCGAGTGGGAAGGCAAATGAACTTAGCTCATGCAGCCATGTCCGAGGTGTTTTATTTTTTAAATTTATCGAAAACAGTTGCCAGTCTTATCTTGTGTATTATAGATAGACATGACAGATTCAGTTTGATGCGTTCATAGGCTGCGTTCAATTTGATTGTTGAAATGAAATGAAAACTGTTTAAACGACATTTTGAGTAGGTAGTAATTTTACAAATTGAAAATTCTGATGAAACTTAACCGACCAATATTTTGATATAATATATAAAAAATTAAAATATATCGTCACGACATGAATCCCCAAGGGGGTGTCAGAGGTGTTCCGGGTGTGAACTGTGAAATGCAAGTCACAGTCCACACCCGGTACACCCGCGTTTCACCGACGATTATTACGTCAAACGTGTTAGGTAGTGAGCCCTATCGCCGTTCTTCTGGCACAAATACACTCTTTTAGGGCATGCAGGTTTCCTCACGATGTTTTCCTTCACCATTCAGCAAGTGGTAAGTATTAAATACTCTGCAGATAAATTCTGAAAACTCATTGGTGCATGCCCCGGCCGGGGATCGAACCTGGATCTCAAAAGTTGAGAGGCCAGCGTTCTACCCCTAAGCTACCGCCTTTTTTTAAAAATAATATATATGTAACAAGAAGGATACTGAAGTCTGGTTAAAATAAACTTCTTGGTAGGTAACCTCATTTAATCGTAATATAAATAGAATTTTTTGTCAAAAAGTTTTTATATGCGAGTTTGCGAAATGATACTGGCCACTTGCATTCTCTGTACATTATTTTAAAAAAATACAACGTTATCGATCGGTCTTCCTTTATAACAACATTCAACAGAATAATTTCAGACAGCCATTGTTGTTTATATTATTCGAATAAGCTGGTGGAGTCGAATTATGTTATGTATATGACTGGAAGCAGCCTTTGAACGCATCAAAATGAAAGCAGCTTATTTTCGTCAAGTTGGCAACTTGCGTGCAAAGAAAAAGAATGCCCGCCTAAAGTTCATGTCAAGTAAGTATTTATTGTTTGTTTGTTTCTTTGATTACGCTTAATTTATTTACTCACACTATGCATTGAAAAACGTAGTATGATACACGTGCGTAAGGGCAATAACTTACTTGTAACGTTTAAAACCAATGAGTTTTGCCGTTATTCGTACAGGTACTACGCCAAAGGAGTGGAGCAGGAGCCTGGTCATTTTGTTCTTCAAAAAAGGGGACAAAATCCTACTAAAGAACTGTAGACAAATCGCACTCCTGAGCCACACCTACCAGCTGTTCTCAAGAGTTATCACGAATCGTCTCGCTCAACGATTCGACGACTTCCAACCTCCAGAGCAGGCTGGGTTTCGAAAAGGCTACAGCACCGTGGACCACATTCACACGCTAAGGCAGGTTATACAGAAAACCCCAGAGTATAATTAGCCTTTATGTCTAGCGTTTGTGAACTACGAGAAGGCCTTCGTCTCCATCGAAACTTGGTATGTTCTGCAGTCCTTGCAGCGATGCCAAGTTGACTGGCGTTATGTAGGGATGTTGAAATGTCTGTATGACTCCGCTACGATGTTCGTCCAAGTACAGGATGTACAAACAATACCAATACATCTTCAGCGCGGCGTGAGACAGGGAGATGTTATTTCCCCAAAACTTCGTATAAGCTATTGCCTTCTTTACGCACTCGTAGCATAAACTACTATTTTTAAACAATACGACATGAAATAAAATGTGAGAGAATCAACTTTCCTCACTTCATTCCCACACAATGTACAACTCTGTCACAACTCATTATAGTTGAAACAACAGGTACTCTCAGCTAATAGCGGGATGGTTCTCATTCCCCAGAGCTACGAGTTATGATGTTTTAATATGCTTACTTCAGTGCGAGAATGTTGAGTCCGCACAAACTACACTGACGAGGCTAAAGTAGAATTTGTGTGACAATAATATATTTGTACGTACAGTCATAAAATTTATGCAATATTTGAGATTTTGTTTCGGTGCAAATAAAATGTCTTTTAATACACTCGCGGCCACGTATTGCTACGGCGTAGTAAGGGCTACGATCTCATAGTTTTCCCGTTTTGTAGACACTCTACCACGAAGTCCGATCGCAAATACTCGTTATGGGCAACGTACTGAAAATATATATGTATGTTTTGTGTATGTTGTAATAATAATGTAAGGTGTCATTTATTTATTTAGCCAAATTCATACTGAAGAATCGGTAAGTAGTCAGTATCAAGGTTCGATGACCCTTTTGGGTAATTCGTTTTTTTTTCTTACAAACGCAAGCCCCAGCCCCAATTCAATACTAATAAAAACTAAAATTCTCTTTTTCAAATTGCACATTAAATGTTATTGATCACAAATCAAGCATCCAGTATGAATTTAGCTTCATCAAGAAAAGTCACTCTGTATTGTAATATTATATAATGTAATATTATATAAGCGATTCATATATTGTACGAAAACAACCAAACAAACCTTTGATAATGCTTTGACAGCGAAACCGGTAAGGGAAATTAATATAAATAAGTGGACAAGTACAAGTGTTTATCAAACAAAAAATGTTTCAAAAGTTCCACCAAGTGCCAACAATCACGAGCATCAACTCTATATAAAACTCAATCAACAAAGTTAAAATTGTCGTTAAATATACCCCTATCCATGCCTTCTTCGATAATAAACTAGTTGTCACTCTAAATTATTCAGTTATTTAACGTTGACTGTTATAATATAACTTATAACTCTGCCATAATTATGAATGGCACCTCTTATTGGATCGTTTAAAGATCAGCTGTACATCTTTTGCATTATTCATAAATAAATGATGAAATTGAAAATTTCGTTGAAAAGATTTTCGAAATCTTGGAATACCTAGTATGTTCATTGTCCATGTATACGGTGTTGTTTTGTTTAACAAAAGCACTTTAAAGCCGTGTATATTTTGTTTTGAGTTTCCCAAAAATATTTACTGCAACGCTGCAAATGTTGCAATATCGTAGTTTGCTAGGAATAGCCGGTTTTAGAAGCAGTTCTCTAAATGGGGTTGAACATGTAGAGAGCTGCGTTCTAAAATAAACGGGATAAAGTCATCACATCAGACCATTTAATACGGGACCTGGCAAAGCGCGGCTCTTACTACTGAAATTATTCTGCCGTTTTCCACGGGAGGGGAGGTAAACACGCACAGCACACATTTACTCATTCACGCACACTCCTGAGAAAAATTGATATGTCACACTAAATCAAACGCTGCAACACAAACACAAAACGTGCACACAAGCAAACTTAAAAGAACAAATTGTTCATGTACTTCGGCAGAGGGGGATAAGTGCGCTTGCCTAGTCCCGTGTTAAATGGTCTAAGATTTAAGAGGATCTGTGAAGCACATAACATGTAATTCTGTAAATGTTCTGTGCTGTGAAGTAATTCCCATCTCTGTAGCTACAATGTACCTTCATGGGTGGCCAAATTATTAGGGACAGTCCCTATTTTTTGTAATTTTTGGTTAAAATGTATTTTGTGAGTAAATAACTATATATTATTCTTAATGTTCTTTCTGATGTGTTTTGTTTCTGGTATTTTGTTTTTGAAAAAAAGCGGTAATTTGTCATTTCATTTTGACTTTTAAATTGTGAAAATTATTGATATGGGTTATTATTATTAGTTATTTTAGTTTCTGGAACAATTATTTGCAAGTTTTTTTGATACAAGACTATTTTAACGTAAGTCTTATGTAAAAATTATAAGTTTTTCAAATTTTAATGCATTTATTTAGATTTGGCCGACACGTAACCGTGATACTACGTATTTGTATTTTTTCAGTAGGTATGGGAAAGTCTTCAGACATATCCCCAAGAAAATTACGGAGATAGAAACCCTGTTACTTCATTCCTCATATTCCCAGAGGAAGATAGCAACAGACACAGGTGTTTCGAAGTCAGCCGTCAGCAGGATTAAAATAAAAATTGATAATTAACTGCCTCTAACAGTAAACCGTGTTGGAAAATGTGGCAGAAAAAATATCACTAGCCCCCGTGATGACCGTAAAATCAAGGACATTAGTCTTCAAAATCGTAAAAAGAGCGTGGCACGACTGACTGCAATCATAAACTAGGAAGGAATTGCCCTGTCTAAAAGGAAGAGAACCTGATGGGTCGTCGCCCAGTCAAAAAACCACGGCTGACTGAGGCCATAAGAAAAATCGACTGCAATGAGCCAGAGAACATCGGAAAATGACTGTTGAGAACTGGAGTCGAGTAAATATACCAACTATAAATTGTTAGAACCCTGAATGATGTTATTTTTTTGTAAAATGTCCGACGAGTCGACTTTTTTGTGGATAAAAGCTCATTTGTTCGACGTCGTCCAGGACAGCAACTCCACTCGGACTGCCTTGTCGAGAGGCTTAAACACCCTGTTAGCATAATGGTTTAGTCTGTTATCTCGGCCAAGGGTATGGAACCCCTCTATATCATGGAAGGGACCATGAGACAAGACCGGTATAAGCGAGTACCTGAAAATAAGCTTCTGCCTCAACTTCAAGAATGGTTCCCTGATAATTCAGAGTTTGTGTTTATACACGACTCGGCACCTTGCCATAAAGCCAGGAGTGTTACTGCGTTCCTAGCTGATAAAAACGTGTGTGTTTTGCCTTGGCCAGGAAATTCGCCAGATATGAACCCCATAGAAAACCTATGGGAACTCACGAAATGGGAGATTGCCAAAGAAGTCATCACCACCAAACAGCAAATAGTTGAAACCCTTATCAGAATTTGGCATCATAGCGTCGATATCCGGCACAAGGCAAAAGTCTGCATAAACAGCATGCCGGACGCCTGGAAGCCGTAATCGCAGCAAAGTTTGGAATTACCAAATATGAATTAAAAAGTGTTTTAGACTGTGCAGTCATCACTTTTTTTTATAACACGTAAATTAGTATAATTTATTATTTAATGTTGTTTTTATTTCTTAATAAATCACTCTAACGAATAAACATATTGATAGATATTAAGGCACTTATTCCCTCATCAAATTCACTCCAACGTGAACATTTAAGAAAATGTATACTGTCCCTAATAATTTGGTCACGCATGGTATTTTTTATAAATTTGATAGCTGCCAAACACAATGCGTCGCAACAAAGTTGATTTTCTTTGGTTTTGCAAAAAAATCTAAAAATCTACTTTAGAAATTAAAATTGGGGATTTATAAATGTTTGGTTACGTCATATTTTTTGTTACATACTTTGTTACGTATTGTTGTCGTCAGGTTGATTTTAGTACGCATAATTATGTCTATATTTGTGCTTCGAATTTATAAGGAAACTATGTATTTCAGGACAACCATCGTTCTAACACTAACTGTTTCACTACCTTTCTGCAGTTTGTAATACTTTTTTATAGTTTCGAAACGTTATTTCAAATGTTAACAAAAAGAAAACATAACTTAGAACACTTAAAACGCCCTGACGAATTTAACTACGCAGAATGTTAAAAAAAAGCGTTTCGGATGCCTAAGGAAAAGCACCTCGCGTTAATGGTCAGCTTACGGTCGGATCTGGTCTTACAAAAACTTCGGGACTATTCAAAAACTTAAAAATGATCGTTATACGACCTCAGGAGCCATTTCACAAAATTACGCTTTTTGTATGGCGCGCCTTTAATAATTTTCTTGGAATTTATAAATGAAGTTAATTATGTTTTAGGGACTAATTAAATGAAAGGATTGTTAATAAAATTTCAGAATGAGATTAGTTAAGGATTATAGGTAATTCTGATATTGAATTTTTATTGTATTACATAATTCTTTATTTATTACCAAATAACTGGTCAAGTCCAAGTTACACTCTGAAGGTTCCGTACATACCGTTTAATACATAAACGCATTCCAAGATTCCATTATGAGGGACCAAACTCACTTGACACTTACAATCCAAGGGTTTAATTAAGTTGTTTATCCATTTCTTCTTAGACATGTGACATAAGACATGTTTCTGATTTGAATTTTCTTGAGTTAGTCAAGTGGAAGTACCCTATAGGTTTTCATGATTACGTAAACGTGATTACAGACCTGTTGCGGTGGTTCCGACGGTATCTAAGGTCATGGAGAACGGGATCAGCACCCGGCTCACCGAGTACCTGGCATCGACGGAAGCGCTGTCGGACCGGCAGTACGCGTACCGCGCGGGTCGGTCCACGACTGCGCTTGCGCGCGAGGTTGTCCGTCGCGTGCTCGAAGCTCGGGAACACAAGCTGCACGTTGCGGTGCTGTGCTGTGATCTTTCCAAAGCCTTCGATGTAGCCGATCATCGGATATTATCTGATAAAATTCGGCACTACGGCATCGAAGACAAGTCCCACGACCTGCTCACCGATTTCCTGCGAAATAGATCGCAAGTGGTAGTAGGTGGTGGTGGTAAGATAAGATCGCAGCCGTTGACGACGTTTATGGGCGTGGCACAGGGCTCGTCTGTATCCAATATTCTCTTCACACTCATACTGAATGATTTACCGGAAGCCATACAGACCAGCCATATATTGATGTATGCAGAAGATATCGCTGGAGTTGTAGTAGCCCCAAACGTAATACAGCTCGAAAAACGTCTAAACGAAACGGCATCGCAGCTGGCACAGTGATTCCAAACGAATGGCCCTGTCCTTAATCTCAAAAAACCAACTTCCTTCATTTCGACCTATCAGGACATCCCCCAGAGGATCTTAACGTCTTTGTTGATGGCGTTAAAATTGAGCAAGTGAGGACTTTCTAGAAAGACCTTTCTAAGCTTTGAGCTAGACCGCAGCCTCACATGGGCATCGCACATTGACAAGCTGTGTGCGCGGCTGGGCAGCGCATGTTTCGCTCTGCAACGCCTGTCTTATACAGTACCACGCGACGCGGTTCGGACGTGTTACTTTGCGACCGTACACTCACTCCTTCAATACGGCACCGAGCTATGGGGACGCGCCGCAGACTGGGAGCGCGTCTTCCGTATGCAAAAACGGGCCGTCCGAGCGATTGTGCAGGTGTCGCAACGTACGTCAGCCAAGCCCTAATTTATAGAGCAGAATATTATGACGCTGCCCTGAATTGTGATTTTCCAGATTGCAGTCTATGCGCGTGCGAGCCTGCACTTGTTTAAAAGACATAGTGATATCCACAGGTACCGCACGCGCAACGCGGACAACCTCGGTAACCTCAAGCGCAGACTCGAAAAGTCCTCACGATCAACTCATATCATGGCTCCATCAGTGTACAACAAACTCCCGGCTGAAGTTACAGCCGCAACCACTTTGCAGTCGTTTAAATCCAGGCTGAAACATTGGCTTCTCGAGCGGACGTTTTACAGTGTGGACGAGCTGCTGATAGATTCATTATAACTATTATTAGAATAGGAACTTTTTACTTTGCGACGTAAATATTGTAATTGACATGTTTCAACTTTTTGACATTCAAATTTTATTTATTATTGAGATAACTATGTATACTTTTTTCTTTATTTTTATTTTTATTTATTGTGTTGTGTCCTGACGTATAATGACAATTGATTGCCTTGGATTGAGTTACAATTATGTCTAGGATTTACAATTTATTGTATGATGAGTGGTCTGACAAAGAGAAATAAGGTAATATAGCGACAATTGCTTTTATTTTATTATTTCATATAATTTTTCGCAGGTGTATTATAAAACGTCGTTTGATACACGTGCGGAAGTGTTGATATTCTCGTCCCGACTGTTTTTCCTCGACTACCCTTAATATCAACCTTTTTGCACTTGCATCAAAATGTACTATTTTAAGGGTTTATACGGTACACGTAAATTGGAGATGAATTTTTTTCTCATCTATCCCATAGTGTGGGGTATCGTTGGATACAAAAAAAAATTAATTGAAAACCATTTTTCGATTTAGGGATCCGTTGGCGAAATATTAAGCTTTAATGTGCAAATTTTTGTTAGAGCCAAGTGTCTGCCGGCTAAACGGTTGTTTATGAATATGTACAAAAAATCACACAAGTAGTATATATAATGAAGTTAAAAAGAAAACTATCACAGGTAAGTAGGCTTTACAGGTTTATGAGTACAGGTCGCGCCAAACTTTTAGTCCCCTCTAAACACCACAATGTATGGGCCGTTCTTCTAAATGTATGGGACTAAAAGTTTGGCGCGATCTGTATTAGTAGACCAACTTATAAAATGAACCGGGCAACTACGGAACCCTAAACTGCGCGTGGCCCGACACACACTTGGCTGGTTTTCCATTTTGAGGTACCCCAAAAATTGTTGTAAGCTGTCTACCTACATTAATCGGGTTGACGGAAGTCTTTTTTGGGTTCCGTAGTACGTAAAAGGAAAAAGGGACCTTTATGGTGAGACTCCGTTGTCCATCACAGCCTCATAATTTTAGCACCATTAAAGATAAAGACTTGACATTTAACATTTTTTAAATTGTTTAAAATATTTCCAATACAAAAGAGAGAAAAATAAAAAAATAAATCCTAAAAAATACAATATGGGTATCAAATTGTAGATATTAAAGAGCTGATTATAAAAATATATCCTTTAACTATATTTACTGTCACCGATTACGAGAAATCTTTTAATAACCACAAAAAATGTATATCCCCCCCTTATTTCCAAAACAAGTGGACTGAAAAAAATAAAAAATATGACGATTATAGGCCATAACTGGCCAATTAAAGGAAACCTATAGCGATTAAAAAAGTTGATAAAAATGAGAAATAAAAAAAAATGAAAAAAATATATATATATAATATATTGTACATATATATTACAAAATACAATATGGGTAACAAATTCTAGACATTAAATAGCTGATTATAAAATATATACTTTCACTATACAGGGGTAGGCACTCGAAGTGTTACCAACTTTAAGTTGCTATAGCAACCAAACTGTTTACAATATGGCGCCCATTTTTTCACAGTCGTAAGTCTATTGTATTGTTCTTAAACATACAGAAGCTCATTGTTTTTCGTCGCTGCTAAAAAAAGTTATCCAGATGGAATTCAAACGCCCCAGTGTCATTACTTTGTATTTGGCTGGAAAATCGCAACCAGCCATTGTTAATGCGCTACGACATTTACATCTGAATAAAATGTTTGTGTATCGGACCATCACGCGTTACAATGATACGGGTAGCATCAAGAAACGCCATGGAGGTGGACAACCAACAACAGCAACATCATCAGAAATGGTTCGAAAGGTAAAGGCTAGAATTAAACGAAATCCACGACAAAGCGCAGTTAAATTGGCGAAAAGTCTTAATGTATCTGCCCGGAGCATAGGACGCATATTAAAAAATAAACTACAACTGAAGCCTTACAAAATACAAAAAGTGCAAGACTTGACACTTGCACAAAAGGCAGTTCGCCTAGAAAGAGCTAAGGAGTTAAAGCACTTGCACGTTGATAGCAAGCTTGAAAATTTGGTATTTTCCGATGAAAAAATTTTTACGGTTCAGCAATATGTGAACAAACAAAATGATCGCGTATGGTTAAAGTGTAAATCAAACGACAATTTAGACCAACGAATTGCTCTGCGAAAGCAAGCACCAGCATCAGTGATGGTTTAGGCCGCGGTAACTGCTACGGGACGTTCACCTCTCGTTTTCATTGAGCAGGGTGCAAAGATAAACCAGCAAATCTACTGTGAAAAGATTTTAAACGATGCTTTGTTACCTTGGGCACGTAAGAAATTTGGTAGAAACCGTTGGACGTTTCAGCAAGACTCGGCACCATCCCACAAAGCCCGTGAAACCCAAATTTTTTTGCAAGAAAAAGTTCCGAGCTTAATTTCTTCGCAACAATGGCCACCATATTCACCGGACTTAAATCCAATGGATTTTTCCATATGGTAAATTCTAGAGGCCAACGTGTCAGCAAAAAAATATGAGACAGTCGACGCCTTAAAGATTGCTCTTCGCAGAGAATGGAACAAAATATCAGCAGACCACATTCGTGCAGCGTGTGAAGCCTTCTCGGACAGACTCGATGCTGTTATTCGCGCTAAAGGTGGCCACATCGAACAATAATTTTTTCATTTTAATTTTAAATGTTTTCTTTCTATATATTGAAGTTTATAAATAAAAAGAAACAAAATTGACAAAATTACAGCATTTTGAATTGGTAACACTTCGAGTGCCGACCCCTGTATTTACTGGCACCAATTTCGAGAAATATTTGAAAAACCACAAAAAATGCATGCCCCTTATTTCCGAACTAATAAAAATAAAAATATTTAAAAAATCACGGTAATTTGAGGTAAGGTGGTAGAGCTGATGCCGGGCTGACTGTGGAGGTACCACCATCTTACTCGCAAATCCTCCTGAAGTTATTCAGGAGAGAGTAAGAGAACAGCTCTCAGGCAAAACCAGGCGGCCCACCATTGCCTGGGACCGATGGATGGCGGTATATCCATCCCCAATTGCCGGGCCTTATATAAAACAGACTAGTGACGGGCAGCGGCGTCACTGGTGCAAGGGTTTCGGCACCACGCTCACCAACCCGCCTGTCCAGCGTGCGTGAGTATGGGCATTTCTTCCAGGAGGACCGCCAAGAGTGGCGAAATCCTGGAAAGGCCTATGTCCAGCAGTGGACGAAACAGGCTGATGGATGGATGGATTTGAGATTACGTAAGGATTACAGGAAAAATATAGCGGTCGAGAAATTCACGATACCAAAATGACAAAATTGAGTTTTTCATCCACGAGTTTTAATTCGAATACGGTATAAAAATATTTGAGTCTCTCTTTTGTACAGTTAACATAAACAGTTATGTGCATGATTTTAAATACCTTCTTCCTGACTGTTCCTAAAACTTTCAAATTACGGTATGCGAGTCTGACTCGCACTTGACCGTTTTTTTTTAACTATTAATGTTATGAATAATAAACATTCTAGTAACTATGTGTTAACCTTTTATATATGACGTTTTGGCAATTTTTTCAGCAAAGTTATTGAATTTGAATTAAATATTTAGCTCTTTGAAGTTGTCAGTGTCAGTTGTCAAGTGATGACTCCGTTAACGAGGTGTGAGAGATTGATTACACTACAAAAAACTCAGATCAGAACAATAACAAAATTGTACCTTTTTTTTTAATGTGATACATTAAATGTCAATACTAAATCTTTAGCATGTTTTCAAAAGTATGAAAATTGTTTTGTAAGATGGTAAATTAGGCGCCGGAATGTTTAGAATACTTTTGGCGTGTGTAAAGTGTGACGTTATTGGGGCGAGATGCTAGTTGCTGCTAACGGGTGAATTACTATTGAATTGTGCGAGAGACTCCACACGGAAACGCCTCACCATAATAGATGAGTGGTTGGTTTACGTTTTTCGTACTGATTCCTCGCAGAGATCAGTGATGCCTGTTAAAAACCGTACCGTAATAATGGGCACCAAGCGATTAGATGTACGATGCTTCCCATGTCCGTATTTAATTGTCTGTTAACTCATGCGGTTAATCAATTGTTCATTATAATATGTGTCTTTGGTATTGGAATCCCACGTAAAACAGTTTTCGTTTTGACCATAACTACCTACTTAAGCGTTTTATCGAACGCTTATAACATGCTTATTACTAATCATAAAGTAGTAAGAAATTCGTGTCTCTCAGATGGACAGACAAACAGCGGATGCTTTGTAATAGGGTCTCGTTTGGCACCCTTCGGGTACGGAACCCTACAAAGGTGTAAAAATTAGTCGTCACAATACCGTGTAATAGTACTCGAATTTCGTAATCGAATTTCCACAGGAATCATAAAATTCCCAAACGTAACCTAGTTTATAAAGAGTTTTATAGTACCTCTATTTCTTTCCTTATTCGTTTTACATTTTACCGCTCGGAAACTCATATGTAGTGTCCCTTGAAGGTACTTTATTTTTATGACGTTATAAATAACTGGAAACGCTTTATCGAGTTCCTAGAAAATACTAAACTAGATCTTTGTCTAGAATTAACAAAGAGAAAAGAGACGTAAGTAAATATTAATTATATGCTTTTGCTTCTAGCGTAGTACTAGCCTTTGCTCGCGACTCAGCCCGCGTTTATTAAATTTTTGTACCGTTTTTGGATTGAGCGTTATTTTATGAACATCCTATGTGTTGACCAGGATCACTAAGATAATAATAAAAATCGTATCCAAATCCGTTCAGTTGTTATCGAGTTAAAATTGAACACACAGACAGACAGAGACAAAAATTCATAAAATTGCAGTTTTTTCTTCACAATACAATTACAATAACTAATAAACACGACATTTTAAATTTTGTAAAAATGTTCAATGTACAGATAATACTTTTTTACTACTTTATTATTATTAGTACTTATGTAGATTAGTATTAGATAGACAGATAATGCTGTTTGGGTAGATCCAATTTATTTTCTATTCCGCGGTGTGTTTCTTTTGGAAAGCTATTCATTATTTAAATATAAACTTATTATGTATAAATACTATAGAAGAACCAACGAGAGATGGCACCTATGACAGCTGCGTTTAGTGATGGGGTGCATTTTAATTTCGGAAAAAATAAAAATCAAGTGCGACTAGCGACTTGAGTAAATAAAATATCGATCTATTTGACACGGCATACAACATGCATCATAATAATACAAATGGAAAATGTGCATTTGCTTACATTAACAAAGCAGCCATAAAATCTAGAAAACTGATTTACAATTTTTTATCATTAATAGATATAGTTTGTAAACAGACGGAGCCGTAAGATTAAGGAGAATAGAACCCGTTATTTATTGATTACAATTCAGCCACTAACATTCTTCATGATCCCTTGAGTTTTGAAAAAATTTGAAGCTTTTGCTATAAAGTCTTTATAAAATCGAAAAATGATGATCGAAACGAGTAGTCAACTTTTCACTGCCAGCAACAATGAAGTATTAGATTATCTTAGTGACACTTACCCATAAACAATTAGGAAACTTGGTAGGCATTTAAACGACATAGGTGCCATCTCTCGTAGTTTAAGTTAAACGTTGCCCTATAGATAAAGGTTTATATATGCATACAATATCATGTTTAAGTCACAGAAATACTTTTACAATGTTGATAAACACAGATCGTGATTAAATTTTATACGCTCCGAGCCTTAGTTAATGAACCTTCATGATTACCGATGCTTATAGCTACTAAAGTAGTATTGGCCAGTATATCGAGACCCCTTATCAGTTTACACCTCCTTCAAATGACTTGTCGTTCTTAGAATACGTAAGTTCATTAAAGACTGGACATATTACACGCTACGGAAATGATTTATAGGACGATGAAAACAATCGATGGACGTTAAAGAACTCGTATTGATTCTTTTACGCCTCGGGTGCTTTTTGATTTATTAAAGGTACGGCAAGCGTTTGTGATTAATACAAAGCATTCGAATCTATTCTTTAGCTAAAGAAATTCTGTTAGTTTCTTTTGTTAATTGAATTCTGAATCAATGTTAGCTTTTGATATAAAGAAACTTGGAATGCTTTGAAATACTATCGTTTTACTTTTTCTATCGGAATATCGTGCCATTTCGGAATGTATCCACTTAAATTAATAATGTGTTGAAATGAACCATGCAAACACTTACTCATAAGAACTACTGAATAATGCAGTATTCGCGCGAATAAATCTTAAAATAAACAGCAAAACGTGCAAATATCCCTAACAAGCTAGAGGTCATGACCCGGGATGTTTTGGGGAAGATCGGGGAAACTGGACCCTATCACGCCCCTTTTCTCCCTTGAGATGTAACTCTGTGACCAGAATGCAACCTGAGGTTCTAAAAAGCTTGGAACCCAGTCGCACCCACGAATTTGACCGTAAATAAAATACATTATTTCTAAAACCTAATAAAAAATTTCCTTGAGTTGAATACATCACAATGTTTTATAACAAAAAAAAATACAAAATCCTAAAAGTTATTGTAACTAAAAGTGACCAACTTTACGAATGTGATTTTCACTCAATAAGACCATGAGGGCATACTCGGTAACCTAATCCTATCGGAGTACTAGCATGACCCAGTCACTGTGGTGTGAGAATCAGGACAAAAAGGAAAGGAATAGTCCTACGCGCACTTGACCGGATTTTTCAAGACTTACTTTTTGTCCTGTTTCCAACAGTGACTGTGTCATGCTGCTAGTCGATGAGTTAAGGTTACTGACCATTCCCCTAATGGTCACCTTTTCTAGTAAAAAGGCCAAACAATAATTGGCTGTAATATTATTTATTTATTTATTTATTTATTTATTATTATTACTACGGGCGAACCCAACTACAGCAATTATTTAATATTAATTATTAAATGAAAATTTTGTTTACATAATTAAACTTAACTTATATAACTTACTTATAAATCTCTGAAGCCTTAAACAGTGATCATCCTGCATTATTTATTAAAAACAATTAATAACCGTAGACGGAAGGACAATAGGAAAACAGATACCTAACAAATGTACATTATTATAACAAAAAAAAATATAAACCATAACCTAGAACTTCACAAAGATAATAATTTTATGAAAGCGATCGAAACTTATTTTATTCGTTTGAGTCCATGTCTTAAATAAAAGTTTGTTTTTAAAAAGTTTTTATTTTGATTTAACCCAAATTATCGTTTTATTTATCGTACTTTCCCGTTTTATATAATATATACGTTATACTGGTATTAAGTTAAATTAAAGTGTAAGTTTTTATTATGACGGACATAAATCAATTTAAGTTAATTATAAAAATAAAATAAAAACATATACGCACTACAGTTTGTCTAATATAATAGTATCTGTGGAACAAAAAATAATGTAGAATATGGTTCCACACCCTCTCAGAATTGGTAACGGTAATGTAACTAACATAGATATCCATTTATGTTGTTATTTGTATTTGTTACCTCGGACAGCTGAAATGATGATGGGCCATTGGACAGGAGAACTGCGTTATGCGTTGGTAATAATGAATCACCACATTACTATTTACATGGTTTCAGAAACCTTGGTTTTCTGTCATTATGTGTCTGTTTAAAATGAGATTAATACCGTCGCTATATTACATTGGATTTAAAAAATTGCATTAGGAATGTGTTGTTTAGACTATTCACGAGCATACCATGTCAGTTATTCACGAGTATGTTAATAATAATTATAAATTAAGTAAATAATATGTGTAAGATTATATTATTATGATTTATGGCGTAATCCATCGCCTGAGTAAACTCTAAATATTGTTCATTGGTACATTAAAAGATAGAAAAATCAATCCGAAACTAATTCTCTGAGATAAATTAATCTCAGACAGGACAGGGCTAGCATAATTAAATTATTATCATAGAATTTTGTTTCTTATTCATTGTTCTATCTTGTGTTGTGATGCACTCTCATTAAATTTAAAGTTTGCTCAAGCGTCGGATTGCAGTATAAATCATATTATGAAAATTGTGTATTTCTGAAAAACACTTGCTGTCGCAATGACGGTACCATTTCTATTCCATATGTATGTATAAGTCGTCGATTCCGTAGACAAAAGCCGTTATCTCAACGCCCTCATGACCGTTTAACGTTTCACCTATATCTCCGTATCATATTATGTATGTTGGATTCTCATATATTTTACATGTTTGTTAGATTCTCAAAGAAAATAAAGTACGTAGCACACTTCAGCACTCAAACTCGTAAACCTAATTTATCGAAGGTTTTTTCAAGGCAATATAAATGAGACGTCACCTCCGTGACTTCTGTGGAAGGGGAGCGTTATCACATTCCGTGATAGAGTCCCAGTGGAATTGAAGGCAGGCCACGACAGGGGGTCGCCTAATGATAGACGATTCTTGCCTAGGAGAATAGGAAAAAATATACCGGCAACCGCCAAATAGTAGTACCATTGGTGATATATTCATTAATCTCGGAACAAACTGAGAAGTAAAAAAAATATAGAACAAAAGTAAAAAAGTCGTATTCTAAAATCAGTTCAGCCGCTTCGGAGATTAGGCCGGGTAAAGAGACAGATTTTTTATGGTTTGGTCTCTGATAACGTGCAAATAATCATACTGAGGTTAGAAAAAAACCTTTATTTCAAAATTGTAAAAGAATCTATGTATGTAATGTATGTCGGTAAACGTTTCTATTTTTAATTATATTATTAGAGAAAACCACGACTTTTTAATTCAACAGCTATTAGCATAAATCAAATCAAATCAAATCAAAATATTTATTTTTGCAAAATAGATACATTAAGTATACTTTCTACAAGTCAAAGTTAATTTACACATTATAATATGTCTTTAGAATATAAAAAAAATATATAATAATACGGGAAATAAAATATACACCTGCATTAATAAATGATAGTCGTAAGTTTTTAAATAAATAAAAAATAAATAAAATTGGGGAATCTAGGAATAAAAATATTATATATATAGGTACATAATACAATGAAGAAATAATAAAAACGGGAAATACATACAAAAAATATTAAGGGTGGGCTACTAAAATGTAATAAAGTTATACACTTGCATAAAATATAGAAATATAGGAATAGAAATATTGTATATACATAATGCCTAACCATCCGCACCATTCGATTAGTATTGCTAAGAAGAAGGGCAAGAAACTTAGCAAACATTCCTTTTTTCAAAATAAAACATATGATACAAAATCATATACATACCTACTCAAGTAAAGGCATAAAAAAATATAAGACTGCGGGAATTAGTCACGAGAAAAAAAAATATATCTTAGTCAACCCGTCTCATATTGTCTATTACCTTTAACAAAGTAAGTTTACATATTAATTATTTTAAGCCTTTAGAGGAATCGTACAGTATTAAAATATGCTTATTATTAATTACAATTTTGAATAAGATTATTATTATTTATTACACCATGCTTCATTATCATCCAAATAATCATTGATTTTATAATAAGCTTTCTTAAGTAGTCCCTGCTTAATATATAGTTTAAACTTATTTTCAGGCAAACTAAGGACCTCCTCTGAAAGCTTATTGTAAAATCTTATACCATGTCCTACAAAAGAGGTACCTACTTTGGCAAGTCTTAATTTTGGAAAAGCTAGTTTATGTTTGTTTCTGGTTTCAACAGAGTGGTGCACACCAAGCCTCGGGAAATTATCAATTTTTTTTCTGACATATCTAATAACTTGATAAATAAATTCACAAGGGACCGTAAATATATTAATTTCTTTAAACTTTTCTCTTAATGAATCTCGGTACTTCATGTTATAAATAGACCGAATTGCTCTCTTTTGCAAGACAACGACTGTTTCTATATCCGCGGCTCTACCCCACAACATTATGCCATATGACATAATGCTGTGAAAATAACTGAAATATACTAATCTAGCAGTATCTTCATCAGTAATCTGCCTTATGCGTCTAACAGCGTATGCGGCTGAACTAAGTCTACCACAGAGAGCTTCTATGTGGGGACCCCACTGAAGACGAGAGTCTATAGTAATACCTAAAAACTTAGTTTCGTTAACTAACTCCAGCTTGGACCCCTGCAAAAATAAACTGACATCTACTTGAATTACATTTGGTAAAGTAAACTTTATACATTTCGTCTTTTTTGCATTTAGAACTAAATTATTTGCAGTGAACCAATCAAGAATCAGAGAGAGGGTTGAATTCGCGTCATCAAGTATATCGTTATGTCGATTCACTTTAAAAATAAGTGACGTGTCATCTGCGAATAGAACTATCTCAGATAAGTCTCTAACTAAGTAAGGAAGGTCATTTATGTATATTAAAAACAATAGGGGCCCCAATATGGAGCCCTGCGGAACACCCATTTTGACTAATGCTCCAGATGACTTTACTCCATTAATGTCTACCTTTTGAAACCGGTCACTAAGGTATGACTTAAATAACGCCAAAGATTTACCCTTAACTCCATAGTGATCTAATTTACATAAAAGTGTTTCATGATTAACGCAATCAAAAGCTTTTGAGAGGTCACAAAATACACCGAACGCATCCTGCTTTGCTTCCCAAGCGTCAAATATGTGCTTGACTAAAGCAACTCCTGCATCAGTGGTTGACCTCCCTTTAGTGAATCCATATTGTTCACTGTGAAACAACTTATTTAAGTTAAAATGAGATAACAATTGATTAAAAACAATTTTTTCGAAAATCTTACTAAATACTGGTAAAACTGAGACCGGTCTATAGTTGGAAGGGTCTTCATTGTCGCCTGATTTAAAAAGAGGGATCAATTTACTCAACTTCATTAAATCAGGAAAGACACCATCATCTACACATTTATTAAAGATTAAAGCTAAATATGGAGCTATTAAATCAATGATACAGCTTACAACTTTAACAGATAGGCCCCATAAGTCCTCGGTTTTTTTAAAGTTAAGAGATATAAAGACATAAAAGGAATATGTAAAATATCACAGCAGTGATGTTCATTTGATTTTTAGTTTAAATTACGGAACGTTAAGGTGGCAAAAGAGATCGCGGTGCAAAATGCACATCATAATATTGTTTTCTTTACTTTTGAATAAAAAGTATGCAAAAATTGAGTTTTAAAGCAATTACCATAAATTGATCAGTAATAATTAGAGTTTCACATTCTAATTCTAACATTTTATGATTTACATTTTGATTGCATTCGATTAACAAACTTATAAGCGTATTTATCGTTGTAATCGAATGTAATCAAAATGTAAGGCATAATATAACATCATTTAAATGCGAGAGAACCCTATTATTAGAAATTAATTTTCGCTAATTGCTTTAAAACGCAATTTTTGCAAACTTTGTATTCAAGAGTAAGGAAAACAATATTATGATGTGCATTTTGCACCGAGATTCGGTTTTACCACCTTAAGTTTTGAAAAATCCACCCCTGCTGATCACGGCCAAAAGATAGGCTTGCTTTTATAAAATTGTCGCATGTCTTATTTTATTTACCTAAATTTACATTAACTGAGCACGTTTATAAAACGGTTGACTGCTTCCGTTCCGTACTTACATTTACCACAGCAAGGCAAAGCAAGCTTTTCGAGTTGGGTTGTGAAAATAAAGTCCTGCTATTTCCTTTTGGTGTTACTGTTACTTTTCTAAGAATTTGGCAACAAAATAATGGAATAGTCAATGCAAAATAAATTTAAAAATATATGTGTTAGAATGACCGGGGACAACTGGGGACGGAAAACAGTTTTTAAACATTTTCTATAATGTAAAATGACTCGAAAACCATCAAACTCATTTTACACCTATGATACTTTAATTTATAGGACTTAGACCAAGCTTCCTGCCTGAACCGTTTGATTTGATTATTACACCCAATTCAATAACAGAAAAAACCTAATAGAACACAAGCTTCTTTTAATGTGCTTCTTAATGTGAGTTTAACATGGATTTGTCTTAAATATCATACTTACAATCTGTAAATTTGTACAAATATCCGTATTTAAATAATACAAAGATAATTTTGATCCGCTGTCTACATTATGATAAAATTCAAAATCTTTATGAAAATAAGGTTTATTTAGACTCGAGACTTTACATTTAGATTCTACATTACTCCGAGATAAGAACTAAGCTCAGGATACCAGTAAGAATAAAGGCAGTAGCTGTCTCATTCGTCTACACGTTTTAACACCAGACCATATCTAGGGCAATAATTACGAAGGAGCTGACGCCTGGGGCTCGGCCTAACTGTCCATTACCATCCATAAAACAAAGTAGAATTCATAAAGTTTGTGCAAATTCCGAGGATAAAGCCCTGGCCTGGGGGTGTAAGGCCGATTACATACGTTCATTTGGCATTGGGGAATTCAGAGGTAAATGTCGCTATATACCGACGTTTTTGATATTTTCTATTTTAATTGGTAATTAAATGTTTATGGTTTCTTATAAACATTACAATTTTTTTCTATTCGATGACCTTTTGTTTTATAACAAAAAAATAATACAAAAAAATTTTTACTCGAATAGAATACTTTACGATGAATAAAAAACAAACAGCATGCACACAACAAAAATGTGCGGTCGCTCGCATTTCAGTCCAACCAAATCAATGACAGTTCATAATGCAGGTCATCAGGGAAAATACTGTATAAGACAGGCAATATTTGCTGCTGGCGAATGTACATACAAATATCCATCCATCCATCAGCCTGTTTCGTCCACTGATGGACATAGGCCTTTCCAGGATTTCGCCACTCTAGTGGCGTCCTCCTGGAAGAAATGCCCATACTCACACACGCTGGGTAGGCGGGTTGGTGAGCGCGGTACCGAAACCCTTGCACCAGTGACGCCACTGCCCGTCACCAGTCTGATTTATATTAGGCCCGGCAATTCGGGATGGATATACCGCCATCCATCGGTCCCAGGCAATGGTGGGCCGCCTGGTTTTTTTTTGCCTGAGAGCTGTTCTCTTACTCTCCCCCGAATAACTTCGGGAGGATTTACGAGTAAGATGGTGGTACCTCCACAGTCGAGCCCGGCATTAGCTCTACCACCTAACAAATATGTCAGTGGTCAATAAGTAACTTGCCTCAATATGAATTTGCCTTTACGCTTAACCCTAACTGTACCGCGATTGAAGCAATTTGATCCAAGTCAATGTTTGCCTGGAGATAACAAACGGTTGCAAATTTTACTATTTGCTGTTGACGAGTTAAGAAGCCCTATCGATATTGCCGCGTAAATAATAAGGTGTCAGTGAACATACAAATGCCCCTGTAACAATACTAAATATGTTTAACTTTTAAAATTTGCCATAGATTGAATAGTAAGTCGCAGGTTTTTTTTGTGCTAAATATCAATGGAATACTGTGCATTAAAGAGATCCGTATTTAAAAATAAAATAATTTTAAAAACACAGAAGGTCTGGTGACTATAAAATTACAATAATAATAATTGTTGACGAGTTCCGACTTCTAGACTTAAGATTTAAGATAAAAAGCTTTTATTTACCAAAAAACATATTATAACACAATGATTTATCTGTGATCCCCAAACTAAGTTGGACTTGTCCCGCGGGGACCTTACAACGATTTTATACAAAAACGATTTTTGTGAAGATGTAACATAAAACAATTAAAGCACATAAATGAAATAAAATTACATTATTATTCTAACTTGTGTGAGTGGACTATTAGACAAATTAATTAAAAATAATATAACTTAGCAACATTTTCTCAAATTGTTATAAATAATTACAAGAATATTTTATATAATGCAATGGAAGAGTAAATAAGAAAATATTAACGTTTTCTTAAGTAAATTCTTAGAACTTTAACTTTTTTTTCGACTATATATTACTATTAAAAATAACTAAAATTTTATGACACCCATTGAAAGAGCCTCCACTTATCCAACACCTTAACTAAAATCTCTATCAGCAAAAAAGCTCCGACTTTTACGGGCAAATGAAAGGAAAAAGAAGAGGTATTAAAAAGGCCATCATTGCGTTTAGCGATTCTCAAGATGGCAGCGCACCAGCCGACAGCCCCATCATTATATTAATTGAATTGCTGATGATATCAGAAAAGGACGGATAAAGCTTATCACCGTATCACTGTGACAGCACAGATCAATCTGCTGTAACGATGCTGTCGATTGATCTTTTTAGTCTCTAGTTACGGCCGTTGAATGGATAAATGGTCCGAATGGCAATGTGATCTCAGCATAACAGACATAATGTGATAGCTATATTTTTCAACGTACTTAGAAATCACATACCTACTAAGTGGCGTGCATTGAACGTTTTGCTGGAAAAGCAATGAGAAGGTCGAGTTTGAGGATATTGCAAAAGGTTAGCGGGCAGAAAACACTAAATGTAATTATAGCATATAATATATAAGCATAAGTAAAAAAAAACCTTGTGCGATGAAGAAAATTTTATTTTATATTATTTTTCGCTTTGAATGGTCTAAGTTTGGATGGCATCTAAAAGTAGTAACACAAAATATCTAAGAGGCACGGGCCAAAGCCAAGTTTTTACGTAAAAAATTTATTAATTCCCTAAAAAAAATCGGATGAATCAACAGCAGTTTAGGATAACAGCTTTCTGTAGAGTACCTAATAATGGGTGTTGATGGATGGATTTAAAGTGTTGACACCAGTTGGTGACAACTGTGGTAAGACTACGTTTTGATTTCTATAGCTAAGCAATTTTATATTTTATAAAAGCTTTTTTTTTCAGTGTGCGTGTTGTTCTGATTCTGTGTGTTTGAAATAGCTATGTGAATAAGGTTTTGTTTTGTTTGTTTAAAATTGTAATATCGAGGTCGATTGAAATGGATACACTCATCGGCATGAATGTTTCTATCTACCCCAGTAAATTCTACAATTTGTTTTGATGAATGATTGCGGCAACTTGGTCTTGTCGGTGCTTGTTATCTGTTTGCGTTATGGACTTACAAGCGCTGGTAATGTGTTGAACGGTTTCACATGCACTGTGGCAGTTTCGGCAGACATTAGTGGGGAAGTTAGATTCAAATATAGACGACTTGGTCTTGTATTTTTATCAAAAACACTTGCGTTAAACGCTTGCATATTCTAGTTTTGATATTTGCAGTAGCGCTATTCCTAGAAATGAATGAAAATTCGCGTAGTTCCAACGTAGGACTCGGCAATGGGACTAAACGAATGAAGGTGCATATCTACATGGGCTTACATCAACTCTTCGCGGTATCTCCTATTTGTACGACTATATTTTTCTTAAAGGGCCGCAACCGTTGGAATCTACTTTTAACCCTTAAATGCATTATGTTGCCAATTCGCAATATACCAGTATTTAATTAAATGAAAAAATATTTTAAATGATAACTCAAAATAATTGGTATAAGTATTTCTAAGAGAAATGGAGCAATAATAATGTTCAATGCATTTGATTCAAACTTTATTCCTTAATTTTATATGATTTTTTGAAACTTCAAAATTAGATTTGGATTATTATTTTGTAACGATGTCGTAACGAGACATTTTGGAAAAAAAAATGAAAATATTTGATTTTTTTCTGGAATAATACCAATTTTTTAAAGTTTAACCATTTATTAGTAGGTTAAACAATTGTACAAGGAGAGGCATTAAATTCATAGCATTCTCTGGAAATTCTGGTTAATTTAAAACATTTTAGAGGACGTCTACATTGTAATATAGGATATATATCAGCAATATAAAATAAGGTTCGTAGTACGGGTTCCATATCAGCAACCCTCAAGTAGAGTGTCATGAAAGCCAGCAGAACCGTCGTCAAGTGACTTGACATTCCTCAGGATCTTTTCAATTTGACCTCGTCCGTCCCCATCTCATGATGAGGCCAATATTTGAATCTGGAGTGGCCTTCGATTTACATAAAACTTATTAAAAATGTGGATAGGCAAAGAAAGCTCTCGGCCTTTTAAAATTCGTGTTCAGTCAACCAAAGTATGAATATGCCATAAATTATCTTTGAATGTAAAACTTAAATTAATTTTATGTCAGTTTTGTTTGATTGAAAAAAAGGTTGTTCCTTGTGTTTGATGTTTAAAACGGCTTCTGTATTTTATTTTATTAAGTGAATGCAGAGATCTGAACATTTAAATGAAATCGGCTCAATTTATGATAATTTCCAACAGTTTTTTACTGAACAAAAATAGTGCTATAACCGAGTTTCCCAAGCGATGCATTTTGCTATAAATCATGTAATCTTAGTAATTTAACCCTTATAATTTGGCGGCTTTATTAAATACAATTTGTTATGTATCTTATAATATCAAGATAAATAAATAGCATAGGTATCCTTATTTCATTTGGAGTCCAGCAACGCTCATGGATCATGATGTATGGCAGAGCTTTCGTGAAATATCGATCTGACATTACCCTCCGTGTTACCCCGCAGTGCTAAATGTTGAAATACATAAAACATTCTCCTCATCATGTAGTATATTCTTTCCAATCTTTCCCAATTTCCAGAAGAACCATTGTTATTCCTGTAAATATTTTTTGTCATTATAACAGAATAATGGAGTGCATAGTGAAGATTCGAAGAGTTTTTGCTCAAAATGGTTAATTATCGGGCCGCTATCAGAATGGGAATGAAAAGTACCGTTAGCACAGCAGTATGAAATAATTAATTGGTTAATTAAATAGCCAGGTACTTTTATTCATTGTGTTCAGTAATCTAATCTTTGCATTTTACTTCTAATAATTTATTAATAAATATATATTATATGCAATCCAGTTCATAATGAAGTTTCGAAGAATTTTTGCTGTAAATTGTTTATTATTAGGCCGCTATAGAAATGGGAATGAAAAGTACCGTTAGCACTGCAGTACTAAATAAATTATTGATCATATTACCCTGGTACTTTTACTCATAGAGTAAAGTAATCTATACTTTGCATTTTACTTCTAATGATTATTGTGAGTCACGAATAATATATTAAGATGTCTATGTTGTGAGTATTTATTTTGATTAACAGTGTAGCTGTGTTTTTCTAGAATACGAAATTATTGCTGAAATATCTAATTCTATTATCGACAGTTTTTTTTAAATAAAATAAATCTTATGTAAGTTTTATTTTACAAGTTTATTTTTTATTTTACAGATCTGTCACTATTTTCTCTGTTTATGTTACTGAGTCTATAGATATTATTTTAAAAATATTTGAGAACAATTGCGGCACAAAATAAAATGGCAATGTTTTCAATAAATAAGTTACTTTTTTCGCCACCTTATTGAAAAAGTATTTTGTTTATTAGTTTTTTGCCCATCCTACCACTGATAATTGTCATTTCATATTCATTATGTAAAGTTGACGTTTAAGCTACATTCCCGATCTGATTGCGGAACAATAATAGTCATATTTGTTGACAGAATGTTTTAGTTGCTGTCAGTATTAAACAGATATTCAAAATGACATGGCTTATAGGCTTCCAACACTAAGGTTGCACAGTCTACTTGTAATTTAATTTAAACTTTTTATAAGCACCCTGTAATCCTGAGAGATTGGTACCTATGACGTTTATACCTATATATGCCTAACAAGTTTCGTAATTTTAGTTATCACTAAATAATAAAACAATTAATACTAATTTTTCAAGAAACTTAAATAACATCCATCCATCAGCCTGTTTCGTCCACAGCTGGACATCAATCAGCCTTTCCAGGATTTTGCCACTCTTGGCGATTCTCCTGGAAGAAATGCCCATACTCACACACGCTGGGCAGGCGGGTTGGTGAGCGCGGTGCCGAACCCCTTGCACCAGTGACGCTGCTGCCCGTCACCAGTCTGTTTTATATAAGGCCCGGCAATTGGGGATGGATATACCGCCATCTATCGGGCCCAGGCAATGGTGGGCCGCCTGAGAGCTGTTCTCTTACTCTCCCCCGAATAACTTCGGGAGGATTTGCGAGTAAGATTGTGGTACCTCCACAGTCGAGCTCGGCATCAGCTCTACCACCTAAATAACATACATATAATTATAAATATAAATAAAATCAAACCAATTAATACTCATAGGTGCCATCTCTCGTTGCTCATAGTATAGTATGAAAACGAACTTGCTAACGACTCAACATCGATTCGATAAATAAAATCTGATTTCTGTACATAAAGGGTTGTCGTTTGGAATTTATCGATTTGATCAGATGTTTACCGAATCGATGCTTATGTACTTGTACTACTGGTTTGTTAGGAGTGAACCTTCGCAAGGCGCTCTCCATAAATTTAAAAGGCTTCGTTATTCGCCGGTTTTGTAGGAGCAAGATCCATTATCATAAAATTACTGAGTTTCACTTTCTTTTGATGTGTCATAAAAATGAAAATACATGATCCCACACTCTGGTCTTTTACGGGATTCAAAGTGCAAAAATGTTAATTAGGTAAAAAGAGAAACATTTTAGAGTAAAAGCGGACAGGGTATTGTTTGCATATTTTTTGTAATAAATTCAATTTATTACAGGTTTATTAAACGAGTGGCAGTGGGCAGGCCATATTATGTAGCCGATATGATGGCAATGGAATGGAGACCACGTACAGCAAAGCGTAGCGTAGGCCGACGTCGTGCCCGTTGGATCGACGCCGACGACCTGAAAGAGGTTGAGGGTGGCGGCTGGATGAGGAGACCGGAGGACCACCAAGAGGGACAAAATTTGAGAAAGGCTGCTGGATGAAAGGATGGATGATATTAAACAAAACTGTGTGGAACATTAATACCAAAATACCTAAAAAAAATTAAACCTAATATTTTTGGAAATGAAATCTATAAACCTATTTTGACTAAAAATAATACAATTTGTATATAAAGTACAAATTTGTGTTTATACACGTACGACCTTTATTTTCCTCAGCAAGGAATTGTCATTTCAAATTAGATATTGTGAACAAAACTAACCCTCGTAACTCATCCCAACAAAAGTTAAACTCGTAGTAACAATAGTTTTATGACGTATTGTCACATATTAGGACATTTCAAGTACTGCAATACTGCAATTTTACCAAGGGTCACGTGCTGACGCGTGGCATTGTCCCTGTTAAATTGTTAGAGGAATATTAGGATCTCTCTTCACATCTAAAATTAGACCTTATTCTTATCAACTTAAAGAATCATGTTGCCTAATAATTTTACTGTGCAAATATGAGGGATATTTCTATAAAATTACTAATTTCAATCCGAGATAAGAATAGGCAAAATTATTATACTGTGTTTGAACTAATCATAATTAATAGTTAGTGGTACGATTTATTCTACCTACCCTCCTCAAAGGTAAGTCCAAGTAAATAAATATATTTTAACAAAATGATCAAATATCGAATACATTTTGTTAATCGAACAAGGTAGATTTAGATATTTTCGGAAACTAATGAAGTGTGCTTTTTGTGTAGAAAAAAACATCTAATTGTGTTTTTTTAAACCCTGGTTTAATACTCGGTCTCAACTCGCATTGTTTCATGCTAGAAGCATAGGCAAATCTATCCCTATAGTCGAAGTATTTGTGTCACCTTTCAATGCTTGCGATTTCTTATCTACCCCCACTGTTATTTGTCAGATGTATGGCCGAATATTGATGGTCGTACTGTAGGGTAGGTGTTTGAAAAGCTATGTATACGTGTATTCAGAAAAAAAATCTTGTTCAAGTGCGAGTAGAACTCGCGCCTAAGGATTCCGTACCATTCAAATAAATTAATAGCCTTATGAAATGTATGAAAATGCATGAAATAAAACTGCTAAATTGTTGGTCGACTATTACTTGTTAACTTGCAAAGCTTACTTAGCTGCGATAGTTTTCCTTTTAATTCGGTTATATTTACTAATACCGTGAATTTTTCACATATCTAAAAACAACCGTTTAGCTGTCAGGGGGGACACTTGACTCTAACAAAAATTAGCACTTTAAACAAACGAATCTCTGAATTGAAATCGAAAAATGGTTTTGATACACCCGCAATATTTTTGGAAGACCTATCCAACGACACCTGCACAAGAAGGTAGACGCGAAAAAAAATCACCCCCACTTAGTTTTCACGTTTAAGGTAGGTACCCAAAAAAACGGACGGACATTACAAATTAATAATTGGTGCAAAACTAAAAACCATTTTGAGGTATGGGCCTTCTGAGCATCATATTATTTTTTCAGAATTAAATCGTGATTAAATGAAGAGATACTTGTAAAAAACTAAAAATGTGGTAAACACAGGATTTTAAAAACAATTTCCTTTGCTATGAAGGTCATTTTGTTTAAAAAAAAAAAACAAGTGTCATATCATGTGACAGTGGACATAAACATGCCAAGTTTTTTTTTTTATATAATCGATTGGCAATGAACTTCGTCTTTTGAAATCCTCAAATGCGACTTACGTCCTTTTAGAATGAGTGATTAAGAAAACATTAATTTATGCAGGAAAAACGTAAAATAAAACAAAATGAAAAAATACATAAGCTCCTTTTTTACGCAGCCTTTCAATATAGATATTAAAAACAAATGGTTAGCTAAAATGAAATGTTGTCGATTATAAGGGTTCCTTGTTGACATTTGTACAACATTTGGTTTTAATAAAAGTTTATGAAAGGCAATAATAGTTATACCAAAGTTCAAAGGATTTTTAAAATGTGGTTATTGAGTCCATAAAGCTTGCCGTCGAAGTTATCTCCTGTTTTATCTACACATAATATATATACTATAAGAGTTAAAAATGTCGTGTCTAGACATTGAATATTTTCACGAAATTTTGAATGAAATGGAATAATAGTATTGTACTGAGGCAAAAACTACAATTTTTAGACATTTTTTCTGTCTGTATGTAATCGGTTTTAACTCGAGAACAGATTTAGATGCGGTTTTTTATTATTATGGTAGGGACTCCGGTCAACATATAGGCTACAAAAGGTGTTGACAAAATAACCGCCAAGCCGAAAATTGTCAATACAACTCAAACATTGAAAGACAATTCCACGCGAGCGAGACCGCGGGCTAAGGCTTTATCAAAGTACCTATATATAAACGTATATAAAAGTAAACTAGCACAAAATAACACATAAAAGTTACCTAAAATATATCTTTAATTTGCAGATTGGATATAACCCCCAACCCATAAATCATCTGTGTAATTAACCCCACTGTAGTGGATAAACATATTGCAGGGTGCTATCTCTAACAATTTACCCTTTAAAAGGCGTGCTCCGAACTATCGGCCACTTCCCTGCTTACTTTACAAACGTCCTATCTTGCGCCACTCTATTTTGGACTTAGGGCCCTTTTCGTTCTAAGTTAACACATTAAACGCCAGCTATGTGTTGATAATGAGTTATTAACTTCGATGTGAGATGTTACATTCTGATAAGATTTAACGGCTACGATACGTGCTCTAGATTACTTGGGAGTTTGGTTTACAATGTATCTTGGTGCATTATTGTGTTTGATTTACAATTTGATTGACTGTTTCTAGGTCCATTCTCTCCAATAATTTCATGATTATAATCTAAGCGGAACGTTAATGAAGGTAACATCATCAAAAGGTGGCACATAATGCGTGTCGTATAAGTATTTATACTACACCTGCTTGGAAAGTTCCTTCTTACTTTTTCGAAAACGATGGACAATATACGTCATTGCTGTCATACCAATATGCGGGCGGAAAAAATGTATGAAAATCCATTGTTAACGTGCTGAGCGGGCAGAAAAAGTATATGAAAATCCATTGTTAACGTGCTGTTTTTTTTTATTTGTTGACAACATCCGTATGATAAGCATAAATGTTACATTAAAAAGGGTATAAACTTCTTGGTACATAACCTAGCTTGAACAATAATGCCAAAAGACAAAAAGTTTTTATGTCTAAGTTTGCAAAACAATACTGTCCACTTGCTATTTATGATCATAAAAAAATGAAAAAAGTGAAAGTCAGAAAGTTTTATGTTAAAATTTGCAAAATAATACTGGCCATTTGTTATTTATGTACATAATTAAAAAAAAAAAAAAAACTGCAAATCGAACGCGAGTCATCAATCTGTTTCTTTGGTTGTATCTTTATTAAAAGTAACTCAAAATGTCGTCTAGTAGTGATATAGAAGAATGGCTGACGCCGCCTGAATTAAAAGAAACTGCCCAAGCAGTTATTATATGGGAAAAGTATAACACTGAATTTCAATAACTGTAATAATTTTAATATAAACTATCATTAAAGATTTTGTCTTTTATTTTCCTCGCAGGTGGAAATCGGCCTCTTTCTCCACTCGGTGAACAATGTACTATTATTGCATGACTGACCCCAAAAAAGAAGTGTATTGTTTTCAGGGTGCATGTGGGTATTTTTCTTAATTCCACCATAACTTCTTAATGTCTGAACTGATTTCGAAGTGTGTGGTATCGTTAGAATCCTTATAGCATCCTGGGTGGAATAGGCTTTAAATATATACAAAAAAGTATTAAATGAAAATGAAAAATATTAAAAAGCACGACTGCTGAAATAGAGATTTAATTCGGATTTCAGTGCAGTCAGGGGACATACAAAACAACTCGTATCCCTCGACTGCACTGAAATCTGAATTAAATCTCTATGTCCGAAGTTATGTTTTAATATTTTTCATTATTTATTTTTATAAGGCTAGATTTCTTAAGGGCGGATTTTTCATTTGTGCCTGCGATATGTTCGAACTACCACGAACCAAACAAATCAGCCATGTCGTTAGTGACACGGTAATTACCAGTGCCATTGACATTTTAGTAGTTCTATCGGGAAAAGTCCCGCTCATTCAGTTTTTGCTCTCATTATCAATGCAATATGGGCCAAAAATGTGTCAGCGGAACTTTTTCAGATAGTACATACCAGAATTACTGGGGCCCACGCAATTAATCAGGAAGCTCCTCAGTAAATGTTAACTAACCTAAATTGCTGGAAAATGCAAAGAGAAGTTCGATGTAAGCAATTAAGTGGATTGCAGATTGCGTTCTCGTAAATGCCCATGTGCGGATGTAGCTGTTCGCGTTTATTGCTCTTTTGGAAAACGGTTATTGCGGAGTTTAAAACTTAATTTCCCTTAAGGTGACTCCGTCGAAGATATTTTCAACTACGTTCGTGGTGGTTGAAATTTCGAACAAAACCATAATTAAGTTCTTATCAGCTCGCACTACAACATAGCTGTTACATCCGTCGCTGCGGATGACGAGTGCCAAAATATTGTGCTTGTTATTTATTTTACGTAAAATAAATCTATTTCCAAAAAGGAGGAAAAATATATCATTTAATAACATTTTGTCTGAAGGTTTATACATTTTTATACAGTTTCGATACGAACTGAAACAGTAATATTGTTGCAAGTGGACAAAAAACCGAGAAATAAGGGTAAATTTAGAAATATTCGTATCATGTAGATTACTATAGGTATATATTTATTCTGTTATTATTTTTTTATAATTACGGCATAAAATGGTTACAAAGTTACTCAGTTTCAGGTCGTTGGCGTAGAGACAAGCCTTAACTTACTTAGCGCCAAGCAACTTAACCCCGGTTAAGTTACTTTTTTATGTTTTGTCCTTTCCTCTATGTTTTGATGTGAAAAGAGGTAGCATAAAAAGTTTGTAAACCGAGGCTTAGTGGCTTGGTGCAAGTGGGGTGGGCCTTATAAATATTATGGCACTCGATCTTAATAATATTATAATGAAGATATTCCCTAAAAGTTTTTTTTAAAGTATGAAACGTCCGTCGATTTAGTTTGTTTGAAAATACACTTCATTTAATTCTCCAAATGACTTTTCAGAATGTGGAATAATCGAAATTTATCTGAGTCTAATACTTCACTGATATGCCAAATTCCAGCTCAATCAGCTTTCCTACCTATACTTATTTTTCCAAGTAATTATGTCGAACGAGTATCGCTATGCTTTTTTTTATTTGACTTGACCTACATACACTCATATAACCCATATGAATATGGTACCTATGTATATGATTCTATACACTTTATTGGTTCTTTTGAAATAGCAATATTCATGATAATAATAAAATAATCTATTGGGAAAAAACGTAATTGTTGTACAGAAGCGAGCCTAATATTTATTAGTAATTTTTATCAGATAACCTTTGGCAATGGGAAAATTGTTTGGTGGTGGTGCCAAAACATTGATTATATTCAATCATACAATAAAATGTGTTTAATTTGTTGAAATAACTAAACTATATTCCAATAAACATTAAGAATAAAGCTATAGTTTATAAAAAAAATAATCTACTTAAGGTTTTTACATAAATATTTTTAATAATACAAAATAGTGACGAGAATTCATTAATTCATTAATTGCTCATGATAACACAGAAATTACTAGAAGAAAGTAAGTATTATTCTGCAACTCAACAGTGTTGTCGAATCTTGTTCTTGAATACTGATATTGACAACGCTGAAAGAATTTTTAATATTTTTCGATACATTTTTCACTGAAACATTTTAAGAAAAGATATGAATAATATTAAACTAACGCACAAGTTCTTTCTCCTTTACTCCAGTTAATGAGTCATGTTCTACCCCTAAAATAATATTTTTCTCACTCTAGCCGACCTAATGAATATAGTAGACCCATACAATGACATAAACAACGCCATCCCGGAGCCTCCTTTACAACCAAGTACCAAAACTATACCAACACAAGGGGAGACGTGCAATAAACGGGTACATTCATAAAAGGGAAAGTGTCTCCAACAACACGAGGAACAGAGAATCGGTGCCAATAAAATTGCAGGAGCGACACCCCCAAGCAATAAGCAAAAGCGAAATAGCGCGGAAACCACGAGGAAAACAGAATTAATACTCATAGTTAATTGTTGCGGGAGATGGGCCGCTAAAATGACACTTGAACAGGAATTGTGGCTTCATTGATGTGATCGTAAGAGACACTGAAATCTTGATGAATTGTCGTGTGGTAAGTGTTGAAATTTGGAGAGAAATTGTGGATAGGTAAAAAAGATTTTATACGTTAGAATTAAACATGGTGTATGTTCTAAGTGTAAAAGTATAAATCCGAGTAAATCCGTTAGTAGTTTGATAGTAGAGGAAACATAAATATAATACGAGAAAATTAGGCGTCGTCGTGTGGGTTGATGGAAAGATCTACAAGCTATTCTTACATTCTGTGCCAGGAACAAAGACAAGTTCAAAACGAAGCCAGGAACCAGCTTTCACTTGCATTCATTTTAATGAATTATGTACGTTGTTGCATAATAATGTATCATCCATTACCAGAAACACGTCCGTTAATATTATTTTCAATTAGCGTTAGCAGAAATATTTTCGAAAAAATGTTGGCACTAATTTACCATAGTCAAATCGTTGGTATGGGCCAGTCTATCCAAACCGATTAATTAAAATTCGGTACCTAAAATTTGGGTCAACTAAGTTGGCGTTAATATGAAACATATTTTTAATTTCCCAAAAAGGGTAATCGAACCTTGATACCGATTACTTATCGAGTCTTCAGTATGTATTTGGCTGCATAAATGTACGTCAACTTATATTCACCGCTGTGAACCTACTAACAATTAGTTGCCCTGAATTGTAATTAAAACAAGAGGAGTATAAAAATAATATAATGAACACGTTATAGGAATTCGTACAAACTCAACATTGGGTACTATTAAGTTATATCGTTTCAGTGTATGTATGCCGACTACATTCCTTATTTTAAAAATATTTATTTTATTTTTAGTTTCAACCCTTACACAAATCAATGATCAATGCGTCATTTTAGCGTCCTAATGTTCGAAGGGCGATCGCTGTGTCCTCTCTCTTTCGCTACAACGTGTTTGGAATCAAGAATCAGGGCTCGGGAGGTGCTGCACATAGTTCATTAAAGGAGGAGAAGACAGGAAAATCGATGTACAAGTAACTTTCAGAGAAAAAAATTCGTGCTCCGGTGTATTGCTTTCAGAAAATTTACACTCCACTTTGTTTTTTCATGTCTAATTTCGTATAATTTGTGCTTGACGAATGTCAGTTGATACAGTGCAGCTAGGTTAGCTTCCAATTTCTGCTGTTGGTAGAAGGACGCACAATTTTTTTCGAAATAATGTAACGAAGTTATTAAGAAATAGGTTTTGCTAGTGGCTTCGTTTTTGGGAAGTCCTATCGAATCTGTTATTTGAACGAGCGAGCGAAGCGAGCGAGTTTTCCGAGTCTACTAAAACAATCCGGCGTTTGTATGTATGTATGAATGTTTGTTCGACGATAGCTCGAGTATCGTTGGTCGGAATGTCATGAAATTTGGCAGGCGAGTAAATAAGGCAAAAATAATTTTCAAGTTCGAACATGAGCCAAATCGGTCAAGCACGAAATCGGGTGAGTGTGAGTTCACAATCACTAGCCAAAGACCATATAACAATGGATCCAAATAAATAAAAGTGCCTGTTCCACGGTACAATTTGCAGAGCATTCAACTTTTTATTGCTCGAGATGAAATAAACTACAAATTGTTGATACATTTTTCATTTTCCACCCTGCAAATGAAACTCAATCCTCCGTTCATATACGACAATGAGTTATTAACACTAGATACGTGCGAGCAATGTATGATTAGTGCGGAGCGCACACTGGGATTAGAGAGCGCGCCACGAGTTATGTCTCGTAGGGTAAAGCATATCTGTTCTCATTGCAATACAAGAAGAAATACAACGGGGGCAAAATGAGTTCGTACATGTTCATATTGTGTTTTTTCACACCTCTAAGCGCTTAGTGCGTTGTGCGCATGATGCTAGAAGTTTAATTTTCTGAACTTACCGAGATTTTTATGTTGTGTTCATATTTACTTTGGCTTTTGCTTCGGCTGAAATATACACCAGCAAAAGTCTAACCAGGGAGATACGGTAAAATTTATTTCTATCACTTACTACTTTGGGAACTCTAGCTAGATAATCACGCACAGAATAGAATAACCAAAATAAACAGTAAAGAAACAGTTATAATTTCGAGAATATCTAAAACACAATTAAAAAAAGTGTCTTTAAAAAAAGCACATTAACAGTGCCACCATCTTATCTGTTCAGGCACGAGTGCAGTAAAAGGGTAGTTAAAAGTGCATCAGGAACATAACTAAGGTATTGTTTTACTTTTTCGGTGAAATTAGCGTCACTAAGTGCTTCTTTGTGTTGTAAAGCAGATATTTGGCTATAGTTCCAATTTTCCCCACCTGAACGGATAAGTTGGTGGCACTGTATGTGACAATTTAGATAATAAATAAGATAATATAGTAATAAAATAGGTTGGTATATAGTTGGTTGACCATAACTGTTATCGATGATATTAATTAGTAACTGTCTGATGGCTGCGTTTTAATCAACTGTTTAGCAAAGTTTAGTTAACAAATATCTACTGCAGGCTAAATCATCTAAAGTTATAAATTTTCATCGTTATGTTTTTTGAGTGTCGTAAATGAAATGATTTCGCATTTTATACCTCATGCATTCTATAAAACTCAGACTATTAAACAGCAATCTAATTTCAAGTAAAGCCCGTACAAGTAGTATCCATTAGTCCAATTTATTATGGGAAGCAATAAATTACTACTCCCCTTCGAAAAAACGGCTCTTTGGAACAGTACCAAAAAGATTATTTAAACAAACAATATTGCCAATTCTGACGACTATAATTTGAGTAATATATGATAATTTGATCAGGTGATGCAACATAAAGAGTACAACCCTCTAATAACGCCCCCTAGTGACTATTAGGCGTACTAATGGCGGCTTAAGCAAAGCAACTACTGCCAAAATTGCACCATAAAGTCTATTGAAATGGACCCCACTAGCGCAACCCTTCGATTATTTTTCCATTACATTTTATTTGAACGCTTCAAAAACAATGCACTTAGAAATGCATTCAGTTGTGTTTCACGAGAAAACTAATTATACGGCTTGCTCTTGCTTTTACTTTATGAAATTTTCGTAAGGGACTTCCTTAAGCTTTTGTTGAAGAATTCAATTAACTTTTCGATTTCGTACACTACTTTTGTATCTTTGTCATCATGTCAACGTAATCTCGACGGCAAGAAAAATGCAGCATCTCAATATACGTCTCAAGTCAAGACCGATAACGGCAAGAAAAAGGATACACATTTATCAGCCGCCTAAATATGCTAAGTTCCGCTCATGAAAGAATCGCGCCATCCCCACTTCCTTCCGTGAGGGTCCTATTTCAACTGCTTTGAATGAATAAGTGCACGTTTCGTTGACGTTTGCAATGGGAAATGACGAAAAGGAGTACGTTTTGATTCGATTTCGCTCCGGTATACGAACCCTGAGCGAAGGCGTCTGCAATAATGGATTACGAGTCTAGACGCGAGACAAAGCCGCTTCGAGCCTTTGAAATTGTTGAGGATTTAGAACATAAGCAGAGCGAGTTTTGTAGCAAATATCGCTTAACACGTTACTGTTGGATATAATTATTGCTTCAGCTTAGTCTAGACATGTCTTCTGAATGGATCTCACTGAAAGAAATAAAAATGTTTATTTGGTATCAGAACATACTTAAAACTTTTACCTGGTTATATTAATAAAACATCTTATAAAATATAATTAACTGAGTACTTAAAAACTAAATGATACCAAAAAAGGTCTCCGCTTAGCATAATGTCGCAGCTATAATCACGATGTTGATTTTCAGCGGATAATGAAAATCATACCACTTTCAGACCTCTTTGCCTCAGACCGGAGTAACTGTAAAGGATACAACAAACACAAAGAATAACATCTGATTTAAAAAATACAAGATTACGTGTATTAATTTTCCCAAATTCATATTGGAGATTCAGTAAGTGATAAATCAATGCCGAAACTTCCTTTTGGTAAATTCTGTAAGGAATATTTTATGTCCCATAATATTTAACCCAATATATTACAAGTGCTGTAATCTGAACCAGACTTATTCTTTGTCATATTAAACAAAGAACGAAGAACTAGTCGCAACTCTTCAGCCACCAAGCCTTCACCCGAGCCAGTAGTGGAGCGAGTGCGTGCGGCTCGCAACTGACTGCAAGATTGATGGCGGGTTCACATGACACCGAGCCCTGAGCAAAAGCTCACCCTTTTGATGACTTCACTAACCGTTATTTATGAAGCGGCTTTAGTGTAATCCTAGCCGAAAATCTGAGCTCTTCGACTGAAAAACTTAGATTTTAAAACCATTTAGAGAGAGTGTAAAAATTCATTAGTATGATGATTGTTTATGGATTGATCGTAAAGCCATAGTGACATAATAAGATAAGTTCTGAGCATAAGGTCGTAAATTTTGACGATGATTCACTTTTGTTGCCTTATCTAAGGAATTTAATGTGGTTCATTGATAGTTCGGTGAGTTTACTAATAATAAGGTAAACTGACAGATCGGCAATTCTTCACAGAAAATGTGTTTGCATTTTACTTAGATGATTGAGTAACCGACCCTTAGATGAACATATTTAAATTGGATTGTTCCCAAATGCACAACTTATATTAATAAATATTAAATAAATGTGGTTTATGGCACTATTCGACGAAAGTCCAATGTCAATTAGGCTTTTCTAGCAAATTTGTGTTATTTTATTCATTTATTTTATTTATTGTAAATTATATTCCACAATAACTATAAACACGTTTTGTAGTTATTGTGCAGGATTATTTACAAATTTATACATAAAATAAGATAACTTTAGTTGAAAAGTCTAATCGACATTAAACTACTGTCACGTAGTGCCATAAACCACATTTATTTAATATTTGTTATTCAAAAATAATAAAAACAATCATAAGTTGTCCGTTTGGGTACGAAACCCGGAGCAACCATTTTAAAACATATTTTATCCAGCGTCTACTTGAAGTTAGAAATACAAATAAGACTGAAGTTAAAATACAATGTTGTAAAACTGTACATACAAACAAAAGTAAGGTGTAAAGATTGCTAATAACAAAACCATGAAAACCAGAAAATATAGGCTCTAGCAGAAAGTTTACCGAGTATGGGAATTACAAAGTTACATATACGACTACCATTCTAAGGTGACCTTCTTCAGCCCCCTTGTTACTTATTTAAATCAACAGAGCAAAGCGTTAAGACTCGCAAATGCGCGGGTCAGGTAGTATTGGACGATCTACAGACGAGGTAGTTACCAAGTTTTGCTCTTAACGAATTTATGCCCCGATTATGTTTCATATTGGTAAGCTTACAACTCCTTTTATAACACCTTTTCTCGGCTACTCTACTCCAAGTTTGTCGATAAGCGTTGACGTGAATTATGAGTCCAGAAAATATGGGGGAGGGTACTGAAAACAGCTCTATTAGTTCAACATACCTATTTTCATCTATGTATTTCGTGTGTGCAACGGTTATGGGTTCATTAGTATCATTGTATCATCATCGTGACTATATAAACCGGGTAGTGCCTTGGCCCAGCTCAACAAGTTTCTCCAAGTGATTTTTATAAGACTTTTATCCTCTAATTAGTGATTTCGACGATCCTCAAGACTCGTCCTTGACTTTCTACCGCGTCCAGTCATCTCAGCCGGGGCTTGGTCACTGGTCTGCGCTGCAAATGACTATAAAGATATGGAATTCTTCGTTTGGTACGTTTTGGCTTGTGGTTGTGCATAGCGGATGTGCAATTGGTTTACCAATACGCACTTTACCAGTGCATAGAGAGATTCTGCACAGTATATTAGTTTCAAATTATAAAAATATACTGAACTAGCCTTTTGGACATGGCTCCGCAGCACTGATGCAATAACAATCTTTGAACATCTTAAATAATTGATACACAAGTTCTTGTACTTCTATTCTACAAATATATACAGATACTAGCCTGCCTTCGCCTGCGTTGAAGTGCCTGTTAGTCTTTGAGTAGTATCGACAGATTTCAGCATGGCAGATAAATAATTTATGTACAGCCCTTATAGCCTAATGAAGAAAAACGCATCAAAATGCGTTGTGTGGTTCTTGAGTATAACTTACATACATACAAACAAAAGGACAAAATTAAAAAAAAAAGTTTTCCCATCAGTGCATTACGAATAGCCCATACGGCTTTCTTTCTTGCTACTTTATTATTAGTATAGATATTATACGAGTAGCAAAGTAATTATTGTATCATCTGTTTAAATGTTATTCCACCAGAAACAAATCCAAATCGAAGCTAAAACTGATTTTCAGCGGGTACTTACGTGGTTAAGAAACCTACCGGAGATTTCGTGATGAGTTAAGTGGGTAAGTGATATTTCGCTTTTATATAGACACATTTACTAAGAGTCGAAAAACTTACAGATTTAAGTAATTTAAGTACAATTTAAATATTTTTGAAGATAAGTTTAAGAAAACTCTAAAAACAATTTTTTTGAAGTCAAAATACATTTTTTGCCGAAGGAAGGTCGAAAGGTAACCCAAAATTAATGGTTTGTGTTTTACACACACTGTCAGTGCGTCGCCTTTTTTCTCCAAAATTTACTGTCGTGTGTTTCGCTAAATATTGGCAAGTCTAAATTTGTTTTCACAATGGTTTTCTCTTGGCCATTACCGCGCCTGATGGAAACCGGTGGTAAGACCTTGGACGAAGGGCGCTCTCCCAGAAACTGGGACAGTGACAGCAGGCGAGGCGTTAATCAGCCTTTTCAGGGACTTCCACAAAAATCTACAGAAGTCGGTAACGGACGATTGACTGATCCATCCATCAGCCTGTTTCGTCCACTGCTGGATATAGGCCTTTCCAGGATTTCGCCACTCTTGGCGGTCCTCCTGGAAGAAATGCCCATACTCACACACGCTGGGCAGGCGGGTTGGTGAGCGCGGTGCCGAAACCCTTGCACCAGTGACGCCGCTGCCCGTCACTAGTCTGTTTTTTATAAGGCTTGGCAATTGGGGATGGATAAACCGCCATCCATCGGTCCCAGGCAATGGTGGGCCGCCTGGTTTTGCCTGAGAGCTGTTCTCTTACTCTCCCCGAATAACTTCGGGAGGATTTCCGAGTAAGATGATGGTACCTCCACAGTCGAGCCCGGCATTAGCTCTACCACCTTAATTGACTGATACTACGCAACTATTCGCCCGAACTCCCGTACTAGCGCAGTTCGCTGATCATACCCTTATTTATAGGTACTCGCTTATTATTGTTTCTTTTCCAACATATCCCATACAATATCCATGACGTGAAACTAAAACATATACCAAAATCAATTACATACAAAAGTTACAAGCGTATTAAAGTCCTGGATTTTACACATATTTTCATGAATGTTTATGTAGGTACCGTAATGTCCTAGAAGCGATACAACAAATCAAATAATTTTAGTTTAACAGCATAGTATATTTTATACTCTTCAAAAATATTTTTGTTGCATTTTGAATTTTGGGATATTTCTCCTGAAATCATAGGAACCACCAAAACCATTCTCGAGTTTTTTCAAAACATGAATGTACTCTCACGTTAGCTTGCCTCTCACACCGTGTTCGGTTAGTTCCGTTCGAGCTCGGGAAATAAACGTTTGGGCCAACCAATAACAGTCAGTCAGTGCTCTATAATCCGAAGTTGAATGTAGAATGAAATAGCAAGCATAGCGACCCCGTGCGCGACTGATTTCAAGCTGCCGCGCCTACTACAGGCCTCTTAATGATTTTGCGACAAAGTTTTCTTTTTTATATGTAAATGTGTAAGTAAACGTAGATGAATGATGTTTGTAATCAACGTTGGTTGAATGTAAACCTTTGATCAAAAGCACTCACGTGAAGGGCGTCACTATCACGATGACAGGTGTCTACGCCACGCCTTATGATACATACAAATCAGATGAAACTGTTTGTGGACCTGTCAATGTAAACATCTCAACCTCTTCTCCCATAACATATATATTTACCACTTTAGTTCAAATTTTAGGGTTCCATGCCTGAAAGGTGCCAAATTGGAACCTATTGCTAAGCATCCATTGTCTGTCTGTCCGTACATCCACCCGTTGATCCGCCCTTTGTCACAGCAGTCTACAGCTTCTGCCGTAAGGTTGTATGATTTGAGAAAGGCTAATTAAAAACGTGAATAACATATTTTTTCAAAGTAACATCGTATACTTTTCATCATCACAGCGCTCTACTTTATACATAACCCTCTTAATTCTCAATATCGCTGTAACAAAATTTGAACAATAGATTGCAGTTCAGATTGTATTTCAGATCCGTCTTACAGATTAAGAATCCATAAAAAAATCAATGTGAAAACAGGGGGCCTTTAAAATTTGAGCAGAGCAAAGTTATAGATGTAGTAACTTCTAATTCTACAATCTTTGTCCTAAGTCGAGATTTAGCTCATTCGTAGAAAGTGGAGGTTATAAGTCCGCAGATATATTGGTCCACCTATACAATCGTACACAGATGGCCGCCTATGATGCGTTTGCGTTATATTGTACTGCCTTTATCTCTACGTCCACGTCATCATTGTTTGCTCGATGCAATCACAATAAGTACCTCACTTCTAAAACCGAACGTAGGTTAAAGGCTTAAAGGAGTACGGGTGAGGTTTGGTAGAATTGATGTCTGGCTGCGATAAAAGCGATGCAGAAAATTAAAAAACAATTGCGTCGTGTTCCACGTTTAAATTAAAATTGTTTTCGAATGATCGCCCTTGACGGGACGAGGGGTGGCGCGTACATGTGACGGGCAGTGACAGGCGCAGCTTGGCTTCGGCTTCGACGTGATAAGTCCTCGGTGACATGCACGCACTCTTCGTGGCCAACAACACGAATCAAGCTTAAAATTTGGTATTTTCGTTAATTGGAAATTAATTATTATACACTTCGCTTCGCGCATTCGTCAATGTGCCATGATCTATAGTTATCAAAATAGAAAATATTGAGACAGATTTGAATAAAACAAACTTTGTTGTGTAGATTTAAGCATTGTTCTTGGATATCTTGACGGAGAGAAAAATATCGCAGCCAATCCTGTATGTCACAATAATCCTTGTATGTGCCTCGTTTCGAAGACGGCGAAGCGTCTATAAATCTACGTTGTCAAAATAATAGTCTATCCATTCGCTTGTCTTGGCAACCTACGTGCGCAATCTCGGTCCGCCTTTCATTTCTATAGCTCGCCAATTGTGTAGAATCAAACGAGCTATGATGGAATGCGAGGCACGTACACACGTCCGCATTCGCCCAGTGTTAGGGCACGACTGGGCGGTTTCAAGTCTAGTCATCAAATAACTGACGGCTACTCCTGTTGACCATAAACTTCCACTCTTCCTGAAACTAAGAATCAAATTGTTTTGTAGATTCTTTGCAGAAAATTTAACTTTGTGCCTGACACTTCGAGATTTGGAAATCTTCCGAGTTCTCTGCGAAGACTGAAATTTCGTAGATGCGATCGCAATACTAGGTGAAAATAAATCAATACCGAATTAGATCGAATAGGGCTATAGAAAATATTTGTAATTTTGACTACAGCTAAAAGAGTGATAAAAAGATAAATAATAATAATTATTATTATTATTAATATAAATGTTTGTCTATTCTAGAGTTTAGATAAATTAATTATCATACTGGAGACTCGATTATTCATCAGGAGCAAGATTTAATGACCCTCAAGGTGAAATTCTAAAAAAAAATGTTTTTGCCCCATATTGCCTGCACTAGGAATTGTACTTAAACTAGTCCAACCAGTAAGGGGGCAAAAATTTTATTTTTCGGAATCGGCCATAATTATAATTTCTGAACCTAGTTCTTCATCACCAACCGAGTTTCCAGTATGAATTTATATGTGAATCACTAAAGAATACTGTAAATAAATGTAATGGATTGACTGTTTTGTCTTTTGAATTATGATATATAATATATATATGAATAAAACTAAGTAAAAACATTAAAATTAATGATAGTGAGATATATTTTGGGCCATTCAGGCCCGGCATCAATCACAGTGAAGTATCAAAATTAAACAGCTAAGTAAAAAAAGAAATAAAATTACATCTAACCTATTTATAACAAAAAAGTATGTACAAGTTTTGAATAAAGAATACTGATTATAATAAATCCATAGATCCAAAGCAAACAAAAATATCTGAGTATTGAATACAGTTTTAAATTCATCGTTATTCTAGCAGTGTGACGAGGAAGACACATCAAAGTTTTAATTTATTATCAGGTCTTGTTTTGTTTGCCTACTCTTAGACAATAATCATTTTAAAAAGGATTAATGATATTACAGTCTGAGTTCCCAATGAACTGCGATGTTAAATTCAGGAGCGAGCATTCGGGTGTGCGGCGTGATGGCAACGCGCCACCCTCGCGCCCACTCATTCACCATCTAATATACTCGTACAGGGCGGCTATTCCGGCATTATTACGCATTCGCAATATCAGTCAGTAGATATTTGTTTAAAGTTTGATATACGCCATGCGATGGAAATTAGAATGATTAAACCACATCAAATAGAAGCTATAGGATCTAAGGAATGCTTACTATAAGTTTTCAATCAAAAATATCAATACATATCCGTACAATAACCCTTTTAAGATCACCCGTAATCTGCTTTTGCAATTTTACCGCACGTGCGTTCTCGATTCTCGCAAAAAATTTCACACGCTTTGCTTTTCATACGCCTCTGTTTATCGCGTCATAAATGCTGTGTGATGATAATTCTATTAACTACAACTCCTTATAAGACACGTAGAGCATGTTATGAATACGTACAATAGGTTTATATTTTAAAAACTTGATGCGTTTCTTCTTCAAGAGCTTGTAAAAATCACCCGCTTTCGGCCTTCACATATTGTCGCATGTGTGAGAATCGCCGGCCAGATATTCTATCTCACGAAGTCCGTTTGGATACGGTTGTACTAGTGACGTGTACAGATAAGTACGTTTTGTGTGTATGGTGCGTTTTGTAGCGTTTCCGTGGTTACGTACACTATATAAACATAGTCAATCGGTTCTCAGATAAAATATATGTAGAAGTCCAATCAATAGGTGCCTTGGAACTTTGGAGTGGTGATAAAATTGAGTATCACACTAATATTATACATGCGAATGTTTGTGTGTGTGTGTGTGTGTGTGTATGTTTGTTACTCTTTCACGCTGAAAGGGCTGGACGGATTTGGATGAAATTTAGAATGAATATAGCTCATACCCTAACTTAACACACAGGCTACTTTTGTCCCGGAAAAAAGCATGTCTATAAACCGAATAACACGCGGGCGGAGCCGCGGGCAAAAGCTAGTATTAAATGACAGCCGAGAAATAATTCAATGGAAGTAAATAAATCCATTTCATTAGTTGTTTATAAGATTTAAAACTTCTGCAGTAATTCATATTAAACATAATTTTGTAGGAATCACATCATGGGCATTTGCCAGAAAATGGCCTTACCACGCTGAAACTGCCGCAAGCTTTTCTCGTAAATTTAAATAATCCATATATTATTACCAATATGGGTTTTGCATTGCCTGAAATAAAGACATTTTTTTTTATTATTCTTCTAATAATATAAGTACTTTACTATATCATACACAATTTTTTTATGCACTTTATGATACTGTTTATTTTCACAGACAAAGAGACGGGGTCTTGATATAAAAAAATCGGTCAATTGCAAGCGAGATTCGTGCCCTTTGGGCTCCTTACCATTAAAATTAGTTAAATAATAATAGACTGAAATCAGTTTAACAAAATTACAAACATAATTACTGCCATTAAATAAAACTGCAATAAAACTATCACATTCACGTAATAAAACTGCAAAATTAAATTGGTTCAGTATTTCGGTACGTAACCCTAAAACTACATTAGTAATGGGCATTTTCGGTATTTGTTGTCTAATGGGCACAAAATATATAGAAAATTCCAAATTCCTTACCAGTTTTAATTTTTGAGATAGACCCCTTAACAAAAATGGTCCAAAACTGAAAACTTTGAAGGAACCCATTTCCTCATTGTAAAATTAAAAATATATATACATACAAATTTTTCATTTACTTACTTCTAGATAATGACACCGCTCTTGTCAGAGTAGAAAAGATTTTTTTTCATGCTCCTTGTTCTTTTATGGGACTCCCCCCCCACAGGAAAAATAATTAAATTTAATTTTTAACTCAATGTCGATTTTGGTCAACATTCTACACAACATATCCAAATTTTAAAGCTGTAACTGATTCGGTCTACGAGCTAGAGACCCCTGACATACGGATGGACAAACAGACGAAGAGACGGACACAGAGCAGAGCGACATTGATAGGACTCCGTTCGCCTTCGGGTACGGAACCCTAAAAAGTCCTGGTGATTGGGCTATAGAAAGTGCGAGAACCATTGACTTTACGTTGGACATGAGGAGAGAAAACGAGGTGCATACATTTAAACAGAATATTTGAAACAAATATGATAGGATCACATAGGATAAATACGAATTTAGGTCTGGAAACAAAAATAAAAAGCTCTTCTAGTTTATACTCCGTACAAAATAGACGATTTACTTCATTGCAGCTGATATCTGCTTGACGGTTCGTTTAAATAAAACTTGCATTAATTTTAATAAATGTGACGTCACAAAAATAATCACTGTTTCTTCTTACTTCTTCATACAACCCTTAACAACTTAACCACTTTCTTTACAAAACATTATAAAGTTATCTACAAACACAAAAGTAAAAGTGCTTTATTTAATTTAAAAAGCAGTCCCGTTAAATTTTCTAAAAATGGCATTCGTATTTTCAATTTGTTTTCAGTAAATTCCACAATAAAATAACAATAGTTTTGTTACAGCCAGTACGTGGTATATTCTCACTCGATTCGGATTAGAGAATAGATTTTCCAATATCAATTTCAGTTATACTGGACATAATAAAAATCCAATTTTTCCTGCGAATCGAAATAACAGTGCTTTCAAACGCACCCTTACAGACCAAAGAGCATTAAGAAACCTTAATCCTTAGGGGACCGCGTTTTTATTTTAATGTTCAAATAATCTCCTTGCTTTGGGGAGCTCAGAATTGATTTCTGGGGATCAGTTTAAGAAACAATAGAGGATTTCATAAATACACTTTGAATTTCTTTACCCTTTTTGGCATTAAGGTTTCTTCAATTACTTTTTATTTATTGTTCATTATTCTACATAACTCTGAAACTTGCGACTCTGAAACATGATTTTCTAAAAGTCGAGTTTCTTTTGTTTGAAAATACGCTTCACATCACTGTTTTTTAAAGTTATATTAGCTAATACCTTTTTTGATACGGTTGAGATAAATTTCTCAACCTGCATGCCAAAAATCGAGTCAAAATCGTTCTTGAGTTATATCAGCTTTGTTGTTTGTCTGTCATGTCTGTCCATGACATGACAGATAAACAACAAGGCTCCCCTTGGATTCCCGTCTTTGACGAAGATTTTATACTTTAAATTATTTATGAATCAGAGACCATCTTAAGACACATTGAGAACGAATTGAAATACGGTACACCTTTACTTTACCATTAGTTCATTTAAATGAGTTCACGCTGAGTCCATACATAAAGAAAGATGTAATTGGCTGTAGTCAGCTGCCCGCTGCGTGTAGTCCGGTCTCACTATATTTACACCACTCGACAACGCCTGCAGACGTATTCCACCCATTAGCGGGGCCGACTCGCGAACTATTCGAATTAATTAAATTTAATTGTGTTGAAACGCGTACGAATGAAATACCCACTGTCTTGTAATAAAGGATGTAACTTGTAAAATTTACTTTCCTGCTCCCCTTGTCTTGGGCAATTCGCTCTGCCCTGACTTCATGTAGTAGCGCCTATTTAGGTTTGTTATTTTAATAAAATAACATGACATTTCATCACGACCTACATTGCCAAGGGAATGTCAGAGTTGTTTCCGAATGTGAACTATCACTGGAACAGTCAGCACTAGTAGACCCTCTATTCGCCGACGATTTTTAGGCTACAGCGTGGTAGGGGTGAGTCAAATCGCTTTTTATGGCACGGAGGCTTATCTCACATAACATAACATACCATAACATAGCATATAAAATGACAAATATTTTTTATTTTGTACCTAATTAAAGTAAATTTTATTATTTTTTAATAGAAGACACAATGAGCGGTCTAAACAGTGTTTTCGTTCAGCAAGTAATTATACAAATACTTTGCACATAAACTCCGAAAATCTTATTCGTGCATACTTGTACGCCAGGATCTGAACCCAGGTCTCAAGATACCGACTGACCTACCGGTTTTTTGTAAAAAAAATTATCTTGATTTGCAAAAAAAATATCATTATTTGAATATTAAATAAAATGCATGCCCTAAGAATAATTATGGCATGCCATTATGATACTCGTTCTATCTAAAATGTCACGAGCAGACTTCAATATCAGATATACCAGTATAAATACCAGACACGCTGTTCGGTATCAAAAGTATGCTAACGCAGCGGAACTTTTGTCTCACTCGCTGTCACTTGCGATAGTCCTGTTGTCTCGCTCACTCACATAGGAGCTCCATGGGCCACAACTCAGTGCGCAATTTTTCAGAGCGGTACGCCATATCTATACGTAGAAGTCTACGTCATGACAGTTAGAATTCGTCTCGTGACAAAAGGTATACTGGTTCCCCGATACTAGCACTATTGTCTCTCTTTTCTTATTGGCCCTTTTAATGTGTCAGTAAAATAAAATGCTAAGAAAACATACAGGTAAATTCCAGACACAATGGGTATTAAGAAGATTTCATTTAGTAGATTCCACGTGATTCCATTGCTCTTTCTATTTTATTTCGTTTATTGCTCCGGGGGCCTAGCACAGTAGATCATATCGAGCTTTAACCGCTCGATACAGAATGTCTATCCCTCTCGAGGGAGATCAACAGAGTGAGAGGGAGCACTGTATCACGCGCTATCGAGCTCGATATGGTTTGCTGTGCTAGACTAGCTGAACGTGTTAAGCCAGTTGTCAGCATCAAGGTTGTTTCGAATGTTGCTCAGGGTAGGAGTGAACCTAACAGTAGGTGTAGCGCTATAATAGATGCTGTCGATAGCTATTTTAATGTAACTTCAGTCGTATCGAGCGGGGTGTGTTCAACCACATTAGTGGCAAAAGAAGATAAAGTCCGTGAACAGATATTTTCAGATGGGACCATTGCTTTCCTGCTCGGTCTTGGTTTGACTCTGTGGCGTATTCCTCGAGAAACCAGAAAAACCAGTCATCGAAATATATATAAGATGACTTTCCTTTGTACAGCCCAATTCACTCTGGAGACTCGGTAAGTTGTCAGGACCAAGGTTCAATTATCCTTTCTGTGAAATACGCAAATTAAATTTATATTATAATAATAATTATTATTATTTATTTCAATAACGTGCACAGCATTACAGTATTAAACCAATTTGCTGTACAATAAAAACAATTTTAACAAACAAACAAACTTATGTTGTACTAAAAAATAAACAATGCACGTACAGTCTACGACGCGCACTAATGTATTTACAGTACTCGTTCGATACAACTTATTATACCAGTCTTAAGACATCCAGTATATAAAATTGTTTCAAAATGAGTCGAGTCTTTTTCTTGTCAATTAAATGTTGAGATTTCCGGCCGTCACAAAATATAGAGTTGGAATTTATTCGACATTCAGAATATTTTTCTGCTAAAACAGGTCAGGTAATTGGTAAAATTTAAAATAGCCAATATTGGATCACGCCGCTCCGCCATTACATAATTTTCATAATAAAATCGTTTTAAAAGGAAATTACCGGGAAAAAAGCAATTTCAATCATAGAGACGGGGGATGAAACTCAATTATATCGTCCCGAGAATCGAGCTGTGACATCTGGCACTGCCGGTCATACAAATGACAGTTTGTGATAGTATAAAAAGCATTTTGTTTCTGTTCACTACCCTTTTGCCGAGAGACAGATTTTAGAACTATCAAGATTAATTTTATCAGACGCAAGTAACGTTACAATTTAAAATATATTAAAGTCGATTCTGAAGGCTTTAATTTTAGTTTTAGTGCTGTCAAAACTTATTTTTTTCCAAAGTAATATAGCTTCTGTTGTAAAGACTAAAGAACTATTTTAGAATGAAAAAAAAATTAGTTTGGACAGCACTAATTGAAAACTTAAAGCCTTCAGAATCGGCTTTAATATCAACATAAACATGCGCAAACTAGAAACAATTTTTGTCTTGCTTATAAGTTACAAAATAAAAATAACTGTTATAAGTATTACAATAAAGGATTATTTTTTCATCCCTAAAATTATAACTTGAACTTCAACAACACATATAGGTACAACATATTTTGCTGCTTATGACTCATTTAATTTTCAAATAAAAGTATGCGTCATCTAAGAAAGTGCTGCTCATTTTTTGTTCTTCCTATTTTTGGAATAAGGGGCCGTTCAAGTATTACGTAAGTACTGGGGGGGGTCTTTGTTTTGCTTATTTTCGATGACATGGGGGGTAGGGGAGTCTAGATGATGATTACGTCATCGGTATATTTTTGCCCCTTACTCTATGTTGAATACTGTATCAGTAAAATCTAATCTCTATCCTAAATCTATTTTCTTATTTTTAAAATTATAATTATAACATTATAATATAAAAAAATATATATTTATAATTGAAAAATGTTTACGTAAGCATGGGGGGAGGGGGTAAGAGCTTTGCTTACTTTTGCTGACAAGGGGGATGGGGGGGTAAATAATTGTAATAAATCTGCTTACGTAATACTTGAACGGCCCCTAATGGTTTAAAATAAGAACCTTTCATCTACAGTACCTATAGGAGTATTCTGTTATTCGGGTGTTTGAAGTAATTAAAGTAAGTTAAAGTTATTTACGACTAAGCACGATCTATATTTTTGCAATAGCTCCAAGTGTTATTTCATTCATTTATTTTGTAGACATTTACTGCACCACGGTATTAGCGGTTATAGAGAAGTTTTATTGACGCTACAGGATGCTGTGCTGCGCCCGCTGGTGGTAGTAAAAACGTTTTAAGGGAATACCAAAGATGACCACCAGTAGATGCTGCATGTTGAAAATTTTGTTTTGCATCGAGTTCACCAAATTTGGTGGAAGGTGGGGGTTCCGGGGAGTGTGTCAGCCAGCGACGTGATTGGCGATTTTAGTAACGCTCTTTCCATACACTGAAAACTTGCAATAGTGATGGGACAGTACATACGAGTATAATTGTAGAATCTCTCGTAAGAAAGAAGTAGAATTTAATTTGAACATCTGTTATTAAAGGTATGATTTATAAACACATTTTTAGGGTTCCGTAGTCCGATAAGGAACCCTTATAGTTTCGCCAATTCCGTCTGTCCGTCTGTCCACGGCTTAGCGCAGAGACTATTAATACAAGAAAGCTGTAATTTGGCATGGACATAAATATTAATCATGTCACAAAATGGTAAAATAAAATCTCGAAAAATTTTTTTTTAAGTGTACCTCTTATACACGTTTACTGGGGATGAATTTTTTTTCTCGTCTATCTCATAGTGTGGGGTATCGTTAAATAGGCCGTTTAAAAACATTGTGGGTGTGTGAAAATCAATTTTCGATTTAGGGATCCGGTGGCGAAATATTAAGCTTTAGAGTGAAAATTTTAGAGTGGAGCGTGGCTAGAGGTGGCTAAACGGTTGTTTATAGAAATGTAAAAAAAATCACAGAAGTAGTATATATAATGAATTTAAAAGGAAAACTATCACAGCTAAGTAGGGTTTACAGGTTTACGAGTACCGGTCGCGCCAAACTTTTGGCCCCTATAATGTATGGGACCAGAAGTTTGGCGTGGTCTGTATTAGTAGACCAACTTATATGTACCGGGCGGGCAACTACGGAACCCTACATTGCGCGTGGCCCGACACGCACTTGGCCGGCTTTTGTATTATTAACAGGAAACAGTCGAAATGTCATGCATGCTATGTCATATACTCGTATAAGTATATCTTTAATGTAATGTGTAATGTAATTTAAATGCATCTAAATGTTATGATTCGTTTTGTCATCATACTAGAATATAATATTTGACCGCATTATCTTTATCGCTTACCGAAAATAAAGGAATAATCGAATGGTACTCGAGCGCATGAAAGCATATCACTATCACACACAAGTTATACGTGCTTTCGACGGAAAAGAATAACTATTTTGAATAAAGTAGTGCACGAAAGAGATCTTCCAAAAAGACATCAATGCGCTGCCGAGGTTCTTCAAATTGTTTACTATGATTAACTAAGAATTAAAAATATATCACAATAGTTTTACTTACCCCGAACGTGAAGCCATCTTTTTGGCATCTTGAAGTCTGAAACGACTTTCCTTGGAATTTTACTGAACAAGAACCTACTGTAACCCAGAACGACAATTTTTCAGGCTCGGACAGGACGGATCTAAATATCATGTTCGAAACTAATGACGATCTTAGCGTAGCTTGATATAAGTGCAAATGCACTGATGCGTGGTGCGCGTCAGTTGTATGAGGTATCTCGTGGGGGACGTCTATGGGGAATACAAAATAAAAACACTAACGGGCTATGGACCAGCCTTGCAAGTACAGGCTTTTGTGCATGCGATTCATATCGCGATATATTTTATCACACTTTGACATTTAAGAGTGTCGACAATGTAAGCAACGATATGCATGCCGGTAAAAAGAGCAAATTCTTATACTCAATACTCAGACTGGATCAATTTGCCGTTATTTTGAAAGTACGGGATTTACCGTGTTTGTAATAATAATATTAATTATTATCATGTATAACGTAAACAATAAATGATATAGATTGTAAAAACATTGATCTTATGCCGAGGTTATCCAGAGAAATCTGTCCTTCTCCAACGCTTTCATGTTTCATATGTTTGTCCTGCTCAGCGGAAGCGGGCCGCTCAGTAAACTCGCGGTTTTGAGGTGTTTTTATTTATTATTTTGCAATTAGAGGGATGGTTTTTTATATGATGGCCGTTTTATATCACATTTTTCACGACGTTTATTTTAGTATACGTTTTATTGGCCAAAACTTAATATAGCTCAAATCAAATGATATTCAGTTCGTAGTTTATCTTTGCAATTTGATCGGATACAGGAAAGTGTAAGTAATCGTGTATCGAATGCCCGAAATATCAAGATCAAAGAGTGAAATATGACATATATTTCTTGAAAAATTTAATCGCCGCTTTTTATTGTATTTAAAATCAATTTGAAAAGAGACAAAGTCAGGATAACTCCCCCAAATATCTAAAAATGAAAATATATCCTAATGAAAAACTGCTTAAGTTAAATAAAAATATTGTTTGAGTTTTTGGCTGTTGGGGAGGGTGCCCAAGCTGTTATTTGGTTTGATAGTCGTATATCAAATTTTCTATCTAACATCTGGATTGGATGTTCCAGATAAAGGCTATCGCCAAAGTATGGAGAGATAACGAACTAGTATCTGCCAAATACAGGGTCCGAAATTTCTATCTACGAACACGAAGCAATAGAAAACTAGTCGAAAACGAAATGTATCAGAAACGTGCCTTGATGTTAAAATGTTAGCAAGTCTTTATACAGTTTTCTTTACCTTCGAGCTATATAAATCTAGAAGACTCGATTACTCGATAGTAAAACACGTTATCTAAATATTTAAACGATTTCTTAAAAAATGCAATAACCAAAGTAAACATTCGCAACAACAACAGCAACAACGTGTGACATCCAGAATTTAGCACCCGAAGATTTATTCCCGCACGTTCCTAGCAACGCGAAAACCTAAAAATGTTACCTCAAAAATTCTCTGTCAACGCGCACCGATCCGGGGTCTCATATATCAAGAGGATTTATTTCCACCTATGCTCCTTTCCCGATTCCTACGTAACACCTTAATTTAATATTAAATTCTGCTCTTTTCTCCCTCGTTTATACAACAGAGGACGTTTGTTATTCATATTTTCTCTTCAGCGCATTACCTTTTCTTTTCCGAGCGCTTGAGCGTTGATTACGCTTTTCTGCGGAATAACGCACTTCATTTACGCGATTGGCGAGAGAAAATGTGCAGAAAAATTCTTGCGATAGAAAATTATTTGAGTTCTCCTATGCGAATATCTGCTCACTGCTTTCTGATGCCCCAACATTAAATGCGTAAATTTATTTACATAACACATCCTAATTTATTAATTTAAAATTAGATTTATTTAAAATAAACGCATCCAGATTATTGCATTTTTCTTCTACCCCTATGAAATTAGAAAACTCGTCAAGTAGGGGCAGCACTCGTGCCCTGAGGGTTCCGTACATACTATTTAAAACGCAAACTTATTCTACTAGCTGTTTTGCCGGGCCAACAAAACACTTAGGATTTTTGTATCAAGGGTCTATTCAATTTCAGTTTTTTTCTAGACGTTTGCTATAAGATCTAATTGTTAACGAAATTTCAAGTTTCTAAGTAAATTTGTAGTGCTCTATTAGATTTCCATAGTAAGCCAATTTGTATGAAATTCATTATGTAAAACGCAATAATATTTTTCGTGTTAAGTTAGAAGCTTGATTTTTTGATAGCATCATTGGGGCTGCAGACTTTTGTAGGAGGTATTAGTTTCAACTTGATATCTCTCACGAACGGAGCCCGAGAAAAAGGTCTTGACTGACTGACAACCAAGTGATCGTATAAGGGTTCTGGTTTTTTTTATTTGTGTTACGAATCCCTAAAACTATATTGTCAGCCTTGGTATAAATGTTTAAGTCAAAATCAGTACCTTACTAAATATCCTACTACTACTAACCCACAGTCATTTAAAAAAAATCTTTTATTTCGTAGGGTTCCATACCAAATGAGTGCCATACAGGACCATATTAATAGCCCTCCGCTGTCTGCCGGTTTGTCTGTCACAGGGATCTACAGCTTCAGCCGTAATAGGTAGCCAGGTGAAATTTTCACAGAATACGTGTTTGCGTGTGAGCACGGCAAAAAACAAAAAAAAAGTGAAACCCAAGTAATTTTTCAACGTTATTTATTTCAACTTCGTCTTAAACGATAGTAAATACAATTTGCCAATTTAGTCAGGTTGTAATATATACTTATACTTTAAAATAAAATAACAAATAATAAAAATTAGGTTTCCGTACTAAGAGGATGCTGAATTGTTTGTCATTTTAACGTCTTGTTTTTTGTCGCCTTGATGTTGTTATGACAATATAATAATAGTAGATTTTTATACAAAGGAGGTAAGTTCACTTCGCTCGCTCGTGCACCTAAATATCTCGGGTGCAATTGATCACTTAGACCCGTGTCTAACACTCTAGTTTTCATCACTAATGCGAGGAAATAAAAACTTACAAAATTATGTTTGCATTTGCAGCAACGTTTTCAACAGCATAATTTGACTGCGGTCATTTTTTTTTTTCTTGTGCAATCTTTTCTTACTGGCCATTGTTTGATTGTTTTGAAATAAAACTAGTTTATTCATTGCGTAAACTCTTTAACGTATTTTAACATTATATTTAGCACATTTACCTAATAAATGCAAGTCACATTTTCCATAATAATATAAATAAAATACAGAATAACAAAATAAAAAAGAAATAGGCAGAAAATATATTTTCCATCGTCATTTACCGAGACAAGTGACTTATTACTAGTTAGTGACTGTATGTTATTACTGGTATGTTGTTCGATTTTCAAATTTACTTACTTCCCTAGGTTGGTAAATTTAATTTACCTCGCGCATTTCGAGTTATATACGAGTTACTTTCAGAGCATTAGTGATGAAAATTTTTTTACCACCATGTTTTTATTGTTCTTTAACCGTATTGTGTGGTGGTATGGAACCCCTTGTGCACGCAACTCGCAATTGGCAAAATTGTTCTAAAAACTAGCTTTTGCCCACGGTTCCGCCCCCGTATTATTCAGTTTAACGACATGCTTTATTCCGGGATAAAAAATAGCCTATGTGTTAAGTTAGGGTATAAGCTCTATCCATTCTAAATTTTATCCAAATCCGTCCAGCCGTTTGAGCGTGAAAGAGTAACAAACATACACACACACACACTCACACACAAACTTTCGCATTTATAATATTAGTGTGATATCTGTTGACGACAGCAACATAGCAATAACTTAATTATGGCATTAATAGTACATTACGATACGAGAGCGATGAAACGTTTTCTGACGAGTGTGAGTTTGCGGCACGAGCCGAAGGTGATAGAGTATAATATTTTATAGCAAAAGTGCGGAAAATGCCGACTTTACGCAAGCGCAGCGTGCGTAAAGTGGTAATTTTACGTGTGCTATAAAAATTGTTACAGTAGTTTTTGCCTGTTTTGACTTTTTCCACGCTTAATCCTTACTGATATTATAAATGCGATAATGTGTATGTTTGTTTGTCATATTGTATGTTCCATTTTCACGTCAAAACGGCTGAACCGATTTGGATGAAATTTGGAATGGAGATAGTTTAAGACCCTGGAAAGGACATAAAGTATAAAATGTGTTCATAAAATAACCGCCAGACCAAAAACTTCAGACTGACACAAAGACAAAAATATTTAATTTCTTTTAGCCCTTCTACGGGCAAGAACACTTCTACGGGCAAAACCCTTTCTTATGATTATTTCAGTGTACGGGTAGATATTGAGATAAGTGCCTAACCCTAAACATTCGAGAATTCCTGCGATGAAGGTATTACATGTCTACATCACATGTATGTAAGATCATTATGACGAAATTTCGTCTTCCAAGGAAAATTATATTCACAAGGTTTTCCCGAAAATGCTTCGTCGTTGCTGAAATCGGCGGGACCGTAAGTCTCAGAGAAAACGCATAAATTACAAGACAGGCGGCTACAAGAGAGCTGGCTGCATCTGCAGAATTTGTTAGGATTACTGAGTATTTGAAGCGTTTGGAAATGCGCTTCCTTGCTCGTTTAAAATGTTTAGTAGAACACACGAAATTTCACTTTGCGCTGTTTGAAGTTTATTCTGTGGTTACTAAATTCATTACAAAGAATTTATATCTTAACAGTGTATATGCAACAAGCGACAAACTCATAAGCCTAAACTCGTGTTTGGTTGATAATTTCTTGCAACCCGGGTCGATATTGAACCATTGGTCAGGTAGTTCAAAATAATTCGATAGAGTCTAAACTCCTTGCCCAAAAACTACTTGGCTTAGACACAGAGTCCAGTTTATTACTGTGTAGTTACTTGAATTACTAATATACAACAATCATGGAAAGAAGATCCAAACTAAATACAATAGCTTTTTTATGCGATAGCTAAAAGCCTGGTTGAAGCAAAAAAAAATGATTATTAGATGAGAATGTACGATTTCAAAAAACAATTTACCCTATTTATCATGAAACCCTCATTCTACCACGAGCAAAGTAGATATTAAGAGTACACATTTATACTTTAGGAATGAAGAAAGAAAGGAATCACAATCCTATCAGAAAATGTCGTTTTACATTTAGGATACTCTGCGACTCTGGTTACTCCTTTAGATGAAAACTCAAGAATACTCAAGGTTCAAGAATAAGACATGTTTGTACTGTGCACAAAACGCAACTAAAAAGAGTTACACTCGCTTACTACAAGGACTATGAACCATGCGTCTCCACGTTTAGTTTACGTTTTCTTAGTATCCCACCAGGAAATTACAAAAAAACAGATTTTTATCGTTTTAGTAAAGCGGAGTGTTAGAGAAATTTTAACCCAAAATAGCTACCAAGCAAATGTTGTTAAAGTATTTAATTTGAATAGATTTCCAACCAAGCTATGTCAAAAAAGATTTGGTAAAACCGGCCTCGCACCTTCTGAAGCTTCTACATATGCATATTCTACGTATGCCATTTAAATAAGTTAATAAACTTTAATAATTTTGGCAAATATTACAAAGCTCTAAAATTAAGTTGATCAACTACGGAACCTTAAAACTATAGGTACATTATGAATTGGTGTCTTCAGATGAGGCTAAAATATGTTGACAAAATTCTGCACAGAAATTGATATATGATTTTAAGAAAACGATTGTCTTTCACTTAGCTCCATGTTTGAAAAAAAATTAAATGTTGGAGATTTAATTTTCAAGTGCAATCATAAGCTTTCAACAGGAAACTATAAAAGCTCATCAAGCTTAAGTAGTACAGAAAGGTCGTGTTTCGTCTACGTTCATATATTCTGCTTAAAATTACGCTATTATTACGCTAATATCTAAAATATTTTTACTGTTTTTTTACTTGCTTTACCTGTCTAAGTCAGAAATAATATATACATAGCTTACTATTATAATTATCTTGGCTTTTTGGCGGCACAATTTTTATTGATGGTTTTATTGTATTGACAAACCGAGCTGGATTCAAAATGTACTGTAACTAGCTGATAAGATGGATGACTGATGCTTTAACTAAGTAAATAGTTTACTTTTGTCAAAGAATATAGCAGCACAAATTTTTACCGAGATATTTTCTGAGTGTAGCAGCAAGCCTAACATGGTTGCCACTTTAATGCCATTAAGTGGTATGTCCTGTACCTTCTATCTCTTTACTGAAACATTGTTGTACCTATAAATATTAATATTAATGATTGAAAAAAAAAAAAGACATGATCTTGCTAAGTTTCTTGCCCATTCTTCTTAGCAAGACTAATCGAATGGGCAGAGTTAGGCATGTATTTATATATGTAACCTATTAGTATTTAGTATATGGGTAGCTATTATTATTATATAAATCGTATATACATAATTGTATACATTAAATATACCTTTATTTTAGTTCACGCACGTTTATTTACTTATTAAATATAAGCAAACCCAAAACCTATTTTAATTTATTGTATCTCCTCTTTTAAATTTAATTTTTTTATTACCTATTTAATAAATCCTAGCGTGCGATAAGTGTATTTATGTACCTATATTGCAGAAATAAAGTATTCATTTCATTTCATTTCATTTTAAACACCATTTGACAGTATATATGTATAGAATTTACTGTCAAATGATGTTTGAAATGGTGTTAAAATGGCACGATGTTAGGCCTTTAGGGCTGATTTTCTGAGTAACCTCTATTCATATCTATATGCTAATGAGAAATAATCGTATATCTATTCAATTCCTGATTCTGTTGCATTAGGATCCAATACGTTTAAATAAACCACTGCGTTTTTTCCATTGGTTATTCAAGAGATGAGGCCAACTTAAACCAGCCGCACTATAATAAGGGCGCGGCCAGCCACGCCGCGCCGCGCCATGTTGTCGCACTCATTATTTTGTTCCGGATGGCGAGCCGCGCGACACTATCGCGACACACCGTCCCGTCACTCAAACTATTATTATCTACCGAGTAAATGTAAACTTTGAACAACCTGCCGAGGAGGAAATGCGATTAAAAGGTGTTTTGTTAGGGAAATCTACCGCAAAGCTATTTTTAGGTACTTTTTAATAACTCATTAGAGTACGTCACGGAATGTTTCATGTAATAAGAGATGGTCAATGAGGTACTTGTAAAATCCATGAAAAGGAGGCAATACGGTGATCTAATAAACGATGAAATTATATTTGCTTAGCAGAATGATATACAAACTTCTTACATAGTCAGTTGTTACACGCTCAAATACAAAACATTAGATAAATAGCAAAGTACTTTTACGAAAATTATTAATTAATTATTTACAAAGTATGTACTCATTACAATAATAAAATAAATATATATTATATGAAATTAATAAAACATAATTAATAATTTTTGCCTGACCGAATGGTCCAGCTATTGGCTTGGCCCTATGTATGTATACGAGATATTGGCGTCGTAATGTCTGGCCTGTACATAAAAATGACATTATTTTATTAAACTGTTGTAAAACTGTTCGTACTTATTATTCCATTTCATAGAATTTGCACAATCTATAATTTTCCGGTTCTGAGAAAAAGTTGTCTTGTTTTTATTTTTTGTATGGAATCCGAAATGGTACTGAAATTCTTATACAACAAACCACTTTTTGGTTTTTACATAACACAATATAAGTACAAGTTTTAAGTTTCACCACTAGGTATGAGTATTCTGGTCTACCTAGTGGTGTATTCATTCAGTCGAAGTAGGCTCAATAAAACCAAATCCCCACCACAATTTAAATTAACATTTATCTTTCGATCACCATTTGTTACCAGTTAGTTTCGTTCTTTATAGATGGAGGGATCCATTTATTTCCCAGTGTTAAAGGATTTTAAAGTCGGGGTACCGTTAAATGTGATATTGAAAAAGGCAAAATGCAATGCATTTTAATCAAAATGGTATTAGTATAATCTTAGAGGAATGTGGCAAGAGATGAGGGTGACTTTTGTGTTCTAATGCTGCTGGAACTTTGGAATTGGGTGAGATTCAGCATTTGAATAGGTTTTTGTTTTAAAAACCCTGAACGACGATAACTTTAGAGACCAAAGGTAAAAATTGTCATCACCTTATATAGTTTTAGGTGTTGTTTAACAGTATGTTGAGGTAATTGCTTAGTAGGAAAAATGTTATAAGATTATGGTTGTCTTTGCAAACATCTGCTCTGATTTCAATATAAGATAACTAATACGTCTTAGAAAACAACGACCCTCTTAAGACATTAAAATAGGTACAGTAAAATGTTGATTCTGTATTTAGTCTAATGGAATGATACAAACTACTTATTATAAGGTGGCTTAAATTAATACTGGAGACTCAGTAAGTGGTAAGGACCAAAGTTCAACTATCCTTTCTGTGAAATATGCAGAATAAAATGTAGACTTCTTATACTAATTGACTCGAGGTTGTTCTTGAAACAAGTATAGAGCCACAAACAAATATTTTTCATGTTTTGCAAACAGGGTCATGAAACCTTGGTCCTGACCACTTATCAAGTCTTCAGTACGAATTTGGCTATATAAACGAAAGTCACCTTGTATAGGTAATCTCGATGAGATGGGGCAGTGTAGGGAAAATCTAAACTATGAAAGAAATTTGTTTAAAAGACTCTCGTTATTGATTTTGTAGGAAACAGTTGCAAAAAATGATATCTTGTATTATTGAATTTATCGATAATGTTACTAAACGAATTACATTAATAACTTAAAAGAAAATACAAAAAAAGATTTGACACATGATTATTTGCATAACTTGTTCTTCGTTAGTAAACACTATCGATTGATGCAATAATATGCGATGCTGATACGATGTAATTGTTTTTGCAAAATGATCAGGTTCTACGAGTAGATTCAGATATAGAGAGATATATATCAGAGTATATCCAAAAAGCGTCAATTTTCTCTAAAATTTATGCCGATTCCTTTGACTAAGTTTCTCTATACATAATCATATATTATAGTTTATATTCGATCGTTACGACATGAATCCCCGATGGAGTGTCAGAGGTATTCCCGGATGTGAACTGTGAAATGCAAGTGATAGTGCACACTCGGTACACCCACGTTTTACCGACGATTATTACGTCCTAACATGATAGCTGCTGAGCACTAAGCCTTATCTCCGTACTTCGGGCACAAATACACGCTTTTTCCTCACGGTATGTTTTCTTTCACCGTTCAGCTGGAAAGTGTTAGGTAAGAACACAGATACTATGTACATAAATTCCGAAATAATAATTGGTGCATGTTCGACCGTGGATCGAACCTGGGTCTTTAGATTGAGAGACCAGCGTTGTACCGTCAGAGCTACCACCGCGCCGATTAGATTTTCCCCTTAGTAATACTGCTCCATCACAACGCACCATCGTGTTAATTGCCATATCCAATTATTTACTGAATTTGTTAAAATTAATTACAAATATAACAACAGGAATTCGAAAACATGTGAATTACTCGTATTTGTATTTGTTTTGATTAATCTCACACTACGGTTTTCCAAATTGGGGAATGAATATTAGTTTTCAACAATACAATATGGTTTGTGCATGACAAAACCGGCATATCAAAGGGACATTTAAAACAGTTACTAATTCAATTATCTAGATCCAGTTTGTGCCGATTGGGGCCTATATCTGAATAATTTGCATCGTAATTATGAACACGGTCAGTTCTGCATAAACTTGCTTCGATGACAGCTCAACGTGCAATGCTATATGTAGTAGAGTAGAGGGTCTTTGGGTAGCTTGCAGGGGCAAATAGGGATTAAGTCTTAAGAGAGGGGGCATAAATAAAGGCCAAAAATACTAGGATATTTGTTAAAGTAAAGTAAGTATATTATGTATATTAGATTTTGAGTAATTGATTTACATACAATTAGATAAGTTTCCGCGTAACAGGCATACTGAGATAATATCGCAGACAGAAAGAGAGATTTCCACTGTAAGAAATTCTGTTTATATTAATGAACCCCTTCAGCCCCAGACAGTAGTACCGCATGAAAATCGATAGTCTATCGATACTATCGTGACCTTGGAAAAAAGTAACAATATCGATTGTGCTATCAATGGTATCGATAATATCAATACAATCGATGGCGAAAATTCTGTAATACTATCGATAGTATCGATTATATGTTAGTAATACTATCGATAGTATTACTTACGTTAGTCAATAAAACTATCGATTGTATCGATACTATTGAAAGTATCGATTGTTTTGCTCCATCGATAGTCCATGAAAATGCATTACTATTGCTTTGTCTAACTGATTTGTTTGTCAACGCGGTAAGCATAATAATATTTAGGTCTTATTAAAAATATATTTACGTTTCGTATCAAAATAAGAAAGATTTTGAGAACTTTAATCTGGCAACTCTTAGCAGCCAAGATCGAAAGAAGGTTTGTTTGAAAAAATTGTTAATCATTGTGTCTATCTATCTTGTGCATTTTAAAAATGGATTATCAAATCACGTTGTAATACATAATATGATTATGTACTATTTAAGGTGTTCCTTTTAAGTCCCTAATACCATCAAAATTTAATGGACTATCGATGGACCAAAACAATCGATATTTTCAGTAGTATCAATACAATCAATAGTTTCATCGATTAACGCAAATAACACTATCGATAGTATAGATAGTATTGCTAACATATAATCGATAGTAACGATACTATCGATAGTATTACTTAATTTGGGCTATTGATAGTATCGATACTATCGATATAATCGATACCATCGATAGCACAATCGGTATTGTTACTTTTTTCCAAGGTCAAATATCGATACATCAACTATCGATAGTCATGAAACACTAACAGACAGTTCTTTTTACCCCGGAATTATTTAATTTCATTTTGATTTTCATTTCATCAATTTAAAATATTGGTAGTAGTATAGGAAGTGTCCGCTGTTTCAACCGTGTCAGGTGTACGTGGGAATACAAAGACAACTTAGACACACCTATACCCCTTTGAGGCCTGCTTTTTATGCCCTAGCGGGAGACATGGCAATTCCACCATAAACTGTTCGAAGCAAGGGTGTTAGTAAGGCTCTATGCTACTCAGTGCATCGTTATGATTTAATGTGCTGAACATAAAGCCTTAGTCTACTTTCATCAACGCATAGTTATGATAATTAGGTTTTATATTTATTGAATGTCTATCAGGGCGTCACCTTAGTTGTAAATTATAGCTTGTAGAAATGACTAGAAAATAGCTTTGATAATACATAGTAGATTATGCTATAAGTGCGGGAAGAAGGCAATAGAGAACCATTTGAAACACGAGCGATGAGCGAGTGTTTTAGATGTTACGAGTAAGTTATTGCCCTTACCCACGTGTATCATACTACGTTTTTCAATGCACAGTGTGAGTAAATAAATGAAACGTAATTAAAGAAACAAACAAACAATAAATACTCCAAATGAACTTTAGGCGGGCATTCTTTTTCTTTGCACGCAGATTGCAAACTTGACGGAAATAAGCTGCTTTCAGTTTGATGCGTTCGAAACTCATTTCTGTCAAGTCTATCTATAGTACACAAGAAAAGACTGGCAGAATTTTAACCATAAATAAAAAAACTAATAATAAAACACTAGTCAGTAAAGTTGACTTTGACAACTGTTTTGAAGCATACAAAATAGGCCTTTACGAGTTCATCTTCGGCCGTTTACAGGGTCGGTTGCTCAGTTATGTAATGAAATCTAAAGGAATTTTGTGGCGTATGGCAACGTCATCTAAAAAGAATATTGCCACTCCATCTCCTCTCGTAGATGTCGTAAAAGGCGACTAAGGGATTAAAGATAGGTATGCCAACAATCTAAGTACCTGCAACAATAAGGGTCATAATGTCATCGGATAGTGGCCCCGTATGCAGAGATGGCGTGTGGTAAGCTTTTGTTACCACCCTCATGACGAAACCATGCCATCAAGAGACTCGTGGTGTTCCAGCATGACGTCATGAGTAGCCGTACCGGGGAGTTGTATAGTAACAGTCATTGCGGAAGTTCCTGGAAAGACTGATTAACGTCTCGTCTGCTATCACTCTCTCGGTTTCTGGGCGAGCGCGTTTCATCTTAGGTCTTATGGACTCTTTCCATCAGGCGGGGTATTGCGATGAAAACGTTTGTATCGAAAATTGCATTCCTGTGTTTATTAATTTGAAACTTGGCGCAAATACTGTTGATAACAAAATAATAACACATTGTTTAAGACGACATTGCTAGTCAAAAATGAGTATTCCCATACTACAACAGATAGGACTCTGAAAAAAAAAAACAAGTTATAAAGGAGACTTTTTCAAAAACTACAACATAGCCCAAAACTCCTCGGACCTGCGCTTTTTCGGATGTGTTTATCCAAAAAGAGTGATACTGGAGGTCATAAAAAAATATTTTAAAGCATTATTTGGCTCAGAAAACTATACTTTTAATGAATACATTTTTCCGTACTAGAGACGTTCTTTAATAAAATATGTCATTAATATGCACTATTTTTAAGTGGGTTAAGATGGTTATATACCTACTTAGATACATTGATTCTAATCATACAGGTGGTGGTAGGTGGTAGAGCTGATGCCGAGCTCGACTGTGGAGGTACCACCATATTACTCGCAAATCCTCCCGAAGTTATTCGGGGGAGAGTAAGAGAACAGCTCTCAGGCAAAACCAGGCGGCCCACCATTGCCTGGGACGGATGGATGGCGGTTTATCCATCCCCAATTGCCGGGCCTTATATAAAACGGACTGGTGACAGGCAGTGGCGTCACTGGTGCAAGGGTTTCAGCATCGCGCTCACCAACCCAGTATTGGCATCTCTTCCAGGGGGACCGCCAAGAGTGGCGTAATCCTGGAAAGGCCTATGTCCAGCAGTGGACGAAACAGGCTGATGGATGGATGAATACAGGTGGTAGAGCTGGTGCCAGGCTCGACTATGGAGGTACCACCATATTACCCGCAGACCCCTCCAAACAGGCACAACCAGGTTGCCCACCATTGCCTGAGACCGATTGATGGCTGTATATCTGTTACGGGTAATACTAGAAGATAGGGTAAACCTGGGTTTACCCGGGTAATGTTATACAAAACTTCGGGGGTCGCCTCGCTTTGCTCGGCGCCCATTGTTTATTAACATGTCAACCTAACACGCTCCTCCTCGCTTCGCTCCTCGTCGCACCTATTTTTGACTTTTTTCGGATATTATCCGATTTCGGGCTTTACCCGTAACATAAGCATTTCAAATTTCCGGGCTTCGTAATAAAATAGGCTGGTGACAGGCAGCGGCGTCACTGGTGCGAGGGTTCGGCACCGCGCTCCCTAACCCGCCTGCCCAGCGGGTGTAAGTATGGGCATTTCTTCCAGTAGGACCGCCAACATTGGCGAAATCTTGGCAAGGCCTATCTCTAGTGGACGAAACAGGCTGATAGATGGCTATACATTTTATCTACACTTATATCGTTATGTGCAAATAAAATTTACAAACTTTGTTTTTTTTAGCTGGGAGATATATTGGACCAGTATCTTGTGATTGCGTCCCAAATCTAAGGACGCGATCCTGCCATGTCTTCCTATTTATAATATCGGTGCGTTTAGTTCATAACTTTTCACTAATGTTTCTTCGACGGAATAAACAAACATACAAATAACTTGGCCAAGTGCGAGTCAAACTTGCGCACAGAGGGTTCCGTACCGCCACACAAAATGAGTAAGGAACCCTAAAAACATGATAAATACGAAGCCATTGCAACATCATCAAGGCGTCAGTAAAAAGGCGCTAAAATGATAGCGCCTGTCAAATATGCCATAATTCAGAATCCTTTGAGTACGGAACTCAAATTTTTATTATTTGTTATTTTACTTTAGATTATGTATAACAACCTAACAAGGATTTTAAAATAATGATATTACCGTTTTTAAGATAGAACTGAAACAAATAACATTCAAAACTAAAGCATTTTTTTAATTGTTTTTCATATGTTTCAAATTTTTATCATTTGTCGTGGTAGAGGTCACAGTAATACGTATTCACAGAAAATTTCAACTACCCATTACGGCTAAGCTGTAGACCCCTGTGACAGACGGACGGACAGACAGACGGGCAGCGGGGCTTAGTAATAGGGTCCCGTTGGCACCCTTCGGGTACGGAACCTCAAAAAACTAGGCATTAAATACTCGTAGGTAGTTATTACAAACAGTTAACTGCATCAAGACAACATGGCGGACGCTTTGCATTAATTTCTTGCTATTGACAGAATTAGACTATGGTAACGAATTATATTAATATTCATTGCCGGTTCTATTTATCAATGCTAAGATTTACTATCAGTTTGATTTATACAACTGTAAATTAAAACTAGATTAGTAATATTTTAAAATGTGGAATGGTAGCTTTGGTAGGCAACTACTGCATGAATTTTTCAACGCTCACTGTCACGTGCATAAGCGTGCAGTGAGAGTGAGATAGATGCAGGGCAAGAGAAAAAAATACCGTGATTTATTTATATAAAATAACTAAAATACCCACCTAGCAAAATTATAATTTATAATTTTTTGTGATCATACTAACAGTTGTTCTGTAAACATTTAGACCCCTGACGGACAGACAGACAAACAGTGGAGGCATAGCAATAAGGTCCCGTTTGCACCCTTTGGGTACGGAACACTAAAAATTAGCCTTAGAAAAATAATTACATAAAATATGTCAAGGGAAAATATTCCGATAAAGGTAGATATTTGTTGTGATGAAATATATTTTATTTAAACGAATTCGAGTGCATATACACATTTGTAGGTGCTTAATAATTCGCAGATTTATCGGACTCTTTTCACTCACATCCCTTTTCCGTTCACATGAAACAAACCAGTAAATAGGGGAATTATAAATAAATAATGGCGAAGTCCGTTTTTACATTAACGCTGGGCAAACGTGAGGGCACAACCACCATCACATTGTTTATTCAGTCCAGGCCTTTCGGCTTTAATCCATATCGATCGAGTGCGGTGCGCCTTACAGACGTGCCGTGACAATGCCTCCGACGAGTTATGTCGCTGATAACATGTTGGTGACACAAGTTATAATCATGTTTGAGAGAATTCTAAGCTTTGTTTTGTTTCGCAGTTTATTGTATTACAAAAATATGGATGTAGCAGTCGACATTCGAACACACCTTTATTTGACAAATTTTACGTTCAAATTTTTAAGGCATACAGACTTACTCCACAGCGTTTTTCTTCATCGTCTAACTAGGGTATATGATGATTGATGGTTTAAGGAAAATACAGTGCAGAAGGTGAAACTGTAGAATTGCGATTGTGTGCGTCCACACCATTGACATTGTGGAAAACAACTCTTATAGCAGTACAGGCAAGGTCTATGTTTGAAAAATCATGTAAAGTTTACATCGTAACAAAAAAAGAATAAGATAAAAGTTAAACCATAATTTTTTGAAAACAGACCTTGCCTGGACTTCTATATGAGTTGTTTTCCACAATGTCAATGGTGTGCACGCACACAATCGCAATTCTACAGTCTCACCTTCTGCACTGTACGCACTTATACTCTGAGGTTATATGATTTATAGCGAAACCTACTTAGGACCAGGATTCGAACCTGTGACCTCTTGCTTTCACGGCAAATGTGCTAATGCGTCACCGAGGTCCTCACGCTGGGCCCTTGAATTTTTCCACCATACTTGTAATCCGATTTTTTCTTAACCACTTGATAACCAGCCTGTAATGCACATACCGAACGCTCACAAGGACGTTATGTAATTTCACGCCTTGTTCTTAGGAAACAGATGGCAATGTCGCAAAAATATGGGTTGCTTCAGATATATGATTAATAACGAAACCCATCGCTTTGGATATCTCTAAATATTATTTTCATATACTCGGTATGTATTATGTTCTTTATTCAGTATTCATATTGCACTATAGCGTAGCATTCTAGCAACCATTTCGCAACTTCACTTTATAGACCTGTCACTTCTTACTGTGGACTCTACTGCATTTTCAATCTAGCATTTTTGCAAGGAAACAAAATACAAACTCACCTTTTCTTTGCACAAGTGCGTATCGTGCAAATTGGAGATTTACTCGTGCCATAAATCAGTCAGGGATCGGGTAAGCTCACCGATACGTTATCCTGCCCGTTGAGGGCACACGGGACATCCCGTGCCTACCCACTTATACCTGGTCCGTATGTCACAATTGAGAACCAAACGTGAGTCTAGCTTTTGATCTAGGATTCGACGTCAAAATACAGACGACCGACCTCTGTAAAGAATATGTGGGTAATACATGAAATTCAAGTGGTTTCGGAAACGAAAACCGGTGATTTTACTCGATACGAAATACTTTACTTAACCTATTTAATTTTCATAATTGCTTAAGTAAAATAATAGATCATAGTCCATGTCATGGCCCAAATTCATTGTACAGATTAAGGCACAAACCGTGAATATGTAAAATTTGTTCCTCAGAAAAATTTAATACCTTCTTGAACAAAATGCATGGAACACGAGATTTTGTATGGGCGGATATTCTCACTATCAAAACCACTTGATTTTAAAGGTGTATTTTGAAACTTGTGTACGAGAACAAATACGTAACCGTCATTTTCTCCGCACTAAGTAAGTTTGTAAACTCAATAATAACTAGCTGCGCAACACTCTCGAAGTGTAATGAAGGCAGAAGTGCTATTCCTTGTTCTAGTGTACGCAACATGTGACACTCAGTAACTATACGTGAGTCGATAAATTCCTGTCTAGGCGAGTCAGAGGACCCGAAAAGTTAGGTTTGTGAAATCATAATGTACGTGTTGTCGTAAAATTGTATGAGAGGTTTTGTTGAGAAAAATGTTCTGAGTGGTATAACTTTCTAAGATTTAATGTGCTTATTCGTAGATTTAATGTAGTTTTGAAAAAGTGTGTGAATTGTGTAGATTGCAATTTATTTACATTGATAAATCGTATCAAAAGCAACAGTTTCGTTTGATAAGCGTACTTTGATGTCAAACCTCTTGGATTATGTTTTTATTGCGAAATCCATCGCTTTGGAATACTCTAAATATTATTATTAGAGTGCATTACTTGTCTTGATAACAAGAGGTCGCAGGTTCGAATCCTGGCCCGAGGAATTTTTTCAAATTCTTGTCTTTACATTTATTTCTAATTTATCTTTTCCAGTTTGTAATGCACTCTAATAATAATATTTAAACCTCTTGGAGTACATTATCTGAACAAGGAATGAAGTACGCTTACAAACCAATGATTCACTCACTTGTAGTTTATCTGGCTTGAATTTATAGTATAGTATATCTGTGCTTAAAGCTAGACATAGCCAGCCCACACATTACCTGTAGTTTTATCTCATTATAGTAATTGGCAATTAGTAGAGACAGTTTAAAGTAATTAGTTTAATTAGCTATAGGTTTTAACGAACAGATTGTACTGAAAGTAGTCATTTGTGAATAATATTTGAATATTTTGTTAAATAGCAGAAACCACAGACAATATCCTTTTAAAATCTTAATTGAAAAGGGATCATAAGAAGGTTAGATTGGAAAATATTCATTTAATCTTAATTACTAAAGCCTATACCTTAGTTGCTATTTAAAGTGTGGGGATCAACGAATGAAAAAAAGCATAGAAGAAGCGTTTCTAACATATCATTTGAAGATAGTGTCAGGCACTCAAAAAGGCAAAAGGATCATGGGTGCAATTTTTAAGACAGTCGTATTAATTTGAGGGCTTAAAACGTACGGATTCAATTGTTAAACGTCTATTCGGCTACGCAAATTATCCCGTTAGACTATTGAAATCGAAGGTTTTTGGTTGTCAAATGAATACGATTGTCTTACACAATTGCACCTCATGATTGGTTCGTATTGCTTGTCATACGACACTGAGTCAGCCGTACCTACTTAGCCGACAGTGAAAGCTATTGGAGCCGTCGCCATATAACTGTGTTCAACACAGTTTTGTATGAAGTTATTTTGTATCGTTAATAAGAGTTTTGTTTTTTTCTTTTGCCGGTGGATATATTTTGATTGAAAATTTATTTATTAAAAAACGTTCTTACTTTTGTTTATTGTATATTTTAAATTTGGTAAAAACAGTTTTATTTAGATGAGGGGCATGTTTTTTTTTTCCAAAAAAGAATTACCTTTAGTCTTCTTATTGGTCATGTATTATTCAAACAATATCAGTTAGTATTTTTGATACAGAAGCGAAAAATAATTAATATTCTGAGATCATTTAAAAACTTATTTCGCTACACGTGCCTTGTACTTTTTTGTATCGTGTATGACGATTGCTAGAAGAGTTGCTACAAACAATACTCACAAGTCAAAGAAAACAGAGGTAACAAAAGTAAGGCTTAAAATATTGAACTAAACAATACAACAAAACACGAAACGAAACAAGTACAAGAAAAACGTGTGTGTGTACACGGAGTGACATAATAATTATTCCACTTGTGTACAACAGCTATGTGCGTGCGTGATACTGTACAATATTTAAAAGTGACTGTACAATATTGCGTGACAAAGGTTTTTCTCTATCATTCCTTTCCGATACAAAGTCACTTAATAAAAGACTAAAGGATCGCTCCCGAACATTTATTGATTTAGTCACGAATTAAGGGAATTACTTGAGTTATTGCTAGGAATAGTTTTTTATAGCCGAATGGAGGTAATAAATTGTAGAAACCTACCTATAGGTGCCAATTTTTGCTGAATCTTTATACAATAAATAGATTTTTCGGATGCACATACTCTCTCAAATAAAACGTATGTGCCTTTTAACTGACTTCAAAAAAGGAGGAAGTTCTCATTTCAACTGTATTACCTTTTCTTTTTTTTTGGGGTATGTTGCTCCATAACTCTGGCAAATCTAAACCGATTTGATTTTTTTGTTGTTAGGAGGGGTTTGCTTTCATGTAGGTCCCATTTAAGTTTGCTCATGATCTGATAACGGTCTTTAGAGATAGGCAGCAGAACTCCTCAACGGATAACGGCATTCACTCGATATTGAGGCAAATATCTCCGGCATTTCTTAAGCGATTCGAAAAAAAAATCATTTTAGTTTGGTCTTGATCTAATGATGGTCTTTAGAGATAGGCAGTGGAACTCTTTAATGAATGACAGCATCACTCGATATTGCGACAAACGCTTTGTACCAGCATGCTGATTGCAAGGTGATCCTTAAAAATTTACATATGTCATCCTACCTGACCATAGAACTCCTGAAACGTAAATAATTCGAAATTTTGGGAATCACTTTGTATCAGTGTGTTTATTGCAGGATATTACTTGAAAATTGACATTATGCTACCTGACCTTCGATCCTGGCCTCATCACCATAGAACCTCAACGTTTGACAGCACATAACACGATATTTCGGCAATCAGTTTGTGTGAGTGTGCTGATTCCAGGATATTACTTGAAAATTGATAATATGCCCACCGACCTTCGATCTTAGCCTCATCACTATTGAACTCCTAAACGGATGACAGCACATAACTCTCAATGGCGGCTATCGCTTTATGTTTGTGTGCTCATTGCAGGATATTACTTGAAAATTGTCATGCCACGGGACCTGACGACGGGAATCGATATGCTGTCATCCTTTGAGGAGTTCTGCTGCCTATCTCTGAAGACCATAATATATTTAGATCACGATCAAACTAAAATGGTACCTGCCTGGAAGCAAACTCTTTTAAACAAAAAAACAGACATTCACTAAAAAGTTTAAAATAATTACATACAGACCGATGGTACCAAAATAACACTTTTGCCGACTTCTTTCTTCCTGAAACATATATGTTATTTAGAAGTCGGCGCATTTCCCATAGTATAGAACATAAAAACCAATGTGAGAGCGATGACTTCTAGAGAACATTTGTATAAGGAAGAAAGAAGTCGGAAAAAGTGTTATTTTGGTACCATCGGCTTCGGTAAGTATGTAATTATTTTAAACTTTTTAGTGAATGTCTGCTATAAAATTTGAAGTCGGTTATTATTTTTTTGTTAAAAGTTTTAATTAGAAGATCCTTCAGCTTGTTTTATGTAAATTTCTACCCAGAGCCATACAAAATTCATGTTATATAATATTACTTGGAAACAATTGTTTTAGCGGCTCTGCCCTCGTTAATTCAATCTTTCCCCGTTTTCGGCTTGGGTGATATTTTATGAATACCCTTTATTTGTTGACCAGGGCCATTACAGAAAAGACACGACTTTTTTACTACTACATAGACCTATGTACTGGTATAAAATTATTTCGTAAGATTCAAAAAGTCCAACTCAATCTTGCTACGAGTTTTTCTTTGGTAAGAGCACAGTAATTAAAACAATCACAAACTAATTATACCAGCACAACCCGAGCTTTCTGAATCGTGAAAAATCTGCATTATTAGAAAGTCTCTACTGAGGTACCTCATCTCATCATAGTCGACAGTCAACACGATTATGCTAAGTCTATCTTTTTGTGCACACGCGGCCCCGTGCTAGTCGTGCTACGGTATATCGTTCGTACGATTATCTCCTTAGTACAGGCGTATTAGGAACTGCCCTGATATACCATGATCGGTTGGAGACTCTACCGGTTACAACACAAGACGCACACAAGGTACCAGATCCAGTAAATTGAGTTCCTGACAAAATCCCTGATAAATCAATAAATTTCCTGACATTTAAGTTAAAGTTTTTTGTTAATGTGGAGGCGGTTTTTAGCAGTTTTTGTTACAAACACATTGAAAAAACAAAACACAATAAATATTACAATTTAACTATTTGTTCTTTTGCTTTTAAAACTCCTTACAAATCCCATTTTATCCTGATTTCTTGACAGAGGACCAAAATTCCTGACGTATCAGGAAAATTCCTGTCATCTGGTAACCCTAACCCATGTCGAATCTGGGAAATTCTATGACATTTATTTAAAGAAACGTTGCGCAGTAAATGTGAATGGTTTACGTCATACGATGTGTTACGCCGATGTTTTAATTACATATTAGCTTTTGCACACGTAGCATTAGTTTTTAGAGTTCCGTACTCAAATAAGAAAAAAATTTGACTCTTATAGTTGGTTATAGAGTTTAAAGTTAAAACTTGTCGTAGGAGATGTAATATATTTTTTTAATCTCAGTTTAATTATGATATACAAATTTTATTTTTCTCAAATGTTAGTAGGTACAAACAAAAAAACTAGCCTATGGTTAAAAAAAATCTTATGTAATGTTAACTTAAAATACACATTAAGTAAATGAAATATTATCCATATTTAAAATTTTGTACAAACTAAATTGATACACATCACTGAATAGAATATGCGTGCTCCCATACCACAATTCTCTGTTTCATGGGATGCACAAAAGTGTTTTTTGCCAGAAGGCGCCCACCCGTGCTAACTTATATAAATTAAACTTTAATCTAAATATGTTTTTATAAAATAAATATATATGTTATAATAAATAAATATTTAACAATGTGTATTCGTGTGTACATGATTTTAAATAAGTATATATAAAATGCTAGCAACAACAAAAAGAAGGTATTAAATTAACAAAAAAAAAAAAAAAGGTTGCTACTTTATATAAGTGATACCAAAAACGTTAAGACAATTTTAATAAATAAATACAAAACAAAACAATAGAATAATAATAAGATGATTGTTTACTGAATGACATCCAAAAGACTTTCTACTTCCTCATACGAAATGTCTTCTATAATTGTGAAACCTTTACATGGAATTAAAAAACTCAAAAAATTAAACCAAAGATTGTTTTATTTTGGACCTATATTGTTTTAGCCTTGTACCTTTAATTTTATTAATCTTTGCACTGACACTTTACTTGTTACGAATTCTTTGAGTAAATTGCAAAATGTTGTAATAAAACGGAGCATTTAAATTAGAAATCTACTTTGACATTTTCTATACAAGAAGGAATTTATTTAATTTACAAAATTACCATATGCCTAGAAGAATTGTCATCGGAGCAAATACGTTGATGTGATTTGTTTAACAGAACATTTTATGATAGAAGAACATGAGGAAATGCTGACAATCCCAAACTACCGCGTAGCAGCTCATTTCTCACGGTCCAAATAGAGAGGAGGCGCTTGTATTTTAGTCAGAACAGGGGGTCTAGAACGAGGCACAAAAAGAGTGTCTTTTGAAAGAGTCTTCATCTATCAAACTTGATTTCTTAGAATGACAGAGCAAAAAAAGTGACTTTTATTTTACTTTGGCTTCTAAAGATAAAGAGTGTCGTTTTTTGAGTTTCGTTCATTCAAAAAGACACTTTTTTGCTTATTTCCGTAGAATGGTGGCATTTTGACAAACGTTTGGTCTTTCTTTTTGCCGCCTTTTGCAGAGCAAAAGTGACTTCTGCTCTTCTAAAAAACAGTGACCAAATTTAGTGCCTTTTGTGAAGTTTTCGTCGGTTTTTTGTCATGAAATTGGAGTTTATTGCATGAGCAGACATTATAATTACAAAATACTATTACATTGCAACGATAGGTCGTTTTTACATTGTAAATTGTCGACATGCAAAATATTTTTCCAAAATTTCTAAATTGGACCATTAGTTATGTAGGTACCTACCTCATCATCGAGATTTCGCCAACGTTACCGCGAGCACCCCTCTCAGTAAGAAGGCGCCGAATCGGGCTATTGATAATGATTTCGAGACTGTGCAAAGGAGGAAGCGCCAACCACGTACGACCCAGAACCGCTGCGGCAAAGCTCTTAGGGAGCCCAAACAGAAGCTGCGTGCTGCGAAGCCAAACACGCCTTCACTAAAACACTACGGCGGAGGACATCGCGGAGTACGTGCTCCAAAAGATGGGGTATCATCCGTCCGCCTAGGGTGCAGTTGCTGGAGTAGTGCCGCAACGTCAACTTTTCGGCATTTGTGGTGAGAGTTCTCCGTTGCTTCCGTGGAGAAGTGCCATAGGACAGCACCATGACATAGGTAGTGCAAAGTGAAGTGATAAAAACATAGTTGATGCTCTATTTACTAATTCAATTTTGTACCAATATACTATGTAACTTGGAATATGTAAAGGAATATGTGTACCTTGGTCAAATAATCTCTCCAAATGACTAGACACACAGAGAAATCAACAAGCGAATAGCCAACGGTTGGAAGAGATACTAGTCCCTAAAAGAGATAAAAGTAAAGACTTGAGGCTATCAATGAAAACAAAAGACACATTTATTCTTCCCTGTCTAACATATGGGTGCGAGATGTGGGCCTTAAACAAAGAACATTAAGACAAACTCGAAAGATGCCAGAGAGCCATGGAGAGAAGCATGTTGGGAGTCAATAGTAAAGGATAGAACTAGAAACAAAGACCTATATGAGTTTTCCTTACTATTTATACACATTAACGTCTGCATAAAATATTTATATGAGAAATTGTGCAGCACCCCTAGCGGCTTACTACAGGAACCAGCATTTCTCATACAAAATATTTTACACAGACGGTAACGTGTATAGTAAGCAAAACTCATGGTAGACTTACTGAGGAATAAAACCAGACACCCCAATATCCTTTCAAGGATTGACCGGCAGAAATGGAGATGGGCAGGTCACATGCTGCATAGTAACCCAGAGAAATCAAGTAAAAAGATCACAGACTGGTACCCACATGAAGGAAAAATAACTAGAGGTTAGCGATGCTGGGAAGAAAAACTTAAATCGACAGCCGGTCCATACTGGAGGAGAGTGGCATGGAACAGAGAACATTGGAAGTAGGTAGTTGGATGAGGCCTTTGCCATGTGGCACTGTGCTACGTGACCTAATTAATTAATTAATAAAATGTTCTATAAAAATTAACTTCAAAATCACTGTAGGACAGAATAAAGTTTGTGTGGGCCACAGATGCCTGACAGTAAAATTATTTGATTTCATTCAATTACAAGCAAAACACTTGACCCATGTAATTGCTATATACCTATATGTTCTTGAACATCATACATACATAATACTTTATATTCTCTGATGCAAGTATTATAAATATATGGTGTGAGTGAGATGACATTAATATACCATCTCTATTTTATTTATTTTCAATATTTCAATGCACTTTATTTACACACTACACTATTATTTATTCTCAAATGTGATGGGCCCTATAGATCGGGCATAAATAGATCGAAAGCTTAATGTGCTTTCCGAAGCACGCAGTCTGAACAGTGATATGCAAGGTGCGGAGATTGAACACAGAACCTCTGGGTTAGCAGGCAAGTGCAGAGCCACCATTCACTACAGAGGCAGTTAGGTTTTATTATTTATAAAACATTTCATACTTTTGCATTGCACACAGTAATTTTTATGCTACCTAGCTTGAAAATTTGCCATGAAAGACATCATCAAATAAAATTTTGTGAGGATGGAAAAAAGTGTAAAACAATATACTTGATAATTTTTATTCTTCGAAAATGTTTACTACTTAACACCTGTTACTGATAAAAAGATCATTTATTTTTTTATTTTTTTATTTGTAAGATTTCTACTAAAACTCATGTGCCTCCCGTTCCTTCCTGTCTCAAGTTCCAACCAATGTTGGTTTATTGAGGGTCAGGATTCTCTCCACCAGTAGCACAGTGGCTCTGTCAAAAGGCGTCATTGCACCTTGTCGACAGCAAATCCTTTTCTGAAAAGACAAAAACTCCTATGTAAGATCTTATGAAGGCAATAATATGTGCTTCGCATTACAATCTTTAAATTTGATTTGAGGCAATGCTTCTAATTTCCAATTCAATTTTCGAATCTATGAAATGCTACCTTATTAGTCTCTTTTTAATTGGGACACATTCACATTAGTTTGGTCAGTAGTAGCAAACAATATGGTACTTAGTGCAAATAAATTTCAAACAATTTACATGGTACGCCATATCGCTGCACTTCAGGCATAAATTACACGCATTTTAGGGCATGCAGGTTTCTTCACAATGTTTTACTTCATTGTTCATTACGTGGTAAGTATTAGCTAAGAATACAAATACTGTGCACATAAATTTCGAAAAACTCATTGGTTGTGACCAGAGACTAAACCTGGGTCGCAAGATTGAGAGGCCAGCGAGCTACCGCTGCTTCAAACATTAAAATAAGAACTATACAACAAAAACTTTGTCTTGCGTTCCTGCAGTTTCCTGGCACCACTAGCCACTCGATAGGGACTACCAAAGCAGGAGTCATGACCTTTTAAGACTTCTTTGAGATTTATTTAGCACATGGGACAGGTTGCAATGTCTGAAATAAAAATGATCGACATTAGCGTGTATACATGTAGGTGAAGTAGCAATCTACTTTTCCAACACTGAAATTGGATAGGAGCCAATCTCAAACACAGGGAAACTTAAGAGTATACTTACATCGGGGAAAGAGTATAAGGGCAATTTTTTTCCTGTGTAAAACGAAGAATAGTAAACCAGACACCCAATATCCTTCTCCGTATACACTCCAACATAATTAGATTCTTCTCTTTTTTCATCAAAGAGTGATTTGTTTGCTTCTTTTCACTTGTTAAGTTTAAAAAACAAGAAATAGGTACATACCTATTTCTTCTTTGTTGATGTATATTTATTTTGTAATGTATGCGTTGCCGCTAGCGGTACCCTAATAAACAACGTATCAACTACGAATAAGAAGACGATACGTTGCTGCTAGCGGTAGTGTTCTTCGTTGGGATGCGGTGCCGTGAATTGAAAAACAAGAAGGAAGTTTGTGTACATCATGATTTCTGTTAAAACTTTGAGCCATATATTTTTAGCCCATCGCAATACATTTGAAAGCAAAAGTGAAGTTAGACAATAAGGCCCCTGGTTACTTGCATCTAATACTGTCAGCCACTGTACCAATGATTCGAAATTTAAAGTCACCCATCCAGCGAATATTTTTCAGTTTATCATGTGACCTCTCACCGCTAAAGCACCGGCTAACAGCATTGCATACACTTTGGATTTTGACACACTTTTTTGTCTATACCCATTTTTTTTTTGAATGAATGGGTGTCTTTGTCTTGGCTTCCAAAAGTGAGAAGAGCGCACTAGAGAAAAGTGTGCACGTTCTACGGATAAAAAAACGAGTCTCTTCAAAAGAGCGAAGGTGACTTTCGAAAGAAAAGAGCAAAAGGCTCTTTTCGCAAATGCGACCGTGGTAAGGCCCCAGGGCAGCTATTTAGAGAGTTGAGCGAGACAAAAAAGATTTACATTTTAAATGTATTTGAATCTTGCGCAGTTGAGCTAACTGAGCATAATGTAATTATTGATTGCGTGTATAGAGTACCTAAAAATAAAAATGTAAGGGAACATTTTAATTTATTTTTTGACAAAATTGAGACACTTGAAAATGATTAGTGGAAACTCTAGTAGGAAAATCGTATTATGTGGAGATTTTAATATTGATGTTTTGGTAAATAATCCTGTTACGCGATATTTTATTCAGCTCTTAAAAGCTTATAATTTAAAACTCGAATTTCATGAGCCCACTAGACTTGTAAGCAAAACATGCTTCGATAATATGGCACACACTTTAAAGAGAGGATGTAGCGGTAAAGTTATTGAGTATGGGCTATCTGAACACACAGCACAACTTTTAAAGATCCCTGTAAAAAAAACATGTTCAATAGTAGATTCGTGCGAGGTTTTTTGCCAATGAGCTTGGACAAAAGAGAAAGACACCTGTGCGAGTTATATAGTTATTTATCGTAATTCTCGCTGTAATACGTGCAAACAACATAAGGACAGTTTTGTGCCTACCCTACTTAAAAATCCTATGCACGCCACTGCTTTTGCAGTATATATATATATACGCCATAAGCTTTCCCATATTGTAAGCAAAGAAGTAGTGTTAACCGCTTACCATGGGCTTGTTGCATCTATTTTACGACACGAAATTATATTTTGGGGCTTTTCCACGGAAAAGAAAACTGTCTTTAAAGCTCAAAAAAGGTGCATACGATCAATGTGTGGCCTAAAACAAACAGACAGCTGCTAACCATCATTCAGATCCCTTAAAATACTTACCATGCCTTCTCTTTACATTTATGAAGTTGCAGTTTTTGTAAAAATAAATCTTGAACTATTTGTTAAATTCTCCGACATCGACAGTCACCACACGGATGTTAGGGTGTAATACAGACATCAATTATGTTTAAGGTGTTCAAAAACTAGCTTAATGCACAAATGTTTATATTGTATAGCTCCTAAAATCTTCGATAAAATTCCTAACTATATTAAAGATCTAAATTATACACAATTTAAAAACAAACTATTTTACCTACTTATACAAAAATATTATTATATTGTTGATCCTTTCTTAAATGATAAAACTATTTTGATTTAATAATGTATCTTGAATTTAATTATCTTTGATACCTTTGACATACAATTTACACAAATTTTCTCTTATATATTTCCTATATAATATCTTTGTTCGTTTAATACTTATCATAAAATATTTGTATACCATTGCGGTAGATCATAGCGTTCAAACAAACATATTATTTACCACCTAAGCATGTATCACTTTGATGTACTGTAAACCTATGTTCACAAATAAAGCATTCTGATTCTGAAAAGAATCTAGAGATAATAATAATAATATAAAGCAACAATAATAATAAAAATAACATTGAATTATTAAATTAATTGAAATTTTGTGGTTCTTGATTTTTTTTTTGTTTTTTCATTTTGAAATGCGATTCGCACCTACTTACATTACTCATAGATCATTCACCGTAGCCGTTTTTTAATTTATGTTATGGATGCATTGATAGATACTTCCTAGCCATATCCGTATATTCATTTCTAGCGGGGGACGTTCCAAAAAAATTACCATCATTTCCGATAAAAAAATATAATAACTTGCTCTATAGGATTTTGTTTTGGTCGGATCTCCAAAACATCTGTGAAGGGATTACTTCATTAACAATGTCAAGAGGATTCCCAAAAAATATATAAAAAATACATTTCATATAAGATACACCTTACCTTTACGTATATTTTTTTTTGTATGGGCCATAACATTAAGGTTTATGTTCATCAGCAAAGTTCATTACCAACATGTCCAATATTTCACTCAGCTAACCAGCTCCGACCACTAATTTGTCAAATACATTATCTCCCCAACCCAGTGGGACTCGAACAGATTCAAAACAATAATCAAAATGTAGAGTGAATCATATATAATTAGGTGTGGATGTGCGTGGGCCTTTTGAATAACATGAGATTTGCATAAAAATTGTATGGCCAGGATGGTGATGTGACAAACCCGCTGAATGTGAGATGAGCGGGTGTTAATAACACATTGAAGTTAATTTTGGTTACTCATTGTACCCGTAATAAACAATCAAACAAAAGCTACTAAAATATAAAATCTATATTAATACAAGACCTGAGACTTTATAGTTTTTTTTGACGAATGAATTGAACGAATGAGGTTATAGTTTAGATTTCACTTGGTCAGTCGTATTAGACTACCTATCTTCTAGAAAATTGTTAACTGAAATAAAGCGATTTATTATTATTTAGCGTTTGCCCACGGCTCCGCCCGCGTTTACCAATATTTGCCCTGTTTTTGGCTTGGGCGTTATTTTATGAACATCCCTTATAGCTTATGTGATGACCAGGGTCACAATAATGATAATAAAAAACCGCATCCAGATCCGTTGACTGGTTCTCGAGTTAAAAGGGTTTATTTGATCTTTGCCCCGTTTTCGGCTTGGGCGTTATTTTATGAACATTCCTTATAGCCTATTTGTAGACCAGGGTCACTGCGATGATAATAAAAAAAATCGCATTCAAAAACCGTTGAGTAATTCTCGAGTTAAAACGGAACATAAATACAGACAGACAGACAGACGAAAATTCAAAAAATTGTGCTTTTGGCTTGAGTACAATAATAATCTGGGGGCACAGCAGTGCCCTCCGCCAAGACGAGTCAAAGGAAGCGGGGCACTACGTACCTTTTTTCGAAGCGTTTCGTCATAGCTTCGATCTGGATAATACTAGAGATACAAAATTCTCAAGAAAAGATGTAGTAAGCAGTATTATTAAACACAAGAAGTTTCATTTGTCTAGCTTTTATAATTTGAATTTTATTAATACCTAAAATACTTAGATTTCGTCACTCACTCACTCACTCACTGATGATCATCAAAACTTCCTGAAGTCCTAGAAAGCTGAAATTTGGTATGCAGGCTTAGATTAGCACACAAACAATGAATCAATTAAAAAATCTGTAACTTTCACCCTCCAAACCCTCTTAAGGGGGTCCGGTTCCTTATCAAAAACATATCTTCTCAACGTCCAAAAGCCCTAGAAAGCTGAAAATTAGCGAGCAGGCTAGGATTAGCAAACAAACAACAAGTAAATTAAGAAATCTGTAACTTTCACCCTACAAACCCTCTTAAGGGGAGTCCGGTTCTGTATTATTAAAAAATATATATTCCCAACTTCCAAAAGTCCTAGAAATCTGAAAGCTGATTTTAAGGCTACGATTTGTACACACCCAACGAAAATATTTAAATATCTGTTAATTTTACCCTCCAACGCTCCACCCCATAAAGGGGTCAAGGTGACAAAAAACAAGGCACTAAAGTTCTTGCGCCTGACAAACAATTTGACATCCTCTTGAGTAAGGAACTCTGATAATACCTTGCCCGCGGTATTTTTCCTTGTAATCTTTATATAATACATAATCAGTCATCTCATTACCTATTACCATGACTTATTATATATTTTTCGGTTTCCTAATTTCGGAAATAAGGTAGACGAGGGGACATGATAATGTTAAAAACTTGCTTTTTTGAAGATTTCTTATGTAGACCACCCTTGGGTACCAATTTTATTATTTGCCGTGACAAAGGCCGAAGTAATAGGTAGGTATTATTTAAAATTAGTAATCTAGTAACTATCAGTGGCTATCTATTATATAACGGCTGAAACTCACTTATTTATAAGATGTCTATGCTGAAACTGTAGACCCCTGTTACATACGGACACACAACGAAGGCTTAGTAATAGGGTCTCGTTTGGCACACTTCTGGAACCTTAATTAATTATCTGTGATCCAAAGGGTGAGGGGATGGAAGGATATCAAACGAGTCGCACGCGCTTAGCGTTGCCTCACAATGCCACGTCGCTGCCGTCGCAGCCCTTATCTATGGCTTATTGCAAATAATAAGCCAACAATAAAAAGAGGCAAAGATAGAGAGTGGGCTATAAAATTTCATAGCTGGGGCGCAAGAAATGCAGCCTGAAAAAAATTGAAAAAGTAGAGCATCTTACAAAAATAAATTAAATCCCATCAAAACATTAAATGTAAACTAGGTTGCCAAGACTCAGAAGCTGATAATGCTTTCAAGGTTAAAAAGTTATCATACCTCATGTACAGCCAAGCCCATAACTCTACAAACCTAAATCTTGATTAAAAAGTATGGCTTGGCCGTTTCATGGAACTATTGCATGACATTATATTATAAGTCCAGGGAAGTGACGGCCACGAAACGGCCAAGCCATACTTTTTGACCAAGTTGTAGTAGAGTTAGGCCTTGCAGAGTTAATGGCTTGGCTTTACATGAGATCTTATAACTTTTTAACTTTGAAAGCGTTATGAGTTTCTGAGTCTTGGCGACCTAGTTTACATTAAATGTTTTTGATAACTCATTACATTTTAAAATTTTGCGAAAATATTTAATGTACAGTTTATGTTCATTTAATGTACTTTTTTTTTACTTTATCATTGGTATAGATATACCTATAGATAGAATATAAATTATTTTCTGGCCCAAGGCTCCTTGCGCGAGAAAGGAGTAACATTTTTAAAACATGTTGTGTAAGCAAATCTCTTTTAGCAGATGTCTGCACTATATAAGAAACCTGCTGGCCAAATTTCAAGATATATAGTAGGCTCTATGTTCCGAATATTGTGCAAAATAAATTTTTAACAAGTTAATCTAAGATAGAGACCGCAAAGACAATTTACGTATAGATTTGACCAGATTTTCATCCGGAAACATACCTATAAAAAGTTGTTACAAAAGAAGTGCTTATTTTATCATATTTTTTTAGTTCATCTTTCTTTTCGTTCACAAGACTCTGGTGGAACAGCCCTATAGGTTTTGATAAGTGAGTCAGTTTTTCTGAAATATGTAATTTGAAAAGAGTTTCTTTACTATATTGCTTGGAGTAAGAATCCTGATTTTCTTACAGACTGCATTTTATACTAATTTCAACTTTATAATGTTTCCGAGAATAATGGTTTTGACGACCACACGAACGATAAACTGAGTTATTTTATTAAGGTTCCATTTTTTTGTTCTGAGGTATGCAATCCAAAATTAACATTGACAGGCAAATTAAGCTAACCCAATCCCACGTCTACAAACCAAATCTTTGGCCTAAGGAAACAATCGACTCAACACTACGAGCGGCATCAATTATTCAGCGACGATTCATTCGAGCAAGACGTTGCTTTTAGACGCACATTCATTGTTCGTACGAACCTTTTATTAAGTTAGTTATCTCCTTCAGACTTGTTAACTAAGTTTCGGGTGCGAAGGCTTTTGTTGAAAGCTCTTCTGTACAAACACGCAAGTTCTTTTGAATTGGGGTTTCTAAATTGAAGATTGGATAAGGAAATGTTTCGCATTATCGTTTTACGCTGGAAAATGTGAATCAAACCTGCAGTGAAATGTAAAATAATAGGGGCTTTGACAATCTTTTAATATGCAACGTGGAATTTTAGTGGTGATAGTGCTCGTCCATATGAACAACTTTTAACATTAAGCAAACCCTGAAATCGTGAAAAAAAAATCACCAAAAATACGTTTTGGTCGAGTAGGTATTGAACTTTTCTATGGAACAGCTGATATTTCTTCCGCAATTTCAAGGATTGTTCTATAGTAAAAATATGGACGAGTACTATCACCAGCTTTTGTTAGCAAAATCACTTCAATTTGACGTTGTATATTATACTGCGTAATAGCTTGAAAGCTGATTTCTGAGGTTTTAAATTTAAATTTATTATTTTCAAAACTCTAAATTATGCAAGTGAAAATCGTATAACTTTTTAAAACACAGAACTATTTTTGCATTTTGGTTTTCACGTCACTAAATTTTAATTGAAACCTTAAAAATTTGCATGATTGCTACAATTTTATATATTGTTGTACCTTTTTCGCCCGCGTTTATTCAACTTTTGTCGTGTTTTTCTGCATTAGGTGTTATTTTATAAACACCCTTATAGCCTATGTTTTGACCATGGTCACTATCGATGATAATAAAAAGAACCGCATTAAATCCATTGGGTGGTATTCGAGTTTAAAGCGTTCATTCAATATTTGCCCCGTTTTCGGCTTGGGCGTTATTTTATGAACATCCTTTATTGCCTATATGTTGACCAGGGTCACTACGGTAATGATAAAAAACCGCATCCGAATCCGTTGTGTGGTTCACGAGTTAAAACAGAACACACGTAAATACAGACAGACAGACCGAGATACAGAAATTCAAAAAATTGCTAAATCACAAGTACAATACTAATAACGTAATAACCCATTTCATTTAAAATTTCGCGAAAATATTCAAGGTACAGACACGATTTTTTACTACTTCAATATTAGTATATACTCGTAGATACAGATAACTCCCTAACCTTAGGCCGAATCAATGTATTATTGTACAAGTAGCCCTAAACGTGCCTTTAGAGAATTTTTAACAAAAATATATTTTCAATTTCTGTGAAGTTAACTCAAAATATGACATTTTATAATTGCTTTTATTATTGTATCCTTTAAATGACACTTTATTATTACTGTTTGGTACATTACTCCTCAAACTCATGTGAGATTTTTTCATATGTAATTACATTTATTTAAAAGTGGATTTGATTCGATAGAACGTGTAAATAAAAAGTAAATGTGCTATTACTTTGTACTATGGAGAAAATAGCTTGTATCACGATTAACTTCTAATCAAGAAGGAACGCGTGTTGACAGTTATAATGCCAATAAAACTTTCCTCAGAAACTATAACAAACATTGTAGTTCCAACAAAGTTAGTCATTAAATCTATAACAATGTCAATATAGCCTCCCCAAACTTGTTAGCGAGTGACAGGTCTCATCGAAACGCCGCTGTTGACAGTTGTTCGATAATTGAACGGCGAACAATTAAAGCATCGAGTGGGTAATATCCGCGGGACTGTCACTCGAAAGTGAGAATTGGGTCCCTCGATATTCGCACAATATCAAGTGTTAATCGATTCCGGATCAAGTCCAGTGATAGACGCAACGATTCATGAATCGAGTTATGTGTACCTATACAACTAGACATGACTGTGCTCTGGGACTAAAATAAATCAACCAAATTGGAATTGTGACACGTAGCTTTGGGAAACTTCAAATCATGCAAGTTCCATATTGATATAAGTGCATTTTGATATAATACTAGTACTTAAACTATTTTTCTGCTCAAATTTAAAGAGCATGTACAGTGGTAAGACAAGACGCAATCTCAAGGGCAAAGAGCAATTTAAAAAGCATCATCATATTCACACGTACAAAGGCGTTCAAAGCAGGTAAAACTTTCATGAGAAAACTAAAGGATTAATCTCACGAGAAAAGAGCAGCGAGACAGAGAAAAGTTGCGTCACAAAAAAGTAATAACTAACCGGTTATCTCAAAAGGAGTTCTAACTTATGCGATTTTTCATAACTTTAAGCCTGGAGATTTTTCCCTGTAGTGACCCTCTCGAAAGTTGCACGTACCGAGTGTTTGTAAAAACCCTTTTCCCATTTAATTTTATGGGCGGGCGGCGCGAAATGCTCGGCTTTCGTATCCCGCTCAGCTGTCTTTTATTGTTTGGTTTTTTCGCAACTCGACAGGTATTCACTGGACTACAGCAAAAAGGGAGAATGCTTTAAAAATTTCGCAGTGCGAAGCATGTCGTTACAATTGCCTTTGTTCCATGATCCGTTCGCGAATAAGTTAAGCTTATACCGTTTAATCCAAAAAAAGCCTTCACCCTGATTGTGTGCTTAGATAAGCGGCAATTCCGCTAATAGGGATACTTACCTTTATCTAAACGAAACAAATTCCGAGACCGTTTAGTAGGCTCACTTGAGGATACCTCGCTTGTGTCTCGGGAGACAAATTATGCAGTTTAGCGTTGTTAAAGCTAAGGTGGTCATGAGAGAGTACTGGTGTTCCGACCGTGACTTATAGAGGTAAATATCGATTAGTGAGATCGCAGGGCGGTCGCAGCAAATTACAGCGGAGCCGATCTCGCCGAGGAACCGGGACCACCTGCGCGATGCATGCTCGGGAAAAGACACTGTTCATATCTGGAATAAGAGAATCTAGAATTAGGTTTTTTAAGGCAGTTTTATAATTTTTATTTTTTATTTAACTACTTTTATCTGAGCTCATATCGTAAAATCATCATTACGAACTCAAAACTCCTGGCATAATGAAAAATATTTTTCATGAACGTCTCTAAAACGGAAAAAAAATTATAGTATAGGTCTCCGAACAACATAATGTAATATTTTTTTTTTCTGAGATTACAGTTCATGTGATACTACCTAGGAAGGCCCATCAAATCAAATGAAAATATTTATTTTGTAAAATAGATACATAAAGTATACTTTCTACAAGTCAAAGTTAATCTTTACAAAAAATATCTTTAGAATAAAAAAATAAAATAAAAATAATATGTATATACTAATAAGGGAAATACATACAAAAAATATTTAGGTTGGACTACGAAAATTTAATTATACACCTACATAAAATAGAGAAATCTAGGAATAAAAATATTATATATAAATGATGCAACGAACAAACAAGTTGATAAATAAATACAGAAAATACATCCAAAAAATAATAAGGTTGGGCTACTAAAATGTAATAAAGTTATAACCTGCATAAAATAAAGAAATACAGGAATAAAAATATTATATATACATAATTCCTAACCATCCGCACCATTCGATTAGTATTGCTAAGAAGAAGGGCAAGAAACTTAGCAAACATGATTTTTTCATTTGTAACATAAACTTAATCTATACAATTTTCTTATACCTACTTAAGTAAAGGCAAATATAAAACCATAGGAATTATGTTCAAGAGAAAAAAAAAATATTGATCTTAGTCAATCCGTCTTACATTGTCTATTACCTACTAGCAAAGTCAGTTTACATATTAATTAACTATAAAGGGCTTAAGATTAGCCTTCAGAGGAATCAAACATTTCGTATTAAAATTTGCTAATTATGACTTACAATTTTGATAGATTATTATTATTTATTACACCATGCTTCATTATCGTCCAGATAATCATTGATTTTATAATAAGCTTTTTTAAGTAGTCCCTGCTTAATGTATAGTTTAAACTTATTTTATCCGCGGCTCTACCCCTACAACATTATGCCATATGACATAATGCTGTTAAAATAACTGAAATACATAGGTAACACTAAAAGTTTCCGGAACTGGCCACTTACATAAACAATATTTAAAAATTTATTGCAACATTTGAAAATAGAACTCTTTGGCTGTAGAATGCAGTTTGTTTCATCTGACTGTCTTTTGTTTTTACCTTGTGGCGCCATTTAAAAAATTGTGTGTCTGCATCAACATGGATTTAACTCGGGAAAATTTTCGTAGTATGATTTTCTACGATTTTAAGTGTAATTTGACAGCTCAACAGAGCATCGCTCGGCTTGAAACAGCTTTTGGCAATGAAGCACCATGCAAGACGACTGTTTATAGCTGGTTTGCAGAATTCAAGCGTGGTCGTATCAATCTCAGTGACGAATCTCGCGATGGTCGGCCGTCCACCGCTGTGACCAACAAAAACATCGATGCTGTGCGCCGTATGATTGAAACAGACAGGCATGTGACCTACCATGAAATTCGCGCATCCTTTGAAATAGACATGAGTCAAATACAATAAATCCTACACAAACATTTGGGTGTGAGAAAGCTGTGCTCGCGGTGGATCCCACACAACTTGACCGAGGCTCAAAAAACGGACCGCGTCACTTGGTGCAGTGCCATGCTTACCAGATTCAACGAAGGTGCGTCAAATTTGGTGTGGGACATAGTAACAGGTGACGAAACATGGATTTATTGCTACGATCCCAAAACAAAGCAGCAATTGAGCGTATGGGTCTTTCAAGATGAGCCGAAACCAACCAAAGTGGTGCGCGTGAAAAGTGCATCTAAGCGGATGATTGCTTCTTTTTTTAATAAAACTGGACACGTGGCTACTGTTGCTTTAGAGAATCGTCGTACCGTGAATAGTGACTGGTACACGACCATTTGTTTGCCGGAAGTTATTGACGAACTCCGTAAAAATAACCGTAAACGCCGTATCATCCTGCACCACGACAATGCTAGTTCTCACACGGCCAGACAGACAAACGACTTTTTGAAGACGAAAAATGTAGAACTCATGAGTCATCCTGCATACAGTCCCGACCTGGCACCTTGTGACTTTTTTCTGTTCCCAAAAATTAAGAACCAATTACGCGGTCAACGATTTTCATCACCAGAAGAGGCTGTCGAGGAGTATGAAAAACACGTTTCAGAGGTCACCACAGGGGAGTGGCACAAAAGTTTTCAAAACTGGTTTGATCGAATGAAAAAGTGCATAGACGCCAAGGGAGATTATTTTGAAAAACAATAAATTAATTTTGTACCTTTAATAGTATTTTTTTATATTCATTCCGGAAACTTATAGTGCGTCCCACGTATACTAATCTAGCAGAATGTTCATCAGTAATCTGCCGTATGCGTCTAACAGCGTATGCGGCTGAACTAAGTCTACCACAGAGAGCTTCTATATGGGGACCCCACTGAAGACGAGAGTCTATAGTAATACCCAAAAACTTAGTTTCGTTAACTAACTCCAATTTGGACCCCTGCAAAAATAAACTGACATCTACTTGAATTACATTTGGTAAAGTGAACTTTATACATTTCGTCTTTTTTGCATTTAGAACTAAATTATTTGCAGTGAACCAATCAAGAATCAGAGAGAGAGTTGAATTCGCGTCATCAAGAATATCACTATGTCGATTCACTTTAAAAATAAGTGACGTGTCATCTGCGAATAGAACTATCTCAGATAAGTCTCTAACTATGTAAGGAAGGTCATTTATGTTTATTAAAAAAAATAGGGGGCCCAATATGGAGCCCTGCGAAACCCCCTTTTTGACTAATGCTCCAGATGACTTTACTCCATTAATGTCAACCTTTTGAATCTGATCACAAAGGTATGACTTAAATAACGCCAAACGTTAAACGGCAAAGGGAACTTAGCCCAAGCAGCCATGTCTGAGGTTTAATATCAAATACCAATGAGGTTATCATATAATATTCTAACAAGTACTAAATAATATTGCGGCGTGACAAGGAGGTCACAATTTCATTTTATTTTCGGCCTGCATTGTTTTTGGCTGCCGGCACACGCAACGCGTACACATGCGTGGTGGTCTGTTGGATTTTGGCGCCGTAGCTTACGTGGAAATTACTATTTACTGTGGTTTTATGGGTCAAATCAAAAGTATTATTTTGCCCTAAAATTACTAACAGTAGTGATACCGATGATAATTTGACTCCACCTGACATTCTATAAATAACGACGGAAATTACGAACACTTTTAGAGCGAGTTTTTACAAGAAAAATCAAATAGCCATTTTTATGTCTAATTTTATCAAGATTATGAAAACAGATTGTTAAGCATGAGTTTAGATAAAGCAGTGTATGAAACTATACATAATTAGGTATTAAAACACTCGTGTACTATTAAAAAACTCGCCTACGCTTCGTTTTTTAAACTGACACTCGTGTTTTTAATAACCTTTTTATGTACCAGTTTCATAAACTACTATTATTGTAGTAGTATACGAGTAGGTATTTAAAATTATATTGCAGAGCGAAACAACTTCTTTTTATTAAAAATTTAAGGTCCATAAAACATAGACTAAATTTAAAAAATGCCTTTACAAGTTTATTAGTGGTTCAAGCGTGAACCAATTTATTGTGTTGTGAAAATATTGTAAATGTGCATATATAATCCCATAAATTTTCATAAATACTATTAAACAACGAAGGCAGGAATGTCTTTTTAAAGTATTTCAAAAAAATTCAATCTCTACTTATTTCCTGTTTGCCATTAAAATGTAACACATTGTTTTGTAACATTTTCTGAACTAATTTGTTTTCTTCTTACACACACCCTCATTTATAAACAGCTTACAACGTAAACAAATTGACTACGATTAAACTTAGCATGTTTTTCTTCTGAACAAACGAGATAAAAACAACCAAGAAAACAGGTGTGTCCCGTATTAAATTAATTCAGGTTTTATAATAAATTTGTCAAAGCTCGTTCAAATTATAGTGCTTTCTAGCACTGAATACATATTAGCATTACTAAAGACCACCTAGGTGGCAGACGTTGGAAATTGTAATTAGAGTAATTACACAAGATCTCCCAACCACTGGAACTGGTTGATCGAAGTTTTCTGAGAATTTAATTAAGGAGCAATTTTAGAAAGGACCTTTTTGTGTTTACTTATAAAGAATACGGCACAGGATACATACAACCACTGCAAACATGAAGTTGGGATCAGACAATGCAAATTGTCTTTACATTTGGACACGTGTTTTGAATTTTTTCTATATTTACTAATAATAAAGTAGTAAAAAAGTCATGTCCGTACATTGAATTCTCAAAATTTTAAATGAAATGGGTTATTAGTATTGTACTAAAGCCAAAACTACCATTTTAGAACTTTTGTTTGCCTCTATGTCTGTATGCATGTTCCAGTTTAACTCTAGAACGACTCAATGGATTTGGATGCGGTTTTTTTATTATCATCGTAGTATACCTGGTCAACATATAGGCTATAATGGGTGTTCTTAAATAATGCATAAGCCAAAAGCAGGGCAGAGATTGAATAAACGCGGGCGGAGCCGTGGGTAAGATTATATATTACACACCAAGCACAGAATATGTCTCCTCTGGGCTACACGCTGCTAGTACGCGGGTCCGACAACACCCTTCACTCCTGCTTCTCAATCTTGTTGCTCCCTACATTCCGCTCCCACATCTACCTGCAGTGCCGTAACTAGCCTTTTATGCGCCCGGTGCGAGCTTTCAAAACTGCGCCCTTGAAAAATGCTCTAACCAGGCTCTGACAATAAAGTGGACAAATGTGCATAAAAATAAATCTATCTATTTTTTGTTTACGAAGGTATAGGTACTTAGTAGATTTCTTTAAGATAAAAATTGTTTATTCAAAAATATTTGCTCAAATACAGAAATGACACAAAGTACTCGATAGTAAAGACCCAAGGCTAAGGTAAACCGTAATCACAAGAAAAGGACAGCTACCTACTCAAAGATTTACTTTCCGCGCTTTTCTCATTGCGAAGTCCTTGATTACATTGTCATACGACAGGAGCCGTGCTATGTCGCGTTCAATCGACAAAATCGCTAGGCCAGACAATCTTTCTTGGCCCATCGTCGAGCGCAGGTATGTCTTTATTAATTTGAGCTTACTGAATGATCTCTCGCAGGAAGCTACAGTCACTGGCATCGTTAAAAATATCTTTATAGCGACTACTACATTGGAAAACATTTCCTTTAAATCCAGTTCCACTATAGCTTTGAGAAGACCCATACTTGACTGACATTCACATTTATCAAATAATGTAGTCGCTTCAACTTGACTCTTCAAAGTTTCTATTTCGGCCCAAAATTCTGTGGCATTTATATCTGCAGAATATTTGATACTCAAATCAGCTGCATGTTTTTTTAGTTCTTCAACCGAATATGTAGTTATGTGTTTTACGGTCAAAAAACCGAAAGAGTGGTGTATGTCGCGTAGTTTTTCGAATCGCCATTTTAATTCAGAAATTATTGTATCTATTGCTTCATTTATCTGAATTTTGAAACTTTGTTGCTGAGTAATGTAGTAGCCGGCGTCTGAACTTTCACTTAAATCGTGTCTTTTTACTCGCTTTCGTCGCTTTTCAGGAAAATTGTCTTCAATGTCACATTGTTCACAAATTCTTTTTGCCTTTTCGAAAACAATGTCCACAGTGTCGCGAATATTCTGAATCTGGCTTGTTAATCCCTTGATTAATTCAGAGGCTTTGTCGATAGTAATGGTTTTAGACTGTAGAGCTACATTCACTCTGTCAACAGATTCCAAAATTTGATCCCAAATTTGCAGAGTACATATGAATTTATAATTAATTAGGTCCATTATACTTTTAGCTGTAGCGATTGTTTCCGCATTATAATCATTGGTAGTTAGAATCTTTAGCACACACCTGATTTGGGGTATTTGCGTGTTCAAAGCTTTGACGGCCCTAGCTTTAGAGGCCCATCTAGTGTCGGCGTGTTTTTTCAATGAAATATTTAAGTGTTTCATTAAAGTTTCCCATCTGACCGTTGAACTCGAAAAAAACACAAATATTTTCTGGATTAATCCAAAAAATGTGATCATGTCAGGTATCACACTAGCAGCGTGTACGCCAGATAAATTCAAAGAATGCGCTGCGCACGGCACGTAATCAGCATTTTCATTAATTTGTTTTATTTTGGCTTGGACTCCGTTATATTTACCGGCCATATTACTACCATTGTCGTAGCCTTGGCCACGAAGATCTTGAATATTCAATCCATCAACTTCTAATTTCTCTAAAATCTCTTTCGACAATCCCTCGCCCGATTTTTCATGAGACTGGATGAAATCTATGAATCGTTCTTCGATTGTAACTTTCTGCTCGGATACTTTTACGAATCTCAATATTTGTGACATCTGTTCTTGATGCGATACGTCTGGCGTACAATCAAAAAGTATGGAAAAGTATTTTGCCGCACGAACGTCGTCTAAAATTTGTTTTTTGACCTCAGAGGCAAGAATATCTACAAGCTCGTTTTGAATATAAGGCGTAAAATATGAAATATTTCCTTTATTAAGCGATTCGATGTGCGCTCTAAGTTCAGGATCGAATTTTGAAATCATATCCACGGCACTTAAGAAAACTCCAGATCCTGATTCTCCAATATGCTCATGAGAGCCTCTGAGGGGTAAATTATTTTCCGCGCAAAACAAAATTATGCTAGTACACACTTTTAAAATATGTCTCCACTTATTTGTTTCTTGATCAATAGCCTTTTGTAAGGATGCATCTATTGTGGTCTTACTTTTTATTTGCTGTTCAAGCATTTTCCACTTAATACAATTTTCTCTATGAAATGTAGAGTTTTCGTGCTCAGGAATACGTGGACTTAAATGACGCCAATCATTAAATCCTTTTTGTGCATCAGCCAGTGCCGGCATCGGTTCCATACATAAGCCATCACAACACAACACGTTACGCACTAGTGTGAACGTTACCATCCTACTAATATTATAAACGCGAAAGTTTGTATGGATGGATGGATGGATGGATGTTTGTTACTCTTTCACGCAAAAACTACTGAATGGATTTTAATGAAACTTTACAATAATATAGCTTATACATCAGAATAACACATAGGCTACAATTTATAAACATATTGTTCGAAATACTAATCCTGCGCAGACGAAGTCGCGGGCACCAGCTAGTACTAAATGTATGAAACCGATACCGTTCTGACGCGTCACGTCACGACACATCAGACAAATATAAAACCATCTTTACAAGTGTTGTTGTTTCAAGATCGCTTGAAAAATGCCATATAGATATAGATAGTACAGAGGGCGCGTCTACACCATATTCGCAATAAAACAAAATGTACCTACTAACTACCATGCATGAAACAAAACTAGATACTGGTCTGGTCATTTCTGCGCCCCTCCAGGGTCTGCGCCCTGTGCCTGGGCACCGCTGGCACCGCCCTAGTTACGGCACTGTCTACCTGGCGCCTCCGGTTGAATCACTGGTGCTCCCAGCTCGCTGGTTCTCCCAGTGGTTCTCTTCGGGTTACGATCCTTGCAGCTGAACAGCTTGACTTATAAACACCATCTCATAAAACTGCAGCAAAACTAAAAGGCAGGAACAACATTATCCAGAAACTCACAGGTACCTCTTGGGGTGCTAACGCAGCATGCCTCAAAATGTTGATGATGGCTTTAGTCTACTCAACAGCCGAACACTGTGCCCCCGTGTAAAAATAAGATGTGTAACAAAATAATTGTACTGGTATCGACATCTAGTTGATAAAATGTGAAGTTGTGATGTGACGTAATCTCCGTAATAAAGTCAGTTATTGCCCAACCATCTGTGAGTTTTATTAGAGGTTATGTGACTTGCGCGTTTTTAATTGTGAAAATAGTGTAATTAACGACAAAAAATGTCTACAAACATTATATCGAGTATACCAAAGCTAAAGGGAAGAGAAAACTATGAAGACTGGGCGTTTGCTGTGGAAAATTTCCTTATTTTGGAAGGAATGCAGCAATGCATCTCAACGGAAAGAGATTCAAACGATGCCAAAGCGAAAGCAAAAATTATTTTGACCATGGATCCAAGCTTATACGTGCATATTAAAAGTGAAAACAGTGCCATGGGATTGTGGACAAAGTTAAAAAGAATGTTCGATGACACCGGCTCTTCTAGAAGAATCAGATTACTTCGTAACCTCATTTCAATTCGTCGTGAAAACTGCGAATCTATGTCTCAGTATCTGACCATGTTAGTGGAAACGAGTCAAAGATTAAACAATACAGGATTCAAGATTAACGACGAGTGGATTTGCTCTTTGTTGCTGGCTGGATTGCCTGAGAAATTCACTCCGATGATAATGGCGATTGAACATTCAGGCATAGACATTACAGCGGACGCCATTAAATCCAAGCTAATTGACATGGAGGACGGAAGTGAAACAAGTTGTTCCCAAAGCGCATTTGCGACTAAAACATGGCAACACAGGAAAGCCAAGGCTGCCAACAGCACGCAACAAATGTCAGAAACGTCAAACAAATCGCACGTCAAGTGTTATAAATGTAAACAACTTGGACATTATAAAAATCAGTGTGAAAATGAGTTCAAAAAGAAACAATCACATGCTTTCAGTGCAGTGTTTCTCAGCGGAAACTTTAGTAGTTCAGACTGGTATATAGACTCGGGTGCTAGCATGCATATGATGGCGAACGAAGATTGGTTATTAAACACTTCGAATCAACATGAAGTTCAGGAGATCGTCATTGCTGACAAGTCAAAAGTTCCTGTGAAAAGTTGTGGAGATATCCAGATTACAACGGTGGTTGCAGATACTGAATATAGTATACCAGTTACGGGAGTTTTGTGTGTGCCGAGTCTAGCTACGAACTTGTTATCTGTTAGCCAGTTGATGAGCAAAGGAAACAAAGTGTCTTTTGTTAACAAACGGTGCTATATTCACAATCAGTCAGATGAGTTAGTGGCGACAGCAGATTTGATGGAAGGTGTTTACAAATTGAATATAAAGGATATTCCTTGTTTGTTGTCATCGGCGACGGGGACTGTGTGGAACAGAAGATTTGGACACCTAAACAGCAGCGATCTTAATAAAATGAAAGATAGAGCTGTCAAAGGAATGTCATACACAGATAAGTCTCAGATAAGTAAATCAAATTGTCAAGTGTGTTGTGAGGGGAAGCAGGCCCGGTTACCATTCTCTCACGTCGGTAACAGGAGCACAGAACTGCTAGATATCATACATGCTGACATTTGTGGGCCGATGGAAATCAAATCTATTGGAGGCTCAAAGTATTTTCTATTGTTTGTAGATGACTACAGTAGAATGGCCTATGTTTACTTCTTAAAAACCAAAGATGAAGCTTTCGGGTGCTTTAAGGCGTATAAGTCATTAGTAGAGAATCAAACAGGAAAGAAAATGAAATGCTTAAGAACAGATAATGGATTAGAATTCTGCAGTAAGGCATTTGAGAAGTACTTACAGGATGCAGGAATCATTCATCAAAAAACTAATCCGTATACGCCAGAACAAAATGGCCTATGTGAACGGCTTAATAGAACAGTAGTAGAGAAAGCTAAATGTTTGCTATATGATGCTGATACATAGGTAACACTAAAAGTTTCCGGAACTGGCCACTTACATAAACAATATTTAAAAATTTATTGCAACATTTGAAAATAGAACTCTTTGGCTGTAGAATGCAGTTTGTTTCATCTGACTGTCTTTTGTTTTTACCTTGTGGCGCCATTTAAAAAATTGTGTGTCTGCATCAACATGGATTTAACTCGGGAAAATTTTCGTAGTATGATTTTCTACGATTTTAAGTGTAATTTGACAGCTCAACAGAGCATCGCTCGGCTTGAAACAGCTTTTGGCAATGAAGCACCATGCAAGACGACTGTTTATAGCTGGTTTGCAGAATTCAAGCGTGGTCGTATCAATCTCAGTGACGAATCTCGCGATGGTCGGCCGTCCACCGCTGTGACCAACAAAAACATCGATGCTGTGCGCCGTATGATTGAAACAGACAGGCATGTGACCTACCATGAAATTCGCGCATCCTTAGAAATAGGCATGAGTCAAATACAATCAATCCTACACAAACATTTGGGTGTGAGAAAGCTGTGCTCGCGGTGGATCCCACACAACTTGACCGAGGCTCAAAAAACGGACCGCGTCACTTGGTGAAGTGCCATGCTTACCAGATTCAACGAAGGTGCGTCAAATTTGGTGTGGGACATAGTAACAGGTGACGAACCATGGATTTATTACTACGATCCCAAAACAAAGCAGCAATCGAGCGTATGGGTCTTTCAAGATGAGCCGAAACCAACCAAAGTGGCGCGCGTGAAAAGTGCATCTAAGCGGATGATTGCTTCTTTTTTTTATAAAACTGGACAAGTGGCTACTGTCGCTTTAGAGAATCGTCGTACCGTGAATAGTGACTGGTACACGACCATTTGTTTGCCGGAAGTTATTGACGAACTCCGTAAAAATAACCGTAAACGCCGTATCATCCTGCACCACGACAATGCTAGTTCTCACACGGCCAGACAGACAAACGACTTTTTGAAGACGAAAAATGTAGAACTCATGAGTCATCCTGCATACAGTCCCGACCTGGCACCTTGTGACTTTTTTCTGTTCCCAAAAATTAAGAACCAATTACGCGGTCAACGATTTTCATCACCAGAAGAGGCTGTCGAGGAGTATGAAAAACACGTTTCAGAGGTCACCACAGGGGAGTGGCACAAAAGTTTTCAAAACTGGTTTGATCGAATGAAAAAGTGCATAGACGCCAAGGGAGATTATTTTGAAAAACAATAAATTAATTTTGTACCTTTAATAGTATTTTTTCATATTCATTCCGGAAACTTATAGTGCGTCCCACGTATAACCAAAAGATTTTGGGCAGAAGCTGTAAATACAGCTGTTTATCTGAGAAATAGATCAGTGGTATCGGGAACAAACAATAGAACTCCATTTGAACTTTGGACTGGAAATAAACCTGATGTTAGCCATCTGCGTATATTTGGAAGCAAGGTAATGGTTCACATACCAAAAGAAAAAAGGCTTACATTTGATAAAAAAGCAGAACAGTGTATCCTCGTTGGCTACCCAGACCATGTGAAAGGATATAGAATCTATAATCACAAGAATAACAAGATATCAACAAGCAGAGATATTGTTGTGTTGGAAGAAGGATTACAGAATACTGTTGTAAAAATAAACATGAGTGAGGATTTGACAGACTTTGTAGCAAAAGAAGAGCAAATAATAGAACAAAGTACAGAAACAGTGGGAGATATAGATGAAAAGAAGGAAAAAGAAGCAGAAACACAATCTGACTTTGAGATCCATATTGATTCAAAGCAAGAGCCGATAGAAAAGTCAAATGACTCTTATGAAGGGCAGAGTGATGCCGCTGCAGATCCTGTTCATGCCCCAGATGATGAGCTGCTTACCGCTGGTATGCCACGCACACGCCGTGCCATAAAGAAAGTTGAACGTTATGGTTTCAGTAGGGCATGTGCAGGAAGTGACAGTGTCAGTGATATTAATCAATGTGGTGAACTGACTGTGGAGCAAGCGTTGAATGGACCTGAGAGTTTGCAGTGGAAGCGAGCCATGGCAGATGAACTTAAATCATTCGAGGAGAATGGTGCCTGGGAGCTAGTGCAGATTCCCGATCACGGAACTGTAGTTTAGTGTATATGGGTATTTAAAAAGAAGGTAAATACAGACAATAGTATCCGGTATAGAGCCAGACTAGTAGCTAAGAGTTTTACCCAAAGGCCAGGTATTGATTTCGAGGAGACTTTCTCACCAGTCTTGCGACATTCCACATTAAGGCTGATGTTTGCATTAGCAGTAAAATTAAATTTGGACATATGTCATTTAGATGTAAATACAGCATTTTTAAATGGGTTCCTGTCTAAAACCATTTCTATGCAAAAACCTGTTGGTTTACAATATAATGATGAAAATAAAGTGCTTAAATTGAAAAGAGCTATCTATGGCTTAAAACAATCATCAAGAGCCTGGTATGAAAGGGTTAGGAAAAATAGAAAAATAAAATTAAAAAATTATAGAGGAAACTAGGTTATAAAAAATCTGAGTTAGAACCATGTCTTTTTCCTAATATGAATGGTGTTTCTAAAACTGTAATATTGTTGTATGTTGATGATTTTTTTATATTTTCGAATTGTCAAATATAAACTAATAAACTGAAGGAAAACTTCTCTTCAAAATTTAAAATTAAAGACCTAGGATATATTGAACAATGTTTAGGTATGAAAGTTAATTTTGACAAAGAAAAAGGTGTAATAACAATTGATCAAGAAAAATATATTGATGAATTGCTTCAGAGGTTCAATATATTAGACTGCAAACCAGTTGAGACACCAATAGAGTCAAAATTAAATCTATGCAAGGGAAATGGCTGTGATAAGAAATTGCCTTATCAGCAGTTGATAGGCAGCATGATGTACTTAGCTGTACTTACAAGACCTGATACAGTTTTTTCTGTAAATTATCTCAGTCAGTTCAACAACTGTTATAATGAAGAACATTGGGCTTATGCCAAACGTGTGCCTAAGTAATTAAAGAAAACTAAAAATTTCTGTTTAGGATATGTTAGAGACGGTAATACACAACTACAAGCTTATGTAGACGCTGACTGGGCTAGTAATTCATTTGATAGAAAGTCTTATACGGGCTATGTTTTTGATCTGTCTGGTTGTGTTGTTTCCTGGGAAACCAGAAAGCAGAGTACTGTAGCTTTGTCTAGTACAGAGGCAGAGTATATGGGCCTGTCCGATTGTTGTAAAGATGCTATATACTTGAAAAATTTGCAGTATGAGATAACTAAAGAAGTATATACTATTACCATATTTAATGACAATCAGTCTGCTCAGAAGTTATCAGCTAATCCTGTGTTTCATAAAAGGTCTAAACACATCGATGTACGCTATCATTTTTGTAGGGAGAATGTGGCTAATAATATTGTTAAGGTTAAATATTTGGCCTCCACAGAAATGCCTGCAGACCTATTAACAAAAGGATTCTGTACAGCTAAGCACTATAAATTGTTAAAAATGTTGGGGCTATCACAATTGTTATAATGTTGAAATCTGTAAGTCTTTTATAATGAATTATTTTCTTAAGTGGGAGTGTAAAAATATGATGTGTAACAAAATAATTTTACTGGTATCGACATCTAGTTGATAAAATGTGAAGTTGTGATGTGACGTAATCTCCGTAATAAGGTCGGTCATTGCCCAACCATGTGTGAGTTTTATTAGACCCCGTATGGAAGAACAGCGCACACGTGGTGAAGGTAGACGTTCAGCTCAACCACTCAATGAGGCTAATATCAGGCTGCATAATGCCTACACCCACTTATTGGCTACCGGCCCTCAGTCATATTGCTTCTCCACACATTCACCGAGAAAATTGTCTAAAACGATAATTAAATAAGATATCGGAAAACTTACTCTTACCTGTCAATGAAGATCTTTACTCTTTAAAAACTATAAGGCTTAAGTCACGTGACCCACTTTCAAAAAGTTTCCACACTTACAATCCCTCGTGGAACGCTGATGATGTCTGGACAAACGAATGGAACACCTACTCACCATCATGCAATATCTTCAAACTTAGCATAGGAGAGCGTCCAGCAGGCTTCAATTTGCCGCGAAATGTATGGTGTTGACTCAACTGCCTGAGGACGAGAGTGGCTAACTGTGCTTACCTCTGGCATAAGTGGGGCTGGAGTGAATCAGCAGCTTGTGAATATGGACATCCACAACGAACAATAAACCAGATTGTTTTCCAGTGCCCCATTACTAGATATAACGGACCAGCCCACGATTTCTCCAAACTTACCAGCGAGGCTATTGAATATCTTAATATTTGTAAATTTTAATGTAGTATTTCAATTAATTTAAATTATACCAGTGTAAAAATGCCATACGACAAATAAATAAATAAATATAATAAGATTTAACGTGAATACCTAATTTTAAGAATAACATTTAGTACACCTAACGGCAGACCATAGGGGACTATTAAAATATATTCTGTAAAATCTCGATACCTATACCTCAACAAATAAAAGTTTGAAGTTTTTCTAATGAGCTTCTGTTCAACTACTTCTTCATAGTGCGGAGTCAAGTCAACCAAGATGCCTTCTTCCAGACATCTAAGGCTTCTTTTGGAACATCTTCATTTTTTTAAGAACGTGGGCCATACGTAAAGCCATTCTTGAGTTTTCAAGGCAAACATGAGCTCGTTGCTAAAAAAATCATCTTTATGGTATAACATTTTATAAATCAGTGGACCACACCGGAGCAACTTCGATCACATTTTAATATAAAACAGTAGACCGTTTCCACTACGAGTAGAAAACCCTTTTACCACGAACATCAACGGCTCATAAAACGAGTTAATCATAACAATATCCAGTGTATAACGCTAGTGACCGCCATAAACTAATTACGGCAGAGTTACGCGTTGCATTACACTCTTGCATGCCGTAAATCGGGTCCGTACGATAGCTAACATCGTAAAATCTCCGTATGTGGTATTGTTAAACTCCGCCGTATATTGTGCTATGAAAACAAACGGCAAAGCGTAAACACCGTCTAGACTACAACCCCTTGGTACCCTTAGATAGTCCTTAATTGTTTTATAGGTACGGTGGATGCAACACGTTCAGAAACAATAATCATCATACATGAACGCGCTTTTCAAATTAGTCATCATGAGCAAAATGAAGGTAATTTATGCGTCTATTTGAGGTTAACTCAAAAACGAATGGTCCAATGGGGAAATGTTAGGTACAAAAACTATACTAGGATCCTAAACATCCTAGGATCGATTAAATCTCGCTTGTCCGTATGTATAGAATAATAGACCTCAATTCAATTAAAACGCTCTAGTAAGAAAAAATGAATAAAAAAAAGATAATTATAAAATTATATATATATTATTTTGTAGGTGGTAGAGCTGATGCCGGGCTCGACTGTGGAGGTACCACCATCTTACTTGCAAATCCTCCTGAAGCTATTCAGGAGAGAGTAAGAGAACAGCTCTTAGGCAAAACCAGGCGGCCCACCATTGCTTGGGACCGATGGATGGCGGTATATCCCTCCCCAATTGCCAAGCCTTATAAAAAACAGACTAGTGACGGGCAGCGGCGTCACTGGTGCAAGGGTTTTGGCACTGCGCTCACCAACCCGCCTGCCCAGCGTGTGTGAGTATGGGCATTTCTTCCAGGAGGACCGCCAAGAGTGGCGAAATCCTGGAAAGGCCTATGTCCAGCAGTGGACGAAAAAGGCTGATGGATGGATGGATGGAATTATAAAATATATAAATCAAACAAAAACTTGTGCAATATAATAATAATAATAATAAATTACTTATTCTTGAAGTTTGTTTTGAAATTTTGCAGATCTGATGCAATTGAGTTTGCAACCAGGATTAAAAAATATATATATCAGGTTCCTAAATCACCGACATTATATGATAACACTTTGAAAATGTATAGAAAATCATGTAAAGTATCAAATTAAATATATTTTCATGTAAATAACATCTACCGGGTGAAAATAAAAAAAAATCATTGGCGGTATCTGTGTAGATGTTGTACGAAGTACATTTGACAGACTTAAATCTCTTTATTGTTATGTTTAGCATTGCTAACATGGACGACAATAATAGAGAAGTTTTGTCTCTCGAAGAAACGTTTGACCAATGGAAAAGCATTATTACGTGATAATCGCCTCGATAAAACGACTCATCCTACGTGTCCATTCGTGAAACGTTTTTTCGAGAGACAAAATTTATCTATTCCTAGAACCATTTTGTTACTAACGCATTAGGTTAAGGATGCAATAAGCTGTGCTTTGTTTACATGTTTCTTCAAGTTTATAAATTATTAAAATTTACAAATGCAAAAGTACAGTCAAAGAAAAGTACTTCAAGGAAGGTTTTATGGCCGCTTTATCATCGAGCGCGTTCTCAATTTTCCCGAGAGTACTTTGCGTGGTCGAATGCATAAGGTCAAACGGGAAGTAGTCACTTGGGATGTATGTATGCTCCAAGCTGCATTTGCTAAATTGACTCGAGCCATTGCATTAAACATTCCGTGTTAATAACATTTTAGATAGATACTGCAGAGTACGAAAGACAGTGGGAAGCCACGAAGGTTTGCTTTAAAGTGGGGTTTGTTTTAAAATGCGCATTGTAAAGTACTATTTTGTATTTATGCAAACGTGCCTAAATATAAATTTAAATGAAAAAGAAATGCCTATTATTTAAAGTTGAAATATTTCGATACGTGTTTAATTAATATCCGTTCCGTTCCCGAAGGGTACCCAACGGGAACCTATTACTAAGCCTCCGCTGTCTGTCTGTCCGTCTGTCACAGGGGTCTACAGCTTCAACCGTTTTAGGTAGTCAGCTGAAATTTTTACCATGTTACTATGGCCTCTACTGCGGTAAATAATATTTTAAAAAATCCCAGGGCGGTCCTCATACAATAAACCTAGAAAAATTTGCATTTTTTAACGTTAATCGCTACTGCTCTATCGGGGTACATACAAGTTTCTAATTTGCCCACATTATTGTATGGTATGGTTATATACTAAAGTAAAACAACAAATAAAAAAATAAAAAAATTGGGTTTATTACTCAATTACTCTCATATTACTCTATTAAAAAAGAACAAAACGGAATTCCAGATATAATGTGTTAGTTCAAACTGATCAAATAAGGTAATCCGGAAGGATAACAGATAAACTCGGCGGAATCTCATTACGTATAACCCTTAAACCTAAATATATAAAACAGACTGGTGACGGGCAGCGGCGTCACTGGTGCAAGGGTTTCGGCACCGCGCTTACCAACCCGCCTGCCCAACGTGTGTGAGTATGGGCATTTTTTACAGGAGGACCCCCAAGAGTGGCGAAATCCTGGAAAGGCCTATGTCCAGCAGTGGACGAAACAGGCTGATGGATGGATGGATTACTCTGGGGTTGCTGAATTGTTTGTCAGGCGCTACGATTTTAGCGCCTTTTTTTGTCTCCTAATGTTGCTTTAGCATCTATATTGTTGATGTGTATGCTTTTAGGGTTCTGTACCCGTATTGTGTGGTGGTACGGAACCCTTTGTACGCGAGTCAGACTCGTACTTGGCCATATTATTTACAACTGCTCTGTTTTTAGCCTCGTTAACTCAATATTAACCAGTATAATAGTGTGCGCGAATCTGTCAAGGAAAATATTTTTTACCTTTTTCTGATCCCTATCTCATTCCCAAACGTACAATTTACTGTAGTATTTCTTTTTGAATAAAATGTATTAAATAAATGTGGTTTATAGCACTATTTACGCGACATATTCTAGCAAAGTTGTTTTATTTTATGCATTATCTAGCAAACAAGAAAAGCCTATATATGGCGTATAGTGCCATAAACTAAAAAATAAGAAAAACGATCATACACTCTGCGTTTGTAAACGAGACCCGTCGCAAAGACCTTAAATTTATAAAGGTTACGAATATACTGGCTGGTTAAAATACCACACATGTATGCGCAGCCAGTTGAATACATAAGCTAACGTTCAGTTTAATAAATCTACTATTAATAAGCAGCTGTATTAAATCAAAAATGAAATCAGAAAAATATCTTTAAAAAGTATTTTAGTTTTAGGATCTTGTGAAACCCAAAAATAAATTTTACTCATGAACACACATAATCGGCTTGCAGACATCAAACAGGTAGCACTGTAAACAACACTGAATGGACACCCGCATTGCCGGCGCCACCAACAACGCTATATAAAAATACTGAAAAAATACTCTGTAGTTCCAGTATGTTGCGATAGTACTTGTGTTTAAATTATGGTTGCTTTTTATGCATTTTACTTCCAACATATTGTATTAAATGTTACTCATACATCTTTTGAATAATTTTTATGGCATTATATTGGTTTTATATCATATCATACACTTTAATTATATAAAGATTAAGGTGGATGCGACGGGTTTCGGTTACAAACGCACTAATAACGTTTCTTTCTCTTATCTTTGAAAATAAAAATAATGGAACCAGGTGGCCCACCATCGCCTGGGACCGATGGATGGCGGTATAACCATCCCCAATTGCCGGGATTTATATAAAACAGACTGGTGACGGGCAGCGGCGTCACTGGTGCAAGGGTTTCGGCACCGCGCTCACCAACCCGCCTGCCCAGCGTGTGTGAGTATGGGCATTTCTTCCAGGAGGAACGACAAGAGTGGCGAAATCCTGGAAAGGCCTATGTCCAACGGTGGACGAAACAGACTGATGGATGGATGGACTAGTAAAATGGTTTAGAAATAATAGTATGGTCACATTATTACTACTCCCCCCCCCCGATGTGCGTAATTATTTTAAATAAATTGTCAAAATAATTACACTCCTTAACTCCTTAATATTTTTCTTCACAATGCCCTTATTATGCTGGTTATGTTTAACAAATATTTATCAGGGATACTTATGAATTTAAATTTTTCATATTCTCGATTTTTAGCCAGTGTCCATTTTATTTAACCGGAGTACACTTTTGTATTGGTTTGCGTGCTTCGGGAAGCATTGAAATGTGGATTCAAATTTGTACCTGAGTCGATAGTGCGTGCACCCATGACACGTTATAACTGTCGGTGAAACGTGGGTGTACATGTGCGAGTGGGACTTGCATCTTAGTCTACAAACAAGTCTTATTCGTAGCTCTTAGTCCATAGTCAGAAACACCACGCGTGCAAAATTGATAGCAACACCGAGCTTACGAACGCAGGTCTGACACCTTCCGGGGATTCATGTTGTGATGAAGTATTAATATTTATTTACTATTTAGATATTGCAATTCGATTTTCGTGGTCTGCATCGCTATTGAGACCTCTATAAATTGTATTAAAACACTATTTTGCTATAATCAGCTGGCCGTATAATTCGAATGGTCCAGAATACCATAACAGCACCTACCTAATTGTCAATTTTTTCGAAAGGAATAGACTTTTTTAAGGTCATATAACAGTATAAATTTTTTTCTCCTTGAAATTCAAAAGATATACATGAAAATATTCAGGAACTGAATAAATAGCTTTGATGACGTAATAGTCATGTCATTTAGGCATTACAGGAAATAGGCTATTGCCCACAAGAAAAAAAAGTAATGTCAAAACCGACGCCTGTTTTTTCTATTTTCAGTAATCCCATCTTCAGTTTTTATCCCCTAAATTCTTTTTAATTTTTTCTTTACTTCAAGGAACTCTCCCCATTGAGCCTAAATGCTATGACTATTACGTCACATTCCCATTTCTCCAAACTGATTTTCAAAAAATAATTCGTTATAAAAAATACCACCTGAAAGTTAAATAACAGTAAGTATTTATCTTCATGATTTAGTCTATATTTTCAGAAAAAGTATACAAAAGGGCCTGTTACAATTTATGGTTGATTCGAATTATAGTCGTCTGTTACTTACCTTGTTCAATAACGTGTTGGAAAATCTGACTCCTCAATTTGACTTTTGTCCTCTGTTTGATTTGCTAATTAAATCTCATGTTTTATCCCGCATAGAAGGTCCAAAATAAGACGCAATAAGTTATTGGACAAATAAACGGCGCACCCTAAATTGTCTGAATACTGACAACCAATCTTTATGATTTATTTAGGGCGGCTTGCACCAAAATCTTAAATCTCAATTTTATCGCTAAATCAGGTTTACGAGCTGTCAGTCAATACATTTCTGTCTAATTAAACTCAGTTTAAGTCCTAAATCTAGATTTAAATATTGGTGCAAGTCGGCCTTAGTGTATTTTTACTTGTAACGTCATGTCATGAAGTAATACAAATTCTTACTTGCCTCGCCAACACCCAGTAATTGCTTGTAAGGCAGAAACAATTTTCAAGAGCTTGTAATCAGAAAGATTTAATACCTTGTATCGTTTGAAAAATTGTTAAAGGTGAATGATAAAGCGGCTTACAGTAGGTTCCATTACTCATCGCCCTGTATAATTACGAACAGGCATAGAATTGCAAAGATGTATTGCAGATAATCATTTTACTCCTGTAAAGGATTGTTATCTTTTTTAAATTGATAATAGAGTGGAATGTGAACCTTTCTTTGTATTAATGATTTGTTTTCGTGTTTAATTTTTTTAATAGATGAAATTTAAATATATTCTTACTTAATATCATACACGGTTTATTAGAAATAGTTATTTGCCGCAATTATTCGCAACAGAGATCAAAATGTAAAAGGTGAATAAAGTTAGTACAGCAGACAGATGACAGTTGCGATTATGTTATATTATACATTTAACAATACTTTTACTAAGGTTGCCAGATGGTCGGGATTCTTGGTGTTTTTAGTGAATAATTGTGGTTTTTGGCGGTTTCATAACTGCAGTTATGATTCACGATGCACGTTCGCCTCGCGTTCCTCGCCTCGCAACTCGCAATCGCAACGCACTCTTCTCTTCATTCATCCCACCCACACCCTTAACACACCGCATGCGATGCGCAGGCCGAATAACATAATAATTGTAATTTCGATATATTTATGAATTTTCTGTGAAATAAAGAATATTTCTTAAAAATAAAAACATTTATAAATAGGTCGTGTCCTGACATTTCATATCATGTCCCGACAAAATACAAATTGTTCCGTCAAATAACAAATAACACGAAATTGGTGGAGTCAGTGAACTCAAATGCCAAATACTTCTTGCAAAGTAGAAAATAAGTATGTTTTAGTTGCCTCTTAATTTGATCTCATAATTTTCAACTGTATAATCTCATGATTTGCCAAAAAATGTTGTAATTACTTTAATTTTAATGATGAAATATGATTTTTTTATTCGTAATATTTATTTGTCTCGAACATGATCCCAAATTTCCAACTTTTTGAAATTATGCCCAGATATTTTGGTTTTCCCAGCTGGCAACCCTAAAGCCACTACATAGGGATGTGAAATTTTGCACCAACATTAGATAAGCCGCTATTTTGAAAGTTTTATAATGTGAAGGCATGTTTCGTTCATATTCTCGTCTTGGATATAAAAGGCTTTCACTGTTGTGATGGATGACTACAAACCAAAACAAGGCTGGCGACACTTGGGGCAAAACAGCCCGCAATGACAATTATTCATAACAACATTTCCATTTCATGAATGGTAAAAAAACGCCTTGAGTCTTAGCCTGGAAGCACTGAACTTATATACCCGAACGACCTGAAGCCAGGATTAATTTGAAATTTCCGTCTTATGTCTGTGTTATCATTAATAAAATACGCAATAAAAAAAACTCTTCGAGTAGGAATCGTGCCCTGAGGTTTTTAAAATTACCGTTTAAAACACAAACTTATTCCACATGCAGTTAACAGGTACCGACTTAAGGGTCCATATAACGCTAGATGCACAACTACAAATGAGCATATCACATTGTGTAACTTGGCTACTCAGCATAGTATAATAATAAAGACAGTATTGTATTATAGGGCTGATAAACAAGTTTTTGTAAGAAACGCAAAATGTTTAAGTTCGCTCGATAGAAATAAAATACGAACTTACCTAAAAACTTCATGTTATTCGAGTGTTAAAGGGCCTTTCTTAAATCCTAGACTTGAAATTTATATTTAAAAAATGTTAACAAATGACATCGTCAGTTCGTCTTAGAATATTTAAAAAATTCATCTAAAAGTTTTTGTGGTCGCGTGTTTCTTGGTGGTCGTAACAGCCACGGCTGAGAGCGCGCTATTTTAAACTAAAAGGAAACGTCGTAGAGTTCAGTTCTGATTGTTGCAAAATGACATGCTCAATCTGACCTTTTAGGTAACCTTAACTTTACAATTATTATCCATCAAACTCTGTGTATCCAACGTTAGTTATTAATAACTTCTTAAATAATTAAATACAAATAATTTTCAGTTTTTAGGGTTCCGTACCCAAAGGGTAACCAACGGGACCCTATTACTAAGACAGACAGTTGAAATTTTCACAGATGATGTATTTCTATTGCCGCTATAACAACAAATACTAAAACCGGCCAAGAGCGAGTCGGACTTTCGCACTCCCATACAACAGACATGATTTTTTGTCGTTTTTATAGATAATAAAAAACAAGCTTCCTCACAAAATTGAAGTCTCTACTTATTACAAAAGTTATTGTAATATAAACGAATACCTAACAGATAACCTTCCTTCTTAAAATTGTCTGACTAAATGAACTACTTCATTTAAATAAATAAATCTAATACATACCTATTATATACTTAATATGTAATTATATTGTTATAAATTGCCTACTAATTAAATACTTCACCTCTCCTACGCCAAATTGCTGCATGCGAAAGTTTGCGTTTGTGTGTGTGTGTGTGTGTGTATGTCTGTTACTCTTTCACGCTGAAACGGCTGGACGGATTTGGATGAAATTTAGAATGGATATAGCTGATACCCTAACTTAACACATAGGCTACTTTTTATCCCGGAAAAAAGCATGCCATTAAACCGAATAACACGCGGGCGGAGCCGCGGCCAAAAGCTAGTATTTACATAAATCTAAGACCATGTACTACCATTTGTGGAACGCAATAAACGTTATTGATCGATTGATTGATTTATAATGGTACGGAACCCTTCATGCGCGAGTCCGAGTCGCACGTGGCCGGTTCTTTTTTCTATGTGATTCTATTATAGTAATTTATGTTGAGCCAATTTAATTAAAGGGCAATAACTATTTTTCGCGGTCTGTTGGAAGTCTGATTTTTAGCAGCACAGTTTCAATTTGATATCTCTCACGGAGCCGGAGAAAAAGAGTCTTTACAGACATGCAGACAGATGGATCCCTAAAAATAACAATTAAAGAATAATTCACGGGCACATGTCATCCGTCTCCCAATTGGGGTTGTCAGCAGTTTAAGAATAGCCATCACGCGCAATCCTCCATACAAACGCAAAAACAAAATTGTGTTTTATCTATGGAAACTTCTGAAGTTTTAGGCTCAGTCCATGACATTATATAGATCTATGTTTGATTAGAACTAAAAAACCGGATAAGTGCGAGTCCGTCTCACCCACTGAGGTTTCAGATTTTTTATTATTTAATTACAGATGTAAAGTTTTCAGATTTTTCCCTTTTCTTGTAGTAAAAGACGATATTACTTGCCAAATTTCATAGTTCTAGGTCAACAGAAAATACCCTATAAATTTTGATTCCCTTGACAGTGTCAAAATATACGTTTTTTGCGGCATAAACGGCCGTATCTTTTTTACGTTAACTTAGAAGTTTGGTTTTTTCACAGTTTCAAGGGACTATAGACCTGAGTATATGGTTTTAATTTCAACTAGATATCTCCACGCGTTCCCGAAATTCTTCATGGACAACGCCATCTAGAGGCACGCTAAGAAATAAGAAAAAATAAACAACGAGATAAACGCTCATTGAAGTAAAATTTTAAGTATTCAATGGCTTTAAATATACCTCTTAAATCAATAAAAAATATATATTTTTGTTATTGTTATTGCAGTTATAAAATATAGCAAACATTTCTACATTCTAAACATGAATTTGTAATTCATTTTATTTATCTTTGTAAATTGGCCGCTTAAAACCTTTATGATAGCCAAACTCCTTAGTCTCATAAAAACGTAGACACGGATGGTTTTAAAAAGAAAACATATGAAATGTACTGTGTGAACATACCATATGTTATGGATTTTCATACGAATTTCCTGAACACTTTTAAATAGCTCGCCAGGATGAAGTATTCTCGCATCATGATGTCTGCTCTTATTAAAACCACAACATGATCTATGACGAAAATTATGTAGTTCTTTTTTAATTGTCATTTTTGTTATGTATGTGAATTCAGTTTTATTTTGTTTTATAATAAACAACTAACGTTATACAGGTCAATGAAAAACAAAGTTAAATTTTTTGAATGTATTTATTTAGAATTTACGTTTTAAACTGTAAACAGATTTGTAAACTTACACATAAGGTCTGTCATAAAAAAATATAAACGTTGGCTACAAGAAGTTACTGATATTATTTTAAGAGTCGTCTAACACATAAAAAATGAATTTGTTGTTAAAATTTATCGTTTAATAATCACAAGTCTTAAAAATGTTCACCCATTTGTTGTATGAAATATAATTCTTTACCTGAGCATTTCAAACATAATTAATGTCAAATAAATTATGTTAACATTTATGAATACTAAAGAATTATTTAATTTATCGATATACCTATACATTAATTGTCCAAAGTAATAATATTCTATCTACAATATACAAGTAACAAATATTTATCTATATACATTTAATAGTTCGGACTAGTTCACGATTGTAGTCAAAAAGTGCATCGCTAATATTTTTTACAAAATTTACAAAAAAGGAACACTCTGGCAGTCGTTAGTGTTCACAAAATCAGAGGACGTCTAAGGACAGGTTATTGTATTTTCTTTTCAAAATGACTCGGAAGATTGTGGCGAAATTCAAAATTTCACACTTAAAACTTTCTAAACGCTAATAAATCTTTACATACATATGCAGAAATCTGCACAAAGCTCTCTTAAAAAATTATAAAAGTATCAACGAGTAAATTAATCTATCTAGTTTATATACAATATTATTGCTATCGAATGTAGCGCTTTCAACGCCTTGTTGGCGAACATCAACCGTTGCCGTCACTTCAAGATACTTCAAGATTAAGTATACAATTACACATTTCAAGATTTTAACTGTTTCATGCCACCAAAGTAACTGTATCCTTTTTCTTAAAATATTCCATTATCTTTCCAAACACGTTAAGAAACTAAATGTAACTAAAGCTACTATTGGCGTGGCGCCTTCAATGATATGCTTATAAGTTCGCTAAAGGAATGGCAGTACAACAGGAAATATTAAACGCCAACTAAATCACAAATAAATGCCTCAGAAACTGTACAAATAAGTATGTTTTTGCAGCACAAACAATGTTTAGCACCACATCCAACAAACAGAAAAGAGCACGCAATATTTGAATATCAAAGAAAATTATAAAAGGAAAGGTCGCGCTCTCTTTAGAGACCGTCTAATTTTCCGCAGTAAAATGCTAAGGGAAGTGCAAAGTTTATTCACCCTCGGGTGGTGCGGATGGTTCGATGATGTCAGCGGAAGATGCTGATGGCGGCACGCTGAGTGCGCGCGCCCGCGCCAACGCCTAGGCAAGCGCAGGCGCGGCCGGCCTCGCTCAGGGACGGTGGGGATGGGCTGAGCTCAAAGATGAACTGCTCACCCCTGAATCACTACTTTTCTCAGATGCACATGGCTCTCCACCAGCGATGAACTTCACCACGTTCAACCTGTGATCTGACTCACAAGTGTCATCTCTTGCGCCACCCGGCAAGCCCCCACTCCTATTCACAGCTCTATCTCCAACGGTACCTGGGTAGCGCTCGATTTTATCACAATCAGGATCATCTGCTGGTCGCCGGCGTATTGACCGTTTTGTTTGTGGAACCGGTTCCGGTGGCCTATGGGGTGGCTCATCGGTTCTGTGGACGAGAGGCGAAGTGCGAACCCTCACACCTCCAACACCTACACCTGCTTCGTAACACCCGGAGTCTCGGGGAAATTGTCGCCTTCCAAATGGAGAGTCACCCCCTTCAGAGCTTGAGCCTCCTCCGTCAACCTCGCCATCGACTTCGCTACCTGTTGAGAAAACAACGTTTTCGTCTATTTAATGACTAGAAAGTAAACCTTAGGTTATTGTGCTTAAAGAAAGTAACCTACATTCAAGTTGGTGCAGCAGTTGTACAGCGGCTAGTATGCGGGTGCGATGTTCCGGCGTCATGATTCCCAAGTAGTCCAGGTCGGATGGTTCAATCTCCTTGAAAAGCTCTATATCTTCGTAGCCGTTCCTTGCAAACGCTATAGTATATTCGGGTAAGTCTATCCTCCTGAGTAGCTCTTCAACAGTCCTCGGCCGGGTCTCCCAAAGCCGTTCGCGGCTCTTTCGCCATTTTGAAGAGCCCCTTGATCGCGCCGCTTCCCTGTCTGACAGGACTTCGACGTTCGCAAATTTGAAGTTCCCAACTTTGTTGTTCAGAACTCCCCTCCAAATTCCAGACGCGTTCATGTTGATGACTTCGATGATATCGCCTTTCTGTTGAACGAGATTACTACATTAATAAACTTCTCAACAACAGTAGTTGCTTTGTTCGTAACGGTACGTAGTTATGGGCTTGTGCTATTTACAATGAAGTGGAGATTGTCGTGAATTACCTTGTATCTAAGTGCATCTTTCTCGTAAATATTAGGCATGTAATCAACAAGCGCTCGAGCACGGCACAACATTTGTGGCGCAAGGAGGCTTCGTCCGGCCGGACTTAATTCTATGTTTTCTTCCGCGGAGAGCGATGAATGATTACTACCGGCGCGCACTAGAGCCTGTGTACCTAAGCAGAAAAATAAACTGATATAAGACCAACAAAAAGAGATATTTTCCTGAAAACCACAATACACAAAGAACATTCACCTGCAAAATCATCTATCATCTGGTTATTATCAGAAAAAAACAAAATACAGTTAGTTAAACAACCCCTGAACACTACAAAATACGAAAGGGTAAGGGAATAAACCAGGACGTGCAATTTACGAGATCTGTTAGTAGCTTTCAGGGGCATTATTTACAGTCAAAGGAAAGAAAAGACAACCATATTTACAAAATATTTTTATATTAACACAAACAAATAACTTAATGGATCCACTCACTACTGCCTGAGCCGCTCGGAAGACTTTCAAAAGAACTATTAGAACAAGGGAACGCTTGGTCCCCACTTCGTCGTTCTGTGCCTTCAGGACCTCGTTCGTGCCTTAGCCTCGATATTTTTCTTTGGACGTCTTGCCTTAGGCCTCGGACTTTTCCAGCTAGATTTGTTATACCATCACACTCCTCGGCCGACTGAAACGGTGAACAAAAACTTATTAATGTAAAAAAAATTTAAACACTACAAAAATTTGCTACAAAAAACAAAACTTTTCAAAATGCAATTTGTGTATGTAACATGAAAACACAACCGAAAAAGAAATATAGAATAATAAAAGTGTACTAAAAAAAGTTCTAAGATCTAGAAAGAAAAGCCACATTCAACATAATATAACAAGATTACCTGGTGAACGGTGGCTATGTGTTGAGAATCCGTTTCGCTCTCTTGATCCTCGTAATCCGAACTAGCAGGCGAAATCGGGTCGTCTCCTATCCGATACCCAGGCATTTGTCTGTAGCCTCTCCGACAGTCGCGATCTGATCTAGTCGATTCTAAGGAAATTCCGGATAGCCGCGAGCCTATAGATTGTATATCAGACGCAGCGTAATCCCCGCTCTCTCGATCCCTCGGCGTTCTCAGAGGGATCACTGTTGTTGGATAGGGTCCACTTTGCGGGATTATTAATCCGCGTCGAGGAGCTCTTGCCACACTTATGTCGCCAGCGGTCCTCAATGATATCACGCCCTCGCCTCTCGGCTCATTGCGTAGATTCAAAGTGAAGCAGACTCGGCCATTTTGGAAACTCGCCGCCGGTGCACCGCCGCCCATCAGAAAGTCCTCGGGGTCGCTCTCGTAAGGGGGTTCGTCGTACCAATGACCTCTTCCAGATAGACCTCTAGCTTCGTCGTCGTACATGTACGTATCGTCTGTAAACGAGTCCTTCGTTAAAACTCTACGCGGCGAAATTTTTTGAAAGCGCAAATAAAAATACGTGCTACACATGGCGAAAACGTAAAAGTTTACCGTTCACAAGATGCCTCCCTTCCAAAGAGAATATTGATTTCCCACTGATTGCACTGAGCTTCAAGTGACATAAGCCAAAACCCATTGCTCAGCCGTGTGAAACATCAAATGTTAAGCCGTGCGTGATGGATGCACAAAGTTCCATAAATACATACATGCACTCGATTGTGTGGTTGCAAAACTTTTCCCCTTTGTTACATTTTCTTCGTAATACTTTGTAATATTTTGTAACATGAAAGTTTCGTATAGTTGAATCATGGTTTACTCCGAACAACGCAATGATATTTATTTCATTTACCACTTAGTTCATTAAGTACTGCACATTTAAACATGTATGTATACTCGGTTATAGAGAAATATCCGATTAAGTAGTTATTTCAAATAAAGTCCGGACTCTATAGCAAAAACTTCGTTGCATTATTGATCAAATATTTAGACATCTTGTCGTGAAAAAAATAAGTTGAGATGATACCAAAATAATTATGATTGATGATGAAAAATAAAACACATCGAAAGCCAAATGCTTCTTCACGGATTGATGAATGTCATCAATAAACAAAATAACTTTTTATCGAAAAACAAGCAATCAGCGAATTTTCTTCAAACAAAAATTTCATATGAATTCACGTGCAAGCGAATACATGCGTAAAATAATTGAACTGTTTGTTTTAGACGCTTAAAGATAATGATTATTTTTCACTTATTTGTTTTTGAAATCACTCAGTGTGAAAACCAATTCATTTGCGTCATTAAGCATCTTAAACATATATTTGTAAAGCGTTTAAATCAATTTATATGAGAACGGTGTTTGATGTATATCATAGAATGAATATAATATGTAGGTGTATCGAGAACATTATTCATCTTTAAAGAGCTCGATTTCTACGCTTTACAAAACCTCTACATAAGAGATTTAATAATATTGGTTTATTTCTACCCATACCCACGGTATTTTAAAATGAAATATCGTAGATCTTCTTTATTCGTGACTTTGTTCAAATGTCGTAGTAATAACTAAATTGATTTGTGGTTTTTGTCTATTCATAGTACAAAACATTCATTTCGAGCTTGTTTGAACAAAATCACGAAACATATTTTTATAAAATATAAGTATGTACCTCCAAAAGGACCTCGCACTCCTTCTCTTCCCATATTCATAAGACCATGCCGAATGTCCCTTAGGATCTGGAACAAAGAGATATTTGTTACATCTTTCTACAAAGAATGCTGCAATAAAATTATCCTGACTTTTAATGGAAGATCTAACGATATGTACACACTTGTGCCAATGTCGAAACCCGAACAACATTGATAATATCTATAATGAAAAGTGTTCGTCAATGGAACCCTAAAACAGAGAGAAGATAAAATACAGCACGTTTACGTCTGGAGATTTAGCCAAACCCAGAATATTTTACGCGTTATGTGCCCAGCCGCTCAAGAATTATAAACAGACCCAACAACTTTCATCAAGAACTCGAAAGTTTGGAAGAATTCAAATGAAACAGGAGTAACCCGAAACTGTGCAATAAATATTCCAGAAAGGCAATAAAATGGCCACTTTTACGTAAGTAGCAAAGTATCGAACATTAAGTTAATTTATACACAGTTTTTATTTACCGCTGTTGCCGATAAGTACAATACGGGGTTTGCGTGTTTTCTTGTTCCGTTAATGAGATTTTATACAATTTCACGTTAGTTTCGATGCTTTACGAGTTTCAGTTTCAGTAGTCACCGGTTTCATTGTTTCTTAGAAAATTTTTAGGGTGCCGTACCCGAAGGACAACCAACGGGACCCTATTACTAAGACTCCGCTTGTCCGTCCATCTGCCACCAGGCTGTATCTCATGAACCGTGATAGTTAGACAGTTGAAATTTTCACAGATGATGTATTTCTGTTAAGCTATAACAACAAATACTAAACCCAGCCAAGTGCGAGTCGGACCCGCGCACTCCCATACAACAGACATGATTTTTTTGCCGTTTTTATGATAATAGTACGGAACCCTTCGTGCGCGAGTCCGGCTCGCACTTGGCCGGTATTTTATTGTATGTTTCTGTCTATAACGTATTGTTTGTGTCTCGATTGTATACCTGTACCCTTATAACGTGCTATGTCTATCTTTTCTTCTTGCCCTACACTACATATCGAGGGAAACGCTGTATTTGGCATTTGATTGATAACATTTTAATTTACGGCGGCAAAAATAATGCTTTTCCCTGCGCTGTCATGTCTCATCGACCAGACTCAAGTGTGTCACCCAGATTGGCATCAACAAACGGCTCCCAAGCCTCTCCAGTTTAGAACTCATAAAATTTCTATGTTCGATATTCCCACTCCTAAAGTATTACGGCATAGTTTTACGAGCGGTATAGTGCTGAGCCAGGCAGGGGTAGGCCGAGGAGGCTTCCGAAGTTTCGTAGGGAAGCAATACAACTGCCTCTAATAGGATTAGCACGAGATTAGAGCCCGATTAGCCAGGGGACGCAAAGCGCGTCGAATGCTCGCGCTACGAAAGATTACAACTTCGTCTAACACCACCGAAATATCTTGCCACTTGAGAATCTTCTACTCCAGATTTTTCTTCTTATAGTAAACGGGAGCAAGGTCTACAAATACTGCAGATGTATCTATCATACGTGGACTCCCACATCAGATTACGAACTTAGGTGTGTGCGTACATTTAGAAGTTACTTTAAGAGATTTAGTGGTAGAAAGGGGACGGAAAAGAAATTTAGGAAATAGCTTATGTGCCGAGTACACAGTGGCAAAAGAAATCTAAACACAAAAAAACATAAATATTTGAGCATTGTTTTTGGTGTAATGACCTCTGTTTTGCGAGTTCTATGGAATTATAATTTAGTTTTTAATAACTTCTAGAGTTATTGTACGTGATCAGATAAAAAAGTGTATTGAAGATTACAAGGTATACAATAAAATGTTATCAAAATTAATAAGTTTATTTCAATATTTCAGTGATATCAAAATGTATTACTTGCTATGGAGTGGATAGGGATACAATAGGCTTGTAGACAGGGTTAACAAAATATTATTCTATTTAGTCCGTCACTTATATTATCAAAAAATATTGGACAAGTATTTTTTCTTTTGTCAATCAAACAAAAAATGACAGAGATAAAGCGCGTCAAAGTTTGGGAGTGGGGGAAAATGACGTCACTTCTCAGTAAAATTGTACCTAGATGTGACGTCACGCGGAACTTCAGCGGGCTATATCTTTAGCTGCTGAGCTGTCGGGCGAACAACATCAGTTGCTGCGGAGCGGCTGGGCGAGCAACACATCAGTTGCTGCGGAGAAGCCGAGCTAGCAACACATCCCGAGGATGCCTCGTTCAGAGGCGAAACACGTGTCGGTAAGTTTTCTTGCTTGTTATTTAAGATTGTATTGCTTGCTTGTTGCATGTTTTTATGCGGGCGGGCGGGCGATGCACGAGTCTGCATTTTGAATAGCACGACAAGAATTGTTTAGCGGAATATTGCAAATTATATTCATATATCCTTTTATGATGGACTTCCGCAAGGTAACGCCTATTACAATTAATCAAAAAAATACGTGTAATATTTTCTGATAATCTAAATGACTGACTAATCAAAATTTTTTTGTCATCATGCCTATTATCGATATCGAAGTCTTATCTTACTGGAGGCTTGGTAAGTTATCAGTAACATGGATCGATAACACTTCTTGCTGATTACGCAAAATAAAATCTTGACGTCGGTACATAGTAGGTACTTGTAATGGACTCGGGGCTGGGCTTGCGTTTGTAAAGAACACGAAAATAATAATTTACGAATTCCACAAAAAGGGTCATCGAACCTTGTTACTGAGCACTTACTGAGTCTTCAATAAGAATTTGGCTGCATACATTAAAGTCTCCTTAGTATATAGGGTGAAATTAACTCAACCGACCAAATTCATACCGAAGACTCGGTTAGTGATCAAGAACTAGGTTCAGTAATCCTTTTAGCCAATTTCGAAAAATAATTGTTTTTGCTCCCTTACTGGTTGGACTAGTTTAAGTACAATACCTAGAGCAGGCAATATGGGGCAAAAAAAAATTTTTTTTCAAATTTTGTTTGGAGGGTAATTAGGTAAATCTTGTTCCTGATGACTAACCGAGTCTCCAGTATGAATTTGGTCGGTTGATTTAATTACACCTGTATATTACCAATAACAATATTTCTTTACTCAATTTTAAAATGACTTACGGACTGTCCCGTTAACTTAGTAACAAATGTTTTAAACTAGGTCATAAAACTAGACTTTACATCTCAGTAAAATTACCTCTTCCTGTTCACGTTGTAACTTATCCTTCTTCTTCATGGCTTCCTGAACCTTTAGCTGCAACAAAGAAATAAACCTTTACTGCACAGTCTATTGTTACAATGCAGTTATTGTTAGGAATTTCAAAACAGGAACATTTTCAACCTGGATCGTTCCGAACATTTTACAAACATAATCGTATACAGCCAAGTTGTCCGTCACGTCCAAATAGTATGGCTGACGGTACTAAAGCCCCTGCATTCTGAAACCACCCTGAGTATTGTCCCGGAAATGGTTATTAAAATGAAAAAGCAGTTCTGTTGCAGTACTCAAGTTTAAGGCGTACTAAAATCTTTACTTCTAATTTATGCTTGATGTTAGTAGGTATGAACATTTTCCAGTAGGAGCCTTGAAATTAATTTAAATCAGGTTTACTGATTTGAGTACATTGATGTTAGGATTAAAACAATGTCACGGTAAGTTTCACATTTCCACTATCAGTAAATATTTGAACTACCGAATACATACTTAATTCATTAAGTAATGAAAGGTTAATTATTTATTTAATTATTGCCAAAATAATTTTAATGCTTCGTTGTTCGTGCACATGAATATTGAGGTGTATAAATTAACATTAACAACAAATATTAAAACAATATCTACTGATATAATACATTGAGCGTGCATCATGCATAATAGGGTGCAAATCAAAAGTGCAGAATAAACCGAGTAAATAATTAACTAAATATCCTTAAAAATATCAAATCCAGATGATGACAACTAGATTTTTTTAAACCACCAGGACAAAGTATGAACCATCTCCGGGAGCACTACATGCCAATGATAAAATGCCAAAAAGTCCAATGCAAATTTTGAATTTCGTAAGACTGCGTGTTGTGCTCTATTGGTTTGATTTATTGAAAACATATTACTTAAAATACGAATACTTTGTGTAACAATAAAAACACTAAAGTAATTTTATAAAATATCAGCGAATAATTATATAAACAAAAACAAAATCATAACAAAGGTACCAATAACAGTTACAAATCGTTTTTAAATCGGAACGAATAAAAACATAATATTAACGTAAAACAGCATACAGCCAATAGAGCAAAACAGCAAAGTCTACGCGCTCACCCTATGTATAGTTTCTTCAAAGGTGTTTGGCTGAGCGGCAGTCATTTGTAAGTAGCGTAGGCGGTCGTAGTCGCGCGGGTCAACCATAGACCGCAACGCCGTGTCCGGTCCAGGACCAAGACCCAACCCGCTTTGGAGAACGCTGTCGGGCGTGTCCACCTATGGAGATGACAACATTGTTGGGCAACTATTTTTTGGGGATTGCCCAGGCCCTGAGATAAATTATAATAGCATTATGTAAACTGTTATTAATTTTATTTACTAAATTGTCACAAAAAGTCATTAAATTTAAAAGGGAATAAAATTACCGAGAATATTTATTACTCATTTTTCATCACGGTCGGATGAGTGAAATCTTTATGAAACTCTAACAGAGAGCCGGGTAGCACATAATTTTCTCAAAACTTTTTCACGAATCACGGGCGCCCTGTCCAAAGACGAGACTATGATAAATTAACTTGCCTCTAAAAGAAAAATTTAGGAAGTTCACAAAAAACTTGAAAGAGTCAGTCGAGCTGAGATATTTACAAGATTATGAAAGCCTTTTTGTATACTTTTTAAAGGCCTCCTTTACATTGGAAATATTTATTAATGGAGACAACATTAATACATTTATTTATATAATGAACAATAAAAAAACATATTAAAAAATTATGATCAATGGGTGGAAAGTTTATCAATGTCATAAAATAAGTCAGCTTTCTGTATTTGTATAATGTTAATAAAAATAATTTGGACAAAATTCCTTTAATAAATACGTTTATAAGAACTCCTAAGTCCCGAACCTAAAACTTTAAACTGACAAACGTGACAAGCGACGACGTACAGAGCACTACAGACAATGGCGTCCAATTTATCATTTTCACTTAAACCGTATGGAAAAAGCTAAGGATATCTGCATCACAATGAGAGCTATGCACGAACGAATCAATTAATCATAGAGGAATAAAGCTCGCCCATTAACTTCGCACTTGATAAGGGAATAATGTGAGACGCGGACAAAAGCGGACAACGGAACCCTGGCGCGACAGCGGAACGACCCACGATCGATAGAAACCTACTTTCCTAATTTACACGCTTTAGAATTATTATGTGGAGTTTCGAATACAACTCTCTGCCAATTATTATGCGAGTATTTTTGGGATTGAAATGCAAATAACCCCACCAGTTTCCAGGTATACTGGAATAATATCAGCAATGTATGACAACTGAAATTGAAATTGGTGTCACATAATGTGACTAAAACATGGTTTCAGAATTAACTTTATCGCTGATGTGTCTCAAAATAAATTTAATTTCAAATTAATCTTAATCACAATTATATACATATTTTACGAGCAATCACAACAAATATAATCCAATCCAAATAATATAGCAAAATTTCGGATAGTCAGTCAAAGGATTATCGTAAGTCTTGGGCCTCATCTCCGAATTAGCCGCCGCATTTCTCCACGTCTGCCTATATTTTTATTAATCTCCGTTATGGGTCGGTATGGGGTGTTGCCGGCCCGTGCCTTTTGAGAAATGACGTCTGCCAAAGTTAAGTCGGCTTGAGCCATAGCGTCGCCGGATAAGTTATGATCGTTTGTACAACCGTCGGATGGAGGCCATTAGGGCGCTGGGCTTAATCCTTATCGGGCTACTTGCACTTAGGATTAGTCTTGTCAGAAGTTGCTTTTTTGGTGTATTGGATCTGGCCTGCTCGGCTGCGATTTGGGGATTATTATAAATCACTACTTCTTTATTTATAGTAACTTGTATTGCTTCTAAAAAGATAGGTAAATCTTGATGTGTCCCGCCATCTTGGCTTAGCTTTTCCGGACTAAATAAAATATCCTTAGAGACTTTTAACTCTAATCTTTGTCGTGCAGCTTCCCAGCAAATGTCAGGCTTAGTAAGCAGTTTTCCTCCGCAACTAAGCTTAGAAAGCTTATCCTATTTTTCGAAATCTGTGTAAGTGGTTTATTACCAAACTTTTGGGATATTTTTTCTATATTTTGAAGAATTTATAGATTAAGTGGAATGCATTCAGCAGAAAAAAATAATAAAATGAAGATGGTTGCTCTATCTTTAAAATGTTTCCTCCAAATAATGAAGCACAATACTGCCATGAAGCTCCTTATATACGGTTAACAACCGTACATGTTGGCTCCATATCCTCCTGTTTTATGTGATAGGGCTTATTGTCACTGGGAGCCAGATTTCCTCACATTATGGCTTCCGGGATGCTGTATCAGCAATAAAACGTTGCCGCAGCAGATACAATTGTTCTGAAGGCATTGTACTGATAAACACATGTGAAATACGCGCTACTTACTTTGCGCCACGGGATATTGTAGAACTATATCTTTTGTTTTACGAGTAAGGCGTTTGTATTTTAGATTGCCGTTCATTTTCATAGATTACCTGTATATAAAAGATGACATTTATTTATAGGGCTACGTTCATACTGAAGACTCGATAGGTGATCAGTATCAAGGTTAGATGACCCTTTTTATGAAATTCGAAAATTATTATTTTTGTGTTCTCTATAAACGCAACCCCAACAATTACTATGGAATATAAAATTTTGAAAGTGACTAAAAAGCCGTTGGCGGCTACCTTAGTTTTTTTTTATTCGACCTGTAGGGTTAGGTTGCGATGACGAGCAAAGCGAGGAGGAGCGGTTAGGTTGACATGTAAGTACATATTAGAGAGCCGAGCAAAGCGGAGCGGAGCAAGGCGAACCCCGCTTTCGAACTGTACATTGCAAATTGAACTTTATTAGTTGATATTCCAACAGCTAAATAATGACTTACGGTTCAATAATTTTAAAAATCAAAGGACCGCTAGCGGCCCTTTAGTCACTTCCTAAAATTTTTAATAAAAAAACATCTTACTCGTTTTCCCGAAAGAAAAATCTTGATATGAAATATTATAAACTGTATGGACAGAAACAAGCTCTTAAATATAAATTGAATTTGAAAATGAAGGTTCAATCATAAAATTTTGATTATTTTCACCACGGTCAATATTGATTAAGAAGTTGTGGAGATAAATAAACAAAGGAAAAAATACTGCCAAATCTATTCAAAAGTAGTTAACAAATAAAAATTTCATAAACATTTACACATTACAGAAATTCGTCCGTTAATTACGTCCTGTAATTTCTGTAGAAAGTTAGAAGCAAAAAAATTCACCAGCATGTTTCTCATTTACGCATTCTATCAGTTTGGTTTTAAATTGTAATCCCTTATTTCACCCGCAGTATTTGGCTCCAGTATTTCTTGAATTGACCTTTATACATTTGAACTTTTGAAAAAATGTTTAATGAATAACGAGACAACGGCTGCGGAAAATGAAAGTGTGATTAATTAGTCAGTCGGTTCTATTATTAAAAGGATTAATAGTAGATTGTTGCATCGAGCAGAAAGTAACTTGTTATTGCACCGAGTGTAAGTTTGGAGCCCGAGCTTCAGCGAGGGCTCTAATAACAAGAGTGCAATTAAAAGTCACTTTCTCGAGATTCATAATCTGCTTTTCTTTCAACTTCCAAATAAAGAGCTAAAGCTAAAACAATCCAAAAAATGTTTATAAAAAAAATAGTTACGTTCGTACAGTTTTTAAACGTTATTCGATAGCTCACTATAAACCAAAAATACGCTCTCGGAAAACGATTTCACCGGTTTTTCGGTTTTCCAAGTGATGAAATTCCCATAGATTTTCAAATATTTATCATTGTATTTTGGAGGCAAAAGATTATCAAAGTACTTATTACTTTCATTTGCCACATTTTTTATTTCTTCAGGTGTTGATTTGTCGTCACTTTCGCTTCTAAAATCCATTTTCAAGAAACACAATCAAATACTCACAAAATATTTATTGCGTAAATTCGCGCCTATTCATCAATATTTTTTTTTGTACATGGTTTTATTTACGTCTATTTAGCCAGTTTTCTTTATTTTAAATTGTTTGCAGGAATAAAAATAGCAATGATTGGCCTATGACTTATAATCGGCGCGATAATTGGGTAGTTCAAAACTACATAGCTTTTTATTCCTATCAACCCAATCATTTGCTTGTAAAACCACTCGAGAAGTTAGTACTCGATTATGAAAAATACTGGCCACTAGCTCTAGTTTTTTTTTGTTTATGGTTTACGTTTTCATTGAGCCAGTTTTCTTTATTTTAAATAGTTTGCGAAAATAAAAATAGCGCTGATTGGCCTATGGCTTATCATCGGCAGCGCGTTGATAGGGTAGTTTAAAACTAGTTTTCTATGTACGGATCACTTGGAGTTTGCGGCTTTAGTCAGCACCAGCAGTGTAGTCCTCTGGAATAAGGCATTTTGATTCCTATTCCAGAGACAATAAAATATACTAACGCGGGACTTCAGTGGTGGCGCGGCAGGAAAGTATGTATGTAAATTCATTATTGCATTGTGTTCAGGGCAATAATGGATTTTTATATATACTTTTCTGCATTACATTGTTCTGGAGCAGAAAAGTGCCGCTTTGTGCACACTATTTAGGCTAGTAATGCCGAAATTAAAGCGAAGTTGGAAGAAAAATTATATATCTTATGAAAGTTTTAGACAGGTTATTTTTTAACCTAAGGCACTGTAAATGAAACTTTCTGTAAACTAGGTTAATTTGTTAGGAAAAGTTGAAAACAGAAACAAATTCAGTACGACTAAATGAAGGCAGTATTAAACTTTGTGACTTCGAAGTTATTCTTGGCCATTTATCACCTTTATTGCTGTTATGTTCGCAAATATTTGCGATGCAATGGTTTCTATGTCGGTTTACTTTTTATTTATGTATTTTCGTTTTTTCTGTTTTTCATTTGTAACCATAATAACTTATACTTCTGCTACCTGTTTCTATATTTCCTTTTGTTGTTTACTTGCTTTAGTATTTTAAAACAAATATATCGTAAAATAAATTCATAGCACAAGCAATTTTACTTCAAAGGCATATAATGTACCATCCTAGTTTTTGCTTATGGCTTCGCTGGCATTAAATTAGTTTATTGTGTAGTCCTATCACATCTGTTAGCCTTTTTTCCAGGCAAAAATTAATAATTATGTATTTGACCAAATACTGTGGTTTGAATGTTTCCAGTGAGGCCGTATCTCATCAAAAATGTTGTTTTAATTAAAATTGTTTTCGAAGGCGCAAAATGCTAAGCTGCGTTTCTGACTAAAATTATTTTCCCAGTGTCTGATATTATCCCCTGGTCAAGTGTCTTATCCGGGCCTCGCATAATGCGCATCGGAATATCATGATGATAAACGTTTATTAAAGGAGATTAAAGTGTTAAGAGGATCTCAGTGCAAAATGCACATCATAAAATTGTTTTCCTTACTTTTAAATAAAAAGTATGCAATAAATGCGTGTAAAGGCATTTCGTGCAAATTCTGGTTTACAAAAGAAAATTGTGATATTTTTTTGCATCACGAGTACAATGCAACAGTTAACACAGTTTAGTATTTGTCATTATTATTTTTATTTTATTCAAAAATAATACAATATTATTATGTGCATTCGGCACCGTTATTATTTTTTTTATTTTATTTAAAAGGAAAACATTATTATTGTGTGCAATTTGCACCGAGATCCTCTGCTACCCCTTTAAAGCTACATTGACAGAGTTTGGTAATCACATTACCTTCAAAGGCTTAGTTACAAAGAAGATGAATTCCCTATTATAATTCAGTAGTTTTTTTAACTTCAATTTGTAAATTTTCTCTGCTTTTTGGATAAAAATTTATCAATTTAGGCATGTAATTTAAATGATATATTTGTTTGTGCTTTTAAACCGATTTTAAAAGCATTTTAGTATACAAAAGTGGTGAAGTCATCCTATCATGGTTGAATGGTCGGCTCCTTAAGACTTTAGGATGCGTTCAAGAAAAATAAAATATGCCTATGGAAATGTACGTTGGTGACGTCACTGAGGTAGAAATGAAAGACATCACTAGTTTCATTTAATTAAGGCATGTCCTTATACGCTCATTTTAAAATCTGTCCAATGAAAACAGTTCAGGAAATCTATTCCTCGAAATCGTTTTCGAATCATAAATATTGACGAAAATAGAATAGGACAATTTCGATGCTGTCAACAAACTTTCGCTTATAAAAGCAGGGAAATCGATTCAACCAAGAGGCATTAATTAAAAAAACTGTCTTAAAGCTTGCTTTTACCGAAAACAGCTAGACAATGCATCCACCATCATTTCAGATATTACAATTTAACCCACAGCAGCCCCTTACCCTCACGCATATGCAACTTGCACTCACTGACACCACAGTTTCATCAAAACTACAGTGGGCCTGTATAACAGAACTGCAGTCGAATCTACAGTGGGCCTGAATTGCAGTCTAATCTACAGTGGGCCTGAATTGCAGTCTAATCTACAGTGGGCATGTGTAACAGAACTGCAGTCTAATCTACAGTGGGTCTGTGTAACAGAACTGCAGTCTAGTCAAGTCAACCGATAAGTAGCCTGACAAAAATAAATCATGTTTCATCCTCGTTTAACTTTTTAGTATTCAATAATGTTCAGTAAAAGCTAGTGCCTGGCGGTCTAAGGTTAAATAAGTCTACAGGACGCATAATTAATACTTTTTAATATGAAAATCATAGGTACCTATTGTTGCAGTGTTGGTTCTGTTATGCCGTAGCATTCGCATACTAATTTTAACTACTGTCAGCTAGAAAAAACACGCGCTAAGGGAATGTACCGTAAGCCGTACCTACCACTTGCCCAACTTAGGCAGGTTAGTTCATGAAGTATAATACACTGAGGCGTTTAACCCACCATATTTTATTTTTTCTACCTCTGCTATACTATATAATACGCGTCGCACTCTAATTGTGACGAGTGTATGTCAAAGAAAACCGGCGGCGTCTCGCCGGATCTACATAATGGCGGATGAGGGTTGAAAAGTGTAGAAAAAAAGAGGACTAAACCAGCTGTCGACGCCACTATGCCCCGGAGGACTTTTAGTTTTGCTTTAGCTTTATCACTGAATCGTTACTCATCAATGTTTGCTGCGAGTTAAAAAAGGCTTCTTGCGTTTTAATATAAAATGTAATGGTGCGCAGGAAGCACCAATAGCAAAAACACCTCCATATTTTCCATTAGGTATCTTACAAACAAACAGATGCACAAAATACTTCACTGTGTTTTTAATTACATTTGTGTAAATTCTATTCTAATATATAAACACAAAAAATATAGTTACAATGATATATAAGTAAACATTACCACACAACACACAATATTTTTTAAATATTTATATTATGTTATACAATTGATTGTTACATGTAAGTAGCTAAGTACGCACTAAGTATTCACTTTCATACATTTAAGTATCACACTCGGATGCATATAATTCCAACAAGGCTAAAAAAGAAAGTAAATCAACAATTGAAGGAAATTACGAAATCTCATTTTACGGTTTTTTTGTTGAACATAATTAGAGGCTTACGCTGATTTATACTAACAGCGCGAGCATTTGGTAAGGACTTTTTTGTTGGCTTATTATCATCTCCTTAAACCAATCGCTAAATAGAATAGACTTTTTTCACTCTCAGTGTGAATCTGACAATACTATAAGAAGACAGGTAAATATGTTAGATCCTCCTTTCCTTTTGACACAACCGGATTTCAAACTTCATTGAAAGGCCGGGAATTGGAGAAAATCTGTCTAGCACGATACAGAAAAATAAAAACAGGTCATCTCAAAAAAGAGTGGCGGGGTTTGAGCATTCCGGACATATGTACGATGAATTGCATATCAGAGGTGCAATTGGGTAAGACGTCAAATTTGAGTGTCATTATATATTTGTAATCCAATAAGCCGGTTTGACAATTGAAATCGTACGTTTTTAGTTGTCAGCAACAAAACAAGACCATCGTATTTATTTGACAGCCTAAAATGTACGATTTAAATTGTCAAACGGGCTAATTTGCTTAGCCGAATAGCCATATGACAATCAATTTGAATGCGATTGTCTTACACAATTGCACCTCTGGTATAGGTTCCCCATATAAAAAGTATTCTTACCCTCTGCGGAGGAAGGCCTTGTCTTGGATTCATCGTGTGTTTCGGCGAACAGGAACCGTGTTTCTCTTTCCTATGGGACTTTAAGCCCCTGAGCAGTCTTGAAAATGTTGTCACCTTCTTCTTGGCCGTGCCGAGACAATTATCTGAGAAAATAATGTCAGTCACTTTAAAAGAATTTCGGGTTTACATAATGACTAAAATCATTGTAATTAGAACTATAGAGTTTTATAAATAGATATAATGAACAAAATAAAATTGAGAGTGAGATATACTTCGGACTCCATCGTGGCTCCGGCATCAGTAACAGTAAATTATAAAAAAATACCTACTAATTTTCAATTTAAAATATTTCTGTACAAAACAGCATGTCATGATAAGTAAGTTCGTGCCCACCAAATTACTGCAAGTAACCATCCTATCGTTGCTTGTTTAAGTCTGGCCCGTACTAAGCATCAAGTGACCATATAAATATATGAGCTCAAGTTTTGACTCGGAACATCTGATATGGATGGTGAAAATTATTTTATTATCGGGCTGTAAAACATTGATTGAAGTTAAGGTTATAGAGACGAGTATGTGTGGCTATGGGTAAGGTACTGTTGGTTATCTAGTCAGATGTGTGTATGTGATGATTGATTCTGACATGTAATGCGTTTTTTGTCTTACCTACTTAAAATACACTAATGAAATTGTACAAATGAAATATTAATAATATTATTGTAATATAATCTTTCATTAAATAAAGACAAACAAGTCGACTAATCATATTAATTTGTAATTTGAACTGTGACTCGACAGCTAGACACTTTTAAACATTCGCAATTTTTACACATATTTAATGCATAAATACATGTAGTACTTGTACGTACTGAAATGTTTCTCTACAAAACCGGTGCGGCACTAGTGAATTCAAAAATTTACCGGTGTTTTAGTGTTCTCGGGGAAAAAATAATATGAAAGCGTATCAGCAAACCAACACTCAAATAAAATCACCTAGGGTCTGGCTCGACGTAGAAATACAGGCTGTTATAAAAGTCCGTTTAACCTCTCATGCAACGCCAGTTAACACCTAGACGTTTCGCGTGCCGGCTACTTCGCCATCTGGATTGCTTAATTGTATAATGTAAGCACCTTATACAAGTTTTACAACTTAAATTACGATAGTTTTAATAATTGTATGATTAATTGATATTATTTAACTGTGCCTTTATTATAGGTGGTAGAGCTGATACCGAGCTCGACTGTGGAGGTACCACCATATTACTCGCAAATCCTCCCGAAGTTATTCGGGGGAGAGTAAAAGAACAGCTCTCAGGCAAAACCAGGCGGCCCACCATTGCCTGGGACCGATGGATGGCGGTATATCCATCCCTAATTGCCAGGCCTTAAAACAGACTGGTGACGGGCAGCGGCGTCACTGGTGCAAGGGTTTTGGCACCGCGCTCACCAACCCGCCTGCCCAGCGTGTGTGAGTATGGGCATTTCTTCCAGGAGGACCGCCAAGAGTGGCTAAACAGCAGCAGCAGTGGACTAAACAGGCTGATGGATGGATGGATGGATGGATGGAACTGTGCCTTTGCCATAGAAATACTTAGAGCAGTGATCGTCTACGATTTAGTAAGTATATTTAGATTTTAACGTACATTTTACAAGTAGCTAATATTTTTCATTTCTTAGGGTAAATAATTTGTCTACCATGGTACACGCATTGGACTTGTGTCTGTAATGTATTTCACGTGTGTATTCTTATTCGCTAAGACAATAGTAAAATAATATATCGCAGTTCATATCGTTGTTCGGATTCATATTATAGTTTAAACATGGAAAATGAGTGTATGTAAAACATTTATTATTAAACTTTTGTCCGTGGATTTGTCTTTTAATCTTCGAGTAATATCGACAGTTTTCGCCCTGGAAGTTATTTTATCAACGGCCGTTATAGTCCAATGTTGACTAGGGTCACTACCACTGCATCCAAATCCGTTGAGTGGTTCTGTGGTTAAAACGAAACACACTACAGACAAAGAGACAAAATCTCTTTATTTTATAGTAAGTATATGATGTTTATTATTATTTAGATTATGTTGATAAATTGGAATGTTTTAATGCCCACGTCCTTATGGATTTTAGCTTTTGTCTACGACCGACACCTTTCCCGGCACTACCACATGATCCACACCACCAAAGGTTAACTGGAAGACAATGCTAAATAGCATTAAGTTCGCCTCATGTACAATATTTTTAGAGCAATAAAGAATTTTTATTATTATTATTATCTCTACAAATTTTAGTTTTGGTCTCACTAACTAATAATAATAACCCATTTCATTTAAAATTTCGCAAATATATTTTTGCCCCGTTTTTTTACTACTTTATTATTAGTATACCTATAGATAGATTAGCTTCTCAACATGTTTAACATTCAATTTCAAATGTCGTTAACGACATTCTATCAGTAATCGACAAAACAAGGTAGAACACCTTTAGGGTAGAACATCCTAAACAAACTTCTGCTTTGCATAGTTAATGATGCGTATACAAAACGATATGGGTAGATAAACGGGACTATTCGTTATTGTTATCGAGTATTAGAAACCTTGAAACATTTGATACATATAAAGTTTCAAGTACCACTACCAGTTACAAACGGGTAGGTTTTAGGAAGGCTCTTAAAGCTCGGGAATTAGGGTAGCTTTCAATGAGTAGTATTATTTTATCAAGACAAACTATTGGCGCTCCTCCTTATAGTTTGCAGTTTCAAGTCGAGTTGCAAGTTCAAGTTTTAGTCAAGTTAGAGGCTAGACGAATACTAATGATCAGTTTACTTGTAAATTATAGCCTTTCTTTATAGAATATTAGGTATTGGTATCTTCTATCGTATTCGAAGTAAAAAGAACGCATGCAAATTTTACAAAAGATAACTTTGGATGTTTTATATTCCTACATACATTTTATACAGTAAATATAGTACCTACAGCAACCTCTAAGATATAGTTCTATTACTTCTAGAGCTACATAATCATACAAATGCGGTGATACCGAACTTTCACTTCAGTTCTGGTTCATGTTTTAAATAGCTTCACACTCTTGTGTGTGTGATAATAACAGCATTCAATTAAAACGGGTCGCATGAAAGAAGCCTTCCCGAGTTTCGTAAACTGAGATATAACCAATGATTCTCCAAATACGCCTAGTGCACTTTAGACATTAAGATCTAAATCATCGATCCACTAACAGACAGATCTTTTCACTTCAAGTGTATTTGGCTTCAGCCGTGGCTTGTCCCCACTCTCATTTGGAAGCCATTTCGCATCAAGTTACAGGCAGTTGAGTACTTTGCGTAGTATCATGCATGAGTCATTCATTCATACCTACTTTTGTAGATTTTGCGGATACCATTGGCAAACTGAGAAGATAAACTCCTCCCCTGTTTTTACTCTTTCACTTTCTGGACGTCCGCTTATATCCTAAATCATAACTACGCTTTCCATCGGGCTTGGTAGTGATCAACTATAGATTTAAAAAAACATCTGTCCTCTAAAATGGTGACATTTGAAAGTTTGAAAGTCATACCAAAATGGCGGCTCACATTATGTTTTAAACATGGTTGGGCGAATTGTCTTTGTATCAAAATTGTAGGTTTAATATAGTTCTTTGTTTAAAATAGCCTACAATTATATGTTTAAACAGCAGGATAATGATACAGTACTTACCACTAGGAGGGAATTCATAGAAGTATGCCGACCGTGGGCTGAGGCAACTGGAACAAAACAAAGCTTTTAAAATATTTACACACGTTATACCTATCATTTTTTCATGTAACAATGGTGTAAAATTTTACAAAATCCGTTAGTGAAAAGCACAGAGCTGTGGTAAAGTTTTTGAATAATAAACGAAAATATAGATGTGCTATTGATGTATATCCACTGACAAACTAGTGGTTAGATGTCAAATCAATAAAAAATTACAAATGCCACAGCAGTATTTTCTTCAATGGCACTTGTATATCCATAAAAATAAAATATGTGGGTTCAGCGAAAACATCAAGTTATAGACTTGCAGTACGACATAGTCTCTATAGTGAAGGATACAGGATAGGTACAAAGTCGAATTTTGATGTGTTATTCACTGTACATACATCTGCTATAAACCGAAGTAGGTACCCACCATACTCCATATTGGAGGTGTTCAATTTATTTCCATAAATATTTATATATCCATAATATTTCATTATTTTTCTTTAAGTTTAAATTATGAATCTCAAGCAATTTAGACGGAACACATCAATGCACTGACTTTTGGTTTCCTTTGACTAGACTTTTCTTGATTTATTTAAGAGGAAACAAAATCAATTTTCAATAAATATTTAATTACAGAGACAGAAAGATAGGAGCATTCAGCTGAAGTGGAATCCGCACCAAATGAGAAATTAATCGCTTTCGGCATTAACACTGCCGCATTCACTAATGATGAAACAAAATGAGCTGTTTTTAATCAAATGTCACTGAAACATTGGTAATGTCATTTTCCTTTCATTTGTCTTTACCTGTGCACGCTCTTATATTGGTTTTTGTGTATACCATAGGGAATGCGCCGACTTCTAGATAACATTGTGTTCGATCTGCGTGCTTCAGAAGGAACGTTAAACTGAGGCTTCATATTTGTACCAGAAGTATGACGATAAGGCTAAAACGTTAAATTGTTTGACGAGGCAAACGAATGGAAATGCGGTTGCCTTGACGTTTATACCCTATTTATAAAACAAAAATTCTTTGCCAATCGAAATGTGGGCGGTTTTCGCATTAATGAATTTTGAAAAAAAAAGTTACGAGGCAACAGCTTCAAACTTGGTGAGCTTATTTATTGGTATCACCATGTTGTAAAAAAATGCCATCCGATCCTGCTGGGCAGTTTCTGAGAAACAACCCTTCAAAGATAGTAATGTATTTTCGGTGATAGGCACTCGGTTGGCAACTGAATTTAAGATACATAATCAGGGCGTAGGTAAGCGAATACTGAGTTTTGCAGCGTGTACAGAATCAGTTTTCGGGCTTAGTGTATTTTTTTGATTTATTATTCTTCACCAAAATAAAACAACCTGCTCAATTAACCAGTCAGTTTTAAGTGTAGTATATTATATGGATGGACGTTTAAACAACTGGTATAATATCCACTGTGCTGTACAAATATATATTTAATTATAAACAAAAATTACAAGTTTAAGTATACCGGGTGTATTAATGATATTCTCAGAAAATTATACCAAATGCTGTTCTGATTACAATTAACCTCTTGTATAGATTTTTTTTTAAACATTTCGAAAATATAAGTTCACTTGACCATAAAACATGTTTTTTTTTCGCATTGTTTTAACAGTTTTTCTGTGGAAATCAATTTAATCAGTAAAGCATATGGTTCAATCTTGTGGGCACGTAATTAATACACCGTGTATGATAATAAAAATCTAGATTATAAAATGATAAACTTTATTTGGTTTTGTTCCGAAACCGCGTGGAGTTCACAAAGACACATAAATCATTCGTCGCTGTATCGTTGATCGGTAATTTCATTAGCGATACGCCACGGTAGTTCTTATTACCAAAAATTAAATGTTTAAATTGCACAAAAATATTCTTTGAATGTGTGTACCGATTGTAGTAGAGCTGAATTTTACGTGGTTATTCTTATTCTGACATTGAAATGTAAAGCATGATTTTATAACGTTTCAATAAATTATAAGATAACCTATATTTATAACAGATTTTTGTATCTTTAGTGTTCCGCACCTTATCATGGAAAAACAGAACCTTTTAAGAATCACTTTGTTGTTCATCTGTCTGTCTGTCTCACACTAATAGTAAAAATGCAAGCTTCTAGATCCACGATATCAAAAGATGCGACCTTAAAAGCTTATTTCATAGTAATAAAATCTCACTCACTGAATAATCATCAAAACTTTAAAGCGTGTATATAGTTGTTGTACTGGATCAATTAAAAAGTAATGTATAAACTTTGCTAGAAAAATTTACATTAAGATATGGTCGCGTTGTGCCATAAATCACATTTATCTAACCTCATATCGTAAAATCCTCATTAAGAACTCAAAACTACTGGCATAATGAAAAATATTTTTCATGAACGTCTCTAAAAAATTAAATTATAGTATAGGTCTCCGAACAACATAATGCTATAAAAAAACTTTTTCTGAGATTACAGTACATGTGATACTAACTAGGAAGGCAAAGGGAACTTATCAAATACCAATGAGGTTACCGTATAATATTCTCTAACACGTAATAAATAATATTGCGGCATGACAAAGGAGGTCACAATTTAATTTTATTTTCGGCCTGCATATTATCTATGGCTGCCGGCGCGCGCAACGGCTTACACATGAGTGGTGGACCGTTGGATTTTGGCGCCATAGCTTACGTGGAAATTATTATTTACTGTGGTTTTATGGGTCATACCAAAAGTATTATTTTGCCCTAAAATTACTAACAGCAGTGATGGCGATGATAATTTGACTCCACCTGACATTGTGGAAAGAACGACGGAAATTACGAACACTTTTACGTGGGACGCACTATAAGTTTCCGGAATGAATATGAAAAAATACTATTAAAGGTACAAAATTAATTTATTGTTTTTCAAAATAATCTCCCTTGGCGTCTATGCACTTTTTCATTCGATCAAACCAGTTTTGAAAACTTTTGTGCCACTCCCCTGTGGTGACCTCTGAAACGTGTTTTTCATACTCCTCGACAGCCTCTTCTGGTGATGAAAATCGTTGACCGCGTAATTGGTTCTTAATTTTTGGGAACAGAAAAAAGTCACAAGGTGCCAGGTCGGGACTGTATGCAGGATGACTCATGAGTTCTACATTTTTCGTCTTCAAAAAGTCGTTTGTCTGTCTGGCCGTGTGAGAACTCTCATTGTCGTGGTGCAGGATGATACGGCGTTTACGGTTATTTTTACGCAGTTCGTCAATAACTTCCGGCAAACAAATGGTCGTGTACCAGTCACTATTCACGGTACGACGATTCTCTAAAGCAACAGTAGCCACGTGTACAGTTTTATTAAAAAAAGAAGCAATCATCCGCTTAGATGCACTTTTCACGCGCGCCACTTTGGTTGGTTTCGGCTCATCTTGAAAGACCCATACGCTCGATGGCTGCTTTGTTTTGGGATCGTAGCAATAAATCCATGTTTCGTCACCTGTTACTATGTCCCACACCAAATTTGACGCACCTTCGTTGAATCTGGTAAGCATGGCACTGCACCAAGTGACGCGGTCCGTTTTTTGAGCCTCGGTCAAGTTGTGTGGGATCCACCGCGAGCACAGCTTTCTCACACCCAAATGTTTGTGTAGGATTGATTGTATTTGACTCATGCCTATTTCTAAGGATGCGCGAATTTCATGGTAGGTCACATGCCTGTCTGTTTCAATCATACGGCGCACAGCATCGATGTTTTTGTTGGTCACAGCAGTGGACGGCCGACCATTGCGAGATTCGTCACTGAGATTGATACGACCACGCTTGAATTCTGCAAACCAGCTATAAACAGTCGTCTTGCATGGTGCTTCATTGCCAAAAGCTGTTTCAAGCCGAGCGATGCTCTGTTGAGCTGTCAAATTACACTTAAAATCGTAGAAAATCATACTACGAAAATTTTCCCGAGTTAAATCCATGTTGATGCAGACACACAATTTTTTAAATGGCGCCACAAGGTAAAAACAAAAGACAGTCAGATGAAACAAACTGCATTCTACAGCCAAAGAGTTCTATTTTCAAATGTTGCAATAAATTTTTAAATATTGTTTATGTAAGTGGCCAGTTCCGGAAACTTTTAGTGTTACCTATGTAGAATGAGCTTTTACAAGAAAAATCAAAAATGGCTAACGACAAATTTTATCAAGATTATTATGAAAACAGGTTGTTAGGCATGAGTTTAGATAAAGTAGTCTATGAAACTATACGTAACTAGGTATTAAAACACTCGTGTTCTATTAAAAACTCTCCTTCGGCTCTTTTTTTAAACTGACACTCGTGTTTTTGATAACCTTTTTATGTACCAGTTTCATAAACTACTATAATTTAATACTTTTCAAAAAATATAAAAAACATTACAAGTTGTGCATTTGGGAACGATCCCATTGCATCCACCTTACTCGTAAAGGAGTGTAAAACTGAATTCATATTTCGCGTCTATATTCCAATATCAAAGCTGAATCAGAATACACTTTGGCGAGTTCTTATTCGTTATGGACTATTCAGAGTGCGTTTATCAGGAGCAAAAATAAATCCCACAACTTAGTGCTCTAATCCCACTATCATCTCGGACCAGGGTCAGCAATGCACATTTATGCAGGCCGTTAAATAAATCGGGAGAGTTAGACGACATTCATTCTGTCGTGTTCCGTATCACGCAGGGTTCTATCTTCCATCTTATGAGAATTACGGTTTTGCTAAGTTCACGTACACGTGTAAGTTTGAACGACTGCGTACCATGCTATCATTTAACAAACCCGAAATAAATATAAAAATATGGTTATTGGAAAGTGTTATGAGTGATACCGGATGTATTACACAAAGTGCTCAGAAAATGAAACCACATGCTCTACTAATTAAACTGAACCACTTCCATGGAAAAACTTCTGAAAAGAAGCGAACTAAAATTAATTCCCCATATAAAATTTTAATAAAAAAAGTGTATCTGTATGGTCAATAGAGCATATAGTTTAATTTTCTGAGCACATCATTATAAATCCTGTATGTCTCTGAATACTAACTTATCTACTTACTGCGTTTGCAATTATTTTTTCTTTCTTTATTTATTTAAACTGCTTACCATGAAACTTTTTTTGTAGTAAAACGTGTCCTGTAATTTAGGTAAATTGGTCGCTAAAATTAATTCTAAAAACACCAATCCTATTAAGTGACTATTCCTTAAATCAATAAAAATATTTTTCATTTTCATTTTCTTTTGCCTCTACCACAACATCCATCAAACAAGTCATACAAGTTCTTCTATTCCAGGTTCTTTTGACTTGGCTCTTCTTCAGTATGTCGCCAATTTATTTGACAGCACGTCCTCCTAGGGCGGCCTAGTCGATTATATCTTCCATATTCGCACCATATATTTCTTTCGTCACTCTACTTTCATTCATCCTCTCTGCAAATCCCCGAAGCATTCCTTTTTCTGTTCTAATCACTACATCTTCTTTCAGGCCGCAACGAGCGATCCCGTAATGTCGACATTTTTCACTCTATATTTCAATGTCAAACCACACTACTCCGTAAGGAACGCATTTCCACTGCATTCGCTCTACATTGATTTCTATTGTTGAAGAAGTAAAATATTTTTTTTAATTATAAAGTTTATAAAATATGCTTTGCTTATAAATAAAATGCGTTTCGTGTGGTCTTTAAATGCATGTTTTAAAATGCGCTGCTACTTAATTTATATCATAAAGATTTATTTTTTGCTAAATATTTAGAAACGACTAGCCTTTTGCACAAGACTCCGCTCGTGCGTTAAGAATGCCTGCCTGGGTCCTCATTTTGCAAACTTTTTTCATTATAAAAACTCTTTCCTTTAGTTGCATTAGAGTTCAATGATAATCTTACATTATTTGATTTTTTTATTGAGAAGCCATTCCCCAATACAGCAACGAAAACTTAACAAAAATTATTTCAAATCCAAAATTACAATTACATTAAGCCTAATTTGGTCACCGTCGAGCTCTTTTTAATTGAAGCTCAATAATTTCGGGTGTAAAAGTAATGGTCTCATTTAGTGAAACCATATGATTAATTGAAATAGGCGTTACCTTGCGGAAGTCCATCACTAAGTAAAGGATATATGAATATAATTTGCAATATTCCGCTAAACAATTCTTGTCGTGCTATTCAAAATGAAACCATATGCTTTATTGATCATACTGAACAACATTTTGAAGACAAATAGCCGCGCCGTTAAGGGTCTGAGTCCATAAATTGACCAAAAACAGGGTTGGCGGTTCTCACTTTAGATGGTAGTAAATATTAAAATTTCTGAACAAAATAAATACCACTTGCTACTATGCAAAATGAGGTACAAGATCATGAAAAAATTGCTCTGAAATTTTAAAGTGGCTTGAGTAAAAAGCAGTAATTTCAATAAAAACTCTCACATAGCATTGCTGCTTTCTCAGTATTGTGATGTAATTACAGATATATTAACGACAAAACATATTTCAGAACCATAGTAACACATCATAAAATAAGAAAAAGAAACTAGTTTTCCTATACGATTTGTACATTTTCTGCAATACTTGAAAATGTTGCAAAAAAGGCAAAATTACTGAGGTTTTGAGTGCACGCCAGTTGATTAGAACAAGGTGGATAGTTTAAAAAACAAGAGTGACAGAGCAGGAGCACCGACCCTTAAGGAAAAAAATTACTTGCCCATACAAAATTGACAGTAGGTATAAGAAAGTATAGAGGAGAGAGTCGTTTGCGCAGGCATGTTTCTTTGAATAAGTTGTTCAGTATATGATCAATATAGTATATATGTAATAATAGAACGTGTTTGTTTATCATTAAAATATGACAGTAAATTGATATTCAGTATAATGTAATCATCCATAAGAAACCCTAAAACTATAAAACTGCATCAAAATTGGAAAAGTAGTTCTAAAGTCATAAGGGACAAGCTTTCATATAGACTGATAGACAAATCGAAGACGTTTCATTTTAAATGTATTTTTTGTCCGCGTACATAATTATGAATAAACGTATTTTATATTCATTGACTTCATTTTACGGATTTTCTATACATATTTCATAAATAATGGTAATTGAATTTTAAATTAATGTTTGCAAACGCGTGGTTATGTAATTTAAGTTACAAAATAAACCATGAATCAATTAAATTAAATGCAAATTCCATAAATACCGTGTAAATACTCAATAGTTAGAGTTGTTAGTTAGCACTTCCCTTAGTCAATGTTTAGTAGAGTTAATTCAGTTTAGCGCAATTTGTATAATTTACATTGAAATTTACATATGCGTGGGTTTGTTTAAACAAAGTTTTAACTCCTCAAAACGTGGTCTCGCCATGCTAACGAACACCTACGGAGACGGCTTTTGTATCGTTTCATTTTAAAGTAAATAAATTTCTTTAACTAACGACTTTCTTTACAATTTTACGGGATTTAGAATTAATAGTTGTGCTACTTAGGTTAACAATAATGGAGTATTTCACAATAAACTACCACTTTATTGACTTTATATCAGGTAACCCATTCGAACACAATTCCCGTTTATCGACCGATCTAGAATCGTTAAGTCGAAATGAAACGTTGTGTTTTCACAGAATTCCATTTGAATGTATTTGAAATTGAAATGTACGTCAAATAAATGGATTCGACAACGCATATCTGTTGTGCATTCTACTCTTATTTAATTATCCTACTATCCTACTAATATTATAAATGCGAAAGTTTGTGTGTGTGTGTGTGTGTGTGTGTGTATGTTTGTTACTCTTTCACGCTCAAACGGCTGGACGGATTTGGATGAAATTTAGAATGAATATAGCTTATACCCCAACTTAACACATAGGTTACTTTTTATCCCGGAAAAAAGCATGTCGTTAAACCGAATAACACGCGAGCGGAGCCGCGGGCAAAAGCTAGTTAAGAATATTTTCAAAATGTGTCGTCATATTGTTATTTGTACCTACATCCTCGACTTAAACAAAACCTACACCGAAAATGTCGTCTAAGGCCTGGTTATTTTATGGGTTTCGTCAAAAGCCTTAACAGTGTCTCTTCGTCCGTCCAGCGGACAGTTAGTCTGGAATGGACATACTTAAAATATTATGAAACATGGTGGGACTTCTTTAAATGTACATTGAATATTTTGAAATGGGTTATCAGTGTTTTACTGAGGCCAAAACTACAGTTTTAAGAATTGTTGACGGTCTGTCTTGTCTATTATTTTTAACTCTAAAACCAGTCCATAGAGTTAGGATGTTTCCTTATTATCATCGTAATGACAAAGGTTAACATAGGTATAGGCTATAAGGAATGTTGATAATATAACCACCAAGCCAAAAGCTGTTTTTATCTTACGTGCAAACAAAAGATATACATTGACTGAAAGACATTCCAACGCGAGCTAAGCCGCGTTCAAAAGCTAGTATGTTATATAATTCGTGGTAACTGATCAATTCACCCTAACCCAGCTCATATGAATTATAAGCCAGTATAATTTTATTTTACTTTGAGGACTTTTGCAAAATATACCTTGATACTTTAAAACTCTTTTGGTGGTGCGGTTTAACATATTTTACTCGGTTAAAGAGACATTTGCATGCTGTTGCTTCTCGGTTTTCTCTGAATTTAGAATTTATTTTCGACGGAAATTGAATACGACGGTCAGATAAAATCACTTCATTAGTTTAACCATATTCTATGAATAAATAAGTTGGGATTATTTCTAAAAGTGTCAGTTGCAGCTACGAGTCGAGTATGTCGTAACTTAATTATATTTATCTACTAATTCAATAGAAATCGATAGAGATATCAGGTTTGTAATTTAATATCGGCGATAAAATATGCGGCCGGTTTTATTGAAGTCCGTTGAATTCTCGCCTGGATTTAAACGGTTTATGAGGTTAGGAAGCAGTCATGTAAACACAAATTAAAACGAAGTTAACAAGTGACAATGTCATTATTCCCAATCCAAGAACTCGTTATTCTCTAACCGTCATTCTGCGAATCAGAGATGAGCTAGCGCCCACACCCCTCCTTCATATATCGTGTTCTTAATTTGAATTTATTTAGCTACATGTAGTTATAGAGTAATGAGGTCTCACTCGCCCTGTAACACTAAGTTACGACTATCGTCTGTAGTCCGCCTCTGTCGCCAATCGAACGTCCGATTTCAATTTAGATTAACCCTTAAACATGCAGCGCAAAAGCTTATCTAACGAGTACACCTGTTAAAGTCAATATAATTTATGAGTACGCCCCTGCCATTCTCGTTTTCCGAGCTAGAAATGCGAATATATCGCTTTCGAAGCGCTACTGAGTTTTAATGGTATGGGTTTGGTATGAGGGTTATGTCGCATAACTGAATTACTTCCAAACTTGTAAAGCCTATTTCTTTTCATATCGGACTAACTTTTGGCGGTATTTTATGAACACTTCTTATAGCCTATGTGTTGACCAGGGTCACTAGGATGATAATGAAAAAAATCGCATTCAAATTCGTTGAGTGGTTCTCGAGTAAGAAGCGTTTATACAATATTTGCCCCTTTCGGCTTGGACGTTTTTTATAATAATTCCCTATAGCCTATGTGTTGACCAGGGTCACTACGGTGATAATAAAAAAAACGCATCCAAATCCGTTGAGTGCTTCTCGAGTTAAAACGGAACGTACATATAGACAGACAGACAGACGAAAATTCTAAAAATTGTTGTTTTAGGCTCAATACACTAACAATAGCCTATTCTATTTAAAATTTCGCAAAAATTACCAATGTATAGACAATACGTTTTTATTACCTTATTACTAATATAGATATAGATTGAAATCCACTTGCCTGTACTTTCGTTGAAGATTTGTTTAGCTTTAAAAAGATTTTTTCTAAATCTCCTTTATAAGAACATAATCGTGTTTAATAACCGAATTGTTCGCTAGAAGATAATATCGCGTAAGAACTTCCAAAGCAACCTATTCAAAGATCCTTACTCCTCCAGAAGCATAATGTGGTATGTATGTCGTGCCCATTACCCTTATCATCTTCTTAGCTTTATAGACACTTGGTATTTTAATTGCCAGTATAAAGACTTACGAGGGAAACTGAGGCTTACCACGCATCGCTACTGAGTGCGTGCATTAATGTATTCAGTTCCTACTGACATGAAATTCTCATATAAACTTTATAGAGAAATAACTTATAAATATTACGACTATTAAATTGACCGTTTTATACATTTTATAACGGTAATACATCCAGGACGAAAGCCCTAAAGGTGAATTTAATATTGACATCGGAGTAAAGGCGTGTTTACACGATTCTTTATCCGGATGTAACCAAACATGCAACAGGCTTTAGGTTGCCCGACAAAAGCGGATCAGAGACTCGTTTTCACCCTTTTCTCCCAGGCATTCCTGGTTCAAATGTACATGTAACTCTAAACCTAGGAATAGGATTGCATCGATACTGTGGTGTGATCTACGTAGAAGGATCGTGGGTTTTCTAAGTAAATTGCTTATCCATTTATCATATAAGGTCACATTTATTAATGCAGCCAAGTTTATACTGAAGACTCAGTAAGTAGTCGGCATCAAGGTTCGGTTGCCCTTTTTGGGAAATTCGAAAATTATTTTTCTCCAGCTCCCAACAAACGCATGTCCAGCCTTGAGTCATTACATTAAAAATTCAAATTTTTTATTTTCAAATTCCGCGAGACGTATATTGATCCGTGATACGAACTTATGCAACGTTGATTTGGCTTTATAAATAAATGTCACCTTTGTATTCGTGTTAAACATAGATAAAGAATCTGAGGTGTTAAATAACAATTTCGAAGGAGATGGGATTACATTTTTTGATTTGCCTTTGAAACGTAATAAATTGCAGGCAAGACATATTTTACCTCTATAAATGTTTGTACGAAATATTGTTTGTATCGATAAACTCTGAGTTTTCGAGAAATTTTATCGTTAGTTATGTTTGTTTAGTTGTCTTAAGTTCAAAGCGAGCTACCGGGGGCTAAATACTAACACATTACTGACTAGCTACAATTAAAACGTTTAATTTTCTAAGTGTATATAGCTTAGAAAACCAAACTAAAATTAAAATTCCTTGAAAGCACGAAACCTTGAAAGACACATTTTTCAGGCCTTTGTTGCAAAAATTGCCCCTTAATCTATTGACTTTTCATTAACGCTAAAGTAATAGTAATAGTAGAATAGTTGATTGTAGTCCAGGTCGTTGCCTGAATACTTACAAGTAAATTGGTTCGTGTATATTTCAAGAATAGCATGATGATTAACCAAGTGCCGACAGTCGCAAGTATTAATCATTTCAAGAATAGCATTAAATTTTTTTGTCAGTCGTCATAATTGGTCATGCATGAAGCAGTGAAGAAATAAAAGTTTACAAAGCTGATTTATTTATTGGGAAACAATGATTTATTATTTTAACAATATTATAAAGGAACCGCGTCCTAAGTTGATTTTTCTTAGGTTCAAGCCGGCATCGGTCGGCAACAGGCAGACAGCGAAAGGTCGAAACTTGGACCGCCGAGTATTGTTAAATTACTTACCCTCTTTGGTCTTTGAACGATTTTTGCGTTAAGGGCACACTATTCGCCCGAACCTCCGTACTAGCGCAAGTCAAAAATGACACAATATGGATGTATGTGTTATGAGGTACTGGTACTTTATTTAGAGATCTCAGTATTTAAAATAATATCTTTACCGATCATACTAACATACCCTTCAAGGATTCTTGCCTTTGCTTTTACACCTGGTATTTATAGGTATTTGCTTATTATTTTTTCTTTTTTAACATATCCCATACAATATCCTATCCATGACTTGAACTTAAAATACTTATCAAAATCAAATACATCAAAAAGTTACAAGCGTATAAAAGTCCTGGATTTTACACATATTTTGATGAATGTTTATGTACCGTAATGTACTAGAAGCGATACGACAAATCAAATAATTTTAGCTTCACAGCATAGTATTTCTTATACTATTCAAAAATATTTTTGTTTCATTTAGATTTTTTGAGTAAATCACCTGAAATCATAGGAAGAACCAAAACCATTCTCGATTCAACCACTCTCTTTCATTTTTTCAAAACATGAATGTTGTCTCGCGTTAGCTTGCCTCTCACAGCGTGTTCGGTTAGTTCCGTACGAGCCCGGGAAATAAACGTTCGGGCTAACCAATAACAGTCGGTCAGTGCTCTATAATCCGAACTTGAATGTAGAATGAAATAGCAAGTATAGCGACCACGTGCAAGACTGACTTCAAGCCACCGACTACAAGTCAACTACTTATCTGATCAATGTAAAACTTGGACACGTGTTTTTTCAGACCTTTATCTTTCCGTTGTCAGGTCGGTTACCTAATTGGACACATTTCACTCGATGGATTTGATTTTTTTAAATGATGGCATTTTAAGTTATTAATTCGTTTTATGTCTAAACGGCTTGAATTTATCTCTGAAATTACTGCTTCAGCAAGAAAACATGATTTATTTGCCGATATCAGGTAAAAAAACTCCTACATCAAATACTTTTTCGTAAAATCCAGAAAAACCTCGAAAATTCGAGCGTTCCTGACCACATACTGAACTTCAAAATGACTCATTAAGTTTATCGTGCACCATGGGCAAAGCCTTACACATATATATTTTTTTTATCATTACTGCTACGCAAAATCTAATTTGATTTAATAATAATAATTAGTCAAAATAACAGTTGTAAACTAGTAACTACGTGGGACGCACTATAAGTTTCCGGAATGAATATGAAAAAATACTATTAAAGGTACAAAATTAATTTATTGTTTTTCAAAATAATCTCCCTTGGCGTCTATGCACTTTTTCATTCGATCAAACCAGTTTTGAAAACTTTTGTGCCACTCCCCTGTGGTGACCTCTGAAACGTGTTTTTCATACTCCTCGACAGCCTCTTCTGGTGATGAAAATCGTTGACCGCGTAATTGGTTCTTAATTTTTGGGAACAGAAAAAAGGCACAAGGTGCCAGGTCGGGACTGTATGCAGGATGACTCATGAGTTCTACATTTTTCGTCTTCAAAAAGTCGTTTGTCTGTCTGGCCGTGTGAGAACTAGCATTGTCGTGGTGCAGGATGATACGGCGTTTACGGTTATTTTTACGGAGTTCGTCAATAACTTCCGGCAAACAAATGGTCGTGTACCAGTCACTATTCACGGTACGACGATTCTCTAAAGCAACAGTAGCCACGTGTCCAGTTTTATTAAAAAAAGAAGCAATCATCCGCTTAGATGCACTTTTCACGCGCGCCACTTTGGTTGGTTTCGGCTCATCTTGAAAGACCCATACGCTCGATTGCTGCTTTGTTTTGGGATCGTAGCAATAAATCCATGTTTCGTCACCTGTTACTATATCCCACACCAAATTTGACGCACCTTCGTTGAATCTGGTAAGCATGGCACTGCACCAAGTGACGCGGTCCGTTTTTTGAGCCTCGGTCAAGTTGTGTGGGATCCACCGCGAGCACAGCTTTCTCACACCCAAATGTTTGTGTAGGATTGATTGTATTTGACTCATGCCTATTTTTAAGGATGCGCGAATTTCATGGTAGGTCACATGCCTGTCTGTTTCAATCATACGGCGCACAGCATCGATGTTTTTGTTGGTCACAGCGGTGGACGGCCGACCATCGCGAGATTCGTCACTGAGATTGATACGACCACGCTTGAGTTCTGCAAACTAGCTATAAACAGTCGTCTTGCATGGTGCTTCATTGCCAAAAGCTGTTTCAAGCCGAGCGATGCTCTGTTGAGCTGTCAAATTACACTTGAAATCGTAGAAAATCATACTACGAAAATTTTCCCGAGTTAAATCCATGTTGATGCAGACACACAATTTTTTAAATGGCGCCACAAGGTAAAAACAAAAGACAGTCAGATGAAACAAACTGCATTCTACAGCCAAAGAGTTCTATTTTCAAATGTTGCAATAAATTTTTAAATATTGTTTATGTAAGTGGCCAGTTCCGGAAACTTTTAGTGTTACCTATGTATTATGAGCTTTTTTCTGGACCTCTAAAAAATTTTTAACAGTATCCCCTTCGATCAGGGTTTATTTGATCGAAGAGTATCCCGCACCCCACTTAAAATTACTTGCCGACCTCTTCACGGAGACAAATATACGTTTACACAATATGAATGTATTTACCTGAGCATTATCCAATTTTATATAAAAGAAAAAAAAACACATCGACGTGTCAGAGGTGTTTCAAAGTATGGATAGTGAAATATATGTCACAGTCCACACTCACACATCCACTTACGAGTACACCGACGATTATTGCATCCCAGTGTGATGGGTGGTAAGCCCTTTCGCCGTACTTTGGGGACAAATATTAACCTAAAGCTTAACGTGGCTCTTGAAGCACACAGACCGAACACAATTGTGCCCCTACGGGATTTGAACCCGTGATTTCCCGATTAGTACTGATCGAGATTCTCAAACCACAAAGCCACAGAGGCGATCACCCCAAAAAGAAACAACAAAATTCATACCTCTGGTAATTATGCTGTTGATTATGCATCAAAGGTTGCGTCGGCTGCGCTAGAAGCAACTGCTTTTGCTGCTGCTGCCGCTGCAACATTTGCTTCCCGAAGACGCCGTATCCGAAACCGTATATCTCATCCTCCTCCTTATCTGTTAGACAGCTGGAGGGCTGCAGACAAAGAGAGGAAGTGTAAGACAGAGAAGGCGGTTAGATGGACAAGGAAATTTAAGCAAAAAGCATGTGCGAGTTAGAGAAAAGCTATCTATGAATATTTTATGAATTGGATGGTGAGTTTACTCCCCCTAGAAGACTACCCAATGTCAGTTTCGGTTCCTGAATCAGCAAAATGGGTTTTCAGTTAGTGGTGATTGATAACCTTCGATCAATGATCAGATTAAGAGCTTTTTGATTTAAAAACCGAACGTAAGTGACTGGCAACTAAGAGTAAGGCTCTACGTACATCGAAAGCGCTATCACAAAAGCTATAGAAGTGATATCTTACTAGTCTCTTTGCTACTGAGTGGTGTCCTAAACTCACCGAATATTTGCCAGGCACATAAATCGGTTGTGAATGCGATGTTGTCAGATTGTTTAGGGCTAAAGATCCGGGACTTGCCGAGGGGGGAGTCTGGGGGGTTCCGGGTCCTCCTAGGACCCTCATTCTGGGGGACATTTCGTCCCATTCGTGTCTTCTAAGTTCTTCTAGGTGGTCTAGTACGTCCCCGTAGTGGGTGGAGAAGAGGTCGGCATATCGTGATGCTAGGCCTTCTAGATAACCTCGGTCACCATCCTGTGAAAGAAGAAATAAAACTATTACAAAGAAGAAAATAAAAACCGGTGTTTGTGTATTGCTACTCTCACTTGCTTTTCAACAAAAATTTTGTTAATTTTTTTAATATGGAATGCGTGTCTTTTTAATTACTTTCCTATTAAGATTAAATTAAAAGGAAAGACAAGTAATTACAGTCAGTGGTACAAAGAGTACGCTATGCATTTTCCTGAAGTGATCCCTTCCTTCCAGGCAATTTCCGTAAAACTTCTCGGTAAAAAAAAGGAAATAGACGCAAAGGGAGGCAATTAAGATAGGGTCTAAATTATAGAAGGGATTTTAAAGCCGGAATGTTCGCGGTTCGCAATTTGCAGGGGCCCACCCTAACGTGAGTAAGCTAGACGAGACTGACATAAATAAGATAAGGATTCCGCCAAATTAAGAAAAAACAAAGAGCGAAGACGGAATTTAATTTGATAATTAATTTAACAAAACTTTTGAACAAAAAGGAATGCTCGGAAACAGAACTGTCTCGTATTGGAGTCACTCCGAACGATTCAGATACGAAATACCGGAAAGTTACTTAAATACACAAAGTTAGAATAATCTCGAGGCAAACGAACTCTTTCATTAGGACTTGGAAACCGAAGACACGGTCTGCGAAGGAACAATTCCTCGGTCCCTGTGGATAAACACGCAGGCGGGAAGCATTTTGGTTAGAATTCACCAACAGTGGTCGCCGCGTCGAATCAAAGATGGCCGGAGGTTTATTTCCATTTTTAAATGAGAACGGCTGAGAGCTTTGTCGGCTCAGGGTTGTGCTCTGCGTTTTAAGTGGATTAAATCGCTCTACGCTCGTAAAAACCGACAAGTGCCCGAGCTAAGAATTAAAGTAATTCTTCGACTTTTGCATGAGAAAAAGCTCGCGGGTGAAGCTTCACGCTCTAGCCGCAAATTGAAGCGGAAGGCGCGACTTTATTGTTTCGGTAGACAGTCTAAACCCCACAAGATCTGGGAAGCGTGTCGTTGTTTGATTGAAGGCTTAACTAAGTGCAATGTTGCTTGCTGAATAATCAATGAATTTATCTCGGAGCTCTGTCGCTTTGCTTTCTGGCCGCGTCGGTTAACTCTTAATTGCGGCTTAGATATTCAAATTAAAACGAACATCTGTAACTTACGACAACAGAATTCAAGACATTTGAATTCACAAAAAGCTTACTTCCCACGTTGAGTTTTTTAAATGTTTATTTTTGTGGTGAAAACGCAATAATAGACAACAATAGAGCTCATGATGCCTCAGCTAAGGCGGTAGATCTGTGGTTGAATTTAAATGGTATATTTAGACCACGGGCCAGTCGTTTGGCGCATAGAAACGAGTTCATTGGATAACGTCCCAACGGCAGCTGGAACGTTTAAAAAAAGCTGAGGACCGGTTAATGCGACATTGAAACAATAAATGGACTTATAAATAGCCAACTTACTGATATTGAAGACAAGTTTACTGAATAAATACGCCTTTCCAAACAGAGAATTCTGTAAAGTACTTCTCAAGCAACCTCTGCATTAGAGTAGTACAAAAAGTTACAACGTATCAATTTGGTAAGACTCTGATGTCCGACCGTCCCCCATCTTTCCGACTGCAAAATTTTCAAAATGATCTAAAAACTTAATCAACGCGTGCGAAGCCGTAGACAAGAGTTAGTGTACAGATAAGCGCGTTTTGTGAGTATGGCGCGTTTGTAAAGCTCCGGAGGTTTCGCACACTAGAAAGAAGTGCTCTACTACAACCAAAGCCAAACGGACTTCGTGAGATACACAGATAACCCCTAATCTATGGTGAGATAGAATAGAATACTTATCTATACCCGCCTTAGTTCCGTGCGTTCTAATGATGCCCACATCTAAGCGACGATATAAACTACGAGTACATTCGTTTTGCGCAGACTCCAACCTTTAATATTTGTTTAAGTAATACCAGTTGTTTTATAATATTAATTTATAATTTTCATCGGTACATCAGTCGATAATTCGTTAGTAACGTAAATGTTCAATCTAAGAAGCAATTGTAGTTTTCCATAATCCACAGCATATCATTTCACATTTATTTCATACTAGCTTTTACCCGCGGCTCCCGCCCCTGTGTTATTCGGTTTAACGACATATTTTTTTCCGGGATAAAAAGTAGCCCATGTGTTAAGTAAGGGTATAAGCTATATCCATTCTAAATTTCATCCAAATCCGTGTAGCCGTTTCAGCGTGAAAGAGTAACAAACATACACACACACAAACATTCGCATTTATAATATTAGTGTGAAGTGTGATGAGATAACAAAGCCTTGTCCTATTTCACCACAATCGATAAAAGACCGCGCTAATTAGACACCTAATGTATGAAATAACAAAGCCTTGTCTTATTTTACCACAAACGTTAACGACCGCGCTAATTAGACACCCGATTTTTCAATGATATTGATCTATCCTACAGGAACAATGCATTTTCCCGAGATAAAAAGTAGCCTATGTGTTAAGTCAGGGTATAAGCTATATCCATTCTAAATTTCATCCAAATCCGTTCAGCCGTTTCAGCGTGAAAGAGTAACAAGCACACACACCCACACGCACAAACTTTCGTTTTATAATATTAGTAGGACTAGCTTTTGCCCGCGGCTCCCGCCCCTGTGTTATTCGGTTTAACGGCATACTTTTTCCGGGATAAAAAGTAGCCTATGTGTTAGGTTAGGGTAAAAGCTATATCCATTCTAAATTTCATCCAAATCCGTCCAGCCGTTTCAGCGTGAAAGAGTAACAAACATACACACACACACACACACGCTAATATTAGTGTGATGATCATTCGACAAAATTCTTGAAAAGTTCGATGAGCATGAACATTAAAAGGTATATCATATATTCAATTAAATTTTACCATTACAGGGTTCCGTACCCGAGGGGTGCCAAAAGGGACCCTATTAGTTAGCCTCCGCTGTTTATCTGTCTGACCGACTGCCACAGCTTCAGCCGCTAGAGATAGCCAGTTGAAATTTTGACAGAATATGTATTAGTATGGCCTCTATCAAGGCAAACAATAAAAATAAAAGTTAAACCTGTCCCTTATAAAAACCTTGAAAATATGGCATTTTTACAACGTTATATTGAGTTCTATCTCAAAAGCAATAATAAAGACAAGTTTTAAATTTGGTTAGATTGTAGTAATAATAAAAACTAGGGTTCCGTACTCGGGGGGTAACAAATAGTGGTAATATTAATAGGTAACAAATAGCGCCACCAATTTAGCTTATTTTATGTCCCTTTTATGTTGCTATGGCATCTATGCTGTTGTTATTTACCATAATGTTTTTAGGGTTCTGTGCTCGTATTGTGTGGTGGTACGTAATCTTTTGTGCACGCGTTCGACTCGCCCTTGTTGGCCAGTTTTTAAAATAGGAATTGAGATCAAACACTGAAACATACCTATATACTCACGCCCATCTTCCAGAGACTACATATCCCAATTTGCTACGATCCTTACATACCCCTTTCGATACTTATCCACCAATATCTACGAGTATCAATCGATTTATACAAGCTATTTTATTCCGGTATGTCACCAATTTGCTTGTCATTCTGTGTGTTCTTCCAGGACGGCTATTCCGGCATTATTTCGCATTCGCAATATAAATCATTAGGTATTTGTTTAAAGGTTGATAAATGCCATGTGATGAATATTAGAGGGACTAAACCACATCAAATAAAATCTATAGGATATAAGAAATACTCACTATAAGTTTTCAATCAAAAATATCAATACATATCCGTACAAAATCCTTTTTAAGATCACCCGCAATTTGCCTTTGCAATTTTTGCGCACGTGCCAGGGCAACTCAGTCGAAATCTACCTTCCACTATATTTCTTTCTTCTGTCTTCAGCACAAGAGGGGGCTGATGGGCTACTCATTTATAAATACAAGTATTTGTGCGACAATGGTATTGATTATTTTTCTTACAGGTCGGTCGTCCCAAAGTAGCCGACTGCGCCATCGAACTTTAAAATGAGTATAAATTGTGAAACTTCGGAATTATTTGCGTCGCTTCCAAGGCGGTCAATTATCTCCGCCTTTCCTCCCTTTTCATAATAACAAGTTTTATTGAAGACCGCGTCCAGTAGGTTTTAAACTTCTGGCATGCATTTTAATCTGCTTATAGTACTCGTAGTTATAGGAGCACTCAGCATTAATTGTGACTAAATGAGTTCTTGTCTACTTCGAAATTGTTTAATAGTCTGGCAAACTCCGTTATGGCACGTGTATGAAGCATTATGAATGCAAATTCGTATTTCAGTGAGATGTTACAGCGTACATGTTATATAAATGTAATATTTCCTTTAAAGCCTTATTAGTGGACATTATGAATATAATATGTTGTAATGAATGAGTTGTATGGGTTATTTATGCCCATCAAACTTAGGACAGCTGGCTTGCATCGGGTAGGAGCAGGTTTACCATAACGGTTTGGTCATGTATATAGAACTGGTATTGATTGGTCGCTTTAGCGATGGTAAAGTGACATTTAAATAGCGCAGATCTATCATTTCTAAACCGTTGGTGTTTTTGATTTGTAAAATCTACTGTTCTAAAATACTTCGATTTAGAAACAAGTAGCAAGAAAGATAAATCATTTCGCAGATACAAAATAGATTGCGCAAATCAACTGCGTTTAAATTTTCTAGCCTCGGGCGAATCGGTTACTGATCTGTCTGTTAAATGACATTATTATCGATCAAGCAAGATAAATCCGGGTTGTTTGACTGCACTTTACAACATTCCTTCGAGTAAACAGTTAGTTACTACTTAACATCATTGTTGCTTTATTCATACTGAGGACTAGTACTTGAAATTCCAGGTTTTGCTTTGTTTATAACAGGGAATGCGATAAAAAGACTTGGCATTTCAAAACACAAACATTGTTATAATTGAACATTCATCAACTGTGTATAGGTATATTGTAATTTTGACTGGGTTTGTAAGTTAGAGTTATTACATGACAAATCGACATCATTTCAAGTTTTTACCAAGAGAGGAAAAAATTTGAAACAAAGTTTAGCCAGAATAAATCATGCAAGAAGTTCAACAAATCAACACAATGCGAGAAAGAACAATTCCTGTAACAAGGTTAACAAAGTTACAAAACCACTCTGATTTTACTCATAAGGAAGATAGTGGTCTCAAAAAACTGAAATGTTCAGCAACCTTCCTTGCTGGCCGTACTATACTTATGTACAAGCACGGCATGGCTTAGCTCTTAGTGAGTAGTATTAAAGACGATTGTAGATTAGCATTGTATTTGAAAATTGTGGCTCTTGATGTGATAGTATAGCAGCGTTCGTTAGTTAACTGTGACAGTCGGTGACAGTTCGCTCTTTGTGGAATAGACGGCTGTCCATTTAATGCTAAGCTTCGATTCTGCCATGGGAAGAAGCATGGTTTAATGGACTTATATATATATTTAAACTTGATTAGATTTAAACAAAGTCAAAATTTAAAAGTTTGATTAGACACAATTGGAGAATACATTTTCATCACAGTGGAAAGTAAAATTACATGAATTTAACAAAATCCTAACTTGTACTTAGTGTTAAAAATAACGATAACCTATTTTTATTGTTAAGTATTTATCGAATTACTGCTTGCTGTAGTAATTAAACTCTTGAACTATGAAAATAAATTCAATGAAGACGATAATAACTAAGCCGAGATTGATGTAGATTAAACGTAATACGTGTTTGAAAATATGAACACAAAATAAAAAATATATTAATAATATACTCTGACATGTAAAATTGCAATTTAAAGTTGCAATACCAAACAACGTAGTCAATTTGATTCAAGTTATAAAATCAAAACCCCAGAAAAACATTAGCAAAAAGAGTATCTCCATTTTTAGTCTCAAAATAAGAATATGTGAGTGGAACCGACAATGCATATTCTAACATGCGGCGAGGCAGTTGAATCGACGATTCTATAAAGAGATTGCGAATCTAAAATAACTTTGGACAGTCGTGCTCTGAACAAAACGAATCGCTGTTGCAATAAGAAGATGCGGTTCCGCGTACGGAAGACAACGCTTACGGTGTACCATAGCGGTTCTTATTTCAACTACGTAAAGGTTACAATCTAACTAAAAGGTACGACTTCGTACGGCTCGCTGTACCTCCGCATAGGCGACACGATGCGGTGCACGCTCCCGTCTCCTAGTAATTTATGAACGCCGACGAACGTCACCTGAACGACTTTCACTCTGCTACGCTTTTGAAGAAAGACACACCACATCATCGGATCAACAAAGAAAATGTGAATGGAGAAACATTAATATTGAAATTTTGAAGATTTACAGCAAGTTTTACTAAAAAGTGTGGAGGTTCGTATAAGAACCAGGGGAATAAAAGCACGGAAAGGACGAAAAAGTCAAGCGTGGAAGAATAATAATTATATTTTTGAAAACGGATAAAGCTTCCGGACGATGCCAAGTCATTCTGTGAAATAAATAAGTAAACCCAGCTTCCTTTCAAATAAGTCACACGTGTAGGTAATTAATATATGAGGTGAAATTAATGTATAGTAAACTTTAAACTTTCGCGATTCTCACACATTATTAACTTTGTATTGGGGTCTTACTGGCGATAACTAACAGCATACCTTAATAGATATGTGCTTGACGTTTCGACGCCTCTGTAGGCTGTCGTTGTCACAACTTAGTTAGCTTGTGACCACGACAGCCTACAGAGGCGTCGAAACGTCAAGCACATATCTATTAAGGTATGCTGTTAGTTATCGCCAGTAAGACCCCAATACACAGTTAATAATGAAATTAATGTATGCAGAAAAATTCATACTGATCCTGGTACGTACTCAGTATCAAGGTCCGATGACCCTCGTTGTAAAATTAGTAAATTTTTTTTTTCGTGTACCCTACATAAGCAAGCCGGAGTTAACCATTTCATTTCTATCGCGAAATTAGTAATAAGTGTTATCGATAAGAGTTTACTACTCATCAGTTGTATAAATTGATTTTGCAAAAAAAAATTGTATTAAATTTAATCTATACTAATAATAAAGTAGTACAAAAGTAGTGTATGTACCATCACCAAGGCTCCCCTGTCCAGTTTCAAAACCTTATTGCTTGCATGTGGCGATCTCAGCTAGCCCCGCCTTTTGTTTTATTTACCAATTAGAGTTTATGAGAGACGCTTTTTATGGCGTTTTTGGTCAATCAGAGTCCATCGGTCACTGGAGTCAGACTATTGGTAGACAAACACTAGCAGGGTGGGGCCTAGCGGAAGTTGCCGCAAGCCAGTAAACTCAGGCGGGACCTTGCTGACTGTACAAAGAATTTTTTTTTCAAAATTTTAGTTTCAATGGGTTGTTAGTATAGTACTGAAGTACTTGAAGTATTGTGTTGTCTATCTGTCTATATGTGCGATTTGATAAAATAACAGCCAAGCCAAAAACTGTCGATAATGCTCAAAGATTTGACCTACATTTATCTTACGCGCTAATGAAATATACATTTATTGAAAGTTACTTCCGAGCGAGCGGAGCCGCGGGCAAAAGTAAGTATCTATATAAATAAATTATCTCTTGGTGACGATCAAAAATAATTTTTCATTTCTCATTATGGTCATTAATTTTGCGATAAAATATAGAAAACTAAGTCAAGTAAATATATGAGCTAAAGAAAAAAAAACTTTTATATTTTGTTTGTATTTGCCAGGATATAATTAAGCGATTTAAGCGAACAAACAAATACTTACAGATATGTATGTACAAAAATTCAATATAATATTAGGTTGGGGAAAAACTCTTTTCGAAAATAGTATATGAACTTATAATAAAATCTCGTTGGCTATACCATTTGTATCTGGCTGGTTTTGGTAATATTAAAAAGTTTAAATTTAAAAAAAGATAACTCCAAATTCAAATTAGGAAAAATGTGTGATTTTCATTTGTTTCTCTTACTGTTAAGATGAGTGAATCTAATGAAGAAATTCGATACATTTTAAAATTTTACTACAACATAGGTAAAAATGCAACGCAACCCGCGAAAAAAATTAGTGATGTTAATGGACCTAGTGCAGTGCTGTGAGAGTAGTACAAATTTGGTTTAAGCGTTTTCAATCCAGACATTTTTATGTCAAAGATGCACCTCGCTCTGGGCGCCCTGTTACGGATAAAATGGGTGCCATTTTTAAAAAGGTGGAGCAAGATCGGTATATCAGTAGTTACGATGTAGCTGAAGAACTGGGGATTGACCACAAAACAGTTTTGGCGCATTTGAAAAAAGTTGGGTACACAAAAAAGCTCGATATTTGGGTGCCTCATGAGCTCACTGAAAGAAACTTAATGAACCGTGTACTCATTTGTGATTCTTTATTACGACGTAATGAAACCGAACCATTTTTGAAAAACCTGATAACTGGTGATGAAAAGTGGATCATGTACGACAAGAACGTGCGAAAAAGGTCGTGGTCAAAGGCTGATTCAGGCTTCACAGACTCTGGCGAAACCCGGGTTATCTCGCAACAAGGTAATGCTGTGTGTATGGTGGGATTGGAAGGGCATTATTCATTATGAGCTGTTACTGCCAGGCAGGACCATCGATTCTGAACTTTACTGCGAACAACTGATGAGATTAAAGCAAGAAGTTGAGAGAAAGCCGAATTAGAAGGGGTGTGGTTTTTCATCTTGATAACGCTAGACCTCACAAATCTTTAGCCACTCAGCAAAAATTAAGAGAGTTTGGCTGGCCGGGACGTATTAATGCATCCGCCGTATAATCCTGACCATGAACCTTCAGATTTCTACTTGTTTCGGTCTCTCCAGAATTCTTTAGGCAGTGTCAGGTTAACATCACGAGAGGACTGCCAAAACCACTTGTCGCGGTTTTTTGATCAGAAGCTCCAGAATGTATATAGCAATGGGATCATGTCCCTACCTACAAGATGGCAGAAAGTTATCGAACAAAATGGCACCTACATACTTTAGTTAAATGTAAATAAACTTTATTAAAAAATGTTTTGAATTTTCATATAAAATGCGAAGAAACTTTTTCACCAACCTATTATAAAACTCATCCTTGTTGAAAAGCAAATAAAGATTTTCGAATACATAACCTTTTATACACAAAAGAGTTAGGTAGTGAAGCACAGCAAAGTGATTTCCAGATAAAGACATTTGAAAACCTATACAGTAATTCAGATGTGTTTAGCACTTACACTTTGATTTATACTCTCAAATACATATTCGAGCATAGACAGTAACCATAAAGCACACTCCGCATTTTAATACACCCGTGGGTTGACTTACACGTTTCGTTGTTCACGATTATTATCGTTTATGAAGAAAATATCCAGGCATTCTGTAAAACATGACTCAGTGTAGGTAACATGATTATTGTTGAAGTTCTAATAAATCTTTAACAGCTGGAAAACTGCAACATTTTGAATTACACGTCATGAGAATTAGATTTGAAATAAAACCGTGGCATACCTAATTGTGCTTCAAACTTTAACTTTACTTTCGGCTACTATATCTACAGAATTATACATATATATTTTTCTGAAGACTGGAGTTGAAATTGCCAAACTACTTATTTATTTGAAAAAGTCAAAAACAAAAGAAAACGTAGTTCTCAGACGTTTGGCAAACTTCATTTCTTATTATAGGTATATTGTAATTGTAATTTATGAATAACGTTTATCTACTAAGGAATTAAATAACCGTATTGTATATATATATGACGTCAATCGGTATTATCATCATCTTTCATAATCCAAAATATCTAATTTTTCAAGGTTTAATAAATATTTCTGTTAGTTCCCTAATTCTTTAATCAAGCACACATTTAACGTCGATTTTAAAACATTATTTACTGAGCTGCTTCTTAAAATGGAAATGAGACCGATCTCATTTCGGAACTCTGAAGAAAAGAGTAGAAGTACAAAAAAGACGGAAGGAGTTTCGCCGACCAAAAACTAAAGCACCCATAGTGAGCCTGCTCGCGTGTATGCACAAGCCCGGCACGTATACATTCACATCATAGTGATCCTAATTCCATAGTAAATCTACTAACACGCTTGTAAATCGCCGCCATTGCTATGCTTCAACTTTTGCTGTTACCAATTCATCTTGGGGGTGCCATAATCTAGCGGATTTTGGCGACCACCACATAGAACTCTTTTCTGTTTTGTGCCAGTCTGCAGCAACCGGCAGCGTCTTTTATGTCGGTCCAAATTTTCAAGTTATCACTTAAGACTCCCAATAAATCAAAAAACTAACTTTCAGCTAATATGCCTACAGAACAAGATGTTTACAAAGAGGACTTTTAGGGAACTGTATAGCTGGAATGGCTAAACAACTTTTTAGTCGAAATAGCCACTCGCAGAAGTTGCAGAAGAATATTTAAAATTGTTCAAATAACTACTTATTTATCCGGAACAAACTCACATTTCATTGGTTTCCGAGATCTACTTTAAATAGTGACAGAAATCTGAATAAAATAACACTATCCACGTATATATTTACGATTATGTTTGTTTCGTGTATCACAGATCAGAGAATGTGTAGAACGCATCGTGTCCTAACCGACACATCAGGCTACCCACGTGCTCTATGGTTTTGTACGTTCAGAATGATATTTGATTCATAAGCCTAAGCAATAAAGTCTAGTTTTGACAACACCAACCTACAAGAGATTGCAGTTCTATATATTCAAATGCAGAGGTCTGTTCGTAAATCAACTGAGTGAGTAGGTAGCCCCGGTTCACAGCACCATTTATTCCCGTCGGGTTAGGACCGCGTAACGTTCGGAATTCACTCACGGGTCGATTTAGCCCTTTTCAGTTGACTAACTTTACACAAAGTACCTTTATTTATTTCAATTGTGGCGGTAATTTGACTGATAGGCTCCTAAATCGGTTGGCGAGAGTACAGTTGGTTGTAATGCTTCTTTTACGGGCTTGGTCCGGTAGGTTTTATGATCAACATGGTTTATGAGCTCCACACGGTTGAGGTACTGCAAGTGTCTGTGAGGCTTTATAGCAAGAAGTTGTGAGCTGGTCACCTTAGTTATTCGTTATGGAGTTCCATATTCGAACGCAGAGCTGGGTGGTTTATGCAGTATATAGTTTACGAAGTCTATAACATGACACGCTTGGAGTGCCGCAAAGATCTAAAACAGATTTCCGTTCTGTCCGTTTAAGTGTCCTCAGTTTATTGTTATGTCATGTTTTGACACTTATAATACATAGTACATTTTGATACAAGTGCGAAAAGGTTGATTTAGAGCAAAATCAGTCGGGACGAGAAATATCAACACTTTCGCATGTGTATCAAACGACGTTTTTTAATACACCTGCGAAAAATAACATGAAATAATAAAATAAAAGCAATTTTGTCGCAAAACAAAACAGATACAAGTCGACATAAGAACACGCAGTCTAGTTGGCGCTAATCTGTACTACAAAGACCAATGTCTGTTTCTAAAATCTTTTTAATAATAATTTCTAAGATATGTAGTTAAATAAGAATATAAATTATGACGTCCAAAACCGTTTTGAGCTTTTAAAACATCTTTTACAATTTGACATATATAATATATTTAACAATAAAATACAAAAGTTTGAAAATACTCATCTTAAACAATTTTTAGTGTATCTGGTAAAACAAAGGTTTACATGCTTACTAAATGATGTGGCCGGTTTCGCCTAGATGGCATCAGTAGTAAAAACAAAAAGCATGAGTGCGAAATATGTCATTTTACAGGCACGTAATCAATCATATTTTGAGCAGGTGTATTACAAACTTCCTTAAAAACAATTCCTTACAGGAACACTAGCCTTAGCTTTACAGTTATATTATTACACTAGGAAATTAGTTTTAAAGCAACTTAAATTTAAATAGTTTGGTTATATAAATAATAAGTTTAAACAAAATTTAATTATAGTCTCTTGCTTAAAATATATAACTTATTTAACTCCTGCAATCAACACCAATAAGAAAGCACTGAAATATACAACGCGTATCAAAATCGTTGACAAGTGATACTTCATTCATAATTTATATATATATTACCTATACACAAATTTAGTACACCACCATATGAGTTATCCTCTTGACCAGTTTCTTCCACCCAAAGGTTGTCTGGAAGAGATCGCTTTAAGCGATAAGGCCGCCTGTTTGTATTTACCCAATATGTTACATTAAGTGTTACATTATTTTTTGTTTCCTTTTTTTTTTGGTGTACAAATAAAGCTGTATTGTTGTTGTTGTTGTTGTTCATTCAAAGCTCCCCATAAAGAATGATGGTTCTAAATTTGAAATGTCCAATCTGTCAATGGCTGAACGCGTGTGTTGTGCGACGAGGAGAAATGGTCGCGAACGAGAGTATTACATTCTCGTGTTGTCTATTTTCAGATTTGTCACTGCCGAGACGGTTGTCTACACCGGAACTCGAAGCCAACTCTTTATTTGTCATGGAAACAAAATTTGATGAGAGGAAATATCCGAACCGAGTCAACATTGTAACCCTTTTTTTGTGACGCCCTAAAAATAGGACAAAAGCAATTTGATCGAGGAAGTGATTCTGACCCTGTTATAGCCGGTCGAAAATTGGCAGCGTCGGTCGGGTACCGTTGATCAATCTTATGCTATCCTAATGGATACAAAATTAGAAGCACTGTTGTGTTGATTGAAAATACCATTATTAGCTCCATAAGCATCACTGACTTCTGATTGTAATTGGAACATTTTCGGTCGATTACGTTCAAATCAAAAGTTCCACAATTGGAGTACAATTCAATCACTCAACTTCCTGAAAGCGGAAAAAGCGCCTCCCGCCATCCGCTTATCGCAAAGCTTTGTACTGCCGCATTAAGCTAATTTGAATGGTTGAGTGAGGGCCGTTCAAAAAGCCGTTGTTCGAATTCTTCTCTTTGGTGGGAGCTTGCCGGTGTAATTGTGGGAGTCGGCGACGTACTCGACGCAGCGCAGTTGCATTCTTTTCGCCGAGCAACAAGAGAGATGCATTGATGCCGCATTTTGATTTGCAACCGCAAGCAATACCACGACTTTTTTTCCATGTCGACGCAACCATTACCAACATCATTTTATACTGTCTTGATGAAAATTACAATGAAAACTTAACGATTTTACCCAAATCAAACACCTTTAATCAAATTGATGTATTATCAATCAAGTCCTATAGACCCTCTCGTTATTCAAAAGAAGTCAATTTAACCGGATTTCGCCTGTAAAACAAATCGTTTAATTTGAATTTTATACGAGCCACTGGACTGTCAGATTGAGACCCTGATAGAACAGAACTTGAGATCTCTCGGAAAGATGATATCTGGTAAGGCAGCTTTCAGACTATCGTCGCATTTACTAATGGTATAGCTAATGAATTGTGAGCGTTGTTTATAGTTTGCATAAGGTTGAAATTGTGATTGATGTTTAAAGATGTGACGAATCATGAGTCGACGTAACGGTGGGTGGAACTAGTGTGACAAACGACCGACAGACTCAGTGATAAATAACTGATTATGTTACACTGCATTTTGCTTTCATAATTAATTGGCTTTTTCTTATCTAGCTCAGAGAGACCGTTTTAAGTCAGAAATGAAAGTTAAATTGAAGATAATTAGATTTAATAAATATCGCCCTCAATAAGAAAGCAACAACAATATCCAATTATGAAAAGGAATATGTAATGTGAAATAAATCGTTTAATTTCGCATTTAAATCACAAAATACTGACAATTATTGTCGAAATGGAAGTATGGAAGCAACAACTTAAAGCTTTCGCCCGTGATACATACTCCCTGCAGAGGCTGATTTATTTTTTATTGCTTTATTATATTATTGGCATTGTAAGCCTCTCGTTTTTACGGTTTGTTTTTCAACCAGTTCCGTAGGCTATAAATTTCATCAGTGTTTTAACGAGAATACAAACAGCGAGCTATAAAGAAGCCATATATTTTCCTTTTACATATTTAAGTATTTACTGCAATAATAACACTACTTGCTGCAAACATAACGGTACTTGCTGATTCAAAGAATAAGTTGAATAAAATATTCCCGCTCTTGGTGTTCACAAAAATGTACGCCGCCCATGAGACAAACACGTTATTGCCACCGCATTCGTGGAGTCCTCCAAGCTACGTGTTTACAAAAATACTGTAAACAACTCGAAATAACGAGCGATATCATCGTTCACAAAAATAGTTTTGGGATAGATATTCTCGTTTTGTCTCAGAGTTAATTGCAGCATTTTTTTCGTGCTCCGCTGCCACAGATTTTGTAATTTGTCTTCTCAGAAATGAGGCGCGTCGTCGAGCGCACAGGACATGTAGATTGTGATGCGTTTTTTGTTGACACGTTCGGATTTCTGACGGCGTAAATTACGTTTCAGCAGGAACCCACGAGGGGAACGTTAGACAGTTTTTCGTAATTGATGCTTTAACTGCTGGGACAAATCTTTCAAAGTAGCTTATTTATGTAGGGTAAAGTTATTTTAGGCGACAATTAATTATAATAATATTTCAAAAATATGTTAAAGATAAATTTATTATCCTTAACATATTTTTGAAAACAAAAAAGTCTAGATAAATGTATAAAACTCGCTGTTATTGTTTATTTAGGACAATAAAATACTCGAGACTACAATTGTTTTTACGTATTTCTTAAAAAATAACAATTTAAGAATAATTGTGCTTATTCAAGTCAGGTTTCTACAGAAGCATTCATCAACTGATGGTCGGGGAGCAGGCAGCACACTAAAAATAAGCCGAAACAATACTGAATAAATGAAATCGGATTCCGCACAGGCATTGCGGCCGCTTTTACAGAAACATAATCCAATCAATACTTTGACGGGCACAATGCGGTCGGGTTTACGATCGAGACGAAGATTTAGTATTACGATTTACGATTGCGCTCACGCACTTTACGCGGCCATTCTAGTGTGACCGTGACCTACGGACGAGTTTACTATGATTCATGTTCTACTTTAGTTACTCAGAAAATTTTGTTACATTAAACATAAAACGAAATTATTTTATCGAAATCGTAATTAACGAAACTTCTCTTCAAAAAGGCTTTGGAAGCTCACCACTTGTCATTAACATTGTAGTATCTCATCTATCATTAAATCCAATTTACATACGTTGTTAAATTCCTATCGTGTTTAAAATACCGCTGGGCTTGTAATAATTGTGGGGTATGCTATTTTTAGCACCAGATTGCAGGTACTAATCGAACTATCAAAGCAACAGAATTGCTCCACTATGATACCAATAAAACATGAGCGTCAATTTTAAACCAACATCAAGTATTATAGGTTTATAGGTACTTATTGCTCTGTATAAAATGTTTGTCCAAAGTAGATATTTGTGGAATTTTACGAATATCAGTTAGTACGAATATTATTTTATCTTAGAATTAGTGCGTCAAAACAATTCCTTATAATTCTAACTGTAAGCTTCAATGTAAAGTTGCTAGTTACTTTGTATTTTATTGGTCGTATTCGTTGAAATCTTTGATCTATATGAGTATCATCATGTGTCCATAATAAAGCTTGGTGGATAAATGGTTTTTGTTCTAACTACCACATTATTATATTTATTATTGACCGAAACAGCGTGTACAAAACGTTTTTGTTTCCTGTTCATTCGAATTCACTATTTCTCGCATCGAATCACTTCTTTAATTTTGTAGCTGTTAACTAAAGGGTGGCAAAAAGTTTTATACATTTTGTGTAGATATTTACCAAGTGTACCGAAAAACCGGCTGGTCATGCTAAGACGATATTCAAATTATACACGTTAACACATTACTACTTAGTGTAGTTAAAAAAAGTAAGACTTGGCGTCATTTTCCTCGCATTTTTAAAGCCTTCTCTTGCGCTCGGGATCAAAACGAGGATATAACAAATCCCTTTTCGCTCGATATAATACTCTACTATTGCTTAACCCATTTCAGAATGCTCAAGACTTCTTTGATGTAATTTACGGCCTTACGTAGTACTTGAAACTATGAATTATTAGTACTAGTTCAAGTGGTAGCCATTATCCACAAACCCATTAAGTCTAAATAAAAGGCAATTAAAATAAGGAAGATAAGAACAAAGCGGCACTTAGAAGTAATGAAATCATGAACTTAACGGTGCAATACACATTAAAGCCGTACTTGGAATCCTTCAATCGTTTTTGTATTGACCAACCATTAAAATTAGAAATAAATAGTGTTACGGGATAAAGATGGTGGAATTATATACAAGATTATTTGCTTTATGAAATAGAAAATAATATTCCTTTTTAGGTACGAAGTACTATGTCCTTCCCATTACGAGAAAATGTTATGTCTTATTATTAGAGAGCATTACAAACCAGAAAAGATAAATTAGAAACAAATGTTAAGTCAAGAATTTGGAAAAATTCCTCGGGCCAGGATTCGAACCTGCAACCTCTTGTTTCCCAGACAAGCGCGCTAGCAATTGCGCCACCGAGGTACTTACCTAGACCGTTGAATTTTTCCACTATAGGTACTTGTCCACTGAATATTTTTGTGACTATTTGTTCTAACTAGCTTGTAATGCACATACTGAACGCTTACGAGGGCGTTATGTGATTTCACGCCTTGTTCTTAAGAAACAGATGGCGCTGTCGTCGCTACAATATGTGTTGCTTCAGACAGTTAAGAAATTCAGAGTTCTCATTAACTGAGATTATGTTTTTATTGCGAAATCCATCGCTTTGGAATACTCTAAATATTATTATTAGATTTTTGTCTTTACATTTGTTTCTAATTTATCTTTTCTGGTTTGTAATGCACTCTAATAATAATATTTTGAGTATTCCAAAGCGATGGATTTCGCAATAAAAATATAATCTAAATGTTATGTCATTCGTCACATGATATTATGTATGATTGTTCATTTGAAGTTACTTAATTATTATTGTGTTGTGCATACTATAATACGGAATAATCTTCGACAAAATACGTGTGTTTAATTGCTCGGTGGAGATTGTTGTGGTAAAAAAACGTGTTTCTCTGATAAACTATCGCATAACTTTAAAATCGTTTGGAAACAATTCATACTTACGACGGAAACATAACTAACCCGCCGTTCAACAATACGAGTACGAAGGTATATGGCATAAGATTATTTTTTTCATCTTGACTATCTCTGAAACTAGCTTTTGCTCGCGGCTCCACCCGCGTGTTATTCAGTTTAACGACATGCTTTTTCCGTGATAAAAAGTAACCTATGTGTTCGGTTGGGGTATAACCTATATCCATTCTAAATTTCATCGAAATCCGTTCAGCCGCTTCAGCGTGAAAGAGTAACAAACATACACACACACACAAACTTTCGCATTTATAATATTAACAACGAAAGATAATGGGCCGCGCTAATTAGACACCTAATGTATGAAATAACAAAGCCTATTGTCTTATTTCACCACAAAAAATTTGGATCGCGATAATTAGACACCTGATTTTTTCAATGATATTGATCTATCCTACAGGAACCATGCATTTTTCCGGGATAAAAAGTAGCCTATGTGTTAAGTTAGGGTATAAGCTATATACATCCTAAGTTTCATCCAAATCCGTTCAGCCGTTTCAGCGTGAAAGAGTAACAAACATACAAACACACACACACACACACACACACACACACTCACACACACACACACACGCACGCACACACACGCACGCACACACACGCACAAACTTTCGCATTTATAATAATAGTAGGATTAACTATTTTGACAAGTGTTTTTGAAGAACTAGAGAATAGAGGATACTTTGAGGTGTCCTTATAAGTCATAACCATCATCAAACATTTATCTAAAGTTGGCATAAAATCATAATTTGGTAAGCAGTTTTTATAGGATAAAAAATAGAACGGAACCACGAGCAGATACTATTTTAAATACTCCCCTTAAAAAGAGAAAGTAATAAAATAAATCTTTATAGAATAGCAATCGTGTTTTACACAAATATAAATCCTGAAATGTCACGTCATGATATGAGAGGAAAACTACAAGACACCAAAAGTTCCCAAATTACAGTCACCAAACAAATAAAAAGTGTAAGTATATAATTTATAAGCTAAACCTATGTTTCCCATCAATAGCAAGAAGCGAAAACAATTTAACCCGTCAAAGGCTTGATTATTGCGAAAGATAACGCATGGTGTATGTAATTACAGGGCAAACAATACTAACTGTAATTTTCTTTTCAGTCCAGCATATTCAATACTCCGTGGTGGGATAGAAGCTCTTTGTAAGCTGGCACTCAGTTGTAGTGTCTATGGTAATAAATAAAGACAAAACATAGGGTCTAGATCGTTATTTTGACAACAGTAATTTGTTGTTATTGTAGGTAATTTGTACTGGTATGGTGGTTTACCCACGGCAGACGTACTAGCTGACGTGGTACGAGGCAACATATTTTGGTAGCCATGATTACAATATGTTAATAGTAGTGTACATTTAACAAATAAATGATTTAAACCGTTTTTGTTAATTTCACTTGATATTTTCAATAATCAAACTGATCTCTATACTTATAAAGCCAATAATTACATTTATACATAAATAATTATAATAATCATACAATGTTTTACAAAGTTTAGTTCGTAAATTTATTTGTTGTATTCAACGAGATGTCGTCGTTATGTTTACAAAAAGAATTAGTGTAAGTTATATTCATAAAAAAAAAAAAAAAAACCATCACGACATACATAAATCCCCGAAAATGCGAACAAGGTACAGTCCAAGGTACAGTAAAGTCCAAACTCATACACCCACGTTTTTCCGACGATTATTGCGTCTCAGCATGATAGCTGGTCAGCCTCATTGCCGTGCTTTGTGCCTTCCTAAACACAGAGGCGATCAAGAATTTAAAAAAAATACATACATTCTTGATCATAATCATTCTTAATCGTTATTTTACACTAGCTTTTACCCGCTGCTTCATCCGCGCTGATTTAGTTTTTGGGTAATCCTATCGAATCTATCATTATTTTTCGGACCAATCATTTTATAGTACCTACGTGCATTGACCTCTCATCAATGACCTACGTGACTTTTACCTATGGTTCTCATGAAAATTATTTTACATGTCTTTAGTCTATTTCCCTAGGAAGCTGCTGGGAACAATCTACATATAGACTATTTTCAAGCAAGTGTATAGATGTGTCTAGGGCACTGCTCATCAACAGTGAATAAACTATAGCTACTCAGGTAAAGAATATATAACCACTAAAACAGAGAACGAATTTTCAAATTATTTTGCATGTCTGACCCTTTGTCTATTTCCCTAAAGAGCTGATAGGAACAATCTATAGACTATTTTCAAGCAAGTGTAGCGTGTCTAGGGCACTGCTCATCAACAGTGAATAAACTATAGCTACTCAGGTAAAGAATATAACCACTAAAACAGAGAAAGAATTTTCAAAATCCCGTCAAATAGGGCAGAAACCGTTTTCGTAGTGACAAGTCTAATCATTACCATAGTGAAAGTATTTTCAAAATCGGTTCCGTAGCTATTAATAGTTACTCGTATTTCTTTAAGAAAGTACTCGTCCTTAAAAGAAAAACTAAAGTCTTTGCCCAAGTGAACAGTCTAACCATTAAAACAGAGTATTTTTTTATCTTTCAGTAGTTCCAGAGATTACCCGCTTGAATATTATATTATATCGTATAGTGTTGTAGAAAATGTAGATATTGTAGATGTAGAATAAAAGTTATCTTGATAACATCGTATTGCATTATTTTAAAATTCTTATGTAGGTACTTGTAATAATAATAAAAATTTATTATTTTTGAAATGTATTTCGGCCCACTATGGGGCCGGCATCAGTGGAATACTTAAATGACATCAATTAATATTTTATTTAATTAATTATTTTAAAATGTCACTATGGCTAAGAAATGTCATATGTTTTGTCTTATTCTTTACTAACAAACATAAAAAACAACCAAAGAATTGACAGGCTTAACAAATACATACAGTAGTACGAGTATCTTTGTTGATGTTTAATCAATATTTTCGTTGCAAAACAACAACGGGACTCCTTGACCTGAACGTTACCAAAAAGACCTTCAGTAAAACGCCCGAAAACTGTTACTTATTTTTATATTTAACTTTCGTGAAGTGTTTCTCTTGGAATCAATACCTGATGCTGCAGCAGGTGAGCCAGACACATGAACTTAAATAATTCAGGACTTTCCTCCTGGAGCTTCCAGTTATTTGTTAGAGTTGTAGCCTGCAATGGATACTGGATACCGGCAAACGGAAAGAGTTTACGAACGATTCAAATTTGTTTAGTTTATTTTTTATTTTCGTATTCGACTTTGGAAGAGTAGTGATGTATTTTCAAATGCGAGAGGTTATAGTTTCAATTAATATTTTTCATATTATTATGTATAGAATTATACGAATTTTTATTTTAGTAGGTTATTAGTATTGTACTGAGGCAAAACTACAATATTTAGAATTTTCTCTGTCTGTCTGTATGCATATGTTTTGTTTTAACTCGAGAAACACGCAACGGATTTGGATGCTGTTTACTTTATTACTATCGTAGATCCCTGGTCAACGTATAGGTTACAAGGAGTGTTTTTAAAATAACCGCTAAGCCGAAAACTATTAATAAATTGTTTTATTAAAAGGCACTTTCATGCGAGCGAAGCCGCGAGCAGAAGCTATTAAAGTATTATGCAGGTTGTTAAGGTGATAACGTTTCTCCTTTAAACGGAGGATTTTACCCATTAACATGAACAAATTTTACCATGGGCCAACCCTGAAATCTTGAAAAATAAATCATATGTTTCATATACATTTTGGTCCACTAAGTATCCGACTTTTTTGGAACAGCAGATTTTTTTATTAGCGGTTTTGGGATTTGCGATATAGTAAAAGTTGTTTATCAATGGATAAACCCTGTTTGTAGGAAAAGCATTGTCAAATTAACAACCTGTATAATATCATTGGTTATTACCTAATATTCATACCGATCACATTAATTTCAAAGAATTTGGCAACATATAAGATTCCCTCATTTTCATCTTAAAGTTTCTTGAATCGTTCCAAACCAAGCTCAGCGAAAGCTTTGCCAAATCTCTTTTAAGAGACTTTACTCTCATTACATTCTAAGTTGTCTACCACTAAGCCATAGGTATGGTGACTGAAAGTAGCAAGTTTTCTGAATCAATACTAGAAAGTCTCTACTCGTAATTTAAAAATATTAGCAATTTATTCTCAAATTGATGAGAATAATGAATATTCATTCAACAGCAAAAGTACCAGAACTGCTCTACAATCAAAGTGGGTCAAAACATTTTCCACTTCAGCCTTTGTATATTTATCATAAATTCCAAAATGTAGGCTTCGCGTGCCCGCTAAATGAAATCAAAGGAAACAAAATTCCAAACAAATTTACCAAAAATAATGAAAAAATAAAAAAGTTAACAGGTCACCTTTGTCCAGAGTTAAACAGCGCAAATTCAATAAATTACAACTTACTGTAACAAACCCCAACAGTTATCCGATTAATTTAACAAATCACACAACGGAACGGAAAATTTATTCTGCTCCTAAAAACATTTTCGTCGAAACGGCAGTCTGCCTCCTCGTGGCGTATTATCAAACCCTCTTCGACCACTAAATACTGTAGTTGTGAGAAAGGGTAGGGTTTTCGATCGTGTTTCATCAGCAAATCCATCATATCAATGCTTTTTTTTAACCGGTTAATACACTTAATAGTAGAACTCACGCGCCGAGAGTTCCTTACTGCTTTTAGGTAATATGTACTCGTAATGTTGATTTGTAATTTATCTTTAAAATCATTAAGGAAAATAAAAATATGCTTATTGCCGTATTTAAGAGCGACCGTCATTTACATTAGGGTTACGAAAGTTTTTTTTTTCTCAATATGTATTCTCAAAATCTACATTTCTTTTTCATGTCTATTGACAGATGGTACACAAATGGTACGAACATTTTGATATATAATATGTACTGATATTTGTTCAAATATAGTTTTACCACATTTTGTGAGCAGTTAAATATATTTTTTGTGCCAATTTTCAACTATCTAATATATTAAGCAGATCAACAGAGAAGAGGGCTGACGGACAAACGGACGGATTGATAAAAGAAGTCTCATCAGAGTAGTTCCTGTTTTAACCAAACGGAGCCCTAAATTAAATGTCTATAAATAGTCCATCCATCATCCATCAGACTGTTTAGTCCACTGCTGGACATAGGCCTTTCCAGGATTTCGCCACTCTTGGCGATCCTCCTGGAAGAAATGCCCATACTCACACACGCTGGGCAGGCGGGTTGGTGAGCGCGGTGCAGAAACCGTCGCACCAGTGACGCCGCTGCCCGTCACCAGTCTGATTTATATAAGGCCTGGCAATTGGGGATGGATATACCGCCATCCATCGGTCCCAGGCAATGGTGGGCCGCCTGGTTTTTTTGCCTGAGAGCTGTATTCTTACTCTCCCCCGAATAACTTCGGGAGGATTTGCGAGTAAGATGGTGGTACCTCCACAGTCGAGCCCGGCATTAGCTCTACCACCAAAATAAATAGTAACGAAATGAAATTAAATTGCAATTCAATTTAATTTATACAAATTAAATTTATAAATAAGAAATATTTTTTTATGGTTTTATTTTTTCTAAATTAGGTACATTTTCACTTTTCTTACACAACTTAAGACAAAAATTACAATTTCAATTCAATACCATAATTATTGCGCGTCCATTACGAACTTATTTTTGATGGTATATACTTACGTATATGCTGGCTTTATAAATGTGCCTCCCCGCGTAGGGTTTGCTGCCAAATTGCTCAACATTGCTTTCCACGCATCATTTACAGTGGTGCTTGTACCACCTAGACTGGGCCTGGTATTTCCCGACATAGTTACTCGGAGACTGACTAACGAGTGACTTGATCGTGGCATTAATAATACTCATACAGAAAAGATGAACAAATACAAAGACCTAGCCGTTGAGATAAAAACACAGTGGCGAGCAAATACCGTAAAAATAGTCCCAATAATTATATCAATCACAGGAGTCATACCAAAAACCATTCACACTAGCCTAAAAATTCTAAATATTCCCACATATATAATCCATATCATACAAAAAGCAGTAATTTTAAATACATACCGCATCACGAGAAAATTTTTGCAGGCAGACCTATCACAGAACACTCTTTAATATAGTTTATGCACTTGGCTGCGGCCCGTGCTCTTCTAACCTCTTTTCAGAAAAAGAGAAAAAAATATATAATAATAATAAAATTCTTTATGCACACTATACAATTTTTGTACACAGGCGAGCTTAATACTATTTAGTATTTTTTACCAGCTAACCTTTGGCAATGAGGAAGTTGTTGGGGGTAGTGCCATGATGTCAAAATAGTATAGATACAGTTTTAAATAGATATTATTTATTTATATTAGCACTAAAATGCTCAATAAATTATAATATTAACACTACATCCTAATAAACATATACAATATTAAGAGCTAACAACATAATGTGATACGTATAATTCGAATGTGATACGTATACCGAGAGCAACAGGGTAGGAAATATGTTGGAATTTATACTTAAATGTGCTAGTTGAGATTATTGACCTTTTCTTACTGGTTTTGGGGCTACATTGTTTAAATAATATTTGCGTAATTCCATACAAAGTAAGTCAGGGAAAGCCATTTAATATAATATTCGCCAACCTACGCACGAATCTACAACAATAATGATATCAATACAACTTTTCGTATTTGGCAGACCACGCTAGTTTTTGTACACCGAAAAGTACGCAATATGTAATTAATTATACTCGTGCGTTTGTACAATTTTCCGAATGTACAAAACAAAATAACAAAGCCATGTTGGATAACACAATTCCAAAATAAGGCTTATCGATTAACATAAAAAAAATTACAACTGCAAGTCACAAGTACCAACGATGTCAACCCAAGCATTTTAACTCAATAATTGTTTCGTGTAATTAATAAAGTAGAAAGAATATGGACGAAATAAAGGACGGTAAGAAAGACCGGATCTATGGACTGATGAGTACATTATAGCATACATATCTTTGCTGGTAAATCAAGCTAAAACAACCTTTATGAAGTAACCAGAAAGTCTAAGTCAGTCAATAGTTAACCTTGTCAGAGTTGCTTCCGTCGGTTGGCAGGTGCGAAGGCACCATTGCTAATTAAATCTTTACGGTCCGTCATGTTCCGACGAGCAAAAAGTAACGACTGATGGACCACCGTTGGTCATCGACTGGGACTACTGGGAGTGAGTTTCTCGCACTTATTAGTGAATTAAGAGCTTTCAGAGACCTATTGGATATGAAAACATACAGTTAATTATACTGGTTGTAAGTAGGCAGGAAACTTTGAAACCACATTCCACTGATTATAGTAAACAATTTACTCAAAGACACCCAACAGAGTAAAAAAAATATATTATAAAGGTTGTGCCTATCTGCATACACTTGTATTTTGTTACGTAACGTAAGTACGGGCGTATAAAAACTCACTTTTATAATAAAAGTGTCCTACCAGCCACTTGACTTGCGTACTCTTTTCCACAAACAAATGAAGGTCAAATTTGAGTACCTATATTGTTTCTTTTTTTTGGGTTCCGTAGTCTGACAGGGAACCCTTATAGTTTCGCCATGTCCATCTGTACGTCAGTCTGTCCGCGGCTTAGCTCAGGGACTATTAGTACTAGAATAAAATGCTGTAATTTATGTATTTATTTTGGCCGACAAAACAGTAAAATAAAATGATTAAATTATTTTTTTTTAGTATAAAAACACGTAAATTGGGGAAGCGTGGGGTATCGTTAGATAGGTCGTTCAAAAACATTGTGGGTTTGTGAAAACCATTTTTCGATTTAGGGATCCGTTGGTTAAATATTAAGCTTTAAAGTGCCAATTTCTGTTAGAGTCAAGTGTCCCCCCTGCCGGCTAAACGGTTGTTTATAGACATATGAAAAAATTCACATAAGTACATTATGTTTATTTATATTAAATATTATACCCAACCGGTTTCGCTATTCAGCATTCTCAAGGGTTTTACTACAATACTTATTTAATTTCATTTTCAGAATCTACAAATAAAAATATACGTGCAATAAAATAACAATATTATCGAAGTCTTCTGTCTAAAGACAATCTTCGATAATATTTTTATTTTATTGCACGCATATTTTTATTTGTAGATTCTGAAAATGTAATTAAATAAGTATTGTAGTAAAGCCCTTGAGAATGCTGAATAGCGAAACCGGTTGGGTATAATATTTAATATAACTATATTGTGGATAAGTACATGAGTTATAAATAAACATAATGTGTATTAATTTCCACCAAGTGCCAACAATCACAAGCATCAACTATTCACAGAAGTAGTATACCTATATATAATGAATGAGAAAACTATCACAGCTAAGTAGGCTTTACAGGTTTACGAGTAGAGGTCGCGCCAATCTTTCAATCCCCTCTAAACACGACAATGTATGGGCCGTCCTTCAAAATCTTTGGGACTAGATGTTTGGCGCGATCTGTATTAGTAGACTACCTTATAAAACGTACCGGCCAATTACGGAGCCCTACACTGCCCGTGGCCCGACACGCACTTAGCCGTATTTTTTTACTAAAATCATACAGGTCGTGTGAATAAAGTTTCACGCTCATTTTCACAAGCACTTTCATCGTTAGAGCGAATACTCGTGTGGGAACAACAAAAGACACAGGAAGACACTCTCCCACTGACGCTAACGATCTTCAAAAACCAGCTGACAGCCGCTCTCTGAGGAGGGTCTCGCGAAATAGGTTTACTGCGTAAGCTTAGATTTGCAACGATAGTAACTTTTAGACAGAGTACCAACAAAATAAAAAATAAAAACTTTTTCTCTCTTTCTGATGTCGAGAGTGTAATATAAAGTCATATAAAAGTTGGAAACAAGCAGGGCAATATAATTCTCTCGCTAGTGTGTCTGACAAAGTGAAGAGTAAGAGCTTTTTTGCACTACTCACCCAAAAAAATGTTTTCATCTTCTCATTTTGTTTGGCAATATAACAAGATATAAAAGATTCTCGTCCTTTCAGTCAAGATCAACTGAGAACTTTGCAAATTGGCACGTTTTCTGTCTTAAAAACTTCTCAACCCCATTGACTTATGCCCACCATCCGTCATCTTTAGTAAATAAATTCCTTTGATCCACCGTAGTGCGTGCGCAACAAAGAGAGAGAAGCCACCTCTATTCGTTTGAGGGGTCTACTATAACACCACGACATATTGACCAGTGACATGAATCTTGTGGGTTTGGAATAGAGTTGATTATAGATTGTTGTTACAGTCAACTTATCGAAGTATATATATTAACCAGCCAGTACGTGACTACTCAGAAGATCGATAGAGTATCAAAGTAAATGACAATGAATGGCGAGTTTCAGCACGTTAAGCACATATATGTGTACGCTATTTGAACACAACGCTAAATAATTATGTATGTTTCATATCGTGCTTCAAGCGATTATGTTTGGTTAACGCATTACTGATGTAATGTATCATACAAAACTTACAAATTAGCTAGCTCTAACTAGAGTTGCCATCCGTCCGGATAAAGCCGGACAGTGTTAGGCTTTTTGACCTCAAGTCCGGCCAATTTTGACTGCGTCCGGCCCGACCGGCTTTTGTTAAGCTTTTAAATTTTTCACTTTTCACCTATTTGTACCTATATTTGAGCGTGTTTTGTGCTCCAATACTGCGACCCCGAGCAAAAATTAATCCCATAGATTGCCGTTCAAACTGCCTTGCTTTTTGCGAATATTATTTTGCAATATCGGGCCTTAATGTCAATGCAGAAAGAGTATTTATTCTCTTTAATATGACAACATTTTTAACGTCCGGCCTTGGGCTTCAAAAGTCCGGCTTTTTTTGCAGCTAAGTCCGGTTTTCTGATTTTTAGAGATGGCGACGCTAGCTATAACGGGCTTACAATAATTTATTTGTGTAACTCTGATTACCGGAATACGATGTCGGAATTGTATAGTAGGTATGCCTTCTTTATACTTGAGTTAACAACATAATATTTAATATCAGACTACAAATTACGAATTAAACGTTACAATCAAAATCTATAAGAGGGAGTCGTACGGTACATTAAAGGATAATATTTTAATTTCCTTTCGTTACAAGTTTCCCGATACTATAATGGCAACATTATCTATCGCACGGCTGTGAAATCATATCAATATGTAAACAGTAAAAATTTGGGCGTTTAGTTTTCCTACCGACTGTTTTGTATTTCGTTCACTCTAAAGAGATTTGGAAGTAAAAAGTTTTTAATAATATCTTTATTAAATTCACGGATCTTTATGCCTTAGGCTCTCTATTTTCGCCTGCTCCTCACGCTGTCGTCGTAATAAGACAGATATCTTATAGTATTACTAGCTTTTTCCCGCGGCTCCGCCCGCGTGTTAATCGGTTTAACGACATGCTTTTTTCCGGGATAAAAAGTAGCCTATGTGTTAAGTTACGGTATAAGCTATATCCATTCTAAATTTCATCCAAATCCGTTCAGCCGTTTCAGCGTAAAAGAGTAACAAACACACACACACACACACACACACAAACTTTCGCATTTATTATTTAGTGTGATGAGATGATTGTGATAGTGTGATTTTATAGATCACTAGCTTTTGCCCGCGGCTCCGTCCGCGTGTTATTCGGTTTAACGACATGCTATGTGTGAAGTTAGGGTATAAGCTATATCCATTCTAAATTTCATCCAAATCCGTTCAGCCGTTTTAGCGTGAAAGAGTAACAAACATACATACACATAACAAACTTTCACATTTATAATATTAGTGTGATATGTAATAGGAAAAGTGCGGCTTCATTTATTCAAATAGTTTTAAATTAAACTGTTAAACAAAAATAAGTAAGCTACAATTTACTTGTCAATTGTGTTAAGATTCTAAAATATTCCATTAATAATAAAATAGCCCAAAAAAAAAACAAAGCGATCAGTAGCGTTTACCGCTTCCCACACTTAAAACATAATTATTACCTCACTTTTGTCGAAAGACATAAAATATTTTGACGTAGCGATAACACAAAGCGTCGAATGCCGAAAACCGCTCGCTTATCTTATCGTATTCTGAGTGTTTCGCCGCTAATGACCCGCCAAGACCTACCGCTCACCATTACATACTTCCGAGGGTCACACGCCGACGACTTCATTATAAAGGTGCAATTATGTGGAAGTATTCTTTTAAACAATTATTTTCTACTTAGGTACCTCCGCACAAAAGAATGCGATAAAGAAACGGTTGGTCAAGAGTGTAGCGAGGGCGCTGGCTCGCCGACTCGAATTTCGAACTAGAATTTTGGGTCGGATTTTATGCGTAAACGTACAAGGGATTTTTCAGGCTAATCTTTGAACCTTTCTTCACCTGTGTTTTTTTTATTAAATTACCAGACCCAACCTAAATTTCCTTGAAACATAAAGCAGTTTATTCATCAGAGTAATTCTTTCGTAGTTTATGCATTCAGCAAGCAAGACAGCCCTTATCGAACCATGGATATCTCTAATTAAAGCAAAAGACGAAGAAGGATGCGCCTCATCTAAAAACGCACATCTATCCCCGGATCAGACATTGTGCACCGCTGACGATGTAAGGATTACCTTCTCTATAAATGGATATCTTGAACGATGCGGTGCGCCGGCTTAGCACACTGTAATCTTGAGAAAACTGAGTGTCGTTGAGCAAAGAGGTCGCTTCAAAAAGAGACTGCATAGATTTCATTTTGATTGGACTGGCTGGTTGTAAGGACGTTCTAGATTCAATAAGATAAAAACAAATTCTCATTGCAATGTTGTTTTTATTGTATCTCAAGTATTTTAAAGCGCTAGTCTAGCTAAGTTTATAGTTGGGAAATTGTGACTAATAAATTCCTGGATTAAGTTGGTTATTCTAATGTTAGCAATTAAAGTCACATGGAAAATGTTTACTGCTTTAGCCCAGGATTTAGATTACACGATAGCAGTCCATTAGTCCAGGCTTCATAAACACTGTTTGACAACCTGCTATAGATTAATGTTTACTAGAAATAGCACTATACTATACTGTCACCGAGACGATTAGCCCGATCAACAAAGTATAAGGTCTTTTCCATTGTGTCTGTGTTTCTTTTGCAATGTCATTGCTTTAAAAATGTAGTAATATACATGTTTTACTATGACTGACTTGGCATACTAAGAAATGCATATTTCATTAAAATTCTCTCCCATTTGTTTGCAGACAATGCTGACAATTCCCGCACTGCGGACATTCCTCGTAACATATTATTGATTGTAATAATTCCAATAAGCAACCATCAACGAGTTATAACAGTCGCAGGCAACCATAGCGTCCTAAAAGAATTGTAAAAGTAACAATTTAACAAACAAACATTGCAGATACAAAACGAAGACAAACAGGACAGATATTCTGAGCACGTGCGAAAAAAATGCTACCGCAGATTTCGGGTGATTTTAGAAGAGATTTTCTACAGATGTGGACTGATTTATTTGATTGAAAACTTATACTAAGCATTCTTTATGTTTCTTAATGTTTATGATGAGGTTTGGTCACTCTACTTACTGTAAATTACAGTCGAGCGATTGATATTGAGAGTGAACAATAATACCAGAATAGCCGTCCTGCTTCGCAAAGGTATATTTTCTTTCCAGCCCACGCTCGTCAAGCTTACCTACATGTAAATAGACACCAGACGAAACGAAACGCTTTCTACCCCTGAACGGATTACCAATGCGTGGAACGTAAGTCACTCGGATGACACGTGATTTATTCCTCTTATCTGGGAAGAAGAGATTTCATCTGAGATAAGAACTGGGAAGGCTGAGGAACTTGCGTGAATTAAGCTTGGATATGATGGTCCTTACTTTAAATGGAGTAGATTTTAAATGTGCCAGCAAAGATTAGACAGTATTTTAGTTATTTACGGTTATTGTTATTTTAGTATATCGTTACGATATGAATCCCCGAGAGGGTGTCAGAGGTGTTCCGAGTGTGAACTGTGAAATGCAAGTCACAGTCCACACTCGGCACACCCGCGTTTTACCGAAAATTATAACGTCCCAACGTGATGGGTGGTGCGCCCTATCGCCGTACTTCGGGCACAATTACACGCTTTTTAGGGAATGCAGGTTTCCTCACAATGTTTTCCTTCATCGTTCAGTGGAAAGTATTAAATAATAAATAGTCAGTTCCAAAAAACTCATTGGTGCATGCCTGGCCGGGGATCGAACCTGGATGTCAAAGATTGAGAGGCCAGCGTTCTACACCTGAGCTAACGCCGCTATACTGTTGTTTTATTATTAAACATTCAAACAGCAGTGGCATATAAGGAAAAAAAACGTGACTGACCGTGTTTTAATAAAACAGATTTTAAAAATATATGACATCGTGAAGTGCACTAAAGAATTATATAAGGCGACTTCTGTAGATGGCCAAATTCATACTGATGACTCGGTAAGTGATCAGAACCAAGGTTCAATGACACTTTCTGTGAAATAGGCAAAATAAAATTCAAACTTCATAGACTAATTGAGTCGAGGTTGTTTTCGAACAAGTATACAGGCACAATTTGTTTTTGTATTTCGTCAACGGGGTCATTGAACCTTGGTCCTATCCACTTACCGAGTCTCCAATATGAATTTGGCTATGTAAAGGAAATAATGATTGATGATGATTTAGTCCATCCACAGGGGTTAATATATACGAAACTAATTCAAAATAACACCAGTCAAGTGCAAGTACGGCTAGAGCCCTGAGGGTTTCGTACCCACTGAAATAAGTCAATCGACTTGAAAAATTTGAACCAAAGTTACAAACCTACAAACTTTATAGAAAGTGACTAAATAGCCGTTAGCGGCTTCCTTAGTTTTAATTTTATTCGACCGCTAGGGATAGGTTGCGACGATGAGCGAAGCGAGAAGGAGCGGTTAGGATGACATGAAAGTACATATTAGGTGGCCGAGCGAAGCGGAGCGGAGCGAGGCGAACCCCGTAGTTTTAAAAGAATTCACGATATGCAGAAAAAATCATTTTCCGAGCACTTTCCGATGACTTACGGCTCAATAATTTATAAAACTAAGGGACCGCTTCCCTTATTGCAAATTGAACTTTATTAGTTCGTACTAAGGAAGATATTCCAACAGCTAAATAATGATGACTTACGGTTCAATAATTTTAAAAATCAAAGGACCGCTCGTGGCCCTTTAGTCACTTCCAACTTTATATTACGAAACAAAACTGTAAAACTAAGTTGATCAAGTATTCGGTCGGGTACGGTTACGGTACACTTAAAAACAATGGCCAAGTGTGAGTCGGACTCGCGCACAAAGGGTTCCGTACCACCACACAATTATGGGTAGGGAACCCCAAAACATTGTGGCCAAATTATTACTATTCGTTCATTGATGCTTATTGTTCTGAGTATTCGCTATTTTATGTACTTATAATCTGACCTTTAAAACTTAATGAATCAACGTTTTAAAGATTTAAGAAAAACGTTTTTTTTTCGACCTTCCTTGTATGGGCACACCCTTGGTTGTCAATTTCGGGATGGAGGCAATAGTAACAAGTGTTTTGTAAAAAAAATAAATGGCTACCTATTACAGCGAAGCTGTAAAGACAACTGTCACAAACGGACATACAGACAGCAAAAGCTTGCTAAAAGGGTCCTGTTTGGAACCCTTTGGGTACAGAATCCCCAACATATACGAGTAATAATAGTACATTGGAAGTCCGATGATTTTTAGGGTTCCGTACCCAAAGGGTAACCAACGGGACCCTATTACTTAGGCTCCGCTGTCCGTCTGTCTGTCTGTCTGCCCGTCTGTCGCCAGGCTGTATCTCATGAACCGTGATAATCAGACAGTTGAAATTTTCACAGATGATGTATTTCTGTTGCCGCTATAACAAAAAATACTAAAACCAGCCAAGTGCAAGTCGAACCTGCGCACTCCCATACAACAGACATGATTTTTTTGCCGTTTTTATAGATAATGGTAAAATGCAAAAGCATAGTGGATCTTTGGTGGTGCGAAGTAGCACAGCCACAAGCTACGTTTCTACTTAGTTGAGGTTATAGTGGACCGCCAATACCAACTCGAGGCTATTGAAAGGGGATCCTCTGTAACTCGAACTCAAACTCGGAATAAATTCGAAAAGTTAGACACCTCTTTATAAATCTGGGTAAAATCTATAAAGGAACTCTTCTTACTCGTTTAGCACCACCCGGAAGTCACGTGTCGGGTCTCCAGGGTAAACAGACGGACGCGAGTAACGGCCAACCTCCTTAGGTACGGAGTAGCTAGATGTGCAGATAGAAGGACTCATCACATCATGATGTTCGCTTCGTTTGTTCTGTTTCGCCCCACTTTGGTCATACCTCAATGAAAAATATTAGCCACCGTAATTGAGATACCAGCACTTACCATGTAGGTACTCGTACAGTTCAGGAAAAAACATGAAATAACCAGTGCCCACTTGCGTTTTTACTTCATGAGAATCGGTAAAAATTTACCGAGTACTATACAAACTAGTGTGCGCAATGCATAAAAGAGTAAAATATATTGACAAAGATTTCATTATTGAAATTCAGTCAAACACTTATGAGTACGTACACAATACAACACAAGCCGTAACATCTAAAGTGAACGCTTGGATCAAGCAATAACTTAAATCTAAGTATCACTTCAATCTATCGAGAGTTATGCACAATAAAAGTACAAATATTTACGTATACACTTTCTCATTTATTTCCGGTTTGAAGAGAGCTTTTTTGTAATAGATGTGTTGCTAACCCTCTTAATTCTTATAATCACAAAAATAATACAAAGCAGGCCAAATGTTTGTTAACGGAACACATTTTTTTCATTTTAGTAACATAACCTACAAAATTGACAGACGCGTTGTATTTTTTTTTACAATTCCTTCAGAATTTAATAATTACTTAATTAGTTTCGCAAATTCGGCAGCAAGCTATCATAATAAAACTTTATGAACAGAAATTATTAGTTTAAAAATAACCAAGTAATAATACGATAAAAAATAACACAACTCTTACGATAGTCAAAAGAAGAAGTCGGGTCTAAATGGAGTTGTAAAACGGCAATTAGAATACACTTTAGCATTCCAATAAATCTTTTAATCTCCACACAAGCATGCCGACCTATTCCAAAAAAAGAATCTTAATTTATTCTATCAATTAACGAATTCTTCACACTTGTAAAAACAATTTACTTGAGCGATACAAAGTACCAAGGCGTCTTTAGAGCCATCAATTACGTTTGTTAGTCATCGTTATATAATAAACTAAGAGACACTCCTACATAAATATTTCGTTGCGCCATTATTAATTATTATGAAATATGATAAATAATAATAAATTAAATGTCTGTTCAGGTTTTCCGCGTCGTCGTCTCGTATCTCGTCCCATTTGTCAATGGTGATGGTGGGTGAATGGAAACGAAATGGGAAGCTTTCCACTGCACTGGATGTATATTTAACTTGGTTGGTTTATTTGGAAGTTACGACTGCCTAATTCAGGGGCGTTTAAATTTAAGCCACGCAACGCTGACAACTGTATATTGCCTTCACTTTTAACGAGTTCTGAGTATGGGATTTATTAGGTTTGTCACTGATGTGAACTGTGGCAGTAATTTTGGACACGTTTACTTTTACAGCAATCAAACCATTAGTTTATATTTCAACTACTTTTGTTTGTTTGACATTAATATTTATTATTCCCAGACGGTCTGAAAACACAGAAAGCAGACATTTTATCGTAATCGAAAAACCCTTCTGACAGACAATGTATCCCCATTAAGAGTAACTTGGCCTAAACTTAAGCTAAGTTGGTGAATCCGAAGAAGGAACAAAGATCTTCAATATTAATACACTTGGGGCGGCTTAGTAAGTGATATCATGTTGAGGGCCAAACCCAACCTGTTTGTTACAATCTGAGAATCGTAATAAGATGCGACACATGTATTATCCGGATTAAATCCCATAGGAAAAAGGGCTTGGTAGAAAAGCTAGTGATGTTAAAGTGACACGTGATGACAGTAAAAAGGAGAATGAGTTGAGAAAAGGGGTGATTGTGACATGGAATTTAACGAAATGTATGTAGATAAATATAAAGTTTGCAGATGAAACTTAAACAGTAATTGATAATTTACGTTTTGGTTCTGAAACAACTAATAAAATGTCTTAAACTTAAAATGCGGTCGTTATTATGATGTTAAGGAATAATTAAAAGACAATAAAATATTTGAAAATATGGAAAAAACGACATCAAACAAAAAAAAAACACTATCAAAAGAAACAATACATGGGAGAGATAAGATAACCCATCAAAATTCGACAAATCGAGTATCGATGTACCAACAAGATTAGGGCAGCACTACTCTATGATTGATCACTCGGCTCTCCGTTCGTGAGCTTGTCGGGACGAAGAATAACAATGTTAGGGCCCTTGTAAACGTCTCAATGCTGCGAAATGCTCCTACTCGGCTACAACTCAAGCATGAATTTCAGTAACTGGTGATAGAAGTCGTTTTAGATTGGCCAGTATGCCTATCTAGCGTGGAAGTAAAGTCTGGGAAAATACTACGGGAATCCACGAAAATAGAACGCGTACAGATTTTCTATATCAATATTTTATGTTAGGGCGCACGTCAAAACGAACGTTCAAGCTTTGATTGAAATCGAAGGTTTTTATGATTGTAGGTCGGTAGGTATTCGGTTTTATAGCAGAATTTAGAGTCAAGAAACTAAATAGGCACTTTATATTTATGGAAGTTATAAACACACAATGAACAATGAATACGGGAACGGTGAATTAAAATTTAATGCTAAACACTAAAACAATATTACCTACCTTTGTAAACGATGGAAATAATGGAAACGATGAAGCAATAAACCGTTCAACAATCGTTTAGCATAACGGTCGTTCACTATGATCCGGTAATGGATATATGAATAGAGCGGAAGCCATATGCAAGGCGTCGCGTGAGAAATAAAAGGAAGAAAACATTTCTGAGGTGGACCACCGGCCGCGACGGCAAACTTCAAAGCATTCTATCCCTCCCTTCTCCTCTTCCCTAAGTCGCTTTACCTATACACCTCGTATAATCATATCGTGTCACAGCCCTTTATGGCTTTTAGCTTTATAGCCTGTCTACCATACAGTCAACTCTGTATGACGCGAAGTTATCGCATTATTGTTGAGTACACTACAACTTTCACAGGAGAGCTTGATAGTTCGTGGCATTACTAAAAGTGATTATGATGACATGACTTCACTCTTTACCTTACGCTTTGGATTATCCCTTTTGAATCTTACCTGTAACAAGAAGAGCAAAATTACAATCCATATAAAACACAAGTTGAATAGGTAGCGGTAATAAAATTTAACGACATTCGATAACTTTAGTTTCGATATCGTCTCATGATATTGTATTGAATTGCATTCCTCTACCTACAGGCGTCCCGCAAAGAATTTTATGTGCTACGTCGGTCATACAGTCAGGTGATATTTGTAATGGGTCTTATCTGAGAGGTCTGTATTGAATTGTCACGAAGATATCAAGATGAAACCAAGAAAGGCACGGAGGCAACTCTAGGTTGGTTAACAAACGAATGCCGCCAAAGTCCATTGTCAATATAGGCTTTTATGGCAGATTGAAGATGAAGTTTTAGAGATCCAATCGAAATTTCTATTTCCCGATGTTCACCATAAAAAAATATAGTATCATCTGTATTCCGTAAAACGAAATCAAAGTAAAATGCATGAAGTACAACGAACATTACAGTCACGAAAATATAACGCCTTATTTCGAATTATTCAGACCGAAAATGGAATACTTAACGCTTCGCATACAAATTGACGATTCAAGTAAAATCGAATATTTTCGTGGTCCTTTTATCGACTTGTTTTCTTTACTGACACACCACAAACTCGTGAACTTGATTCCAAGAAAATAAACTGCTGTGTTTATTAAACTGTTTCCATGAAAAGTACAAAAGTACAATTTAAAGTACAATGGTAATTAATATTTACAACGTTTCGCATTTAAGTATTACAACCGGGCTAAGACTGATTTTACATTGAACAACCCCGTTTTGTGTTTCAGTTTGACAAATCTCTTACATCAGAGTGATTTTCTATGACTTTTTTGATGATTTACTTTTTTTCTCAAAATCCGTGAATATAAAAAAATATCCTTAAATTTAGGGTTCGTATATTTGTAGGTTTCTTGTAGCTGTAATGATTCTGATAGCTGCCGTTTGTGACACACCTTAACATTCCACCTGTAGAAGTAAACAAGGAAATTGACATTACGTTTTTCGCATAATGAAATTTAAACCTTAATATCGACCCTTCGGGGTTCAAATGTCGTAAAAGCCAAAACACGATTTTACAGGAGAGCCAAAAAAAAAATTTATAAAATTATTTCCTTCATATCTTTTTTGTTTTTATAGCCACATTAATATGGTCTAGACCAACCAGATATATTTTTTCCAGTTCTTTAATCAAAAAATACTTAAAATTGAGTAGCTATCTTAGGCATTGCTTTTACTACAAAAAAAAAATAATTTGACTGGCTCTTAAAACAAAATTCGTCACTTAAGGAGCTGCAGGGTTTGTTGTATCGTTGTATGCGTACAAGTTTTTTAAGCTATATATTTAGTATAAGACATGGCTAGTTACGTCACATTGTAGTACACTGAAGTAAAAACAGTGGAAAGCTTACAAAAACACTTGTGAAATCAACCATAAACCTACAATCTTTCAACGTGTCAAAATAAAGTTGTCGTTTTATTTTAATAAATTTCACAAAGTAAGGCTCACACAGCTATAAAGAAAAAAAAAACAAATTTATATTCGTAAAGTATTTTTTAATAGGAATACATTAGATCCAGTCTATAGGAATAGGACTAATACTTATATTTTAGAATTTTTTAATCACTAGAACTAAATTTGCTTAATAGAAAAACAGCAGATCCAGTCGTATAGGACTTGTTACTTACAATTTTAATAATCGCTATATCAATCTTTGTTTCACAGGAAAACAGCAGATCTACCTATAGTGCTATAACTATGAAAACAGCTAATCCAGTACTATGCTATGAGTAAGTAACAATTTTAAATTCACTAGATCGTATAAATAACAATTCAAAAAAATCACTTCATTTTTTTTGTTTCATAGGAAAATAATAGATCTAATAGATCAAAAACAAGTTTTCAAAATCAAAATCAAATCAAAATATTTATTTTTGCAAAATAGATACCTATAAAGTATACTTTCTACAAGTCAAAGTTAATTTTAACAATATAATATATCTTTAGAATATAAAAAAAATATATAATAATACGGGAAATAAAGTATACACCTGCATAAATAAATGATAGTCGTAAGTTTTTAAATAAATAAAATAGAGGAATCTAAGAATAAAAATGTTAAAAAAAAAAAAGAAAGTGTCACAAGTGTCACACGCGCTTTCGATCGGTGAACGCATGGCAAACTGTTTCAGCAAGATGACCCGCGTCTCAGCATCGAACTGGGGCGTCAGGTACCGTGCGCTCAAGATCCTGTACTAGGGAACGTATATAGCGACCGTGACTTATGCGGCAGCTGTCTGGTTTCACCGTGTAAACTTTTACACGGTGCGTTCTTCCTTGCTGATAGATAACCCAACAGCTTGCGCTCACCCTACTAACAAAGATCTACAGGTCCGGCAGCACTCCAGCACTGTCAGTGCTGGCAGGCGTTCTGCCATCCGATCCAGAGTAATTCACGCCGTGAGATTCGACAAAGCACGAGTATCCCAGACCAAGACCGAATTAGGAGGAAGGAGGCGCACGGTAATGGCAGATTGAGGAACGGGGCAGGGAACTATTTCAGTTCTTCCTCGACGACGTGCAAGCATGACTCAACTCTTGGTGGGTAGAACCGGAGTACTAAGTCTTCGGGGCATGGCGTTGCAACACGTGCAACACGTCGCTGTGCAAGTGCGATCTGGCGATGGAGGACCGTCACCACGAGTGTCCTTTGAACGCCGAAAAGCGTGGGAAGATGCTGCAAGACATACTGGAATCGGGACCGGGCCTGAGGTTTTATGGCGGCTTCGTCTCTTCGGAGTCAAACTTAAGGCGGGTAGGATTTTGCGCGTGCCTGGCACACCAACGCAAGTGTGAAGGGAATTTTAATGCTGCAGTAAAACTAACGAAGAGAAAAATATGTCAATATACGAATTTAAAATCGCCTGCAGTTCAAGCTTCCTATTTCTAAACAATTTTAACGGCTATGACCACGAAATTAAAACTGCCAAGAGGTAGCATTTCATGCTGACGTTTGTACATAATGAAACAATTAACTTATTTTCTGTTTTCTGCAGTAAGAATACATACCTATTACCTATATATTATCTACGTACGATCCACATTGTGTGTTCCTTTTAGAATAGACCGTCAAATAGACGTACAGCAAGTTTGTCTCAGTGTAGATTTATCAAATATATTTAGAAAAACATACTTCTTTTGAATTCGATATTCAATTAGGCATTTATTTAAAGAAAACCACACATTGTAAACAGCACCAAGTTTTATTGCGGGCCATACGTACCTGGTCAGTAGGTAGCGTGTACAAAACAAAATAAACTGTAGTGGAGTTTGTGGTTTAATTGGCGACGCGGTTGCACCGACCGGCGCGGCGGCGGCGGCGCGGCCGCCTCTAGTGCATTGGTCGGAATCGGAATAGGGTGTCATATTTGTTGTGTGTTTAAGGAATATTTATGCTATTATGAGCCATTTCTTTTTACATAGTCGGGTAAAGAAATAAAATATGTATTGTGAAGGGAGTATAAGTGTCCATCACTCATCATTATTTTGCATATACAATATAACACTGTGAATTCAGTGCGGGACGACTCTTACGCCACGCCAGTCTCAATGACGTCATCAATCGTCAGACCCTTGCCACTAACATACCAGGGTACGAAGGATGAACATGCTATCGACTCGACATCGCTTCGATAAACCTTATTTCATAAGTGTTGTCGTTTAGAATTTATGGAGTTTATCTGTAATATTTATCGAATCGATGCTTACGTACTTGCTATGCAGACATAATAGAACTGCAAGGAATGACGCTCTTGACATGGAAAACGGTAGGTCGTTTGTGTGAGATGCGACGTGTGCCGACATGCTCGCCCTGTTCCACCTCCAGGAGCCTTCAGCTAAAGCTGGCAAGGCTGTGGAGTCGGTAGAAAACTTCAAGCGGCGCAAATATCCAGGAACGGTACATAGCCCGGGCGCACGGCAACTTTTCAAAGAAATGTCGGTGCGCCTCTGGTAATCCAAAGACTGGAGCCACAAAGGACACATGGCTGGAGCTACCTCGGTCAGCGATTCAATGAGGTAACGCTGCTAGCGTCTTGGGTACTCTGCACAACGGCAACGATTAAACATTTTTTTTTTATGAATATGGATTTTATTTTTTAAGGTGGAGCTGGAGGTACATAATATTAAAGTTATTGTGACATAATTTTAATTCAGAATTTGTTGTGTTTTTTATGTAATTTAAGGTATTATTTTTGAATAAAGTTATTTTTCGAATAACAATAATACAAGAGCTTAATTTCTTTGTACAATAAATGAAAACTTGCTCTGTTATGGTTTTTACTGAAAGATGCGTGACATTTTGTTAAACCAGTGTGGCCATCTTACTGTTGTACTGAGATACATCTTCAGATTCTTATCCCAAGCAGACATAAACCGAAATTTATTCTAAGGGCCCTGAAATAAGGACGTATTTTTAAGCATTATTACTCCGCAATTTATTATAGACGTTTTACATTCATTAATTGTACGAAGTTTATTAAAATTTTGGATTGAACGCAGTTTATTTTGTCATTTAAGGTAAAGCATACAATCATATTATAGTGGGACGCACTATAAGTTTCTGGAATGAATATGAAAAAATACTATTAAAGGTACAAAATTAATTTATTGTTTTTCAAAATAATCTCCCTTGGCGTCTATGCACTTTTTCATTCGATCAAACCAGTTTTGAAAACTTTTGTGCCACTCCCCTGTGGTGACCTCTGAAACGTGTTTTTCATACTCCTCGACAGCCTCTTCTGGTGATGAAAATCGTTGACCGCGTAATTGGTTCTTAATTTTTGGGAACAGAAAAAAGTCACAAGGTGCCAGGTCGGGACTGTATGCAGGATGACTCATGAGTTCTACATTTTTCGTCTTCAAAAAGTCGTTTGTCTGTCTGGCCGTGTGAGAACTAGCATTGTCGTGGTGCAGGATGATACGGCGTTTACGGTTATTTTTACGGAGTTCGTCAATAACTTCCGGCAAACAAATGGTCGTGTACCAGTCACTATTCACGGTACGACGATTCTCTAAAGCAACAGTAGCCACGTGTCCAGTTTTATTAAAAAAAGAAGCAATCATCCGCTTAGATGCACTTTTCACGCGCGCCCCTTTGGTTGGTTTCGGCTCATCTTGAAAGACCCATACGCTCGATTGCTGCTTTGTTTTGGGATCGTAGCAATAAATCCATGTTTCGTCACCTGTTACTATGTCCCACACCAAATTTGACGCACCTTCGTTGAATCTGGTAAGCATGGCACTGCACCAAGTGACGCGGTCCGTTTTTTGAGCCTCGGTCAAGTTGTGTGGGATCCACCGCGAGCACAGCTTTCTCACACCCAAATGTTTGTGTAGGATTGATTGTATTTGACTCATGCCTATTTCTAAGGATGCGCGAATTTCATGGTAGGTCACATGCCTGTCTGTTTCAATTATACGGCGCACAGCATCGATGTTTTTGTTGGTCACAGCGGTGGACGGCCGACCATCGCGAGATTCGTCACTGAGATTGATACGACCACGCTTGAATTCTGCAAACCAGCTATAAACAGTCGTCTTGCATGGTGCTTCATTGCCAAAAGCTGTTTCAAGCCGAGCGATGCTCTGTTGAGCTGTCGAATTACACTTAAAATCGTAGAAAATCATACTACGAAAATTTTCCCGAGTTAAATCCATGTTGATGCAGACACACAATTTTTTAAATGGCGCCACGAGGTAAAAACAAAAGACAGTCAGATGAAACAAACTGCATTCTACAGCCAAAGAGTTCTATTTTCAAATGTTGCAATAAATTTTTAAATATTGTTTATGTAAGTGGCCAGTTCCGGAAACTTTTAGTGTTACCTATGTATAGATGATGCTTGTGATTGTTAGCACTTGGTGGAAATTAATACACATTGTGTTTATTTATAACACATATTTTGTTTATCGGCCATATTTTATTTGGTATTTCCCTAATCACTTCGATAATATTGTTATTTTATTGCACGTATTTTTATTTGTAGATTCTGAAAATGTAATTAAATAAGTATTTTAGTAAAGCCCTTGAGAATGCTGAATAGCGAAACCGGTTGGGTATAATATTTAATACAACTATATTGTGGATAAGCACATGTCTGTGTTATATATAAACATAATCATAATATATATTTAGAGAAGTCCTGCCTTAGGTACTCGACTTATATAATATATATACGCCTAGCCCAAACCCTGTGAACAAGAAATCTGTCATTTTTTGAAATTCCCACGGCCTTGGGAGAAATGGGATCCACGCAACGCTACGGGGCGTCCACTAGTAAAATATAAGACCAAAAGAAACTAGGGATAAAGATGTGAGGCTCGTTAGCGCAATATAGGCCTTTATAAGCAATTTCCTTTTGTAGGAAGTACTATCAACGTTTTTGCCTATAAACGTGATATTCAGATAGGTTCTAACATCTGCGCCAGAAGCTAATATTTTTCAGAGTTGAAAGATGATTTTTTACAGGCTTTGATGAAATGTAGCCACGAATGGCGGCAGTGCGCGTACAGTGCAGAAGGTGAGACTAGAGAATTGCGATTGTATGCGTGCACACCATTGACCTTGTGGAAAACAACTCTTATAGCAGTGCACGGAAGGTCTATTTTTCAAAAATCATAAAATTATAGATCGCAACAAAAGAAGAATAAGATAAAAGTCAAACCATATTTTTTTTGAAAACAGACCTTGCCTGGTCTGCTATAAAAGTTGTTTTCCACAATGTCAATGGTCTGCACGCACACAATCGCAATTCTCCAGTCTCACCTTCTGCACTATACCTACATACGCTGACACTACGGAGCTGTAACGAACTACAATATCCTCGAAAAGAGAAATTGCGGTGAACAAATAACGAGCGGGACTATACAGGGCATGTTTAATCCGATCCCGTTCCGGCCGTCATTTCGCCGGTCCGGTCGATCGGGGAGGGAAAATTGAATTTATTATCGGTTGTATTTGACTGACGTTTTATTTCACACGAGCAAAGGAAAATTGTGGAGTGCCGGAATCCAATCAGTCACACCCCGGATGCTATATTTTCGGTCTCGACACAGCTCTCAAAGTCTGGAAACGAACTCTTCGATTGTAGAAATATTATTTTCCATTCGATATGATGACATATTGAAGGTTTCATTTTGTATGTGCATTTTTCATAAATTTAATATTTTGTTTTGTGTTGTACCGCAACAAGCTATTTCCTGGAAAATTTTTGATCACATTTTTTTGTTATTATTACCTATAAAGGGCTCATACAAGAATAATGTAATTTACATCTTTGAGAAAATTGCGTTTTTCAGTATTTCTCGTATGGCCACAAAACGTTTTAGAAGCCGGCAAGAATCTGTAATCCTCCTCCTTATACTTTTGCATTCAATATTGAGACTAGTGAAAATTAAACCGGACAAGTGCGAGTCGGACTCGCCCACCGAGGATTCCGTTAAAGACTATATTTTTTATAATATAATAACAAACGTATAGTTTTCAGATTTTTCCCTAAACTTGTAGTAAAAGACGGTATCACTTGCCAAATTTCATAGCTCTAGGTCAACAAAAATACCCTATAAATTTTGACTCTCTTGAGAAAGTCGAAACATAAGTTTTTTGCGGCATAAACGATGTATCTTTTGGCTGTATCTTTTTTTACGTAAATTTGGAGGTTTTATTCTTTCACAGCTTCAAGGGACTGTAAACTTTAGTATATGATTTTAATTTCCACTGGATACCTCCACGTGTTCTCGAGATGAAGGGTCTTTACAGACAGACGGACAACAAAGTGATCCTATAAGGGCTCCGTTTTTTCCTCTTGGAGTACGTAACCCTAAAAATCTTTTATGGAAATTTGCGTTTTAAATTTTTCCCAAGCATTTTCAGTTGGTAGTTTGTTGATATAATTATTTATACTGCTTACATTACATGTTTATTTTTTTATTATTACAACCTTCCATCTAGAAATAAAGGTAGGGATGCGGAGTGGTTTTTAATAAACAAAATTACATAGGTATAATTCTCAAATGCTACTTTAATTTGAACGTAGAAAATTGATTATATCATGCACATAAGCTTATAAAGATATTAAAGCAGATTCTGAAGGCTTTAATTTTAGTTTTAGTGCTGTCAAAACTAAATTTTCTTCATCCCAAAATTAAATAGACAACACTAAAACCAAAAAAAAGCCTTCAGAATATTAACTTAACGTAATGACAACTCGCTCATTTATACAATTAATTGGTATACAGGTATACACGTATGGGAGGAAAAACAAGCAGTTTTTAAAACAAATTAATGGCGTATGGATCGTTATCGAAGGGGGCGTAAATTACCTTAGTAAAAGACAATAGGTTTAGTTGGAACCATTGTAGTTTTGAAGGGCGGGGATGCAAAAGCAGGCGGGACTTCGCAAAGGGGTAGTGCTGAAATCTGTGGTATTACGAAATAATTGGTTCTGATAAGGCATTGTAAAATCTAAGGGGCTTCTAGAACGGCCTATAAATTATGATTCAATAGCTCTATTGATATCTTATATTTTTATTTTTATATGGTACTCAAGAACAGGAATGTTTGGGTAGTCTAGTTTTCTATATTTTTCGTCACAAAAATCCCATTATCCATCGAGAGATTAAATTCGAGACCGTCGTCATCACGATGCGTTCTCAAGCCGACATGTCCCTTTCTGATTTGCTGTTGATTTGTAAATTATTTCTGATTGGTCGAAGTTCGGTAAAATCCGTCAAAATTCTAAATTTGAAATTCCATTTCGGTTTTATATTATTCTAAAATCTAATCCAATTTGAGTGATTATGACGCATCAGGTGTTTGAGGACAAATTCGCAGAAAAGAGTGTTTTATTAGGGGACTTTTTCTGTTTCATTTTGCTTTCTGTTTAAGCGTGTCAGAGCTTTACCTTTGAACAAGATTGCGCATAATACAGGCAATTCTTTTTATAGCAACGCGCTTTGATATGCAAAGAGGCGGTAAAACGGTATTATTTCAAGAGTAATGGGTATATCTTTTCGTCTAGGTCTAAAGATGATCGTTGAATACAAAATATGGAAGAAAAATATGGGTAGAAAATCTTTTCTGCATATTCCAAAACTCTAAGCATATTTATATATTCAATATTGGATTATGTAAGAGTTGGTATCTTGTCAGTTTCATTGGGCTACTATGTTAACTGTATGAAAGCCAAAATTTGATGAGCCACGAAATGCCACCATATTTTAACGACTTTGACAGGATATACATCGTTAATTTATGTACCCAAATTCATACTTAAGATTCGGCAAGCGCTCATGATCAAGATTCGATGACCCTTTCTGTGAAATTCGTAGACTGTTTTATTGTTGTTCCCTACAAACGCAAGCCCAACGCCGAATCAATTACTACAGGAGGCCAATATTATTTTATTGTGTGAAATTAGCAAAAACTGTTGTCGATCCGTACGAGTACGAATAACTGCTATCATTAAAAGCGGGAAAAATCATTTTTTTCTCTGGAACAAACTTCATCATCAGTTTTAATTTTGATTTAACTATGTTTTAACTCCTTGGAACGCGTATGGTGACCAATGGCCGTATCTAATATTTTGGTAAGGAATGTGCGACATTGCAATCGCATGAAAAATTAACAATTTTCTCGTCTATGGAGAAGAATGCATCAAGGAATTTAGAGAATTAAACAGGTCGCGTAAACCCTTCGTTATTTACATAAAACTTGTTTAAATGTTAATCCGAAGAGCGCCCAGTAAAGGATTATTATGACGTGGCATGCCCTCTGACGTAGAGTTGACGCGGTTTCAAACGTTTCTTGTCAAAGTTCCTATGCCATTGCAAAAGGAACGAAAATGCTATAACCTACGTTCAATATATCCGCGTTGAATACACATGGCGAATTCGTCCAGGGGTTACCGATGAACAGAATACAACCTAACTAGTTATAATATGTCGTATAGTGTTAATATTAGACGAAGTCCCCTGCTTCTTACTTGTCCTGGGTTTTGGGGTGAATCTGAGATCAGTGAAATCATAATATTTAATATCATGACATATGTGAGTATTCTGGGGTTAAATTAAATAACACAATAACGCCCATATTTTGTCAATGCGTTTGTTAAACGAAACCACGAGTGAGGGAAATTTATAAATCATGTTTCATTGTAAAAAAAAATATGTATGTCCGTCATGAAGAGCCATGAGTCATGATATTTCCAGAGTATTACGTTTTTTTCTTAAATAATATTAAACAAATTGCGATTTAGGTGACATTTATTTTAGCGGCTAAATCCATACTGGGGACTTGGTAAGTGATCAGTATCACGGATCGATGACACTTTTTAATAATTTCGTAAAATGAAATGTTGACCTCTCATAGTAATTGACTCGAGGCTGCGCTTGCTTTTGTGAAGCACGAATTCTATTATACTAAGCCCAAGAGAGGTATCTAAAAAATATATTTTGGCTTTTTCATGCATTTGGTAGCTTGACGAATTACGCACCTGATAGACTAAGCGAAATAACCGTATCTACAAAGGACCATCAAAGTAAATCGATGGTTTGAACATATACCTATAGAGAGGATGAAAGAAAGTAAAGTGACGAAAGAAATTTAATTTAATTTAAACGAAAGACCTATTATGTAACGTTGTATCCGACCATTAATGTAACCGACTCAAAAATACATAGGAAATCTAAGGGCGGGCCGCCCTAGAAGGAGACCAAATTGGCAAGATACTGATGAAGGGCAAAGTTAAAAAACCCGAATAGAAAACATTGTAGAGTGTATGACTTAAGATTGATGGAAGATGTGAAAGAGGTGTATCAGGATCGTAGCACATAGAAATCTGCAGTCTCTGCCTACCCCTTTGGGATACAGTCGTGAGTATACGTATGTAGGACATTAAAATACCTAACTGTCCCGTGAAAACTGAACACCTGGCAACCCTACAACGAACTACTGACAACAAAACACGCCGATAACATCTCCATGTTTACCTTTTAAAAAGTGCTTTTGTACATCGTGTGTATCAACAATCAAACGGACAATTTGAATTGTAAATACGAATTTTTATTAGGAACCCACAGTGATAATTTTTCCATTAGCTGACAACCATCATGAATAAATTGTATTATGATGTTTTAATTAAAACCATAGTATTATTAAACAGAATAACTGATACCTTAATTACATTATTAATTTAAGTGGCCGTATATGCCCCTTTAATTAATACCTGTATACGTATAACTTAGGCACGTCGTTTAAGTCCAAATTTCGATAACCCTTTATCAGTTGTTTTTCACTATAGACCAAATTATAAGACCTCTATTATCTGGTACTCACATTATTAAAAGCATAATTTTTGCTAAAATTTTGAGTATTGATTTTGATTAAAAAATATCAAGCTGGACTGATTTCAACATTGTTTTCCTGCCTTAAATTGTACCTTTACCAAAATTTTACATTTTAGCCCAGTTACTGGCTTTGTAAATGCCTGCATTAAAATATAGAGGTCTCGATCTTTAGCCTATAACGAAAAACAACAAAGAAAAGGTTTATCACATTTGGTACTAAAACGGTGGCATGCGTATGCGCCATAAATTACCTATTATCATGTGAGTATCAATACAATAATAATTATTTTGAAACAATGAAAATGACATATTTTTGTTGGAACGTCAAAACCCCATCTGAATACATGGTTGAAAAAGTTCGTCCGACCGTTTCATAGTTTTTTGGTCAACACAATGAAGTTACAGGGAATTGTATTTTTTACCCAAGTCATCCAGTTCTTTGATCTAACAATACGTTTGCAAACCTGACTCCTGAGAAACGTTTTATTTACTTTGAAAGGGCCATAAAAGTAACAGATAAGTTGTAAGACGCTCAAGAGCATTTGCCAATCCCCGCTTCCCACCTAGGATCATAAAAGGAAAAGTTCTATTTAACTTTAGACGAAGTGTTGTAAAAATTGCAAGCGCCGTCAAACTATTTTTATTTCAACTACATCCTCTGTTTCGCAGCAAATCTTTATTAAGAAGAGATACGGTTTATTTTTGTAGTTGTTAGTGTTCAAGAAAGTACACGACAGGAAAGGCGTTCATCCGCCTTCTCCCCGACTACATCCATCATCGCAAATAACGTCTGCCATCGACAACGATACTGTGTGATGCCATGAACATTACTGTAGCTCCCATTTTGTTTCGAAAACTGTAAGGTTTCAGACTTTTAAAGAATTCTATTCTAATCTATTTTTCGCACAAAGGGTTCCGTCCCACTATACCACTATACGGAATCCTAAAATCGTTATTGTAAATAACAACTACCTACATTGCTGTACATGAAATAGGCGAAAAAAAACAAGCCGCTGAAATGGTAGCGCCTGACAAAAAATTTGAAGCCCTCTGCGTGTGGAAACCTATGTTATATTATTAAATTTGTTGTTTTACTCTAGAATATGTACTACAATCTGACTAAATTTGAAACTTATTTAAAATAAAATTTAAAACTCTTCTTATCTTGTCTTGATGTTGCTACGACATCTATTTTGTTGTTATTTACCTATACCCCGAGTCCGGCTCGCAATTGGCCAAATTATTTTTAAGCGTTTATCATAAGTAGAAATTTAATCCAGGCTCATCGATGAAAAATAATGTCTTCGTATCCGGTTAAAACTCGCGTTTCCGTAGCCTCCAAAAGTGACCAACGTTATTATTTATTTGGCAACAACCGTCATTATGCCAGTCGTCATCATCATTACGGCGTCCTCCTCGGAGGCTGGCCAGTCCCTCTTCTGACTGTGTCCAATTACCACATTGCGATCTCTGTCATCGTTCCAACACAAAAAGATTACCTCAATTTATTTGAGGTTCGTAGTTATTTACTTTAGAATGGAAGCTTGAGGAATTCGATGAAGGCAAGCGAAATAGCTAGAAATGTTCACTGAACAATCTAGTAGTTTAGTTACTCAGATCGTCTCGACATAAATGTAGTGGTTAACGATATATAAAATATTTGATACTTACATTGCCTCGATGAACCCAGTATTATATAGAAAAACTAGGTATTCCGTACAACGATTTTCTATCAATTGATATTAACGACTTTTACTACAGGGACAAACCGGAAATCGTGAAAAAGAAATCAACCGTTTTTAATACGTTTTAGTCGAATAGTAGGTATTAAATGTTTCTATTGAACACTTGTTTTTGTTTCGCGATTTGAATATAATCCCCAAATGCAATTTACGAAACACTGCGAAAAAAGGTTTTATTTATGCACTTTTTAGCTTTTCCACTAAATCTTCTACAATTATAACGATGACCAAAAATAATGTTTGATTCCGAACCAAAAAAGACCCATAACAAATAAAGTTCATTCCAAAAGTAAAAATCTGTAAATAAGCATAATATGTAACTCCATATTAAATGTATGTAAACCTAAATGTTGCAGCCTTTCGAGAAAAAATACATTTGGCATCCAAAACGATAGAAAATTTACCAAATGTTGCTTTCTGATGGTCATCAGAAGTCATTCATAGACGGGAACTCAGTAACTAAAGTTAAAAATAGGTGCGACACGACGAGCTATGTGAGGAGAGTGTGTTAGTTTTGTAAGCCAAGCGAAGCGGAGTGGAACGAGGTAACCCTGTAGTTCCTAAGAGAAAGTTAATAGGTATATAAATAATATATAGTTATACATATACGAGTAATACCTACATAAATTTAATTGGTACTCTTTATTTGCCAACAAAACATATTTTATAAAAACAAATGGTTTTCTTCGGGTTCTAACTACATTTTAAAAATACAGTATAACTAAATTATTTGAGCATATTAAACATTATATTGAAAATCAGTTACAAATTACAAAAGAATTTAGCAGATAGAACGAAGTGAAAGCTAGAAGGGAGAGATCTTTGATACCTTCACCATATTCGTCGACTGTAGATAATTCTGCAATATCTTTGAAGCTGTTGTTTCTATTCTATCTTTGGGTATGATTGAACCGGTATAGAACGATTACCTGTATAGCCTATAAGAGTATAAAGTGATTTATTAGCTTTCTAACAGTACACGACTCTTGACCTCTCATCGATGGATGTTACTGTACTGACTGTTACAGTAATTGCTACCTGAGTGTATACTTTTCTTCGATCACGAACAATAAATTGTTTTCGAAAGCAACAGGAACCGATTCGAATCGAAATGAAATACGATTTCAGGTGAGTATCAATCAAGTTAGTTGAACCTGAATAATTTACTGATTCAATCTAAACGCAATCCATCCATCCATCCATCAGCCTGTGTGCGTCCACTGTTGGATCAGAATTATCTATGATCTTTAAACAATCGAATTCTGCAATTTTATTGACAATCCTTTAATTTAATTAGACTTAAAACCATAAGTAATATCACTCCATATTCCAAGAAAATTACGATTCATAAAGGAGCGCCATACAAAGAGTGTAACTTTGTGAAATGGCTCTTAAATGTGTCTCTAGTATTTATTTTTAGCTACATCTATCTAAGTAAATTGACTAATTAAGCCATTAGATCTGCCCCTTTTCTTTCTAAGCTGCATCAATATTAGGTATTGCGTAAAGTTTTCCTAGATTTCGCTATCAAATTTGCAAATCTAGGAATTTAAGGCTTTTTTGAACTTTACGCAATACCTTATATTGATGCAGCATAATAATTCTGACATGAAATTTTGATAGTAATTATGCTTTATACAGTACAAAAAATCGTGGTAAGCTGGCCAAATTAATTGTGTAATCGTCAAAATTTGTAGCAATATTTTTTTACATTTAATCTGATAGATGAATAATAAAAATTCCGGTACATAAATGTATGTAAATGTCAGCAAAAGATTAGCTCTTTGAAGTTTAGAATGTGATTATTTTTCCATAAACGGGATGCTAGAGATTGATCACTACAAAAAAAAACAAAGTACTCAGTATGTGTAAATGTGATACAACATTTCCATAAGAAAGACTTTTATACAGTTGAATAAATGTTAAATATGTATTCAACAGTTTAGAGGTCTTTTTTAAGATGGCAAATTAGACGCTGTTAATTTTAGATAACTCGCATGAAAATGTGAAATGGCTCTTAATGATTGGGAAAAAATCTCGAGTCTTTATAAATACCTAGTCACTTTATTAGTGTCAAACATACGGTGGAGGCACAAAAAAAAAGATTTAGAATAAAATGTAATACTAGATATTCCAGAGAGAGACATACTAAAGAAGTATTTTATTTATCTCGTCAAGTATTCGTATGTTATTTATCAATCACTGAGTCTCCAGTTTAGGTTACATAAGTTATTTACCTTTTATTTGCTTCGTTAGATTTAACTTTTTCGTTCTATCAGATTTACCTATATAAACCTTTTTACCTTCAAAACGACGATTGAGGCCAAGGTCTCAAAGGGTAATGTTATGTCATAAATAAGTCAATACATACCTATTTGGTAGAACTATATCATCGAAACCCTAGCGTAAGTATTAAATGTTAATAAATTCAACAAACAAATTTCTTGAAAATAAACTTAAAAAAATTTATGAAACGTTTGCAATTATCTTGTCATTTGCGAGTGCCGTGATTGATTGCGTTCCAAAATCCTTTTGTTTCGAGCGGAATATTGGAGTGAAAATATTACCGCGGTACAGGGTAGTTTTTCATCTCGCAGCAGCGAAAAGGCGCCCCGCGAGCAATTTGTCAGTGCGCAAAAGTTATTTATCCATATAATGAACACCTCGGGTTATCTCGAGCGGGGAATAGTTTCGGCTTCGGCGGTGGCGGTGGAGTTGTGATTTATACTCGGTGGTCGGAGTCAGAGGTAGAGGTCGGCCACGCGCCCCCCGCGCCCTTGTCCTTCCGCGACGAGCGTTCGGTGTATAAGTCTGTATCACTCAGGAGTTATAAGGCGAACATAATTTTGAGAAATCTGCATTTATATAACATTAAAAATACAAAAACTGACACATGGTAGCGCAAGCTGGTGAGGCAAATGAACAGAAAGGCTGAATATAGCAAACATTTCAGACATCACTCAGAACCATAGACTTAGAGTATACATATTATTCTAAGTCTATGCTTAGAACCATAGTAAATACATAGGTTGTAAAAAAAACTATGTCTTTGCTCCCTAGCCTATAATTGCTAAAAACAAGAGAAGTCGGCAGATCTGTGCAAAAAAATGCTTTACGAGTGTGGATTGACAAGCGTTTTGAACGTAGCCCTATGAAGCAGTGGTGTGCATTTTGGGCTTGGCTTAGCTAATTGGACCACTATCAATTTAAATATAGGAAGATACAAGTTCACTCTCTGTTTCAATATAGGAAGAAAAACGAAAATTTCAATATTATAATCAGGTAAGCGTCACCCGTTCTTTGAAATACCTCCGCAGCGCTCGCTATGGTGGCATGGCAACACGCATAACTAAAATTCGATGCCAATTCTCTATGTGTGCAATTGTGCATCTGTAACCATACTCCCATGACGTCAGCGGCTCGCGCCAAGCACGCACACATTCTCATTAAAATACGCAACGCCTGTTCGAAGCAACCACGTCTAGTCGGACAGCTTGGACTTTTTATTTATCTCATCTCTAAATTATAGGGGCTAATTTTGTACTGCAAGTGTCCGGTTTGATGTAGTCAAAGATTGCTTTTGATTAGTACAGAGATTAGCGACATCTGCATTCTGCATGCTTAAAGTCTGAACTATCTGTTAATTAACTTACTTATTCGAAGAGTCCAAAGTCTTATATCGCGTTGCTGAAAATTCGTGTGCGCGTTTGTTTAGTCGCATTTTATTCACTTGATTAAAATGTTTGTTAATAATATTGTTATAGGTACCTACTTACTGAATTTTTTCGTATGCAAAATGAAACATAATCTTCTATGTGATCAATCAATTCCAAGTTTACAGTTTTGTGCGTACCCTACTTGAAAATCCTATGCACACCACTGCTATGAAGCAACATTATAGTATAATAAGAGATCTATGGACTGCTGTAAGCAAGTTCTGTCACTGCGTTATGTTTGATGTGGCAAGTTTTAGTCGTAGATTGTTTGCTTTCATATTACAATGGCAATTTATCGATAAGATGGATCCGCCACAATCTGGAATGCTTGTTTTACTATAAAATATCTACCAAAAATTTATTTTGCATTTCCGTAGGATTTTGTGAATTTAAGAATCTTCAGTAGAAACGTTGTGTATGTTTTCCTGTTTATGAATACTTAACAGATATGAGTTCCAATAATAAATCAAAATAAACAGAAAGTAAAAAATAAAAATCAAATAGAACAGTCTATTCAATGCTCAATTTTAGCCCATACATAGATTCTAAACTAATTAATTTATTACTCCTTGAACGCAAAAGCTTCATGACTGTATTTCTGTTCCGAGAGTTTAAAATGTTTCTCAAAATGATACCAATAGTTCAGATATTGATTAAAACTGTGCAAATAGACTTACGCTAAAGTAAAAGCTTTCATTCAAGAGGAATGGAATGAAAATTCTCAGAAGTTATGTTCAAGAACTTGGGAGGGGTAAAATATCAAAACTAAGGCGTTCAAAAGCAAACTTTCAGCGATAATCAAATTTAAACGAAACAACAAAGCAATGGCAGTGATTTATTAAAGTAGTCAAAACATAATATTTATTTTATTTTTAAAAATGCAAAGCAACAGTACCTTAAATCTATTTTAAATGGCCAAAAACATGGATGAAAATTTAATTACCAACCACCGCTAGAGCCTCTAAGAGTTTGTTCTTGTTTATGTTCCCGTCACAGCACAAATTTAACGTATACAGCGCCGCGGCTGCCAAAAGTTTCTTCAATGTAATTAGTTATAGCAAACTTTTATGGACAAGGCAGCGGTTAGAAAGGGATGCGAGACGCAAAAACGATATTCCCGGTTGCCATGACGACGCAAAAACAGAAATTTGCTGACCAACTGTTCTGGGTTAATGAGAAATCATTAGCTGTTCACCTCTGGACCTATTTGGTCACAATTACGCTGGGATTTTTACGGTTATTGCGATACTAGACCGCTAGAGCTCGATAAACGTAAGTTTGGGCGGAATTAGCGCTGGCTTAGTGGTACTACTGTGACATCTTGTAGAAACAATACAATTTTGTATTTTTTCAAGTTTTTGGAATCATAGTAAATACCACGACTTAATTTGAAAGATATGAGAGTCAAGTTTGATCTGGTAAAACATATATTTTCATTCCACTTGTATTTCACAAAGTTTTTTTTACTTCTCCTTTGATACAGTTTTAGAACATTTTAACGTTTAGGGTGTGAAATATTCATGTAGGTATAGCTACGAATATAATAATATAAGTGGTTATCAGTATATGAAAATTGTAATCGGAAAAAAATGCAAGATTTTAAGATTTCTGGGACGCCTTAAATATGCTTTTGTACTGCTTCGATTCAATATTGAAAATAACAGAAAATGCTCTCAATTGTAATGTCAACTAAAATGAAAACCGTCAGCGTACTAATACCAATCAAATATATGTAGATGCTCCGAATTCATGTGAAAACTACAATTTTTTTTTTTTGATGAAAATGATTGCTACGTATTACTACGTCCATGTATTACGTCATTTGAAATTAGGGGGGGGGAGGTCTGGTCTGCGGATGACGGTGAACATAGATGGCTATAAAGGGGTTTCTTGCCAAAAAGAAAAACTATTCGTCGTTCGATTCAAGAAGGGGCGTATATGACTTTCTTTTTAATTTTAGAGTGTAGCCGTTTTTAACTAAATATACCGTATTGGTAAATGTACATGTATGGACAGTTAGCAGATGACCTTAAGTAGGATCATTTAGCCGCGTCACATCCAAAGGCGTGGAGTTAGGATCGAACAATATGGTACATTTTGTTATTTTATTGAAGAAAATTCCTTTTACTCTGTTGTCAGGGAAACCCAAATGAGCCTTTTGAACGAGCTCACTCAATAAAAAGATGTAAGCAAAAAAAAAAATCACTAAATACGACTGGACCGCGGATACCAGAAAAATTAGCCTCAACTTGGGATGATTTTTCAAGTATGTTTTAATAGCATTGGATATTTTTATTTTGAGGTGTGACACAGAAATGACGGCATGAGGGTTTCTTTTTCTTACCTGGCTAGGCGTATGTTCTAAAAATATGACTTTTACATTCATAATTCAAAATTGAATATGAGGTGACTTTCTGATACAACCAAATTCATACTGGAGACTAGTCCAGTGATCAAAATCACAATTCCGTTTCGATGTTTTATTGAAGCCGAATTCAATAAAACTTCTGTTTATGAAACTTTATTACTGATCATTTACTAAGCATCTGGTGTCAATTTGGTTGTCTCAATCAAAGTCACTATAAATACACAAAATGTTATTTTAACTAGCTGTATTTATTGTGAACTAAAGAAAGCAAAACGAGTCAAACCAATTCGGTCAAATCCGATACTCGACAAACGTTTTTCGATTTGCCACGAATCGCGATACGTATTCACTTACTCCATTGATAGCGAAGAGCAAACACGGTGGAGAACCTTATTCTGACTGAATTTATCTTTCTCGATAAGGTAAAGGCATTATCTACTGCTAGCGAAATTTTGGCGACATGGATCTCCATTTTTCTCAGCAATAAAAAAACATATGTAATTACCAATTTATATACTAGATTAAGCATTTCATTGACATCATTCTACCCGAAGGTTTAGTTGATTGATTAATTTTAATAGCAGAGAAAAAAAATTTTGAAAACATCTTTTAAAACAGAGATTTCTATTTCACTGAAAAACGGGAGCGAATGAAGCCTCTAAGTTTTTTATTTAAATTAGTCTACAAATACACTTCAATATGGCCGATTGGATTTATTAAATTACTTATAGTTGTCATTTTAAATGAAAAATACTGTTTTGCCGCATACGACCTTACGGCATAAGCTAGTTCGTGAGCGCATATTTGTATGGAGTAAGTCCCCCTCACTCCACTCCCCTAAGGCACCGATTTGTAATTAAAAGTTTATCAATGATCTGAACGCGCCTAGCACGCGCAATACCGCATACCTATAATTTGTAAATGTGCGAAGGAGTAAGTAGAATGTCAAGACGCTTTATCCAATGGTACGTACGTGCTAGGCATGCAGAAATTTATTTACAAATTTATGAACACGAAAACACTACCGCTGTATAAGGTACAAAATAAAATATTTTTTTATAAAATATACTGTGGTTATACCGTAGATGAGCATTTGGATTCATAGACTAACTTGAATGTAGATCAAAACCTTTCAAATGTTGAAACATTCTTCCTCCAAGACCTTCAAAAATATTCTATAATTTACTAGAAATCGAGTCTTAAACTCTGTCCCTCTGACTCAACTATACCGTATAATATGAGATGATGGTAACCATGAAGGTGTGGGGAAAGATGTCGGCACAAAGCAAAACATCGTAGCGTCCCCTCACTAAATAGGGTATGGATGAAAACGTCTGGGTACGTGCTCCGCAAATCAAGTGTCTCGAGAGCGGATGGAAAATGTGAGGGCGACAACGAAAAATCGAGACAAGAGCCTCACAATCAAGTAGTAAAGGAAGGGGTGAAGAAAGGTGCATTAATCGGAAATGGGGTACCCTCCGCACCAGCTGAGTTTATAGGCGTGGAGGGCCAATTTGTATTGACCCCTTCAAATGTATGAATCATCAACAACCATTGGTGCGTTAGATGTTTGGAAACGGAAACGTGATGAGGCCAAGAATGATTAGGCAATATTTCTTTGGTAACGTGTTAATGAATTGTGCTGTCAATGGATGTCAAAGCCTTAAGAGTAGGTAGGTTGTATTTATACGGATTGGTTTAAGTTAAATGGCCTTTTTCACACTTGGGCTACAGTACCCATGACACTAACTTCTTGACGACTGTTTGTCATATACATTCAACTTCGGTGTAGACAACGATAATCTTTTATAATGTCATTTATAGCAGGTACGAGTATCTCACGTTCTCTGTCACATGTATCTCACACGTATAACAAGTTATCTACTGTTGATGATGATTTGGACATACATTTTGTTAGTCTTCCATGTTTTAAATCTAAGATACTCGAGTGTTTAAGTCATGGATGATCTTATGTTCTGCTGAGTTAGTGTATGTTTAAGTTACTTTTTCAGAATTATTATCATGATTTTTTACTTATAGTTTTAATTTAAGGATCATTTAAATTTAAAATTTTGAAATATGTGTGCGTGCACCTGTAACGTTACAACACACGGATTTAAACACTACCTACTATTGTTATACTATTTGTGTATGTAACATTGGTGCTCCAAATAAATAAATAAATCTCTGTCACGGGGGTTTACAGCTTCAGCCGTAATAAGTAGACAACAGTTGAAACTTTCACAGAATACCGTGTACAACTGTAGCCTCTACTCTACCACGATAAATAGTAAAACTGAAAAAAAAATATATACATCCACGGGGGTCCCCATACAACAGACCTCGAAAAAAATCATTTTTTTAGGGTTCCGTAGTCCGACAAGGAACCCTTATAGCTTCGCATTGTCCGTCTGTCCGCGGCTTAGCTCAGAGACTTGGTACTAGAAAGCTGTAATTTAGCATACATATTAATCACGCCGACAAATAGGTAAAATAAAATGTCGAAAAATATTTTTTTCGGTGTCCTCCCATACACGTTAATTGGTGATGATTTTTTTTCTCGTCTATCCCATTGTATGGAGTATTGTCGGATAGCTCGTTTAAAAACATTGTGGGTGTGTGAAAATTGTTTTTAGATTTAGGGATCCGTTAGTGAAATATTAAGCTTTAAAGTGTCATATTTGTTATTTATGAATATGTAAAAAAAATCACAGAAGTAGTAAATAAAAACTATCTCAGCTAACTAGGCTTTACAGGTTTAAGAGTACAGGTTGCGCCCAACTTTTAGTCCCCTCTAAACACGACAAAATGTATGGGCCGTTCTTCGGGAGAGCAACTTCCGGGTGGACTAGAAGTTTGGCGCGAGCTGTATGTAGATCAACTTATAAAATGTATTTGGAGAACTAAAAAGGAGAAAATTTGGATTTATATAACTCCTTCCACAGTTACCATCGTCCTATATCGTGCCCGTTTTTAGATGTTATTAGCCATTAATAGTAACAGACAAAAAGCCCTCTTCTAAATCCGCATAACTACGGAACCCTACACTGCGCATGGCCCAACACGCACTTGGCCGGTTTTTATTTAACGTTATTTGTTTTAACTCTCTTAAGGACTCGTAATACATACAAGTTTGAAATTTGGTCACATTGTTGTTCATAAACAAATAATAAAATTAGGGTTTCGTACTCAGATGGTTCTGAATTGTATGAAAGGCGCTACCATTTTAGCGCCTTGTTTTTCATCACCTTAATGTTGCTATAGCGTCTATTATTGTTTGTTTTTATTTGTTATATATGTTTTTAGGGTTCCGTAACCGTATTGTGTGATAGTACGGAACCCTTTGTGTGCGAATCAGACTCGCACTTGGCCAAATTGTTTCATTAATTCCTGTGAATTTTAATACAATGCTTGTGATAGCTATTGGTTTCGTTTCAGTAAATATCGACTTACAGAAAAAAAATGGTTTAATGGCTACAAATAACTAAAATAAGTAAAGAGAACTGAAATAACAGGGAAAACGTAGCTTAGAGTTTGTTTAAAACCTTATTTCTTGGACAGACATACAGTGCAGTCGCGAGAAGCACGCCACATGTTGCTTGTCTAACCAAATTAGCATTTCAAAGCACGGTCAAACTCTCTATTACAGCGGTCGAGCTCGTAGCACATATACTCGTACAGATACTCGCTTTGAAATGCAGGCATTCTATAATACACCCAACCTGTGTAGACTGTACGTGCATTCATTAAAGAGAAACAACACAATATGTAAACTATGCACATCTAACATTGTTCTGACTGACAGTATCATCAAAATGGACTCGAGTAGAACTGTTGATATCGATAACCATTTCTTAGACATTTAAGTTTTGATAACAAGAAAAAGCTGCATAAACTCGAATGGAAATCAACGCTGTATTCTCCAGATAGAAATTCCAGGAGCATCGTATCTTTGACTGCCAAAGTTGTACACGCTGGCTATAAATCTGGCTAAACATACAGGCAGACAGCCAGCGGGGCGAGAACGCTGACTTGGCACCACGCCACCGCACCCTCGCGGTCGAATTATCAGAATACACCCCACTGTGTATCAAGTTTTAGGGATCTTATTCTAGACTCTAATGTCCTGAAGCTTACGACTTTATACAAAACTTTAGCCTGCACTAATTTACTTAGAATAGCTTACTTGACTACAAACTGCGTCTTTTGGTAGACAATATTAAATTTCTCATGTTTTATCTTGAATGGCCAAGGACCCATATTGAGTAAGAATACCCAGACTTACCGGATTCACAGAGGCTGTCAATAAACGACCTGTTGCTTAACCTACGTTAAAATCCTATTGAAGTAAGAACAATATTTGTTTTTTCTTAACAGCGAAGCCGTATAGTTGGCGAAGAAATTCATTGCAAGCTCAGCGAGTTCGCGTCCGCGCTGTCACGACGTCACATCGTATTAGTTGAGGGTTATGCGCGCGCTCTGCTGGAAAATTGAACCTGCGCAGGAGGTTCAGACAGAGTACGCCCCACGAAAGAGGTCCCTCGAATTAAGGCATTTTCACTCATATTCCAACGTAAATAGCACCGCAAGACTTCTTTGATGGCCCGAGCTCTAAATCGGCCGAGCGAGAAATGCTCTCCTGTCGGCAGGCGGTTGCTGTCCACGGCGATGGAGATAGCTTTTGTTGCGTCAGGGATGCGTTTGAACACCCTTCTTGGAAGTGATATTGGATCGCTTATTGGGGCTTAAAAGGTTCATCAAAATCGAACATTAAGGGAAGTTCATTTTCTCGACGGATTATCCTGGACTTATTTGCCATAATCCAGGAGAAATCCTTTTTCATGACTTTAATGTTTACTACACAAGTTCTAGACATGTTTAATTTAGTTAAATTTAAAAAAAAAAAATTATTTCATTTTACAAAGTGTTTTTGCTTCTCCTAACAAGTAGCATTTAAATATTATTATTAGAGTGCATTACAAACCAGAAAAGATAAATTAGAAACAAATGTAAAGACAAGAATTTGAAAAGTAGCATTTTGTGAATTTTTGTTTTCAAATGAAATTCAAAGCATCGATTTTTTTAGTATCAACAAATAAGCATAAAATCAAGGGCGTAAAGCATAGGTTAACTTTTAATATAAAGATTGTAAATAATAATAATGTTTTTTTATCCAGTAAAAAACCTTTTTTTTGCTTCTCCTAAAAAGGAGCAATTTGTGATTTACACCCAATTTACACCATTGAAATTCACAGTATCAAATTAGGTATGTCAGCGGGAAATTGTAAAATCCGATAAGAGTTTATAATTTCACTAAATTAGAGTCAACGAGAGTGTTATTTATAGTCCGAAAAAATTCAATTATGGTAAAGTATTTTTCTGTCTATCAATTGTCCCCATAGTCCTACCATTTCATGTCACATGCATTACTTATTTTATTGTATTATTATTACGCTGGTGCCTACAAGATGAGACAAGAACCTGATAGAGAAAAGTAACTTCTAAAAGTTTGGCCAATTTGTGCTATACTTACGCCAAATGAAATTTTCTGTATTGATATACAAATAGAAATACAACAATCCCCTTCCAATTTCTGAAATTACCTTGAACTCTCTTGGTACATGTTTTAAATTCATATAAGTCAATAAAATATAATAGTATAATCATGTATAATAGAATAATGGTATTTACTGCTCTATCGCATTAGGCTTAAGTTCCTGTACTGATAGTAATAGTTCTTTATAAGAAATAAATAAATCAAAATATGACATACATTGTATAAGTGATGATTATTTTCTTTCAAAACAAACATACTCGTACAATAACAAATTACTAACGCAAGATGATATCGACATTCCTTTCATAAAAGTAACTACATATATCTGACGTAACTAGCCCTTTCAATATACGATGCTCTATTCGCGACATTATGCTCTTGATTAATTGTGATAGAACTCAGCTTGGAGGCTCGCGTATAATTTATATACTATTGTTACTCACAGTAATAAGAATGAAATGGAAAGACATCTCCGTGTCGTTTTGTTATTCATATTACATTACCGTATCTTCCTTATCCAGACGTTTTAAGCGTTGATTATTCAGCGCTATCTCGGTTTACCATCTGGAGACGTTTGTTAGATGCTTTGGGTCGTAAATCGTGAAGACTAAGGTCTTTTTTCGTTTAAAATTCTTTTGAGAATACTGTTATAGTAAAGAGACGTTATTTTGTCACAATGGCGAGCGCCACCCACACGGACGGCAGGCTGCGAGGTCCTGATGCAGTGCTTTAGGGATCGCATAAATTATAGGCCGAGACGATCTTTCGAAAGTCGCATGCGGGTCTTAAAACTCTTTATAGTCACTAGTCTCAAGTAAATTATAAGTTTCAGTGAGCTAAATAGCAGTAACTTAGCTTTTTACAGCTAGTAATAAACGTGAAACATTAACCTGATAGTCATCCGGCGTATCGTAATGTTACCGGTGCTGGGAACAATAGTCATAATTCGGATTAAGAACCGCAGCTAGACGCGCATCGTGAGAAGGTTTGTGACCGAAGCACGCCGCAGACCACAAACCGTAATTTAATACATGATGCGCATTGACATTGAGCTTTGAAACCGCCAATATCGGTTTACAGTCGTCTTGGAACCACTCATTGAGCACGAACAAAGGAGCGAGAATCAAATTGTAAACCTAGAAGATATTGATGAAACATCATATTGGTGGAGGCACGAATTGGCAAGGACCGCCAACGAGAAAGCTCACTTTAGATCGCAAATCCTGAAATAGGACTTTGAAAACGCTGACTACTAAGCTCCAGCGAAAAGCAATAAAAGGCTCTTGTATTTCTCGAGAGCTTTTGCCGTTGCTTAAAGTGAAACCGTTGCCGTTATTATTTAGATCGAGTTAAAATACTTTACTGCTCTAAACTTCTGGCTAGTTAGTTGTAACAAAGCTTAATTTAGATACTAATCTTCACGCTAGAATAACGACAGCGATGAGTCCCGGGACTAATTATGTTATTCACTCATCCTATTATATCATGGGAGAATAAGTTTTTTTACTGGTACGCTCCGTCTGTGGCTTATCACCACTCTCATGGTAAAACCACGCCGCCAAGTGACTGGTCGTTTTCCGGCATGACATCATGAGAAGCCGCACCGGAAGAGTGTTTACAAAGAGTATATTAGCAATCATTCGTTTGTTACCAACTTCCGTAGATTTTCTGAAAGTTAGTGTTATTCATCGACACGATTCTGCAGGCACGATAATGACCAAGCAAAAGAAGAATTAAAGAGTTTAGAATTAAAAAGTGTTCTGAGACAAATATTGACAACCTGATTTTTAGAGGTAGTTTGAAAGAATGTGGTAATTAAAATAGGAAACATGATAAATCCCAATAGTATCGCAACGTTTCTTTAGCTTCATTTGCATATGTAAATAAAATTTAGTTGCACAGACAACGCTAAGTGCTCCGCGTTACTACTAGGTACCGTCTGGGTAGAAGCCAGAGGCGATACTATAATAAATCAACATAGCAAGCTCAATAAGCAATCGAATATTCATGTATGTAACGAGAAGGAGTTATTAACTGTACATCGAAAGCCTCTTTGCTGGGAACTTAATTATGTAAATTCCATCAGAAGCTGAGTCTGTCGTCGCAGCTTAGTACTCGATTTACAACCTACTGCATTGTTTTACACGAGCTTTGAAAAAAATAGAGAACATGATTTGCAGCTTAGTTTCCTGCAAAAACACTGTTGGCTAACCGAATGAAGCTTTTACGCTATTTTTATTCGATTAAAATTGTAGCCGGTTTTGTTTTAATAAAAACATCTTCCTAGTAACTTGACACATTAATATTATGTTATGTTTCTTTGGAAAAAATTACATCATTCGCATATTTTATAGAGTAATCAAATGCAAGTTTTAGTACGTCATAAATTATCACCAATTTACACCGACCTAAACCGGAACGAATTCACACAACCAACAAGACTCGTGGCTGTGACGTGAATTTCAATCACGAGGTCTTTTCTTGGCTCCACCAATTTCGTAAGAACCCCTGTACCTACTTTAACATGCATTTTCAATAGAAAGGGGTTCGCTCGAGTTTTGAAGAGTACCCACCTAAGGTACTTATCTTACCACAAGCCCTCTTCCAAGACTCCTCACCCACAAAGCATTTCCGTTTGCAAACTGTAATATCTACTTCCCGAATTTCCACTGCTCCTTCATCCCGTAGCTCCATAGCTTTGGTATGATACGTACCGGTAATGGTTAACTAAACGACCTCAAACGATATAATCACAATTCTAGTGAAGAAACCTCTTAGATATTGCTTAGATGAAATAATTCACCCAGGGGTAACGTGCGCAAAACAAACGGGTAGAATGGTCAAGAGAACAATGAAAGATCAAAGGGATGTTTTCACGACTTTTGGATAAGGGGAGCATTTTGTATAGTATAAAGATGCTAATGTAATTGAAGTCAAACCTATGGAGGGTTGCAATCCTGTTATCGTTGCAAATTATTAGCATCCTAATGTCTTAAAGTATTAAATTGTCGGAAGTTGGAATATAAACAGTGTTAGATTGTGTTATTATTATCTTAAGTATCTTAAGTTGTTTTTATGATTATGACTCTTATTATGTTTCATGATAATATTCCTAAAATTGTGTATTTCTGATCAGAAATTCTTTGTTTTATACTCCGTAGCAATTTCTAAAATTTTAAAAGAATGTTTCTCCCTAAGAAAAATGGTTTAATTAAAAAATGTTAAGTCCATTGTGGGGCTGCCTTTCAACCTCCAAGAAAAGGGTCTGAATTCCAAACAAGACTAATGAAAGTGTGATACATCTCTTCCAAAAGGAACCTTAGACCGGCAGCGTTATTGTATCCATTCTAATGAACCAGTTTCACAAGTTCCAATAGCCGTGCGTGCTGAACAGCATTGTTTGCGATTCAATAAATAGTCGTATCAAACACCGACAGACTAGACATTGAAAAGGGCAAAATTTACCGCTTGTTTGTCTGGACCAAGACGGTTATTTATTGATCAGGAGTTTGAACGAATCGGTTAAACTTGAGCGCGAATTAATTGCGGTAGCCCCGGACGCTGATCGCCGATACCGGTCCTGCATTTGCATAATGTTTTACAAATTAGAAAAGCTTCTGAGATTCAGTGATATTATGCACACAACCAAGTAACGGATTAACTCTACATACTCTTCCTTTCCCTTCTTAAATACGAATTTTCGATTGTAAGATTTGTGTCGTTCGGAATCACGTTTTTGGGTGATAGTGCAAGTGCCAATAAAAAATGATTGCGCGTTTACTACTGTCTGCAAAAAAGTCAGGAACCCAATTACAATAAGCCACGTCGGATCCATTGAGGCGCAGTATTGAAATGCTTCAATTTGCATAGTTATTATAAACATGAGTCGAATGATTTACATACCGAAAGCCGCGGGACGCAATGGCGGACGCCCGACCCTTCGCTGAATGATGATGGACCAATGTCCAACTTAATTTGACCTCTAACTTGGGTGATGAAATAAATCTACTGGTTCATACTAATTCCAATATTGTATCTGAAATATCAACAGGTAGCTACTGGGATTTATTAAGCTACTTCCGTTGCTAAGACAACCATAAAAGTATGGTAAAATTTTTTCCATTATTTAATATCTGTTTACTTCACACTATGTACTTCCATCATCAATAATCAATAATTTAATGATCGCAGACTATGTAGTTAAACAGCCAATAGAGCGCAAGAAAATATAAAGATAGAGCGCAAGAAAATAAAAACAACACACAAGTTTTGTCAAACGGGATAAAACAGTGCTATATTGTCCCGAAAATTAAATCTTACTACAATTTCTTTTTAGGCTTTCGTACGTGCCAAACGGGACCCTATTACTAAGCTTACGCTGTCTGTCTGTCCGTCTATCACAAGAGTCTACAGCTTCAATCGTTTTAGGTAAAAAGTTGAAATTTTTACAAAATACGTGTTTCTATGGGTTCTATCATAAGATAAGTAACTAGTATTTAAAAAAAAAAATTTGTCCCCGTACAAGAAACCTCGAAAAAGTTGTATTATTGAAATGATATTGGTCTTACCTCTTTCTTAAAGACGTTAATACATACAAGTTTAAAACTTTTTCAGATTGTATAGAACATACTGTTAAACAAAAAATAATAGAAATAAAGGTTCCTGACGCATACGATGCCAAATTTTTTGTGAGGCATGACCATTTTGGCGCCTCGTTTTTTGTAGCCAACATCAAGGATTTGGAAAGTATATTGTTGTTTTTTACCATAATGTCTTTAGGGCTTGTCTCAGTAATTAGATGGTCCAGAAACTGCAACATTTGTAAAAAACCACGCGCTGAGCAAGAATTCATTTTGAGCAGAATATTGTACTTTGTATTTTTAGTAAGAGGGCGTGTGTTATTTTAAATTATATAATAGTCTGTCTGGCAGGGGTCTCTAATTGGTAGTGTAAAAAACTAACAAAAATAACACATGGGCGGTTTTGTGAACGATCATCTAGATAATTGTTCTAATTAAACGTGAGCAACAATGTGAATAATTACAATAACACTATTATTAATTTGCTGCATAACGAGGACATGGGTTCATTTGTTAAATTTGTGTAAGAACTTTTTAATATTTGTATTATTGTTTTAATATTAATGAAGTTTTCATCAAAATTATAGCTAAAATCGTATTTTACTTAAGAAATAATAAATAATAATATCCTAAAAACGAAATAATGAAGACTGTTGAAAAATTTACTATCGAAAACAATGACGACTAGAAATAGTATGTAAACTTAAATAAAAACCGGTCAAGTGCGAGTAGGACTCGCGCCCATTGGGTTCCGCACCATTCAATTAAGTGAATAGACATTTATTATTAGAATAAAAGTTACAAACTTATCGTTACTTACACAATGTATGACACAAAACTGCAAAATTAAGTTGGTCGGGTATTCCTGAATACTACGTAAACTTAAACTATACTAAAATTCGGCGTTTTCAGTACTTTTGTTGAAATTTCAGTTTTTATAGCACATGATACACAGAAAATTACAAACCTCATAACAAAAAATTTCTAAAACTGACATCTATGATAGTCCCTAAAAATCTTCTAAAATTTTCTAGACAATAACACCCACAGAGGGTAACAAAAAAACATTTTTTCAGCTCCTTTTTCGTGTACCGGACCCCTTGAAAAATAGTTAAATGTAATTTTTTATTCAATATTCGGTTTTGAGTACACATTCTATTCAACATATCGACATTTGAAATCTGTAACTCATTCCATCTGCAACTTATGCTGAGATTCAGAATGCATTTTGAGTCCGAACTCAAGAGGAACTCAATCTTACAAACGTCACTCTAGTATGAGATCACGTCACTTTTTGACGTTTGTAAGATTGAGTTCGGACTCAAAATGCACTGTGAATCTCAGCCTTAGAGACCCGTGACACAGGGACAGACATCTGAGCACTTACCTAAGTATACAGGTTAAAAGTGTACAAAATATACGAATCCTTGAAAAAGTAAAATTACACACAATTAGTTAACTTCCAAAGATGCATGGTCAAACTAACACCTGACAGGCACAATCGTGCGATCTTCCACAAAGCCGGGTTGAGTCGACATTCCGACAGTCGAACTGTGCGGGATCGATAGGGATTAGGCCTCGGCTTACTGCACGCGAAGCACAGTATACACACGACATAGATCGACGAAACATTACATGTATTTTGCTTAAATTATTACATTTATTGTGTTAATTAACGAATTCCTTGTGGCGTACGTTGACTTACGTTTTGCTCTTATTCCCAGTCAACTAGCCAAATGTATCTTATAATACTGACTAAACATCTACTTAAAATATGGCTAAGAATTTACCAACACAATAATATACGACGATAACTTAACGCAAAGTACACTCGAAATTACATTTCGACTGTCAGTCGTATAGTTTATGATTGTAAAAGATTCGATAATCATCCAATAATAAATTGAAGATTCATTTACGTGGCATTTAAATTGAAACTCCCACTCGGGCAATAAAGTTTTACTGTCTGCATTTAGAATGATATTAATATCCTTTGTTTATTATCAATTTCATTTGCTTTTTTGGTCAGAAATAACGGAGATGAATCATTGAAAAAATGTATTTCAACATTTTCAATCGTTTTATTTATCATAAATAATCATAATCTATTGTCATTTGTGCCATGTTAGTGGATTTTTGGGCTTCTAAACCCTTTTCCTATCAAGCCATGCTACTGTTCTTTATTTGTACTACGCGGACTGGTCCAGCCTGAATAAACAATGTGACGAGACTGCGCGGCCCTTTTAACGAATCGTCCCTTTGCGACCGCCCTTATTATTTTATTTCTTTTCTCCATACGTTCGTGCAAAGGCAATGTGTGAGTGATTGTCATTTGTGATTCAGCAGATAGGAATATTCATATTTGATGAGGCTTGTACGATACACAGTAATTACAAGGTAATAATACCTGACAATGTTACATTACCTGCTATTGGGTCGTGTTAAGTTGACCGAAAACTGACACTTACCTGTAAAAGAGAAATATAATATTGTTAAAATATAGGTCAACTAGAAGAAATAATAACAGAGTTGTACGGAATGATTACAAACAGAAAGCAGAGATGGAGCATCTTAACCTATTAGGTACACTTGATTGCAAAAATAAAGAATATCGATCCTTAAAAAGTCTTCGATTCAAGGGCATTTCCCTTTGTTTTCTTCGGAACCCTAAAAATTTCCGTCGCGTATCCATTTACAAAATGTCTTGCGTGCCTGGGGGGATCTATTCAAATGCCTTTTACCAAAGATATGCTAACGGCAACATTATCGTCATCTCGCGTTCGAATCTTGAAAATAAGGTCAGTCGAATGGAGGCTGGCAGAGCTTGGGAAAGAAAAATACAGGGAAAATTTTAAGAAGTCTTCCCTCGTAAAAGTTTACTTTGTGTTCGCGGTTTGACGATGCATTACGCTGTAAAAAAACTTACTCTAGAAGAAAAGGAAATATATTTTTTCAGCTTTAATAAAGAATCTGTAGTTTATGTAGTACTAGCCTTTGCCCGCGGCTCCGCCCACGTGTTATTCGGTTTATCGACATGCTTTTTTCCGGGATAAAAAGTAACCTATGTGTTGAGTTAGGGTAAAGGCTATATCCATTCTAAATTTCATCCAACTCCGTTCAGCCGTTTCAGCGTGAAAGAGTAACAAACATACACACAAACTTTCGCATTTATAATATTAGTGTGATTAATAAAGCCGGTTCTGAAGGCTTTAATTTTAGTTTTAGTGCTAGCAAAACAAAAAAAAATATTCCGAACTAGTTTTTTAGTGCTAAACCTTCAGAATAGACTATATTGTTTAGATTTTAAGGCTTATTATCATATAGGACTATGTACCTATAATACAATATACTACAGATATATAATATTATTTATGTTATTGAGATTATTAACGTAATTACTTAATAATAAATATACACGTGTACATTTTTACAAGGCAATTTATGTATATAATGCTGATGAAATTTTCAAAGTGTGATTTTAATCACATGACCTACTTTTGTTGGTAGCCTTTGATAATATTTGGTCGAAAGTTATCCCTTTCAAGGAATCAAGTTCAAAGTCTTCATTAGAAAGTTATATCAGTTGTAAATTTGTCAAAGAGGAGCGCCTCATAGACAAAGCTAATTTAAAAAGTAAATTAAACATGAGTATTTAAAACATTGTTGACTCTACTTTTACGGTCTATTGCAGTAGTATACAAATGAACCCTACAATTTAAGTACATTAATAAATTAAATCACAAAAACTTACTTGCTCTTTCAGATTTAATGTATGTACATATTTCTGCTATGCCAGAATTATTTCTAAAGAACTTAATTATAATAGAATATACAATGAGCTAAGGGGATTATGAGGGATGTACATTAAAATAGAATATGATCAGAAGTAAAACTGAACTACCTACGACCTTGCAGCACCGTACATTAAAAACCTCCCTAGGCTAGGCCGAGATAATAATTTATTTATTAGCACACGTAAAAGTTTTTCCTGATATTTTAAGGTACACTAATACATACGTATGTATACATGGATAGATTCAATAATAAAGTATGTACATATTTATTTCAATTTTGTGTTTTATTTGTCAGACTGCTAAAAAGTTTGATTAAGGTGGTTGCCACGGGTCTTGTTCTCAAACGCAAATTTGATTGTTTTATTATTTTTTTAATTAAAAAACCGGTCAAGTGCGTGTCAGACTCGTATACCTAGGGTTCCGTAATTCGACAGTTTTGGGAACAGTCAGGAAAAAAGTATTTAAAATCTTTCCCTTATCTGTTTATGTTAACTTAAAAAAGAATTGATCTCAAAAGAGAGACACAAATATTTTTATACCGTACTCGAAATAAAACTCGAGGATTAAAAATTACATTTTGTCATTTTACTATCGTGAATTTCTCAACCGTTGTATTTTTCCTGTAATCTTTATATAATCCCAAATCACCATGATTTTTTTTATTTTTTTCGATCCACCTGTTTCAGAGATAAGGGGGGGGGACATGCATTTTTTTGTGGTTTTTAAAAGATTTCTCGAAATTGGTGCCAGTTAATATAGCAAAAGTGGTATATATTTTTATAATCAGCTCTTTAATATCTACAATTTGATACCCATATTGTATCTTTATAAAAAATATTTTTTATTTATTTTACATTTTTTTAATTTCTCATTTGTTATCAACTTTTTTTTTATCGCTATAGTTTTACTGTAATTGGCCAGTTATGGCCTATAATCAGGATGTTTTTCATTTTTTTCGGTCCACCATTTTCGGAAATAAGGGGGGGAGACATGCATTTTTTTGTTGTTTTTCAAAGATTTCTCGAAATTGGTGAAATTAAATATAGTAAAAGTATATATTTTTATAATCAGCTTTTTAATATCTACAATTTGATACCCATATTGCATTTTAAGGATATTATTTTCTCACTTTTGCATTGGAAATATTTTTAAATATCTAATTTTTTTTTACACCATATTGTTTATGCAAGGGAATGCTATTTTAGTAGCAAATTTCAAATCTTTACCTTTAACGGTGCCAAAGTTACGAGGCTGTGACATACGGACGGACGGACAACGGAGTCTCACCATAAAGGTTCCTGTTACCTTTCAGGTACTACGGAACCCTAAAAAAGATCGTGTTTTTTTTTTTTATTGGTTGTGGTCTATTAGCGATACTCTATCACCTCTTGAATTAGCATTTTGATTATTAGGACCTTATATAGTTATTCAGAAACTGGAATAAACAAATGAAATTTATTATACTACCTATACATATATACGAATAGGAGAAAGTAAAAGGGTAGAAATACATAAGTTTTAATACACTTTTTGTAATATCTTGACCTTATTACTATTCTAGAAGCTACAGCCACTGCAGGACTGTTTCTTCAAGTCGGAATACAAATGAGCAGAATCTGCAGTTTTAATTTACATTTATACTTTTTTCGCGATTATTTTTGTAATGTATTTCTTCGGTGTACCTGTGAGCTATCGACCTATGTTACACTGCTGAATTTCTGCCATTTAAAGGGCTGGTTTTGCCAGGCTTGGTAAAGCGTTGAAGCATTATGCAGGTGTTATGTTATTTTGAACAATTTCAGGTAAGTATTTTTTAAATATTTTATTCTGTTTTATATAGGTTTTATAATTTATTTTGTGTAGTTTTTAAGTAATTTATAATATTATTAATATTTGAATAAAGTTATTGAAGGGATAGACAATCTGACATTTTATTAATTTTTTAAAAACCCAGACTTGCAATTTATTAATTTTTTAATAAGCAGCTATTACTGGGGATTTAAATTTAGATCTAATCTATGTATATCTACACTAACAATGAAGTTGTAAGAAATTCATGTCTGTACATTTAATATGTTCGCGTTTTAAATGAAATGGGTTATTTATTACTTAATAGACTTATTAGTATTGTACTGAGGCCAAAACCATAATTTAAAGAATTTTTGTCTGTCTGACTGTCTATATAGTCTGTATGTATGTTCCGCTTCCGATGGTGCTTTTCTTTTCATTATCATCATAGTAATGCTCGTCAACACGTAGGCTATAAGGGGTGTTCTTAAAATAACGTCCAAGTCGTAAACGGGGCAAAGATTGAATAAACGCTTTTAACTCGAGAACTACTAAATGGATTTGGATACGGTTTTTTTGTTGTCATCGTAATGACCCTGGTCAACACATAGATTACAAGGGATGTTCATAAAATAGCGCCCAAGCCGAAAACGGGGCAAAGAATGAATAAACGCGGGCGGAGCCGCGGTCAAAGGCTAGTGTTAAAAATAAAACTATTAATAACGAAATATAATATTAAACTTGTTACTTATTACTTGTTATTGTGACACCAAAGTTTACTTAGATTTTTAAAATCATAAATGATTTCGGTAAAAAGTGACCTATAGCTACGAGTAAAATAACAAAAAACTAAACATATTTTTTGCTGCAGGGTGATATACCTGTTTCCCTGTTACCGTAAATATTCTTACCATTCTTCTCTCATGAGCTGACTCATTGACCAGAATTCCTTTTTCCTGTGACGTGACCAATAAAGTGACTGACTCATGCCACGGCAAAGGAGAAAATATCGGCGTTTTACAGCTAGGCCGGAATATTCCCGGATAGAGTATGAGAACAATGCATTCCAGCGTTTGTTACGTCGAGGGTGACAAAAAACCGAAACAAGAGAGAATTGTTTGCAACATCCCGCTAAATTAAACAGAGGAACAAACTTTGTTTTATTTTTATTTTTTTACGCTTCTACTCGAACTATGGTGCTAGATAATGTTTTATTTTTTGTCTCTTTCAAGCAGTAAAGTAATTAAGTATAGTTTCGAGAATATACGATACGAACATGTATATATTACTAGATTTTGCCCGCGGTTTCGCTCGCATGGAAGTATCTTTCCTAAAAAATTAATTAGTTAACAATTATCGACAGTTTTCGGCATGGCCGTTATTTTATGAAAACCGCATCTAAATCCGTTGAGCGGTTTTCAAGTTAAACTGGAACATACATACATACACACATATAGACAAAAATTCTAAAAAACAAAGTTTCGATCTCAGTACAATACTATTACCCATTTCATTTAAAATTTCGCAAAAATATTTAATGTAATTTTATGTATAGATATAGATAACTACCCACTTTTAGCTGAGAAGCACCCAGATCGGTTGTCACATTGAGGGCGTATGTATGTATGTGTGAATAGCCTAAGTTACGCAGATGACATGGTGCTTCTCTGCCCCTCGATTAACAGCCTTCGTAAACTTTTATCTGTGAGTGAAAAGTATGCAATTTCACATGGAATGAGATAAAACGTACAGAAAACTGAAATTTTAATCTTCAGGTCCGGTAAAGGTCCGGAGAGGGTACCCTCTGCATTTTTGTATGGTGCGCCAGTCCGGATGGTGCAACAGTTCCGATACCTAGGTCCCATTCTGACGGAGAACCTTTGCGATGACTGTGATCTCGAACGTGAGCGTAGGGCGAATCGGTATAGAAAAAGCAATGAAGATTTTTCCTTGGTTTTGTGTACTTTCCTTATAATTTGATTTGTTCAGTTCAACAACGACAGAGAAATAAACAGCGTATTGTTGTTGCATGTCCGTAATCGTGCAACACTGAGTAAATATTTTCGTCGCGTGTTGATATTGGCCGGATCAAAAACAAACAACTCGATTTATTAACCCGGATTAGAAGGCACGGAAAATTTGAAGATGAAAACAATTTACCTATTTAATTAACCTTACGAACATTAATTAAATCGTAGGATTCTTAACTTCTAACAAGGTGGACTCGTTGAAACTTATTTTTTTATTTCTTTAATATCTCTGCCAAAAGTTTCTAGACATTGTAATGAAAATCAACAAACTGAAATTGATAATTAACTAACTTTTCGTACTCCACGCAAACAATTCTATTGGCAGTTGGTTGAAGACCTTAATTTGTTTCCAATGAGTGCAAACTCCCATTATCAGGATAGCATAATGTCCCAGCAAAGTGTGAACGTAGTCGGACAGCGGACAGCGGTTCGATTAACATTCCTCGGTATATGACCGCCCCGGGACCTAACCAATCTGTACGGTCCGCTTACTTAATTGTTTGCGGACATGATTTTATCGGAAAATTACAAGGACCCTCCAGATCGTGCTTCGCAAAAAGTCGTGGCAATTTCAAGACCTTTCTCATGCTTTCTAAATGCCAAAACGTCTCAATTATCGTGATTAAGACCCTCTTGAGGAAAATCAGTTTTAGGACGAAAGGGGTTTCAATTTAGACTGAAGAAGTTCAAAGGTAAGATCATTTTAAACTTCAGCTGACATTATTTAAAGCATTTGCGTCGTCGCAAAGCAATATAGTTTCCATAATCCACTACATAGCAGCAAAACAAAACTCATTACTCTCTACCCTCACCTATTTGCGGCGCTGTACACCGTTCCAAAGTAGTTTACCTGGCACGGTTTTGTCGAGTTGCTTGGCTTAGGAGATTAGGGAGTAGGGCAACTTGTTCGGTTTATTGTACATGTAAGCCAGCTTCGTAAAGCCATGGAATAGTGTTAAGAGCAGTATAGTGGCCACAAAACTGTGTAAGCACATTTACGACAAAAACATTAAAAACTCATTTGTAACAAAGATGAATTTAGCCGATTTGATGAAAATCGAATTAATATGTTGATGGATCATGAGCATATTGTACTTTGTGAAAGGTGGAAATGATTTTAATCAGGATTCTGATGCTGATCACGCGGTGTTAGGTTTGAAGAACTACGGGGGCACATAAAAATATGTTTCGTGGATCGTGATACTGAATTCCCAGTATAAATGCGACTGGGACAATAAAAGTCACTCTATGTAAAAGATAAATATTTTGTCGAGCAGACAGCAACAACTGACCATGTTGGAACCCTTTTCCTACGAGATCACATTACATGTTGGTTTACACTATGAATTTTAATCTGTGGCGCGAAGTTTCCATGGCCAGTGGATTTTTAATTATGCTATTAAATGGCTTACCTTAGTATGCGTGCTCCACTCATTATGTAGTTTATCGCAGTTTGAGGGCGCGCTTGCCCATAATTTATAGGTGACTTTAAAACTATTGTGCTTGGGACAGAGATATATTCTCTATTTCTCTCTGAGACTAAAGCTTCGTTGAGCTCGGATAAGAAAATGCACAACAAAAGGAATTAGGCAACAGCTTCTAAAATTGAAAACAGCAGATGATTTATTACTGTCTTATGTTTTATCAGTTTTTTGATTAGGATTTCAAATTGGTATTGTATGGTTTAGTCTTATCTACACATTTTTGTCAGAATTAATTGAAAATCTCAGTTGCTAATACTTGTTTAAATCGATTTGTATATTTTATCAGCTTATCTATTATAACTTGAGTGTCAAAAGAAACAAGAATAAAATAAATACATAATATAGCCGATTCTGAAGCCCTAATTTTTGTATTAATGTTGTCAGAACAAAATTTTCTTAATAAACCCCTTGCAGAGGTTTATACAATTATTTTAAAGTGTAGGTGGGCATAATAAAAGGCGACTTTAATTTATGCAGCCAAATTTTTACTGAAGACTCGGTAAGTGCTCAGTAACAAGGTTCAATGACCTTTCTTGTGGAATTCGTAAATTATTCTTTTCGCGTTCCTTACAAACGCAAGCGCAGCCTCGAGTATGCCCGAGTCAATTACTATGGGACGTCACGACAATATTTTATTTTGCAAAATTAGCAAAAAGTGTTATCGATACGTGTTACTGATTACTTACCAGGACTCCAGTATGAGTTTAGCTGGATAAATAAAAGTCAGCCTATAATAATATAAAAGCCATTTATTTAAACAAGGTTACGCATTATTAGTCATACTCACCTGTGCAGGATCTTATACCAACACTTTGCACAATAAGCTTAGTTAAATTTAATGCACCTACGTGAACGCAGCTTCGAATTAAACTTTAAACTTTTTAAAAATAATTATTTGGACGTGCTTTTCCCGTCATATGTCGACCAATGTACCAGCTGCGTTGAAAACACCTGCCGTTGTTTTATTCGCTCTTTATTGCGAAACTTAATACGGAAAGTTAATTTAAATTTCTTGTCTTTTTTTCAGGCAACCTGAGACCGTATGGGTCTGTTGTCGCAAATACGACAGATGAGCCACTTACCTCACGGTCTATTGAATTTTTGCAGGCTTGGAGACTCAGATAGACAGTTCAAAGGATATTCTAAAAGACAAATACTCTTTGTTTATGCTGAGTTTGTCGTTCAAAACGAGCATTTAAACTGATCACACAATAAAAAAAGAAGACTTTTGTACAGCTTTCTCTAATTTAATGTAGTTTTTACTATTACTTGCCAATAAATAATTATAATGATGTACTAAACTCATGTCGCAAAATCACAGTTCAAATTCGCCTTGGCTATTTTTCGCCGTAGTGGATTTACAAATCCCAGTAACAACTTTCAGGAGGGGAAATGGGAGAAAAAGAAAACTTTCATTTATGCGCCGTCTCACGGATTCAATATCGACGTGGCTTGAATGAGCTAGGGGTAGAAAATCGTTAATCATCCCTTTGTTGAATTTTTGTTAGGCCTAACTCGTTGCTCGCTTGTTTGGCCTCCTATTTTTCTTCGTGAGTGGCAAGAGTGGGCAGAGCTAACCCTGGTTCACTGTTTGACGAATTGTTTCCACACAAAAACAAGGAGAGCGACGTTTTTTAACCCACTTTGCATAATGCTTACGTATTAATGTGTCGCATGTCACAGGGCCGCTGGGGCTCATTAGTCAGATTTGTTTAAAGATTACACAATCATGGAACTTATGTGCCTTTGTTGAACTGAAATCCAGTTAATATACGATTAAATTTGGATTTAAAGTCACTAATTACATACTTAAATCGTAGTTGTGTAAATGTAACTTTATTTATGTATTAATTTAAAGTGTTCAGTTAGGGCTCTTTATCTTCATGATATCTTTCATCAATTTCTGACACTAACCAAACATCCACCTACCAAAATGGTCGGTGGTTATCAGCTTTCCCTCAGTTTATCCAGCGCATTGTTAATTCGAAATCAGTGCTGGATAAATAGTACACCGACGACGCTGCCGATAAAAGGGGTTCTATGGGATTATTACCATTTAGACGTATTGTATAAATGAAAGATGTAAAGTGATTAATAACTTAATGTTGTGCATTTCTAATTAATCAAAAGCATATTAAACGAACAATAAGACAAACAATTAATGACTGTTCTTTCCAACTACTGTTGCGGAGTTGAGAGTCCAAATTTTTTTTACAGACAAGTACTACGAAGGTTCAGAATTGCGAATGAATTTTTGACGGAAGTGAATACTTTCGGAGAAATAATTTTTTAAAGTTTGTAATTTTTTCAACCAAAATTTCGTAAATTCCCAAATGGACTTGTCCAAATGGACTTTACAGGCCATAAATCCAGTATTTAAAAAAATTCGTGAATTATTTGAAAGTTCTTTTACTTAAGTTGAACTTAGATTAGAAAAATTACATGTCATAATTTGGTTGAACAGAAACTAATCAGCCATTTTGTTTTTTTCATGACACAATACGATCTACCTCTGTCTTAACTTAAAACCGACTTTTGTACTGATACGTTAAAACTGTTCAAAAACAGACTTAGTGCACCCCTACTCTATACAGTCTTGTGCTACTACCCCTAGAGTGGCGACCAGCAAGCCGAAGCTGCGGAGGTGAGTATGGGTGCTTGCGCTTTGTTACCCAAGGCCGAAGGGGCTGCACTTCCCGTAGCGTCGGAGCCGATGCAGAAGTGAATTTGTGTCAAAAAAGTGACTTGTATTGTCCCAATTTGCGCATGCTAACCTCAAAATTTCTTTTTTTTTTCAAAATGGGGGGTGTCCTTACTTCCCCCCCATATGAGGGAGGTACTACCCCTCCCCCCTCCCTCTCCTCAATTCCGCGGCAGTAGAATTGGAAAGTCCTTCTCAATTAATTAAGAAATCATCTATATCTTGACTGAAAACATAAAATATTAAATGAAGTATAACAAAAAACCCAAAGATATTATATAATTTAGGTATCTAAACCAAACAGTCGACATTGATGTTAAATTGCAATCTGACAAACATCAAGCGCAAACCTCCATACAGACACAAAGACATTGAATGTATGAAATGTTTATAATAAGCGCCGCCTTGTACACAGTGATTGTTAATTTATCATAATGAAGTTTAGTTTAATACTTTTCGTGCAAATGTACAAAAGTTGAATAAGTAGAACAAATAAACAAACCCTTAAAAACGTAAATTTAACGTTTTTTTTACCAAAAGTGTAGCTGAATTTTATTGTATTAGATGATAATTAAAAAAAAATCACATCAAAAATGTTATCCAGAATAATTTTAAGCAATAATATACCTACTTGAAAATGATGACACACATTTCCAATTTTGAGCCGGCGACGATTGCTTTCGCAAGTTTTATTTTACGTTTTGTCACCCCCACAACTGAGTTGCTGCGCTCATGACGGTGGTCATGAGTTATGAGGTTCAATCCCGATGTCCATTGCGCAACAAACTGTGTGGCCGAGCACCAGTTAGACGCAACTGTGTCAACATTGTCGAGATAATTCGAATACTCAATGAGAAATGTGTTTTCTTATCTACGAGTTTGCAATGACTGTATCGCATTTGATTGACTTTTCGAATTGGTTATTCGGTACAATTCGAGTGGAATAACACATTGAGCGGATAGCTGAACATTGGAATAAATCATTATAGGAGATATGTACGTGTAAATCGCCGGGCAGTCAAATTTGATTTAAAGCAGGGACTGATTAATAAGGGTACGTACCCTGAAATTTCGGTATGATGTCATAGTGCCGTCTTTTACGATACCTTCGCGTTTGCAGCGCAAGAAAGAGTTAAAGACTTTTACAAATTGACAAAATGACCACAAGAGTGGTCGACATTGTAATTTGACAACAAATCTGAGAAAATTACTGAGTAAACTAAACCTTATTCCTCATACACGGTACGAGTAAGATTCTTGTAGTTTTAACAGAAATACGATATGCCGAGGCAGATCTTGATATGCCCAATAGGCATGATGACTAAAAAAATGTTATTAGTCCCTCAGTTAGTGTAGAATATAAAATATTTCTGAACGATGGCAACTCTGTCATCGCTCTCTCGCTCTCTCGCTCTCTCTCTTGCATCTCCGCCATCTTACAATTACGTTGTGCGTTCTACAAAATAAATCAATAAAATATCTATCATGTGCTTTTATTGTACATGAAGTGGTGCCGAAACCCGAATCTAATAGTACATAAGGACATTTTGATTTCAATCCAATATGGCAGAACAAGAAACAGCGAAGCAGATCAAGCGTCTCAAGGCCCAGATATCCCAATTTAAGGGCCAAATAACTCGGGCCTACACCTTCATAGCAGAACAAAGAGGACAGGTGCTACTAGACGTTGAAGCCATAAAACTACGTGTGGAATCCTTGCTGAAATCATTGCATGTCCACAGGGAGGTACAGTTAGATCTACAGTTGCTGCAAAATTGTGCAAATGATTCTGATTTTGAAGAAGATGAGATTGAGGACAAATGTTTGAAGGCGATCTCGGAGCTAAGAAAAGTCATGACTCCTCCTTCAACACCATCCTCTCATGATCCTGGGAAAACATCACCACCAGCTGACAGATCAAAGAGCAACCTTCCTCATCTGGAAATACCAACCTTTGACGGAAAGGATATTATTCAATATAAGACATTCAACGACATGTTTACTGCAGTCATTGACAGAGACTCAAACATTACGCCGATTGAGAAGCTGTTTTATCTGCGCAAATACTTGAAGGGAGAAGCTCTGGCAGCAATAGAAGAACTGCCATTAGTTAGTGAGTCTTATCCACTAGCTTTAAGTAATCTTAAGAAAAGGTATGACAACAAATGTATTCTGATCACACACCATGTACATTTTTTATTGGATCTTCCGCCAATCTCAAAGGGGACCTCTGGGAATTTAAGACAGCTGGTTTCTCAAGCTCGCCAACAACTAGGAGCGCTAGAAGGCTTAGGGCAACCAGTAACACACTGGGACATGGTAATTGTGCCCATTTTGATTAAGAAATTAGATGCTTACTCCTGTCGGGCCTATTATGCTGATAGAGATCAAACAACCCTACCCACACTCAAAGACTTTTTTGAGTTTTTGGAACGAAGGGCTGTGAGCTTCGAGGAGAGTGGACATGCTGAAGGTAAGAGCTATCAAATCTTTAAAAATAGAGTTAGCAACTTAGCGAGTACTAGTGTTTCTAAAGAACCTCAAGCCGTGTGTAAATTTTGTCAGACACCAGGTCATAAGTTATTTCAGTGCAAAAAATTTAAAATGCTGAGCTTTAATGACAAATCAAGTTTTGTGGGCCAAGAAAGTTTGTGTAGGATTTGTTTGAACTCACATGAAAATAAATGTCGTTTCCATTTTAAGTGTTCTTTCTGCAAAAGCAAGGAACATCATTCTTTGTTACATACAGAGCAAAATAATGTCACTACTTTGCAAAACAACGTCACTACCAAAAATATGGTCTTATTGCCTACAATAAAATTGAAAATTCAGGCTAAGGATGGCTCATATGTGGTTGCAAAAGGAATTGTTGACAGCGGTAGCCAAACTTCTTTTGCTACTAGTGACTTGGTTAAAAAGTTAGGTCTTGCAACGTTTAGGCATAGTCTTAAAATATCTGCTTTGGGTTCAAGTGAAAAATCCATAAGCCAAGCTATCAATTTAAATTTGCATTCTTTGCATAACGATTATAAGTGCAACACAATGTTTTCTGTAGTAGACAAAATAACTTCATTTCTGCCACAGACAAAATTCAATTTAAATAATGTTGCCATACCAGACACTATACAATTAGCCGATGACGAATTTAATATTCCTAGTGAGATTTCCTTCTTACTTTCTGCAGACATTTTCTTTAAGATTTTGCTGCCAAATAAAATAGAATTGAAGGAAGGCAATTTAGTCTTGCTTGCGACAAAATTCGGTTATGTAGTGGCTGGCAATTTGCATTGGGACTGTGTTTCCTTGTGTAATCAAAATAAAATTAATGATAGTGTTGTTTTGCATGCTACGATTATAGATAATGTAGACCACCTCCTGCAAAAGTTTTGGGAAGAACAACACACTCCCGAAATAAATAAGGAGGTCATATTAAAAGCTGATATCTGCGAAACCGAGTTTTCCACCTCGGTACAGTTAATTAATAATCGGTTTCAGGTGAAGTTGCCGCTCAAAATGCCAATCGATGATTTAAAATTGGGGGACTCATTTTCTTTAGCATTGCAGAGACTGAACAGTTTATCTAAACGATTCAAAAAGGATAATGATTTAAAAATTGCTTATTCCAAATTTATTAAGGAATATTTGGACTTAGGTCATGCCAAGATTATTGATTTATCTGCAATCAAAAAACCGATAGAAGAAAATTACTTCATGCCTCATCATCCAGTAATTAGAGAAGAAAGCAAGACTACTAAGCTTCGTGTCGTTTTTGATGCTAGTGCCCAAGCTGACTTAAAGACAAACAGCCTCAATACTGTGCTTCATAATGGCCCTGTAGTACAAAAGAGTCTTTTTGACATCTTGGTTTTATTTCGAAAGTATGAATTTATTGCCTTAGCTGATGTGCGTCAAATGTACAGGCAAATTCTTATAGATCCAACTCAAACTCACTTGCAAAATATACTATGGAGAGAAAATATTGATGATCCTTTAACATGCTTACAGCTGCAGACTGTGACCTATGGGGTAAGAAGTTCCAGCTTCCTTGCGACTCGATGTCTGGTGGAGCTCGCATCAAGGTATGGTAAACAGTACCCACTGGCTGCGAAGGTGCTTATGAACAACACATATGTGGACGACTGCATTTTTGGTGCTGACAATCCTGATATGCTGAAGCAGGTATGTGACCAATTGATTAAACTATTGAGCTTAGGAAGTTTTGACCTCCACAAATGGAGTTCTAACAATCAAAATGTTTTATCTGACATTCCCAACGAAAAGCATTGTTTTGGTAAAGACCATGATTTTTGTCAAGAAGGGTTAGAATTAAAAGCATTAGGTTTATCATTAGATATTGCTAATGATAATTTAAAAATTAATAAACCAAAAGGGGACATTCCTAAGGAATGGACGAAGCGAACTGTCTTGAGTTGTATTGGGACTTTTTTTGACCCGTTGGGATTGGCTGGTCCTATAGTTACTAAGGCCAAAGAATTCATGCAAAAGGTGTGGTTGGAAAAACTAGAATGGGACAGCCCACTTACTGATAAATTGTTACTTTCTTGGAATGAATTTTTCTGTGACTTAATGAACATGGAGTCCATATTGATAAAACGTAATTTAAGAATATGTAACGCCGATTATGTAGATATGATTGGTTACTGTGATGCCTCGAATATAGGGTATGGCTGCTGTATTTACCTTAGAGTTGTTCACAAAAATGAAATACAGGTATCATTAATTTGTAGCAAATCAAGAATAGCTCCGATCAATTCAAAGTTAACTATACCACGATTAGAACTTAATGGGGCGGTTTTGTTGGCCAAGTTGTATAGCAAAGTAAGTTCTGTATTTCATGACTTGAAATTGAGGCATAGATATTTGTTTACTGATTCACAAATTGTGCTTTGTTGGCTCAAATCTGTAAAGACTCCTACTTATGTTCTAAACCGAGTAAATATAATTAATACATTAACCAATGATTGTAGTTGGCATCATGTAAGCGGGATAAATAACCCAGCAGATTGTCTGTCACGGGGTTTAAAACCCACTCAGCTAGCATCTCACCCCACTTGGTGGCGAGGTTCACCAGAATTGTATAATTTAAATTACATTCCAAATAATGACAATATTAATGATATCAGTCTAGTAGAGTCAGAATGTAAGGAGTACATTTCAAGTATAAACTGTAACATTAATGAGGAGTTGTTTCCTTTTTCAAAGTTTTCATCAATTTTGAAATTACAACGCGTTTTTGCGTATATGTTAAGATTTATAAAAAATTGTAGAAGCCCTAAAGACGAACGAAACTTTAAAAACTTATCTGTGGCTGAGATGAAGGACTCAATGTCATGCATAATTAAAAATGTTCAAGCATTACATTTCGCTAACGAAATAAATTGTATAAATAAAAATAAGAATATAAATAGTAATCTTAAGAAAATTAATCCTTTCATTGATCAATTGGGTGTTATGCGTGTGGGAGGAAGACTCGAGAATGCAAATATACCATACAATCAAAAGTGCCCAATAGTTTTGCCAAAAAAATGTCATACAACTGCTCTTATTATTCGAAATGAGCACATTTCTTTATTGCATGCTGGATTAAAATTAACGTTGTCAAGTTTAATTCAAAAATATTACATTGTCTCTGCTGTTAAAGAAATAAAAAAGGTATTACATAGATGTACTAAATTTAGAGCTGAACAGGGGCATCAATTAATGGCGTCTCTTCCTCACACGCGTGTAACACAAGATAAGGTGTTTAATAAAGTCGCAGTTGACTACTGTGGCCCGTTCCAAATAAAACAGTCGACATTGAGAAGATCATACATAAGTAAAGGCTATGTGTCAGTTTTTGTATGTTTTGTCACCAAGTGCATACACCTCGAGCTAGTATCTGATTTGACAACTGACTGTTTTCTAGCAGCATTGAAGAGATTTTGTTCTAGGCGTGGAATTCCAGGCATGATAAGTTGTGATAATGCCTCTACCTTTAAAGGTGCCAACAATCAGTTGCGAGAATTGTTTTTGTTAAATTGCTCAAAGCAACATAAAGATGTTATAACAAATTATTGTACTTTAAAGGGTATAGATTTTAAGTTTATTCCAATGTACTCCCCGACCTTTGGAGGTCTTCACGAATCAGCTGTTAAGTCGTTTAAGTATCATTTCAAAAGAGTAGTGGGGAAAACATTGTTAACATATGAACAATTTTGTACTGTGATGATTCAAATTGAGGGAATCCTTAATTCGAGGCCATTAACTCCTCTATCACAGGACATAAACGATTTTTCTTTTTTGTCTCCAGCTCATTTTTTGATTGGAGCACCATTAAATGCAATCCCCGAGCCAGACTTGACTTCAAAGAATGTAAGTGTATTGAAATTTTGGAAAAAGTGTACCAAAATACAGCAAGATTTCTGGAAGGTATGGCACAAAAGTTACTTGTCACAGTTGTTAGAACGCTCTAAATGGCAACAGTCTGTGCCTAACATTCAAATTGGTACATTAGTATTATTAGTAAGTGAAAATAACTTGTTGTCGCCATTACAATGGCCTTTAGCTAGAGTTACAAATGTGTTTCATGGTCCAGACGGTAAAGTCAGAGTTGTTGAAGTCAAGACTGGGTCAGGATTTCACAGAAGGGCTATTAATAAGGTGGCCATTTTGCCCATTTATGATTAATTTGTAATTTTTGTTGTAAGGCTTGTGTCAGTGTAGAACTTTGAACACTTGATAAGTAATGTAAAGTGCAATATTTATATGATAATAGCATGTAAGTTAGTAGAATTTGTATAATCACTGTATACTGTTCCGTCAGTTATAAAATGTTTGTATTTAGTTGTGCTTTTAGAACTGGTGCAGCATTTAAAGTAACTTTGAAATATATTTGTTCAGTTTTATGCAATGCTGCCCCCCCCCCCCCCAATTTATGTAGAATATAAAATATTTCTGAACGATGGCAACTCTGTCATCGCTCTCTCGCTCTCTCGCTCTCTCTCTTGCATCTCCGCCATCTTACAATTACGTTGTGCGTTCTACAAAATAAATCAATAAAATATCTATCATGTGCTTTTATTGTACAGTTAGATTATCGGGAAATATTGGACACATATTTTTTCTTTTTTCAATTAAACAAACAATGATGAAGATATAGCCCGCTGAAGTTCCGCGTTACGTCACATCTAGGTACAATTTTACTTAGAAGTGACGTCATCTTCCCCCGCTCCCAAACTTTGACGCGCTTTATCTCTGTCATTTTTTGTTTGATTGACAAAATAAAAAATACGTATCCAATATTTTTTGATAATCTAAATGACGGACTTAATAGAATAAGAATTTGTTTACCCTGTGTACAAGCCTATTCTACGATCTGCCGACGACATATATTATTACATATCGTTGCAGTATGGGAAAGCACATGTGTAAATTCGCATGTTTTCTTTGAGATTTGAATAGCTCAGTTGGTAGAGCAATCGCCCGGTTAGCGAGAGGTCCCGGGTTCTTTTCTATAGTGCAACGATATAATTATTAAATTGTTATCCCCTTGCGATGGATAAATCAAATCGCAACGTGTTTAAAATATAGAAATATATTTCTATCATAGTTTTTGTTGCGTAAGTAACTCTTAGGTAATTTTGGATAATATTTGTTTTATTTTGAATAAAGTAACAACAGATAAAATACATGAAGCTTAAAATGTATTTTCGACTATAGGTATTATGCGTATCATACATATATTTGGATAAGTATTTGGACCACTCGTATAGGAGAAGTAGGCCTTCAAAGACAGGACAAAGGAAATTTGATAAATTGAGGGTAATTATTACGGCCTATACACTGATGAAAAACATATCGTTAAATATTCCACGTAGGTAAACATAAAAATTCTAAAACATGGTTTCATTGTAACGGTTTGCCAGAAAGAACAGCTTTAATTTAAAGCAACACAGACTCAGAAAGAAAATGAAAGAACTCCCATCTAAAAACAACAAATCATCCGCATGATAACCCGTCTCCGTATAGCGATTCATAGCTTCTTACAAAGGAAGGCAATTATAATAATTCCACTACTCCGAAGGGCGAGACACATTTAGATACTGATTAGGTACTTAGCCCTAAGGTAGAGTGTAAGTGATACGGTGGGGTCAATGCACTTATCAACGTCACTTCAAAGCCAATGCACCGCCGCCGGCTGCATGTTGGGACTCTAGTAAATAGTTGGATCTGTTTTGTTGGGAAAAGCGGATTAAAATTTATTTAACCTGTTTGGATAAAATAAAATAGCAAAATGTTTTATTCTGCAGATTAACAGAAAGTTGGATGGATATTTAATCCATTATTATTTACTATAAATCTAGGAAAACGAATATAAATCTAATATGTTAATTTCAATTTCGAAAACATATTTTGATATGAAACCACATCTAAGTACCTGATATAATGTAGAACATAGTACCTTTTATATTCGTTTGATCATTGTATAGCCGCATGTTTGTTGGCGAGTAATATTTTTGCCAAAAAATGTTGTAATATAAATAATACTGCGGAAACAGCTTCTATATTACAACAGTAGCAGCAGTAATTCAAATCCATAACTGAGTTACTAAAACTTTGTTGGTAAAAATAAAGCTTTACCGATGAAAATTGTGTTTTCTTTCTTTTAGGTCAGGGTTTATTTTCGAAGTAGAAGTTTCTTAAACGGTAACATCGTATACACGCGATTTGGATATAAAACTGCCACTAAACTAGGCACACCTCAGGAACTTAGGAAGATATTTCTAATAGAGGAACTTGTCAGCTTGTCACCTAAGAAAACTTCTTATTTGTAGGTAAACTTTGTAACAGCAGTACACTTTCGTTACTATGTATTTTGATTACCTATAATGTATAGGAAATCTTTAAGGCATACTGTACTACCACTATACTGTGTACTTTTGATTTTGCCCTTCTTCAGTAAGTCGAAAATTCGGTTAGTTAGCATACGTCCTTCTACAGCGGTTCGGTCAAGCTTTACACTTATACCTCCCACAATTTTCTTTAGTCACTCTACTTTCATTCAGCCTGCCATTCAACATTCCATTTTCTATTCTAGTCACTACATCTTCTTTCAGATCTCAACGATTCCTAGGGTCGATATTTTTGCTCTATCTACATACTCCGTAAGGAACGTTTTTCTACTGCATTCACTCTACTTTGATGCTTTATATTGCCAAACCCAACATTTACTGCCATACATGAGGGTAGGAGCCAAGACTCTGTTATGAATCCCCAATCGTCCCAGTCACACTTTAGCTGTCCATAAAGGGTGCAAGGCTTAGTTATCTTTATTTCCCGCATTCCCTGTTCTTTAGATGTCACCGTCACACTTTCCATCGCGCATAAGTAGAAAACTCAGATAGAAACTAATTTGTAAGCTTGTTATACTTCCTCGTCTATTCGCTTTCAGTCTACGCTTTATGCATCTTTTGTACCATTACCTTTTTTGTTACCATCTCTTGCAGCTTATGCGTCGATATAGCAAGGAGAACTTGGTCCTTAAAATTAGGGTGAGTGTGTATCAGAACGAAATAGATTTTACAGATAAGACTCACTTTGATTTTAACGTAAAAGTAAGCCTCAAACCTCGCGAGAATGTTGCATGCGCCGGAGCACCCCACGGTGCCTGCTTACTTTGAAGTTTGCCCGAATCAACATGTTTTTCTCGAAAATATATATTTATATAAGGTTTATTTATATAAGGTCTTTATATATTAATATAAGGTCCTACAATAATAAGTGAAAATAATTCTAGGGTAAATCATGTATCATTAACTGATCAAATTCCAGAACAAGAAAACATTTTTTGCTCAAACAATTTTTTCACTTACCAATACAAAGTGGTTCAATCATCTGACTCAATTTCTATGGAAAGGTAAAAAAAAGAACGCGCAAAAAATATTTTTTTCTGTCTAATGTGCTCTATTAGGGATACACTATCATCTGTTAATTTTTTTTCACTTTGAATTGTAGGACCTTATATATTTCATTGGAAACTTGGTCATCTACGCTCTTTTCAATAATTTAAACAGCTGTTCATAAACAGACTGAATAGCAACGGTGACGCTACACATCCTTGTGTAACCCCTCTAGAGATGTAATGTTAAGCCATTAATTGTATGTCTAATATACAGATTTCAGAGCCCGCACCAAGTGGCTGGCTACTCCTACTCTCTCCATACACAGAGAGTGTTGTCCACAAGTCGTCCATCACCCAACACTCTATCGTATACCTTTTCTAAATCCACAGTTGCACAAATCACCTCCTGTGGTGTTATCCCAGACATTTTTATGGAAAGAGCAAAATGAAGCCCCACTGTCCATCCGTCCGTATGTTATGAGTATCTAGCTCGTAAATGGAATAAGCATTGATATTCTATGATACTAAAACTTTATTGAGAATAAGTTATAGATCTGAAATGTACATTTTTTTTTGTAGAATGTTGATCAAACAATTAAATGTGTAATTCAATAAAACTATTTTTCAGGGGAGATACCATACAAGAAAAAAGAGCTGAAAGAGAAATTCATTTATCTAGCCTGTGGTGTCATTGTGTAGAGCTCATTCAGTAGAGTAATAACATTATTCTTTTTTTCCAAAAAATTCAAGATTTTTTTTTGTTACGGAGTCAATCTAAGAAACCAAACTAGTTAGGAAATTGTGTATATTATGTGTCGTATACTGTATGTCAGCAACAAATACTGAAAATGACGATCTATAATTTAGTTTTAGGGCTCCGTACGCGAATATCGACCAACTTTATTTTGCAGTTTTGTTTTATTCAGTTTATAGGTAATGGTAAAATGTAAATTTTGTTTAAATTATTAAGTCCATTAAATTATTTGAATGCTACGGTTTGGGGTGCGAATCGGTCACGCACTTGAATACCTACTTCGTAAAGAAAATATCTGGTCTACGCAACCCATACCTCAATCTTCTAACGCCCGCGTGCACGTCCCAAATTTTTCAACTGTTTCATACATCATTCATTACGTTAATCAGAACCTTTTCCTATCTCTTTGTGAAAAATGTTAAAGGGAGTAGATTTATGTACATGTCAACATTTCTATAATACTATTGCTTTCTGTAGTTTGCTCCTGTTGTTTTTCCATAAATAAATAAAATAAAATAGTGTTACTCAGCTATCGATCGTCGATATATCGATAGTTGACCTTGAAAAAGCAACAATATCGATAGTGCTATTGAGAGTTCAATAGTTTTTAAATGAAAGTATTATAATCTAATTGTGCTATCATAAATATCGATATAATTTATATTCGTATTTTAAATACCTACCTTATTACATTACTGATGACGGCCCCATAACGTGGGCCGAAATATATGAAAAATTGTAAATATATATATATATTTTTTGTGTTTTTCCATATTAATATTTTATATATCCCTCTTTTATTAATTACTAACATATCCATAACTTAACGATGGAGTTTCGCAAACTAACGCTTATTTTAATTAATTATTATCGATACTATCGAGATTATAACTTTTATTTAATGCACGATACCATCGATAGACTATCGATTGTCACACAAAACTAGTTTGCATACAAAATTGATTTAATCGAAAGGTGTCAACTCGTACGCGCGGCCGAGTTTTCTGTGGCCGAGATGGCCCCTTGGTCATCTTGCCAACGATACTAAGAAGACTTAAATGCCACTTATCATAATCCATATTTACTCAAAATAAAATATGTCAAAGAAGTACCTCCAATAATAAGAATGGGGGCGTCCATTAATTACGATGAGGTGATTTTGGTGATTTTTGGACCCTCCCACCTTAGTGAGATACCGTGAGATTTGGCGCGACCCCCTCCCCTTTTTCCTCTAATCTTACGTGAGATTGTTCAAAATGCGTATTTTCAGTGTTTATACGTAAATCTATGCTTCATTGCGTTGAATTAAATTTATATTATTATATTTATTTTTAAATATCAATCGAAGAGCTACTGTGCTACTTTGTGGCGTTCGCATAGCCGCGATAAATATTATTGTGTAGAATTTAGTCATATTTTAATAAAGAAACACGTTTTGCTCAATTCAACCCAGTTTTCTCGAAATTTTACACCGTTTCTTGCGGAAAAAAAATTACGTGATACTTGCCAGGAGCCGCCTTCTCCCCCACGTGAGAGTGGGTGAGAATCGACTTGTCCTCCTCACCCCCCTAAACGCCTCACGTAATGAATGGATGCCCCCAAAGGTACCAAACTGTGAGGAAGTAAGTGTATGAAATCGCCGCGATCAATTTGACAAATAACTGATCACTATCAAATCTTCAAGATATGGTATATCGAAGAAGAACCACCAACAGTGATAAAGGAAACAAAGAAGAATCGCGGCACATACTGAGGTTCAGTCGACATGTCTGGTTGGTTCCTCAAATTACCTCCAGAAAGACGGGTACAAAATGGCAAACGGGAGTTTACAAAAAGAAAACTATAAAACGTGTGATTCTTCTAGGATACAGTTGTGTGGGGAGCTTATCACGGTCAAATTCTTTTCGAAGAAACAAACTTAAACCGAAAGAGGTCACCATATTGTATTTCAATAAGATCAACAGGACAAACAAATTGGACGTGCCCATAACAAAGGAGGTAACAACAGCAAAAAAAGAGAGACCACAGAACGGAGAGGTATACAATAAATAAACCGAATCGTGGTCACCTACGGATGAACCCTGCTGGGCGTCGCGTTGGGCATGCATGCCGGAGGCGCCTTGCTTGATGGATATAAACATAAAAAACCTGTCTTATACGTGTAAGGTCTACCCACGCTCGCTATTAAAACCCAACAGTTTATAGACCCATTCATTGCTGTAACATGAGCAACTTACGACGATTGTTGTTCCAAAAAACATTAGTTCCCTAATAAATTCGAAACTTGCGCGTAGATTCGACCGGAATTCGTTTATCCTTAGATTATGAGGAATTAAATCAACCTGCTCCTTCACATTATCAATAAATAAAAACCAAGCCAAGTGCGTGTCGGGCCATGCGCAATGTAGGGTTCCGTAGTTGCTCATTACATTTTATAAGTTGGTCTACTAATACAGATCGCGCCAAACGAGAAGTAGCTCTCCCGAAGAACAGCCCATACATTGTCGTGTTTAGAGGGGACTAAAAGTTTGGCACGACCTGAACTCGTAAACCTGCAAAGCCTACTTTGCTGTGATAGTTTTCCTTTGAACTTCATATATACTACTTCTGTGAATTTTCCACATATTTATTAACAACCGTAGCTGGCAGGAGGTGGGGGGGACACTTGACTCTAACAAAAATTTGCACTTTAAAGCCTAATATTTTGCCAACGGATCCCTAAATCTAAAAATAGTTTTCACACACCCATAGGTAATGTTTTTGAATGACCTATCCAACGATACCCCGCACTATCGGATAGACGAGAAAAAAAAATCATCCCCAATTCACGTGTAGGTATGGGAGATACTATTTTTTTTTGTCGGCTTTATTAATTCGTATGCAGGCACAAGACCATATACCAATACCCATACCATACTTAATTACAGCTTTCTAGTACTAATAGTCTCTAAGCTAAGCCGCGCGGACAGACTGACGGACAGACGGACATGGCGAAACTACAAGGGTTCCTTGTCGGACTATGGAACCCTTAAAAACTGGTAATGAAATAAAAGGTATTATATTAGTATTGTAAGGAGACAAAAAATAAAACGTTCATATTTTTGTCTATCTGTCTACATGTACGAGTATGTTACGCAACGTTTTCTTTATTATCATCGTAGCGACCCTATCAACATTTAGACTTTAAGTTGTGTTGATAAAATAACTGTCGAAAACTGGTTTTGTCTCATGCCCAAGTAAAATAAACATTGACTGAAAGACCCTTCCACACGAGCAAAGCCGCGGGCAAAAGCTAGTTCATGATAATTTCCAAAAAAACTATCCTAAAAAGATTTTTCAACAAGTACAGAATATTTTCTATGATGTTACATTACATCATTACATTTTGCAATAACTGAAAGAAAAATGAGAGTGGACTGGAACTACAATAAAATTTCTCCAAAACTCCAAGCATGTCTACAATTAATAATCGTCCCAGGCACATGGTTTTCTTCTTAAATATACTGATAAGATTTTTTTGAAGAGTTAAAGACCAACATAGGAACTCGTTAAAACTATATGACCATCCTCATGTAACTTTAGAAGTAGTGCTTACGAATCTCATGATGGATATTTAATATCGTGAAGTCAAATCTCAGCTTTAAACTGGATATAATGGATACATAATAAATTATTACCATGGAATAAATAATAACGGTACATAAGAACCTCGTAGAATTTATTTACAGGTTTCCATCAAGCATATTATCAAACTATTAAATCTATTAAAATAAGCCCTAATTATAAAAATAAAAATACAAGATGTGAAGAAGGAAATTGTACGTATTAGTATTTGGGAGACGCCAATAATAATAATTGGTTCGGATGGCCCATAATTATTTACCGATTTTACCCCAAAAACCACTAAACTTGACCTACTGGATGATACCCGAACGCGAACCGATCCTCAGTTAATACGAAAATAATAAGGTTAGATTGTTGCCTTCGCTTTAACAAAGGGGAGCCGTTTTTGTAATGGAAAACGGTTACACTAACAAAAAAGCTTCTAAAATGTGTATAAATATAAATAATATAGAGAGACATAACCCCGATTTCACATTTATAAAGAGAGAACAACGAAATGTTGCGCTATGATTGGCTGATTCGACGTCTAAGAATCGCTTGGCCAGATTTGAAAAAGGAACAGTTTGGCCGAGTGCGAGTCGGACTCGCGCACAAAGGGTTACGTAACACCCCACAATACGGGTGTGGAACCAGATACGAGTACCTACTATAATTTAAAATGTAAATTATAAAAAGTAGTGTTCCGTAAGCAGAGGTTGCCAAATTTATTGCCATGCGCTGCCATTTTAGAGACTTGTTTTTTATAGCCTTGATGTTGCTATGACATCTATATTGTTGTTTTTAGGGTTCCTTACCCGTTTTGTGTGGTGGTACGGACGGAACTCTTAGTGCGCGAGTCCGACTCGCACTCAGCCAATTTTTTATTTTATTATATTTTGTTAATTAATTTTGTACATAAATAAAATAGAGACGGTCTTGTATATGTTACCGTATAAACCCGATTTAAGGACTAACCTTCTTACCCTTCTCTGTTAAACGATTTCCAAAAAATTCTAGTTTATAATACATAACCAAATTAATTTGTCCTAAATTCGGGTTTGACCGGTAACACAAACAATTGCATTTTTTACGCATGTCGGATAAGAACCTTCAATTATTATGCATTGGTGTAATCTAAATCATTTCCCACGAATCATTTTCCTTCTTTGAAGTAATCTAATCTTCAAGTATTATCGGCATACAATGGCTTTTTTGCGATTATCTAGCAATATTCTACACGAAAAGATTAAGTAATTTTTAACCCATGCCGCAAATTACAAAAAGCGTGAGATTTGTAAGTCCATTGTGACATTTAACTGTAGGTATCTTTACGTACAGATACAAATTAAAATTAAATATCTTGTTTATAAACAAACTTATTAAGTTGCACGATTAGGTAGATTATTACCAATGAATTTATCAAGAGATTAATTAATTTCAAAAACAACTGATTCGAAGCATCTACATAAAGTAATAATAGTCTGTTAATTAAAGATTCCAACAGACTTGGATTACAATATTAATATTATCAAAATTGAAGCAAACAATATACCGTTTCAGAGCAGAAGCAATTATCATTACTTAAGAACTAGCAGCAAACATCCTTTGCCACATTATTGACTGCACCTAACCGATGTTTGAACTTACGCCGCTCGCAAACCGAAATGCCTAATTGCAACTGTAATGGACTGCTCATAATAATGGTGGAGTTTCCAAGAGCTTTGTGGAGAGTTATTGCGCTAAAAATGTTTAGAGAGTAAGATTATTAGTATGAACGAGCGTATATGAGAAATGTTAAAAATATAACAGAGTTTGCAAAAACGTGAAGCGACCTTAAAACGGAAGTGTGAAACGGTGTGTAAATGAAAAATTTCCGCAACGTTTATTTCGCTTTTGTTACTAATTTCTGCTGTTGTGGGAGCGCAATATTCAACTTATTGTTCTGGCTCAGAGAATAATTTTTGCGCAACCGTCCATGTCTGAAGCCAACCTTATATTTATAGGAACTCTAACGAGGCTCGTTTCAGAAATAGCGTTTGATTTAGTAAGCAATACAAATCGATTCCCACGAACAATCCCTTTGATTCCACTACCTATTCGATTGATACAAGTGGCAACTTTATTTACATTTAAAACATACAAAACGTCTGTCTAAACAGAATTTACGAGACAACTGCCACCTAAGAAGCCAAAACAAAGAATCCTAAGCGTTTATTTCAAGCACATATTCTGAGAAGGCTCTTGTACGTTTGATTGAGAGCCTCTGCCACGAATAAATCTTCCGGTGGCTAGACAAGTTCTGGCTAAAGCTTCAATGTTAACAAACATTACTGCCTTGTGTAAATAGATACAAAACTTATAATAAATACATATAGAGCTGACACGGTAAAAGTAACAGCTACTGCCGTGCGCCTACGCTATCACTTCCGAGCAATAACAATAAATAATTTGATACTTACGATCTGATCTATGGGTTTTGACTTCGAGGAACCCCTATTTCTTAAACCAAGAATAATACGAAACTTCTGTTTGAATCCAAAGACTTTCAATAATTCATACCTATGGTTATATAAAATAGCATATTCTCCAAGCGTCTTAGAAATTGGAATAAAGCAGTTGCAACTCCTTGACCTAATCTGAAGATTATGTCATTTGTCGTTGTCGACACACTTAACCCTCCAATAACTTGAAGCGAATGCCTAAGTTTACCGTCGTCGGCATCCGATAGGGAAGCTGAAGCTGTGTGCTCAGACAATCATCAAACACGGTTACTGAGTAAACTAAAGCGTCTCCTGGCGCACCTGACTAACTTCTATGGGCAAGACTGACACTGGATACTTCCGTGTTAGTTTTAGCCTCCTAGAGTCTTGTTTTGGTATATTATAGCGCTTCATTACTTGCTTTAGTTGTTTCTTTCTCTGTTGCAAGAAGTAGGGTTTTCGATCAAAGAATACTCTTCGACCGAGAGTTCCGGATGATAAATATTTTTGACAAGTGAACTTTGTGTCAGAACCTTATCAGGTCTTTTACTTTCATGTTTGAAGTCTTTGTTTATGATTTTGCAATCAGTAGTGGGGTTGTCTGTATAATATGGGTGTTTACTTTATTTACTCAGATAAGCAAATTACCTATTTTATTTTACAGTTACTGCACTCTTTATTAATTGCGAGAAAGCTATTAAAATGCATAGAGAATTTGTTTATATATTAAGTGTTATATACAGGGTTAGATTTTTAGTTTGCGTATAATATGGTCAAATACGATAAGAGTGTATAATACCTCACTTCGCTTCCCATGATCGTGCTTTATATGCAACAATCACTCTGAAATTGATATATGGTAATAATTAAAACTAATGATATCTCAACGCATTGGTGAAAACTTGATTCCATTAAACTTTCTCAATCGAAAAAAATACAGTTACCTGCAAACCGTACAATAAAGCGATAGCATTCAATGAATACTTGAAACTAATCTGCAACTTTGCATACTTTAGGTATAACTGATATTAGTCTAAAGCAGATCCAGAAAATAACATAAAAGTTCAAGTTTTTTTTAAGTTTATGTATTTCATTATAAACCATAGCGTTTCTATAAATATTTATTAGGATGTAGTCTAGTTATTTCAACTATTTATGTGCTATTTTACGATTCATTAAACTTTTTTTTTTCTTTTAATATTATGGCACTATCCTCAACAATTTCCCTATTGCCAAAAGTTAGCTAGTAGATAATACTAATTAGTATTGAGCTCGCCTTTGTACAGAGATTGTTTTTTTGTGCAATAAAGAATTTTTCAATGCAAGTGCTCGTAAAGTTCTGTTTTATATGCGTCTAATCATTAATAATAATAATAATTTTAATTTTTTTCCCCTACGAAGTGGGAAGGCAAATGGACCTTAGCTCTTACAGCCATGTCTGAGGTATGTTTTATTTTTTCAATTTATCGAAAACTTATCTTGTGTACCATAGACAGACTTGACAGAAATGAGCTGATTTGATGCGTTCGTAGGCTGCGTTCAATTTGATGAAATTAAATGAAAACTGTTTAGACGACATTTTGAGCAGGTAGTAACTTTACAAATTGAAAATTCTGATGAAACCAACACATTCGCGCCTGATTTTTATTTTTTCACAGACATAATAGTGGAGTATAAAGGCAACAAGAAGGATACTGGAATCTGGTTAAAATAAACTTTTTGGTAGGTAACCTCATTTAATCGTAATTATAATAAGAACTTTTTGATTATAATGCCAGAAGACAAAAGTTTTAGAGCCATCGCAAAATGATACTGGCCACTTGCATTCTCTGTAGATTATTTAAAAAAAAAATACAATTTTATCGATCGGTCTTCCTTGTTAAAAACATTCTATAAACATTTCAGGCAGCCATTGTTGTTGACATTATTGAAATAAGCTGGTGGAGTCAAATTTATGTTGTGTATGACTGAAAGCAGCCTTCGATCGAACGCATCAAATTGAAAGCAGCTTATATCCGTCAAGTCGGCCACTTCCGTGCAAGGAAAAAGAAAAAGAATGCCCGCCTAAAGTTAATTTGGGATATTTATTGTTTGTTTGTTTGTTTGTTTAATTACGCTTTATTTATTTACTCACACTATGCATTGAAAAACGTACTATGATACACGTGCGTAAGGGCAATAACTTACTCGTAACGTTTAAGCTATTGCCTCCTTTACGCACTTGTAGCATAAACTATTATTATTATTATTATAAAAATTAAAAAACCATCAGTGTAGCCCCGAATTCAAAATAACTGATGTTTTGCGTGCTCGTCATCCGATCAGAGTAGGATAGGAAGTAGGAGCAGTTAAAAAGCAGAAGGGTTAGAGCAGGACTGCGAATTTAGGTATTATGGGCCCTTAAATGTTCAAAGGAGTTTGGGGGCCGATTTGAATAAAAACCAAAACGAAATAATTCGTTTTCTTTTGAAATATAATTTTCTTCGCCGCGCCCCCGAGCCAGTTGATTTCCAACAAAAAAAAGACACTGTGTATTATTGCACCAACCGTTATTCGTTGTTTGAAATTTGCAATATTTCAGTATGTAATAATTGGCTTAATTATTTTCTGTCTAGAATTTGTTATTGATTTGTCAGGAAACTAAATCGGCTTAACTAAACCACTAAGAACATCCGTTCGAGTAAAGATAAATAAAGCAGCCAACGATAAAGAAGCTTGGCGGGCTCACACTCCGTGACTGCACACATTTGTTGTATGTAATGTAACAAAGCGACAGAACAGGTACAAAAAGCCCAACCAACCTTAAATATCACAAACCTTGTTTCTAAATAAACAGGAGACATGTGTGCGAGAGGGAACAATTTTAATTAAAGTAAATATTAGCCCGATACAATTTCGTACAAAGACTTTATGTAATTCGAATTACTCGTAGGAATTTTTAAAAGCTGCTTGTCTGTATTACATTATTTTTATTATTATGTCACATTTAAGTAGCACTAGCAAATGAATCATATCACAAACAAATAAAAAATTGACAACCTAATAATTCATTCAATATGCTTTTTATATTGTTTAAAGTAGTCGTTTACGTGGACTAGCCTTAAATGGAACGTTTTCCATTAACATTTTTATAAACTCATTATTACTGAACCAGAGGCAGACGACCATTAAATCTTCTAGTTTTTTAAAAGTTACAACTTGTTCGTCATTAACCCGTTTTATCGTATTAAATACATAAAGAGCGCAGGAGTTTTTTTTTGTTTGTTAAATTCATAGTATTCTCTAATGGTAAAACATAAATATCTTTTTTACTTGAAAAAAACGTGTGGCATTTAAGCCATCCCATATCGGCATATCGGTAAGAAAAAGGACATCGTCCGTTTAAAAAGCAGGTTTTTGTATCAGAGAGGCTCTGAGCTTCATGGGAATATCTTTATTTGATGATCACTTTTATTGATTCCCTTATTCTATTGAAACAATAAATTTTCATTTTATTGTTTGCAGATCAGTATAAAATAAACCATTTTGAGGAGTGAATTAAAAAAAATACCCTACCAGTACTACTACTGCAATATTCGGGGGCGTCGATGTTGACATAATCCGTTACATCCGATCCCTCCAACACAAACCCTCAATAATAAATTAGCAACATTCAGAATCAATCGCTGACAAACACACAAGAGATTGGATACGAGAATGACAAAACTTTAACCAAATCTACGAAATCTGGCCATCTGTTTGCGCGTTAAGCTTTGTCTAGCTAGCTTAATGTGCTGCCGTTTTCATCGAAACTTTTCAAACGTTCAATATTAAAACAGGAGTGACCAAATCGCTAAAATGAATTTCGGATGCATCACCATGTGTTTCGTTATGTTTGATTTGTTGCAAGCGGATGCTGCACGCACAATGGGAGCCAACAAAACATAAATATTGGCCTATTAGTCGGAACTACGATATTGATACGCCCGACGAAATTTGTCGACGCTTTTGTGCACAGTTCCGGTGGTAATCGGTTTACAAATGGCGGACAAAAAAATCTAAAGCCAACGGTATTGTTTGTCCTGCGAACGGATGAAAAGGATGCTCCCAGGTAGTGCTAGGGTGGGTGGATAGTTACGATAAAAGGAGACACGGTGTTAGTGACTTTCGAAAATGAATTGAATAATGACAGAACATTCCAATAATGCAATGAAATTTATACATTATGGTCACATTAACGGCTTTTTGGATAATTCATGGTTTTTGTAGCCTTATTGGCTGAGAATTAAACAATAGGTAGTATCTGAATTGTTTTAAATTTGATGTATACACATAAATATAATTTCTAAAAACTCATGACATAGTTATCATAATTTAAATCAGTTAAGGGCAAACTTAACTAATTTTACCAGCGTAAACATTTTTGAGTGTCCCAAGCACAAAGTTTACTCAGTAAATATTAACTCTAGTCGCCTTGCACGACGCCGACTCTTGGGAGTTCTCTCGAAACTTGAACTCGATGCCAGTAGCTTTCTTAAAGCTTTTTTTCAACATGCGTTCGCAGTAGATTCCTGAGACCAGACTTGAGCCCGAACAGGTTTCAAGTCAGGGACCGAGCGGGAAAAAAATCATCACAGGTAATTACGCGGTCGGCTCACTGACTCAGTAACTTATAGATACAATAATGGTCTCAGTAATTGAAAAATAAAATACTAAAAATACTCTGCCGGTTTCGAAAGCGTCTCATTTGGACTGTATTAACCCTTTAAAAGCAAAACATTTAGAGAATATTCCAAGTGTTTACAATCTAGAGTGAATGAATGCGAGGTGAGTTTCCTGGTCGCTTTGTGCAACAATGTCCGTTTATGTTTTCACCTGTTTGCTAGTTAGCAAATTTATTAGGAACTGCTCGTTGAGTACGTCTAACAAAGGCGTTGTATGTGAAATGGTGTATTGTAAGACGGGTAACAACAAGATACTGTCAACAAACGGTTGATACATACTTATTATATATAAAATTGATTATTTTGAATATTTAAATGAAACAGATATTTTCATTAAGCATTCCAAACACGAAACTAAATCCTTTCATTTCTCACTTTATCTAATAAACGCAAATGATAATAAAAATGAGACATCGTACGATAAGGAAAACCCTGACTCAGAATTTCATAATTCATGCCTTCTTCCTTTTGTTTGTTCAAATGAAAGAAAACAAAATTAAGGGCGTGCAGGCTCGTCGGCAATATTCCGCCCTTTTAAGTACTACCCAGTCGAGTAATTAATAATGGCTCAATTAAAACATCAACGCTGGTAACACTTCCTCCCACGTGGTGAAGGCACGAAACACTTTTCGATATGGATACTGGTATTAGTCGAAAAGTTTAGGGCTTAATTGTTATGGAAGTATTCGATGGCGTGTTGTGGAATGTAGCGGTTTAGATAGAGACTGGTGCAGGTGATGTTGTACTCGAAACTCTTATTGGATTTCTTTATCATTGTTTTGTGGATTGTGAAATTAGCCCGTTTGACAAATGAAATCATACGTTTTTGGTTGTCAACAATAAAATAAGACAATTGTATTCATTTGACAGCCAAAAATTTACAATTTCAACTGTCAAACGGGCTAATTTACTTAACCGAATGTTTTCTTTTAGTTTGACTTATTATTAAGTAAAACCGATAAAACTATTGTGTTTTTAAAGATGGTGATGAATACAATATGAAATTCTAATTGAGTTTGAAATTAGACCATCGTTAATTCTAAATATGGTAGTGGGCTATTTTCTTCGTATCAGGGTAAGTGACATTATTAATTATCCTATAAAAGAGCAGAAACTGGTTATGCAATTTATCGTAAAACCCAATTTAGAGCCGGGAGGCACGCGATTACAACTTCTTCACGATAGAATGGCGCGCGAACTTCTCATCTCGAGGGAAATCACGCACGCAACAAACTTTATGGAAACACGTCTTGAGGAGCTTTGCCCGAGGCGTCCGACGACGGACCTGCATCACGCACACAGAAATATTAAAAGAAAAAGAAACACAGGCCGGGCAGTGGCTCCTCACGGTCGCATCGTGTGCTTACATATACCGGTCACAAAGCTCTTGGATCACATAACACTAGCACGGTTTCATTCATCAAATTCTTAACGGCACTTTCACCATTCACAAGTTTAACCGCGAGAAGCACTGCCAGTGCACCATCGAACTACATTAATAAAACACTGACCGTAGTAGAATATGGCTGAAGACTGAGGCGAATACCATCCTGTGCCAAGCGTTCACGCAGGAGTCGTTTGAGTTGTATTCGTGGTATTTTAACCAGTTCTGCTTTTCCTTCTTCATATTCGTCGGCATATTTAGCTGGTTCAACAACAGCTGATACAGCTGCAGCTTGTTCTTTTCTTGCTTCCTCTTCACAACGACAGGAGTCACGAACAGCAGCCGCTTCTTCTAATGTGAAATAGACTGCTGCGGCTCCTTCTTCTCTCAATGTCCTGACTGAGTGCAGCAAACGCTGTCGATGAGTAGGGTTGAGGACGCCGATAGCATCCAAGTCTGGCTCTCCGACTTGTTTACAAATTTCAAGGTCATCATAGCCGTTATCTATGAAACTTTCCGCGTACTGGCCCAAGTGAAGCGAGCGCAACCACTCGATGACGATGTTGCCGGTCGTGGACGAGGCCATGTCGCGTCAAGGGCCGCGGAGCATCACAAAACGTGTACGCGGCGCGGCGGTCGGCGAAAGACTGACGGGCACGCGTCCCACCCTCCCGCGCCCGAAGCTACATACCGCGGTCGCCGCCCCTAGTCCACGGTGTGCTTTGCTTTTTGACATTTCGTAGCATAGATACGAGTAGATAGGTGTGCGCTCAATTTTAACCACGTGATACAATATATAATTGAAACTTTTTTTATGCAACGTTTACTTTAAAATACCTTTCATTAAAGCAGTCAAAACAAGTTGCAAAAGTTCAGATGATAAGATCACAATCTTCACGTTTTAATACTCTTTTTTATTTTTTAACACCATAAGAATCTTACAAATAAAATGTCTGTAAAGTGTCGAGGTTTTATAGCAGGGTTTATCTAATTTCATCTAAATACCTCAATAAAGAGGTGTTGTTGATTACATTTTAGTTGGGGTATCGCACGCAGCTAACCTTTCTCACATTTTTAGATCTCATAATTCAGAAACTGAAAAACTTTTGATGGTGTGAAGAAAACTGCTGAGAAAAAAAGGATATTTTGTATGTTGTAGAATGGCACTGTAGAATGCTGTTAAAATATCTTTTAAAATGATAATGAATGAGGTTCAGAAAAATATTCTTTAGAGCCATTTTACGATTTAATGCGATTACTCTAAAATTTCCAGCATTTATTTACCAATCTTAGAAAAGACTTCCGTTGTAGAGTTGAATATATTTTAAAAATAAACCAATCTTTCATAAATTTCAATAAATTTTCTGAAAAAAAATGATAGAATTTCAAACATATAATAAATTTGTCAACACACAATGTAGCAGAATAGTTATTATTCATTACAATTATTGTAAAAAAAGACTTGTGACAAATTTCCCGATTAATATCGCCAGTAAGTTTACCCCGATTGAACTAAGCATAATCACAATCATTTACCTTAGCTTGGTTTCTAACGTTGACCACTATTTGTATTTACTTTAAGAACGAAACTCATAAGTATATTTGTAAGTTTGCTTGATGTAAGTTTCTGAATAAATATTTTATTTATTATAATTTTATCAAAATTTAATATAAAAATATAACCTATGATCTTTATTGACATCGCTCCAAATTCCAATAAAATACGATGCGCAAATAAATAGATAGCATAATTTTGTGAAATGGCTCTTAAAATCATGTTAAAAAAAAACGTTATTCTTCTCTTTATGAACGAAACGATTTTTTTTTTGTTTTTTAAGTGGGCGTAGATGGCTAAATCCGAAACCATGGGGAATAGCGAGAAATGCCCAAAGTAGTCAAGGATTCTCGGGGCCGATTTTTGAAAAAATTACTTGCGTTGATTTAAAAAAAAGCACTGTATATTATTGCACCATCCGTTAGTGTGGCCTACAAGGATCAAATTGTGGAAAGTAATGTTAAACGACAAACTAAAAGAAAAGACTTATTTTTAAGAAAATACTATTTAATTTCTCTTATATTCCGTTCAAGTATTACGTGACAAATTTAGGGGGAGGGGGGGTCTTGTAAGACTTTACAATGCGTTACAGGGGCGGGAGGGGGAAAGTAGACTACGCGTTACGTGACATTATTTTTGAACGGTCGCGTAGTAGAGAGATTCTCTCACGCATTTTTTAAAAGGTTTTTTTCTCTAAATTTCAAATAACAAATAAAAAAATGGTCACTTGGTAGTTACGTAAAGATTTACTAGGGGGAGGGGGGGTACAGAAAAACGTTACGGTGCATTACATGGGGGGACGGGGGGGGTCAAAATCTCCAAAAATTGCGTTACGCAATACTTGAACAGGGAGCGTTAACTTATCAATTTATTGTTCGAAATTATGCCTTAGGTATATTATTTCAATACATATTTGAATTTGAAAATGAACTGGTTCGATTCCCGGCTAAGGAAGTAATTTTTTCAAAAATCTAATATTGCGGTATTGGTTTTCGTATTCCATACAGTTTCAGATTTGGCCATCACGTCCTCTTGAAAAACTCAGCCTGTATAAAAAACTTGAAACGATGCTATTGTTTGGTAAATATCAAAATAATTATTCTCTTCACAACCTTTTAAGATCCATAAATAATTTGGCCAAGTCTAGTCGGACTCGCGTCTCGCACACAAAGGGTTTCGTACCACCACACACTACGTTTACGGTTACGGAACCCTAAAAACATACATTATCAACAATAAGATGCTATAGCAACATTAAGGCGACAAAAAGCAAGGCGCGATTGGTAGCGATTGACAAACAATTATTCAGCACCTTCTGAGTACAGAAGCCCAATTTTATTACTCGTTTTACCTTAGATTATGTTCAACAGTGTGACCTAATTTGAAACTTATACATACAAGTTACCATCTTTAGGATAGAGCTAAAATAAATAACGTAAAAAAATGCCACCATTTCGAGGTTTATTGTATGCGGTTCAAAGTTTTTTTCATTTTTATTTCCTGTAGTGGAGACCAATGTGAAAATTTCAACTGCCTATGTATTACGGTTAAAGCTGTAGACCCCTGTGACAGACGGACAGACGGACGAACAGACGGACGAACAGGCGGACGGACAGACGGAGGCTTAGTAATGGGGTCCCGTTTGGCACCCTTCGGGTACGGAACCCTAAAAAAGAAAACAAATGTTGGTTTATTAAATTTTAAATAAAAAGTATTAGGTTGGTAATTTTCACACGTTTGAATTTGTATGTTTTTTAACTTTACTCATAATAACTAACCTATTTATCAAACTGTTTTTGAAATTATAAACGCATGTTTTGTTTTTATCTTAAGAAAGTGATAAATAAGCCAGCCATCACAGGGTTCTTTTTCATTATTTAAAAATTCGTTAAAATAGCAGGTTCTTTTAATCCACCTACGTATCAAAAATAGGTCACAGATTCATCTGAAAAGTTTCGATGAAGCATCGTGAAGTCGATTTAATCGAGTTTCTTACTGCATTCGAAATGGGTATTCGAATTGAAACGAATCCGGTTCGATTATAGCGATGTAATTATCCACTCAGTGGCGCTCGATTGTTATTGCTATGGAAGTGAACGTAATGTTTCAAGTAATTCGAATGCTACGGAAGGTGCTCCTGTGGAATCGGTTAGAAGCTTCTGCCGTTTTATCAAAATTACTTCGGAATGATACGTATTTTTGAGCCTGCTATACAAGGTGACATTAATTTATGCAGCCAAATTCATACTGTGGGCTTGGTAAGTGATCACTATTACGGATCAATAACATTGTTTGCGAAATTTGAAAAATAAATTTTTGACTTTTCATGGTCTTGTCTCAATAAATATAATTTTAGAATTTTTTAAAAAGGGTCATCGAACCTTAATACCGACTGCTTTAATTACCCAGTCTTCGGTATAAATTTGGCTCTATCAATTAAAGGCACTTTATACAGGTTGAAAATGAAATATATTTGATTTAAAAAAAATCACCTGATGACGGCCCCATACCGTGGGCCGAAATATATGGAGAATTGTAATTTTTTTTGGTTTTTCAGTTTAAATATTGTAAATAATCTCAAAAAGAGTAAAATATACATTTATTCAATAAAAAAAAAGATTTTCTTGTCGATAGAAATAACACTCATTAAAAAAATAGGTTGGATTGGAAGAATTGTAATATTTACCATAATAGTGTTTCTGAATCACAACATTTCATGTACGCAGCAGTTAATTTTAGGAAAGGGGCATACCTCTGCAAGGAAGTGTTCTACCTTCAGTAGATCCTGCATACTCCGAGCCTAAGGAATGGTTGCGACCTGAAAGAAGAATAGGTATCATGGATAAGAAGACATGTCTTGAAAGAGTAATGATACATTTTATGGAACAAAAGTGGAAGATAGATCTGAACTAGAACCTAAAATGATTGATGCACCAAATTTACCACATAATGCCAACTCAATCAGAAGCACACTGAACAGAATAATGGTAATGATTCAACTAGCTTTTGTTCATGACTTCGTCCGCGTGGGTTTTGCGTATTAATTCGAATCAGATTTTACAATAGAATTTCAACATACTCGACAGCTTTTTAGGGGTTGAGCTGGTTCACATTTTGATGCGAGTAATCTAAATTTTCCAGTGCGATCTCAGGAAAGATTTTTGTGTGTACTGTTTTTGACAGTTGATGTACCGTGTTTAAAAATACAACTTTATTTTATTCATAGTGAGTGGTTAATCTCTGTTCATTTATAACGTTAGACCTTTTTGACTTTAAGGGATTATGTAATCATAAATAAGATATTTTTGAACCCCTTTCCTCAAATCAATCTCACGTAAGATCAAAATTTTAAAGGAAATATTAATAAAAACCCTTGATCACTGAAAATATATTACTTCATCTTACGTAAGAAATATTCAGGCCCAAGATTTGGTTTGACCCCCTCCCCCCTATAACGTCTTACATAATCAATAAACAGCCCCTTACGGAAATATGTATAATCACATTGTCAGCTTCAAAGAGCAACTTTGCAGAAAAAAAAACAAAAACATTGTATTATTTATCATTATCAAATTAACTGGTAAAAAACACTTCCGTCGACTACAGCCGATTAATATCACACGATGTTTTATATTGAACAAAGCATAATTAAATTACAATCAAAATTTCATGTCAGAAAATCTTATGATCCTTAAGCAATCGGATTCTGTAATTTGATTGACAATTAGACCGAAAATCACTTCAAATTCCAAGTAATTTATATAAAAACACGCCATCGCCATAGAAACAGCGTACTTTGATTTAAGTATAAGTATTTTAAAAAATATGGTAAACCCGTCGTTTTACAAAAAAACAAGACTGCTATGTTTGTTTACATCTGCAAGACAACTTTTGTTTATCAGAATATTTCACGAAAAATGGTTTACGTAAACAGCTATGAAAATAAAGGCCCGAGGTCACGGCTGGGTCTAATATACTTTTCAAAGCTTCTTGTCTGAAAATCACTTGTGTTATCTCTAGGGATGTGATGAAAACGGATATATTTATGGTGCTATGCGGTAGGAAGGTCCTTCTAAATTAGGGCATTTTGAAGTCTTCTATTTTCCGTGAAATCATACGTTTTTTTTATAATCCATATTTTTATAAATCGTTAGTTATTATTTTTATGTTTTGTGCTAGTATATATTTCGTATTTAAATTGGAATAAACCATTAAATAAACGTTTAAATACATAATTGCAATACACAATGACAATTCTACAATACTTCTACAAAGTCACAATGGAAAAATAAAATTACATTACGGGTTGTTCACAATTTGCTGTCCGATAAAAAATAACGCTGCTAGTGACAGTTCACAATAATTGTAGGCAAATCTTTTACCATTTGTTGTAACAAAATTATTGTTACAACCCAACATAATAGTAGAATTGTAGTAAAAACTTGACTAGGAAAGTTCTGTCACGTTACAAAAATTTTATTCGATCGAACACAAAATATATATTTTTTTTTTCTTACTAAAAAGTAGTAATGAATACTCATAATGCGACCACATACTTTAGGTTAATTTATTAAGGAAAGAATTAACTTTAACTGTGATATGGCTTGAACAAAAACCGATTCACACTTACTTAATTAAAAAAATTTAATTAATTTCAGCATGAAGTTACTACACAACGCTTAACAAATAAGTACGTAAATTTAAAAAGTAGTCTACAATAACTTAATTTTATGCCTGACAATAATATGTAATGAAACGCATTTATATAATTATAATTTAACAAGATGTACAATTTGACAGATTGTCACTTGTTGCTTTTTGGAATATTTTATTTAAACCTTATTGTACAACATAGTAGAGGCATTCCTCAATTTAAAAATAAAATAAAGACATTTTTATATTGTTCCATCCAAAAAAAAATTGCATTCTATTTTGATTTTTTGGGTTTCTTAATCCCTGCAACAATTATACATCATTTTTGGTACTTTCAAATTTCAATAGCATTGGCGTCGGAAAATGATAATTAGTTTTTGAGACAGGGCAGCGGCGTTTCGAACAAAACCAGCTTTTATTTTCTTTTTCCTGCCCGAAAGAACGTATTCTTAACAGAATAAAACATTGTTGTGGGGTAGGCCCTTAATTCCATAAATTCACTATAATTCATTAAATCTGTCTACATTTGAATATTCGTAGGCTTCAATTGGATAAAAGTAGGCCAAGTGCAAGTTGGACTCACACACAAAGGGTTTCTACCACCACACAATATAAATACCTTCGGCTACGGAACCCTAAAACATTATGGTACATAATAAAAATAGATATGCCATAGTAACATCAAAGCGAAGAGAAACTAAAATTGTAGTGCCTGACAAAAAATTCAGCACCTTCTGAGTACAGAACCCTAATATTTACTATTTGTTGTTTTACTGTAAACTAAGTATGTACTAAATACAATTTAAGCTGATTTAAAGTTGTACGTATTACCATTTATAAGATAAAGCTGGCATTTCTCGATGTTTTTTTTGTAGGGACCCTTGATATTAAATAGGCATAAACCTATATAGCATACATAAATTTAACCTGTATGTTAGATCTGAAGCCAAAAGCTTATTTTCAGACAGCCAGTGTTTTTTCTTGCTAGAGTATAATATTTTTATATCCGTTTTATAATTCGGAAATGAATCCGTTGCGTCCCTAGTAATCTGTATTATGTCTCAACGGGAGGCTTCCGGGGTTTTCAGATAAAAAAATGAATTTCGGGTTCACTTCCCCTGCTCCGTGTATTGCGTGTATTAAATTGCATATTTGTTTAACATCAACAAAAATGAGCATGATTATATTACTGGATGTAATATAGACTAGACTATATTATACTATGCAGTAATATAATCATGCTCAATAAATTAATATTAAATATAACGTGTGTACATGTTTATATAAGGTCCTAAAATAATAAGTGAAATTTTTTAACGGTAGATTATAGGTACGTATAGCTATTGTCGTTAACTGATTACAAACCAGAAGAAATGTTTTTTTTTTGTAAAACACTTTTTTTTTCGCTTCTCAGTACAAAGTGGAACCAGCTGAATAAATTTCTTTGAAAATGAGAAAAAAAAGTTCGCGCAAAAAAATATTGTTTCGGTGGAATTATGTGGCATGTTAGGAAAACTATCATCTCTTAAATTTTTTCCACTTTGAATTGTGGGATCTTATAGAACAAATTGTTATAAAAAGGACAAAAGTTCTCGTAATATAAAAGTTTTTTTGGTGCAATGTGGAAGAAACGAAAGAAGTGTGACAGGATTCAGAATCATAATTAGTGGAGATCTGAATATCGGCTTACTTCTCTGGGAGACAAGCGTTAAGGCGGGCTTATTCGAACGGAAGCGCCCCGTAAACGAAAACCACTTTTAACATACACTATTAGAGCCGATTTCGTTTAGTAGATACGAGTATAAGCTAGGGCGCTTGTGTTAAACTCATTTATGAAAATGACATTATTTTGCATTACGGAAAACTAAGGCTTATTAAGAAAAGTACTCGATTATCCATTTAATACATCAGTACACCTATATAGTTTCTGAAAACAAAAAAGCTAGCTGTCGCCCAATATTCTGAGATATCTGACATAAGTTATTTTCAAGGAGTAATTTGCATATAGTTTGCAATTAATTTTTACAGATAGTAAATGATGTTTACTATTTATGTTCCAATAATCATTAAATTAGTGTTTTCAGTAATCCCCGAGCATTTTTTAGCATTTGCTTTCTTTAGTCCCTAAACTTTACGTCAAAAAATCCAGTTTTAGGCTAATCAGGGTACCTGGCCTTAATATAAAAAATTGCATAATAGTTTTCTTCTTTGTTCTACCAACATCTTCATACAAAAGCAGCTTTCTTAAAATAAATAAAAAATATCGGTTTTAAACTTAGCATTTTATTTACTCTTTCAGTAAGTACCAGCGCGTTCCCTAAAGATACGTAAAAACAAAACTTTTTAAAGCGCCAACATTTCCCACAAAACTTGTTAAGGCTCCACATCTCGTTAAAGATCAAACTGTCCTTTACATTATTAGAATGACGCAACAAATCTCGCAGAACTATTCTGGAATTGGAGTATATTCCGTTTTACGTCCAATTTCCATAGGCACTCAGCGTGAAAAAGTTAATGGACCAAAAGATTACGGCAACTCGGCCGCCGAAACGCGCTTTAAGCTTACACTATTTTCTTTTGGCTTCTTTTTGGCCTCAAGATTTATTATTTATGTTTAAATAACTATGTGTCTCCTTGTGAAATTATTACATTCATGGTTTCCTAATGTTAAAATTTAAATAACGGACAATAGTTACCCTCCAATTATATTTTTTATCACTATTTGTAACATGTATTATTTAACCCTTCGGCTTTTCTTCATAATAGATGGATATAACAACATTAAAACATAAAAAATGGAAGCAATGTACAGGTTGAAAATGAACCCCCTATCTTTATTTAAATCTATGAATCAAAATCACAAATAGAACACAAAACCGTAAAAAAATAGTTTTCTTTTTTCATATTTTTCTTTGGTTCCCCAATTTCGAAGGAATTTCCAACCTACGCGACGCGACATGTGACTGACAATAGACCGTACATTTTCCTGGCGATAAATAATGCACATTAGGCACATGTAGCTTCGGTTTCGTAGAGCATCGTCTCTTTTACCGGAGTATTAGTGCTTCTTTTGACGGTCGATATCTTTTTTTTAATTATGAATCATAACAAGAGTAACAAAACATGTATTTTTTTATTTCGAACATAGAACAGTTCCCATAAGGGGTTCATTTTAAACCATTTTTATTTTGATACATTTTTTATACAGTTTGATTTCTATATGACTGTAATTTATGCAGCCAAATTCTTACTAAAGACTCGGTATTTGCTGAGTAACAAGGTTCGATGACCCTTTTTGTGAAGTTTGTAAATTATTCTTCTTGTGTTCCTTACAAAATGCAAGTCCAGCCCCGAGTCAATTACTCAATTTTATTTTGCGAAAATAGGAAGAGTTGTTACCGATCCGTGTTACAAATCACTTACCAAGCCTCCAGTATGAGTTTGGCTGTATAAATTAAAGTCTCCTTATATGTATATTATTTAGTGCACAATGAAAAGTGTATATTTTCATCTGTGCCGAAACATATATTTTAATTTTATCGTTTCCTTTTTCACGCAGACACGAGTCCGTGTCAATTCAAAGTATATTTAAGGTTCTCAATCAATAAATCTCAATAAACCGATTTATTACCTAATAGACTCCCTAAAACCCTATTTCTTCGTCATAAAATATATCCTTCAGCGATTCGGCATAGCTCCAAGGATAGAGATAAATGCTCGCTCCGGTCCGTCCTGACACTTTAGCCAACTTACAGACCGAATAATGACCTCGTGTGGGTCTTCCTTTCAACTATTTGTATGTCCATTTGGGTCAATTGGACCTTCTATAGCTTTGTGCATGTTTCCCGCGCATGAACATTGCTCTGAAAGCTTTTTTACTTGAGATCTAAGGCGGGATGTTGAATACACTCTCCTCTCGTTGTTTGTTCCTACAGATGTATAGGTAGATATAAATTTTGTTTCCGACTCTTGCATCTACCACAAACATGTTATTGAAGGGATATTTAGGTTAATCGACCAAGAGATCTACGAAACGGCGCTACGATATGAGATTTTGATAATCCTGGTTCTTAAAAGGAGGCGGAGAATGTAAATAAAAATATATCATCAACTGATTAATTTGTTAGCGTAACCGTTTTATTCTATTATTTATTACCAAAAGCCTATGGGATGAGTCTAGATTATAAGATTAAATTGGATTTATGGCCGGTTAAGTCGTGACCCAATTTCGTGTTTAAACATTCAGCTTTTGTTTTAATTCATGATATTATTCTGTGATTTAACACGTTGAAGATTAAGTAAAATTAAGCCAAATTTTCATTTACAATACATGGCCTGGCCTAGTGCTATTTACTACAATATCTATCTCTTTATGAAGGGCTTTCTTTGTCGTCTAATACTCGCTCGTACATCCAGAACTTATGAAATACATTGAACATTTACTGCATCAAAGGAAATATCTAGACGTAGTATTTATGAAACTCGTCTTCGTCACCATCAACGAAAAAGGCTGCTCGATAACAATCGAACAGTTTTTCAAGTCGAAAAATCAAAGTGTCGATTTTAGGACTCCGTTGTGGGGCAAAAACCTATAAAGCTAACAAACACATAAGTACGTACTTATTTCCACATAATGTCTATGCCATTTAAAAGTGTTACATAAAAATTTCACGTATTTATTATAAATATCGGACACGTTTTATATCGTGTATCTTTTTCTCCAAAAATCGTTGACGGGACCAGCACTTTGTGCTAGAAACAAAATTCTTAAGGATACCGTCTCTTTGAACTGTCGCAATCCCGTTCAATATGGGACGTGTTATTCCACACACGTAATGTTATAATCATGTTGGAGCTCCACTCTCTGTTTGATAAAGTCGCGCGTCTCAAACGAAAAATGACGTGCGCGCTAGCGTGCGAATGCGAAATAAAACGTTATGAAACATTTTTTATTCCTCAAGCTCTGTATTTAAAAAAATGTACCTTAACATGTACTACTGCCATTGACCACTATGTGATGTCCTTACTTCATAGTTTTTGTCACTTAGTGCAAGACGATCCGCAAATAGCTTGGTATTCCACATTCCAGACTACAGTTATTGTTTTGATAAACATTTGAATATCATTATTTCCGTAACAATTTAGTATTAGTAGTCACATATTATCCTATAGAACAGAAATTAATGTATCGATATACAGATTGTTAGGAAAGGTACTGCGGTCCATTCAATCACGAATAGTAAAGTGTAAAAAGATAATTTTATGTTTTTAAACGCTTACTTATAATAATGACTGATTAGCTAGGTAAAATTCTTTCTAGTACTTCCTAAAAAAAAAGTGGCATTATTCTTAACATAAACCACTCTGGCAGCTCTTATATACATAATTAATACACAATCAACCTGTTACAGTTTTCTAAATAAATTCAAAATGTGTAGGTACTATAGATCAATAACCTAATCAATTACACTTTTCCATAATACGTTACACTTTTTTTAATTTACCTATTTTTTGAATGTATTACACTTATACTAAACGTGATTAAAAGGATCATAGTACTTTTCCTAACAACCAGTGTACACGTACATAATTTAAGAGAAAAGACTGAGCAAAGACCAGTAACTAAATTATTTTTATTTTCAAGTGCGTATAAAACCGCCATCTCTGGGAAGCTATCCTGGATAACGGCTCAGTAAGCTGGCGTTGAAATTGTTTGTAAGCTGGCGTTGAAATTGTTTGTAAGCTGGCGTTGAAATTGTTTTTATTTTAATACACTAGATGGCGCTGCATGTTTCAAAATATCGAATTTGACGCAGTCTGGTTTAAATCAACTCACGTTAAAGTTTGTCTACACTATTATACAAAGAAGAAAGATTTGTGTGTTTGTTTGCATATAATGGGTAATATCTAGAACTACTGAACTGACTATAAAAATTCTTTAAGCACTCAATAAGATTTTTAGTTAATCATGTGGTACGCCTTGCGTAGTCGTACGTATGTAGTCTCATCTTCGGGGTTTCAATCATACACTAGTAAATGTTTTTTTAGGACACCTCTCAAGTTTAAGTTTATTTGATCGGTATTGATGAGTATTTTTGTAGAACATGGTGACCAGGATCTAATGACGGGACTGGGGGGAGGTGGGTACGGGATCTCCTCAACGGATAACAGCAGACCCTTCGAGTTTGGGCTTATTTTATTGGTCTTTAGTAGCACTTTGGTAAAACATGGTGACCATGGTCTGATGAAGGGACTGGAAGGTGGGTACGGGATCTCCTCAACGGACACAACAACGGTCCACCCTTTAAGTTTGGGCTTATTTGATTGGTATTTATTAGCACTTTGGTAAAACATGGTGACCGTTGCATATTGTCGTTAAAAAAATCATATTCTTTTGTTTTCCTTATGCCGCGGGTAAAAGCTTGTATCTTATAAAATGTCAAAATGTACCATAGAATGTCTTAATTTTTATATAGAAACTCACTGTTAATTAAATCCATTAAGACAACATAACCTATTTAGATAATGTAGAGACCGTGCTTTCAGCTCCTTACACAATATTCTAAAACAATATTAAGTTGAAGCTTTGTGTGCAGTTCAGACCATTGAGTGGGGCAGTGGGGGATGGTCCTCGCCGAAATCGTTTCCGCTGATGACCGGCAGTGCCCGGAGACTAACCCTTATGGCTGCGCTAGTCATGCCCGTAAAGTTTCCTAGACATCGACATTATTAAGTTATATCTTGGACCGGAATAAAAAATACGTTTTCGTATAAAAACGTTTTATAAATCAAACCATTTCTACCTTCGCATTTGGGGCATACTTCAAAATCACCGCCCGGGACGATGATGTTGCAAATAGAATTCATACAAAATTTTGGTTTTGTAAGGATTCTTAAAACTAAATTGAATTCATATACGTACTTATTAATGTTAATATATATTTTAGTATAATTTTAATATTTACGTGAGTAAAATATTATTTACTTTTTAAGATTCGCCTGATAATTTCTCGTGACAATAATGGGTTTATAATAATAGATATGTATTATATTTCATTGGTTTATGTTTACAATTCATGATTTTTTTGAAAATTTACATATTGATGTTTAATTATCGCTGGTTTTTGTATATTTTTTCTAAATAAGAATGGCCTTATCAAAGTAACAATAAGTAGAACAACATCGTGTTGGAAAAAGTAGTGTAAAAATATTTTAAAGAAAGTAATTGAGTGCTTGGTGATATTTTTCGATAGCTGATTTCGCAACACAAAACACTTTTATCGCATTATTATGTAAATGAATAATCTGTATAGGAACAATTACATAATTTGTTTAATTCGTTCTTTATCGTAATTTTCCTGTGCAACTGTCTGCCCATCACTAGCGTACGGCAATGCGGACAATTCAGGACGTGGACAAATGTGCCCAGCGACTCGCTGTGACACGTTCATTGAGCTTTCATTTGGGCAATTTTCGACTAAATCCCGGGCAATCGGACGTAGTCCAGCGAGGTCACCTAACTGCAACCATTTCGCAAAATAAATCCCATTTTACCCCATGATGGACTTTAAGGCGACAAGGTACTCGTAAGGTGTTTACAGTTACGAGCATGACAAAACTTATTAAACACAGTTGGAAAAAAAGCAATAGAAAATAACGTTTTTTCATGTTTTCCAAACTCTCTCTAGCCGATCGGTATTGGTATCGACCGGACTCTTAACTTTGAGATCCAGGTTCATGTTTAACCGGTGGGGCATGTAAGAATGAGTTTTTTGGATTTTATGGAATTTATTTGTATACTTAGCACTTGCTGATCGATGAAAAAAAAACACTGAGAAAACTTTGCATACCTAGAAAGTGTGAACGGCTCACCCTCTACCACGTTAGGAAGTTAAAAAAATAGTGAAAAGAGGGTTACGAGTGTTGTCTCTAGTGACTATTCACACTCGGAAGCACCTCTGACTGCCTCCTATAGCTAGCATAGATGACACGAATAGAGAAATTTTGACTCCCGAAGACGTTTTATCGAGACGATGATCACGTGATAAAGCGTACCTGCGTTTCCATTGGTCAAATGTTTCTTCGAGAGAGAAAACTTTTCCATTATTTTCGTCCACTTTAGCTATGCTGGCAGATATAGAGGCTATACGAACAACTTTTACCGTTAAGGTAACCCAGAAATCATAAATAAATCATTTTATTGACGTAAATAAACGTAGCACTTTTTGGTCGATTGCTGCCAGGGATTTTCTGTTTGGACCTCTATCAAATGAAATGCGTTGGATTTAGAAGAACACACCTTTGTGTCTCCACATTATAACCTGAGCTTTCATTTTGATCCTTTGCTTTACCCAGTAAAGCTTCTGCAGAAGCATTGTCCTCATACTAAAAATATTTCTTGGTAATTTTATTTTTCTCTTTTAGAGATGCGACGAGATGATATTGTTGTCAAGGAAGCTTCTTATCTATATTTCATTTTGTAAAAGTTTCATTGTTTGCATTTTAATTGTAAAGGCTTTAAAATATTTAAGGCTGCGATTAACGGTAAAGCACCGATGGTACAATTTATTTGCCTTTATCACGTCGTCATTAAGAAGGCTCATTAAAAAAATCATTGTCGTTCGCTGCCCTTCGTTTGTGTGGACACGCACATGCGTGCACCTGATTTTTTATATTCGCATCCAAACACATTTTAGTCTCCCGTTCCACTAACCCGTTTCCAGGGTTTATTGCACAATGTCACGGAATGGCCCAGGTGTGGAATGCTTGAATACAGCGGAGGGTATATTTGACGCTTACGATTAATAAGTGAAAAAGGAAACGTTTGAAATGGCTGCTTAGAGCCAAATGCCTACTTTGTATGGATATTTTTGTTACCACACTCTGTGAAACGACGGCTGTTCATGCGATTTCGGCGTTCTCGACTTAATTACTTAATTGAAACGCTTAATGTTAAGGTACACGCGCAGATTGGCTATTTGTATCCTAAAAGTACTGCTAAAGTGACGAAGGTTTCCTGTGAGGGTGTAGAAAAGCGATCAATAAAGCTTTTTGAAGAAAGCTACTGGGAGAGAGTTTTTATATCATACTAGCTTTTACCCGCGGCTCCGCCCGCGTGTTATTCGGTTTAACGACATGCTTTTTACCGGGATAAAAAGTAGCCTATGTGTAAAGTTAGGTTATAAGCCATATCCATTCTAAATATCATTCAAATCCGTCGAGCCGTTTCAGCGTGTAAGAATAACAAACATATACACACACACAAGCACACACCAGACACAAACTTTCGCATTAATGTGATTAGTCTGTCGCCCGCGGCTCCGCCCGCGTTTATTTAAACTGTGCCTCTTTTTCGGCTTGGGCGTTATTTTATGAACACCCCTTACCTTTATAGCTTATATGCTGGCCAGGGTGGCTACAATGATAAAAAAAAATTAAGTGGTTCTTGAGTTAAAACGGAACATACATACATGCACAGAGACAGATTAACTGACTGACTGACTGTCAGATAGAAACAAAAATTCAAAAATGGTTTCGGCCTCAGTACAATACTAATAACCCATTTCATTTAAAATTTTGCAAAACAGACACGACCTTTTCACTACTTTATTATTAGTATAGACAGTTCAAAAACATAAGTTCCTTATAAGTTATAACAATAGTTTGGGTTGATTAATGGGCATGATGACTAAAAAAAATTAATTAGTCCGTCATTTAGATTATCAGAAAATATTAGACACGTATTCTTTCTTTTTTCAATTAAACAAACAATGATTAAGATAAAACCCACTGAAGTTCCGCGTGACGTCACATCTAGGTACAATTTTACTTAGAAGTGACGTCATTTTCTCCCACTCCCAAACTTTGACGCGCTTTATCTCTGTCGTTTTTTGTTTGATTGACAAAAGAAAAAATACGTGTCCAATATTTTTTGATAATCTAAATGACGGACTAAATAGAATAATATTTTGTTTACCCTGTCTACAAGCCTATTGTTAGGAAAACTTTTCCTAGAAAAAAAACATATTTTAAAAAAAGTTCAAGAAAAACCTATCTTGAACAATGTTCCATTAAGAACCAATTTTTATTATACTCGTAAGTAGCTTAATAATTAAATAGAACAGAAAAGTCAACAAACCGAGTTTAACGCGGGTCATCAATAAATCATGTTTGAAAAATGTTCGAGAGAATCTATTACAAAGGAAGGTTGGAAAGCCTGGCAGAGATATCTGTGGTAAGTGTGGGCCAGCATTTGCAAACTGCAAGTCATGGGACGTTATTTCCCAATATAATCTGACACGGCTCCTGCCCTTACAAAAAGCTCCCTATGCTATTAAATATAAAGTTGCGTTTTCGGCAAAGGTGTGGGAAAGACGACAGTAGAAATTATTTCTCGACTGAAATTGCGAATTCGCTTCGAATTGCAGCTTCGGAATCCCAATGAGATCAATGTATCCGATTGAAGGGGGTTTATCCAACCCCTAACATTTTATAGATAAACGAATTGACGCGTCGTCGTTCCTCTAAGCTAAAGTTATTTTAGATTTAGAAGTAACTTAATTTTCTCACTGAGCTCTTTAGAAATTTTATAATATTTATATTTTCATGCTATTTACAGCAAAATATAGTACTCGTTCATTGCATTTCAGGTTAAAGTGATACGTTTCATTTGGTGCTAAATTCACACTTACTGTTATTTTACTTTGTGTTATTTCGCGACTATTGTTTGACAATTAACAAGGTTCTATAGCAGAATTTCGTCATTTTATGGAATTTACTTATCTATAGTTCGCGTGAATATCCATGCTAACTTTAAACATCTTTTAAGTTGTTGTGGACATTAATTTACCACGAAATTAATAAAATAATACAACTTTGCTGAAAAAGGATACATAATTAACTAATTTAGAAATTTTATTTCATACATTTTTTCTAATAACTTGTTTAAATGGTATGAAACCCTCAGGCGCAAGTCCTACTGGTAATTAACCGGATTTTTCTTTATAAAATTTGTTTCAATTATATCCGGCGATTTTGAAATAAACATATTTTATTTCGACTAAAAGCCGAATTATTAAGAACTCAGTTTTTTCGAGAGCGCGTGATATTTCAGTCAACGGAAAAGCCACGGCACAGGGAGTGTATTTTTCAATCATTCGAATTTCAATTCGCCGTTCTTGCACCGGATGTGAAAACTTAAAATTAGTATTGTATTCGTATGCGAATCATGCGGATTCGTATGCGAAGTGAAATTCGAATGATTCAAAAATACACTCCCAGAACGCGCTACAAAAACAACAATAAAACGTCCTACAGTGCATTTGTGACACATAAGATGCTCAACCTCGGGTCACCCAAGCCCTTAACACAAACTCGGTTCATACGAAAATTTGTATTTTATTTTTAATACAATATAAGGTGACCTTTGTTTATGTGGCAAAATTTTACTGTGGGGCGTCAAGATTTTATTTTGCGAAATTAGCGAAAAAGTGTTATCGATCCGTGTTACTGATCACTTACAAAGCCTGCAGTATATGTTTGGATGTATAAATAAAAGTCACATTATATTTATTTTATTACAGACTGCCTCTGCCTCTGTGGACTAGTAGTTCAAAATCCTCGGTTGCTAATAAAGAGGTCGCGGGTTCAAATCGCTTAGGGGCATATTGTGTTCGGTTTGCTTGCTCTGAAAGCATGCTTAGCTGACGGTTCTTATCTAAGACCTAAGTACGGCGATAGGACTCACAACTCACACAACCCATCACGCTAATACGTAATTATCCTCGTAGAGTGAAGACCCGGGAACACCTCTGACACACCCTCGGGAATTTATGTCGTAACGATTATGTATGTATGAAATAAGTATATGTTGATATAGTCATTAATAACAGTTTTTAAAAAGACGACCTCTATTTTAATTCTACTCTTTATAGTAGTTACATTCTCAATGTAATCATGTGAATTTAATACATACTCTTAACTAACAGATGGTCGAGATCATTCTTTCATTAATACAACATATATAACTTATTAAAAGGTGGTGAAAAAGATAGTGTCTCTACATTGAATTTTTGTCAGTCTGTCTGTATGTATGTCCCGTTTTAACTCGAGAACCACCCAACGGCTTTGGATGCAATATTATCATAGAAGAAGATTAAAAGGTTGAAAGACACTTCAATGCGAGGGAAGCTGCGGGCGAGTATAAAATAAAATGGTACAAAAATAAATCATATAAAACAACACCGTGACATGTTAGAACAATTCTGAGTGTGTACCTTAAAGTTGAAAACTTGCAGACAATTTTCCTCAGCATAACATCGTGATAGGAAGTTTTGCCATTCTTTGGGCACAAATGACGAGAACTTTCGTGGTGATACTTTTTGTACACAATTTGAACCAGCGACCTCTTTTAGGTACCCCGAAATCAAACCACTAGACTATGGAACCACAATAAAATAATCTGGCATCATATCATGATTAAGTGACTGACTAAAATTTTACCACAACATCAACCAGCTATTCAATCCGACTGCTGTCAGTGTAATAATTTGGAAAGGGCCACAATTATCATACACTACTTGCCAATTATTTACCTAACTAAGTTTTGCATCATAAACAGAAACCCAGCTGCTAATTCAGCGCAACATTTGGTCTTCCGGTAGGAAGTGCGGTGGAAACCGTTTGTTATCGTTTAATTCAATGCACGGTCATGCGCTGCTTTGGCTACATGGTGGCTGTGCGGTGACATATTGCGGCCAGGGACTGTTTAGATCCTGGGAATTAGAGTTTATTTTTTTTCCATTTAGATATTGAAATTGATCATGTTAATAAATCATATTTATGTATGCATATCTTAGAAGTCAAAAAAAATATTTTAACATAAAAAAAATTTAATCAGCTTCTATTTACTTGATAGTTATTTGCACTTTACAAAACTGTTTTTTATTTCAAGCAACAATGCGATAGTAGTCGTAGCAGTAAAAAAAGTGTACATTAAATAATGCAATTTTTACGAAAGGACCCTAAGATAATTCCACTTCTGATTTCAAGTAGAATTTTTATTTCGTACATGATTATAATAAAATACAAATTTTAAAGCAAAACACAAGTAAAAGTAAAAACTAAAATAAAAACTCTTTTATGTTAAGAAACAGAAGACATGTCCCTCGTATTTGCATTCCTTATTTTGGATTAAAACGAGCACTGACTTCGAGCGACTTAATTTTATATTTTAAATGAAAGTCTTTGAACCCCTTTGCTGAACTAACTTACGTTCTTTTTTCTACTATTTTACCCGACAGTGAAGCGTAATGTCTTTATCAGATGAGAGAGAGAGAGTTTTTGTGCCATTGCACTTCTGAAAAGAATGAATCGACCGAATAATGCTAACTTTTAATTTAACGCTTTTATTATTATTTAATGTGACGTCATAAAAATTAAAGTAATCGGAATCGTTAAGCTATTTACTGGTGTTTAGACAATGACGCCTATACATATAATCACATATTAATTTCCCTAATCATTTCATTTCATTACTTAGTGATTATTTTTCTAGGTTATGGTTTGTGAAGATGTAACTAATTTTGCTGGTGACAGGCCGCTATGTTCAGTTAAAGTAGGCAAGCCTTTGTGCCGCGAGAAAATTGTTTTCTGCTTGCCTGAACCTGCATTACGTCCACGAACAGGCTACAAATATAAGCGAACCGCGAAGCAACTTACAATCAAGTTCCAACTTAAAGAAAAACAATTTGTGCCCAAACTATACCGTGTTTTTACCGATTACAATGCGATTGTCTTCATAATATGACAGAGGTCATAAAGAGAGACATAATCTGAGGTTGTTCTTAGCAAGGACTAGGTCCAGTCCTTAGTTCTTAAATATATTTACAATCAGACTTTCTTTCTAAAGCGTCTACGCAAAGAGAGATATTTTTATTAATTGTTTTCCGAGTTGATTTTGATTAATTCTGGCTTTATCTCAAGACTGGAAAGTGGTAAATAATAATAAGTTTAAAAGACCATTAGGACAAAATTTCAAAAAGTTAATTTCGCTTTCCTGTTAGACCTGGAGTTCGGATTAAATATGTTAGTATGGGGACATAAAAGATATTTCTCATATTTTGCTAAATGGGCATTGAACTTTGGCTCCGATACTGACTGAGCGTCCAGTATGATTAAGCTGTATTAATCAAAGTAACTTCATAGTTTAGTCACGATGTGAATTTTACTTACGACAAAGAGTCCCGCACCCGAGTTATCTTTCATTAGCCTTTTCTCCGCTACAACCGTCTGTCCATAGCCAAACTGTAACATCTTAGAAAGCTACGCTGGGCACATGATGTGGGTAATCTCTCTACGAACTTGCGAAGTAAGCAGGGAAATGATGCTTCTTTTATTTCGTTCAAGAAAAATCCCGTCGTCCATTCCTTTAATAAAACAGCAACGGCATTTTCATGAGCCAATATTCTGCATTGTGGCTTTGAATATTATTATGAAAGTGGGTTAGCAGATGTTTAAAGTTTTATTTTCGTCGATTATTTTACTGTTTATATTACAGCTTGCTTATTGTACTCGTAGTCTAACCATTTTGGTAAGTACCTATTCCTTTTTTCTTTTCTTTGGACGATATTTTTCTAATATCAGAGAACCAAGTGTTTAAATATCAAACATGTTCCACGGAACTCGTGTTTGTTCTCCTGATTGAATTCCCCAATGTTACTCAAGAAGCAAAGTAAACGGATAAAGAAAAACATTTTTTAATTCAAAAGAATTCCTTTGCATCGCAATTTAACATAAAGTTGGGGTCGACGGACCCCTGTAGCCTTAAGGGTTTTGCACGTAAGGATTGTCGCGTTTTCGCGTTCCTTGCTAAATTTAATGTCATTTTGTTTATATACGAGGAAGGTAGTCCATCTTGTAATTTATTTCGACTGTTTATGTTTACTGAAGAAGTTAGGACCCCACGCACTTTTATATAGGTACAGTAGTTACTTACATACGTACAACATATAATACATTTAGACAAACAGTAAGTATAGCGATAAAGCCTAGTAAAATTTCGGTAACGCATTTATTAACTAATAAAATTATATAGAATCTACCTTTTGTCTAGTGCTTGCCTCATCAATCTTTTATAAAAAAAAAACCTGTCAAAAAATATCTCAGTTGCGAGAAAAATAGTGTGACGTGTGAGGGTGGGACTTTTCGTACTTTTGGAAGTTATATTTCAAAAATCTTTAAATTTGTTTCTGGTTTTTGAATAACGACTATTTCAAAAATTTTTTTTTATGTCAAACACTTTTTGCATATACAAATCAACACAGACCAAAAAATCGATCTTACGTGATGTATAATAGGCATTTGTTGTAAATAGCAATATCTTCCAGGCGACCATTGAAAGCACACATAAAAATAGATTGAATAAATAATATGGACGGTGTAAATGCTAATCAGAAAGAAAGAAGAACTTGATTCGTACAATGACATAAAAGGAACTAACTGATAGCTAATAGAGAGCTAGCGACCAAAAATATATTATTTATTAATGTAAACAGCAAACTATTTATTAGCTATAATTGTACCAAAACAAACATTGGGACCGCGTCTGCCACCATGAAACCCTGCATTCTTCGAATTTGTTAAAAATGAAGGTACAGTGAACAAAAGAGATAGGTAACTTTAATCCTATCCACAGATAAGTGACGGATGAGATATGGAATGCTTAGTCTCATACACATATATGAGATTAAACAATAGTGCAGCACTACTGATTATAACTCGTCTTCATCTCATAATCACTCTTCAGTGGTCTTATGATCAAAATGTTTGCTGGGCTTGATTACTTTATCTCTTCTGTTGGTTGTACTATAAAAATGATAGAGCTCAAAATCAGTGAGCAAAATGTCTGCATTTTTTTTTTCGTATTCAGCGAGTTATATTGAATCGAATGGAATGAATAGAACCATGAGTAAACGACTTGGTAAAGTGTACAGCCTTTTTTACACTTTTACAACCACGTGGTCACGCTGAGCCTGCCTTATTATTTTTTGTAATTTTATTACAATGTATCTTTTTTGCGGCATATTTCATATAATTTTCATACAAATATTATGAAATATAGTTTCATTAAATTTTTAATTCAATATTCGGTTTTCAGTTAACATTTTACACAAAATATCTGAACTTCAGGTCTATAACTCATTCCGTTTACCAATGATTACCGACGGACAGACTGACGTACAGACAGTAGAGTGACATAATATATGGATCCGTTTTGGCCTTTGGGTATACGGAACCCTAAAAAGCCCGTAAGATAATTTAAAGCAAAATTTCAAAGTTTAAAATGTCGTCATTTGGTGGTACGAAGCAATATCTAGTCCCTTTTGCATAATTTATTAAAATCAGATCAAACTTATTCAACCTAGACGTGCCGATGAAAAAATACAGGAGAAAGTTCTTCAAGCTCCTTTAATAGTGGCTACCTCGAATTTTCATAACTTTTTTTTCTGGTTACTTAGTTCAGTATCATGTAATAAAATAAGTTCAATCGACTTAGTTCGCGTAGTTATAGTTTTTAGGGTTCCGTACTCCAATAAGGGTGGTAAAGGTCGTAGAGCTGATGCCAGGCTCAACTGTGGAGGTACCACCATCTTACTCGCAAATCCTCCCGAAGTTATTCGGGGGAGAGTAAGAGAACAGCTCTCAGGTAAAACCAGGCGGCCCACCATCGCCTGGGACCGATGGATGGCGGTATATCCATCCCCAATTTCCGGGCCTTATATAAAACAGACTGGTGACGGTCAGCGGCGTCACTACTAGTGCAAGGGTTTCGGCACCGCGCTCACTAACCCACCTGCCCAGCGTGTGTGAGTATGGGCATTACTTCCGGGAGGACCACCAAGAGTGGCGAAATCCTGGAAAGGCCTATGTCCAGCAGTGGACGAAACAGGCTGATGGATGGATGGATGGACTCAAATAAGAGAATATTATAAGGTCCTACAATAATAAGTAAAAGTAATTCGATCATGTATCGTCAATTAAACACATTCAAGAAGATATATTTTTGTTCAAACATTTTTTTTACTTTCCAGTAAAAAGTGGTTCAATCAGCTGACTAAATTTATATGGAAAGGTGCAAAAAGTTCGAGCAAAAAATTATTTTTTCTTTGGAAAGTGATCTATTAGCGATATTCTATCGTCTCCTAAAATTTTTCCACTCTAAAAACAATGTTTTTTTATGCCATGTTGTGCAAGCAAATGAATGCTATTTTTGTAGCTAATTTTAAGTCTTTATCTTTAACGGTGCTAAAGTTATGAGGCTGTGACATACGGACGGACGGACAACGGAGTCTCACCATAAAGGTTCCTTTTACCTTTCAGGTACTACGGAACCCTAAAAAAAATATATGAACAACTGTTCGAGTATGGAACTTTTTTTTCTGTCTTTATGATAATGGCAATGACTTGTGATTTTTTGCAGAAAGCCACAATGAAATGAAAATTTTGAAAATCCTTTCGAAATTCAAACAAATAGATATATATTTTTTTTATCATAAAAGGGTACATTAGTTTATATAACCAAATTTTTGTCATTAGTTTATTGTTTATTTTCATTATTTTGATATGTCTAATTTGATAGTAATTAAATTTAGTATATGTACTACATTGTACATATAAAAAACAATAAACTATACTTAGGTAAATCATAAATTATTATATTAAGAAACGCACAGATTAAAAAATACAAAAATATATATTTTTATTGTATTTTTATATCGTCAGACTTACATAAATCTAGCCGAGTTGTACATACTTGACTACATTACTCAATACATTGACATCTATTAATAAGTATTTAAAATATTATTCTGATAACTGAGTCCAGCATGGTGGAATAGCCAAGAGTAGTGGGGCGCTACATCAGTATATACCACATAGAAGGTGGGGTCGCAGTTGGTGACTCCGGCAGGCATAGCGCATTTGGACAGGACCCCCCTGAGGAACCAGCTCAACTTGTGGTCTGACTGCTGAAGGGAAAGAGTCAGGCCCCCGCCGCTGTCGCCGTTCCGGGGGTTGATACCTGGATAAAAGTAAGAATAGAATAAAAGTTAACGCAGCTAAATGTGTCCAAATAAGTTTTTCCAGAAAGCTAAATCCTGTCCTACATTCTTACAATATTAGCGGTAATACCATACACCGAGTAGATGTGGTCAAAGATCTTGGTGTGAGCCTTGACTCAAAATTAACATTTGAGCACCATATTAACGCAACTGTGAGCAGGGCTTATAAAGGCTTGGGTTTCGTAATGCGGGTATGTGGTGAATTCAGAGACCTTTCTTGTCTTAAGCGTGTGTATTTTGCGTATGTTAGAAGTTTACTGGAATTTGGATCTTCTGTGTGGTCACCACATTACATAACTTATAAACAGCGTATCGAAAAAATACAGGAGATTTTCTTAAAGCATCTTAATTTTAAAGCCAGATTACCAAAAATGAAATACGAAGACTCTTGTCTACACCATCGTATTTCATCGCTTGAGGATCGCCGGCTTTTGCTCGACATGTCTTTGTTATATGACATTGTTACTGGTCGTATTAACAGCATGAGCATGGTGTCTAACTTCTCCCTTAACGCCACCTCTTATCGCACTCGGCACTCCGCAAGACTCTTTTATCATGTTCCAGTTGTTCGCACAAACTATGCCCAATCATCCCCTCTCATTCGTCTAGCTAACGAATACAATAAGCGTTTCTTTAATATCGATCCATATGGAAACTCTAGAACGTCATTTCGAAATAAAATAATCAATGAATTACTTTGCCCTGATGAATAACCGTAATTATTATGATTTTGCTGAACAACCTCTCATTTTTTTTCTCTTACATACCCTCCCTCACACACACACTCATACATACTCATCCCTTACATTAACACATACACAACACAAACACCCCGTCGAACAATTGAACAAATTGAACAATTTAAACTAAAATAGAGTACGGTAGGCAGATGAGTTGCCCTGTAGGCATTTAAATTTTATTTTAGATTCTGTTTCTGAGGAATGAATTTAGTTAAGTTTTTTTTTGTTTTTGTTATTTTATTAAACAGTTGGGGAAATTTGTTATTGGCCTTAGTCATAGTCTTGAAATAATGTTTAGTTTTACTTTTAACGCTGTTAATTTCCTAAATAAATAAATAAAAAAATAAAAGGTAATTTTATACTTATAAGCGTAACTATGTAGAGGCCAGGGGGGCACGGACCCCCCCAGAGTACCCTGGACCCCTCAGATACGGGCGTCATTGATGTAAAAAGATGCCTTATTTGATGCGTTATTACGATTACATAATCAAAAACAGATACTTGTGGATGCCTTCATGGGTTGGAGTCAGGAGCCCCCCCCCCCCCCCCCCGGCTGCAAATCCTAGTTACACCAATGTGTATGCTGTGACCTTGATTGTCAAATTGGACGAGTAATGACTTGGTTTTGAAAGGAGTCCAGACCGTGACTGGACCCGTGTCGGAGCGTACCCGGACAGCCGCGCGAGAGTATTGGAGATAGAACCGAAAACCTGCTGACGCCGCCTGTTGGAAGCCAGCCCTCATGGTGGTATATTTATATACCTATATCCTTCCCTAAATACCTACCAGCCATTTGCAGTGCCGCGGCCGATCAGACGTTGATAAGTAAAAATGAATTTATAAAACAGGAAAGTTCATTATTCAAAACGAGCAGGCCAGTATTTCTTGTCTCATGAGCTTTGACTGAAACGCAAGGTTCTTCACATGAAATGCATAACATGATCTTGCGAGTATAAACTTACCAACTTTTGGCCCATAACCTGCACAGAACGTGAATTCGTTAAGAAGCCCTGGGTAAAGTTTTGGGGCATATGCTATACAAGAAGCATCATTTTGAATCATTGTAGTAGTTGTGCGAAGAATATTTGAAAATATGTTATTTTCTGTTTGCCCGAAACCAACCATCTGAAAATCATTGAAATTCAAAGAAAATATTGTCACTTTTCAGTTTATTAAAGCAAAAGTATTTGAAATAATTACCGTAGCATAGATACCAAATAGCTGACTTTTCTCATAAGTCGGTCCCCAAATACAAATGGGTTGAATAAATTCACCGAATTTAAAACTGTCTACTTTAATAATAGCCAGATCAGCTGTAGGAAGATTGTCAGTGTAGCATGGGTGGATGATGATTTCCTTTGCCTGTTAAAACAATTACGGTTAAGTACTTTTATATTTTTTTTAAATCATTATATTGTTACTTGTATGTAAGTGAAAAACTTACAATGAATCTTTGTATTCCTGGTGCAAAAATATTTGTAATATTTGTTGTTCCGGCTACAATAATGACTCTGTATGGTTCAGTATTTATGCCTCCTTTGGTTACACAATGTCCAGCTGTGAAGAAAAATAGGAATATCAAATTAAATAACTTGGCCAAGTTCGAGTCGGACTCGCACACAAAGGATTCCGTACCACCACACTACACGGGTGTGGAACTCTAAAAACATTTTGGTAAATAACAACAATATAAAATGGTAGCGCCTAACAATAAATTTTACACCGTCTGGGTACGGAACCCTTCTTTTTATTATTTTTTTGTTTTACTTCAGAGTGTCCTATAATCTGACTAAATTTTAAACTTGTATCTAAGTATAACCGTCGTTGAATAAGAGCCAAAACCAATAACGTTTCAATAATGCAAATTTTTAGATGTTTATTTTTTAGGGACACCCCTTAATTTTTTTTAATACTTTTTTAATTTGTCCCGGTAGTAAGGAGGGCATAGTAACACGTAGTATTCTGTGAAAATTTCAACTTTCTACCTATTACGGTTGAAGCTATAGAATAGACTCCTGTCACAGACGGTCAGACAGACAGCAGAGGCTTAGTAATAGGGTCCCGTTTGGCACCCTTCGGGTACGGAACCCTGAAAATAGTATAGTTAGGAAGATACTGTACCAAAAGTTTATTACAGGTTTAACACGTTTGCGGTTCAGTTACTGCATATTGGGCATTCTGAAGTCCTATTGAGACACCCGTGATGCAAAAATTGGGTACATGCCCATAAATTACTAACTTTTAGATGAAGGCGTGACATGGTAGTTTATTGCATAAAATGGAATGGCGCTATCGGCAGACTTGACTTAAATTCCTTGTAACGGAATAATAGACCCTATGAAGAAGCATAATGACTTTGCCTTATCCTCTAAGAGATAACCGTGATACCTGCTGCATGATTAGGCATAATAGAAGAAGACAGATAAATAATTACCAGTGATAACTGCAGTTCTCGATACAATACTCCCACCGCATTGATAAAAAGATTTATCGAGATTTTTTGCATCTTTTATGTAGACCGCGACATGCCACGGCCATTCTCCATCCTTGGCATTAGAACCAGTGGTCACCAGCTCTGTATGATCAATGGATCTTCTTCCACAAATGTGACGAAATCTGTTATCTTCTTTGCTTGAGACGTCCAACGATTCTATTGTTTGGGCTGCCTACAAAATTTAATAATTTCAGAGTTAGGAAAACTACCTTTTTCCACATATTTTTGTTTAAAATTTAATAAGGTTTTTACCTTCTCTGCTTCGCTGCATAAAGTATCATTATTTAAAATAAATTTGCTAACTATAGGCACTGAATCTTTGTTCGCAACCACCACGTAAAATATGAATCTTTTTGGAATTGCTCCCAAAGGAGTCATAATTACATGGGTGTTAATGTCTTCCACCGATAAAGTACTATTAACCGTAGTCTGAAATGAAGAAAAATCTTATTATTATTAGAGTGCAATCCAAGATAAGTACAAACTAAGTAAAATCAATAAGAATCAAATTCTATGATAAAAATAAGTCTCAAGTGGAGCTCTGGAAAATATTTGATTTATGACAATGGGATGTTAACACTGTTGAAATATTCAAGCACGTATCTATTAAGGTATGTTGTTAGTCAACGCGACTATGAACCCAATACAAAGTTAATAAAGTAGAAAAGATCAATTAGAAACTAACTGGACAAATATTCTGAAAAAGTTCCTCGGGCCAGGATAATGTTTTAAAATTTTTGCCTACTTCCTACAGGCTTCTTGTTTCTTTGTATAATTCGTTTCCTTACAACCATTGTTATAGCAAAAATGTTACTCACCCAAACAAGAAGTATTGGCTCCTTAAATTGTATATCAATTTTCGGATTGGCCATATTGAGATATAACCCAAGGTTGACAATGCCCATCCAAACATTATCTGTCATAGTTTTGTCAAATTGAATGACACCTAAACCACATGGATCGTATCTAGTAAAAGATGGTCCTTGTAAGGCCACTGGCCAAACTTTTCCTACATATAATACCAAAAGAAGTCCTTTTATTACACCATTATTTGTTGAATACATGTTTTAATTCTGGCACTACAAATATTACTCGAGTTACTCTTGTTGCTTGTTAAACGTTCATAAACAACAAAGTTAATGTTTATACTGATTTAAACTTCAACTTGGGACTCACAAGTTCAAAAGTTGAGATCACATTTATTTCCCTTTTTATCGGTCGAAGTTTTGATACAGCATGTTGTAATTTTTGAGTATTTTTTTTTAACAAACAAAATAAACGTTTAGTACCGTAGCTTTCACAGAAAAATATAAACACGCCTTTTTCTGCTTAGGCTTTTATTACCTTGAAAAGAAAGGTTTTCAGTGAATCATTGTGAACTGACTGATGTATCATGTAAAAGGTTTTCTTTGTCGATTTATTGTCATTTGGGTCAGATTTGCATGAATTAGTCAGTAATAACTTGGTAATTACCAAAACAACAATATGTAATACTTGCTCAAATTAATGATTGAAACATGTGATACACATGTTTTAATAACTTATCAAAAAATATATGTATAAATTAGGCCCTATAGAGTTTGTTTTGTCTTTATTTCGGACCGCATGATTAATTGCACGCCTTTATCAATTCCAAGAAATAAATATTTTTTTATTGTTAATTGAACACATTTTATCTGGTATTAAAAACTAAACAAACGTTTCATTGAATTACAATATGTTTTGGTGTAAACACGTTTAGTTATCTTAACTAGATAAAAGGAATCTCGTAATATATTTCTATACACCCTAATTTTGTATGACACTATAGTTTTAATGTAAGGATTACTTTTTTGCACGAATGTTTTTTTGTTAAGGCCTTACCCCTGGTGCACGATAATCTTACTGAGCGATTTTGAACTTCAGTATGTTGTCAGAAAGTCTACATTAGAATGCTCGCTTCGCGCGTTGGCGGCACGTAAAATCAGTGAATTTTGGAGGTTTTTCTTGATTTTACGAAAAAGTATTTGATGTAGGAGTTTTTCCACCTGACATCGGAAAAAACCATGTTTTCTTGTTATAGCAGTAATTTAAGACATAAAACTCAAGCCGTTTAGACATAAAACGAAATAATAACTTAAAAAGGCATCATTTTCAAATATAAAATCTATCGAGCGAAATTTGTCCAATTAGGTAACCGACTTGACAACGAAAATACAAAGGTCTGAAAAAACACGTGTTCAAGTTTTACATTGATCAGTTTTAAAACAAAAACCCAATACAAGCCCTTTAAACTAAACGTGATAAGATGTCAAAAATTACCCTTTTAAAATTTATTATAATTACCCTTATGTGGTTCTAAAAAAATTGCTCAAAGGGCCTGCTCTCAGCGCTGTATCACCATTGGTGCTTAGTGCTTATTGCTTCGTACTCGACAACGTCAAAACGAAAGAAAAGTCTAAACTAAGTAAAAATACTTAGTTTTCTTGAATAAAAGAACTCTTTAAACATCTAACAGTAATACGCATAAAATTGGGCTATGTGTATTTAACGTTATGAATAGAGCTATTGTGGTATCCTAACTGCTAACTTATGCAAATATGTCCAAGCATCGCGCCAAGAAAACTGTCCCGTATATTCTTCTATTTTCGTGGTTGTTAGAATGCGGAAAAGACGTTCAAAAGTATGATCTTTACCACCTAGTTCACACGCTTTTACCTTTATTACTTTGGGCGATTTATGTACCTTTCTTAACGGTTGCTTCGTCTTCCTAGAAAAAGTTACTTAGGCAAATTGCTTGGTTTTATCGTTAGTTTCGGTTCTGAGCTTTAGGGCCTTGACGGGGAGAGGCGGGAAGGGTAGGGTGGTTTCTTTGAAGCAGTGACAAGCAAAGCAATAAGCGAGTTTGCTGTCGAGCGAGCAGCATAAAATGGCCTAGCACCTAGCACTGGGGTGGCGAACAGACGCCCACAGATGTTATTACATTATTGTTTCTATTGTGTCTTCGTATGTGTCCCTAAAAGTGTTAAGTAAGATACATAAAACCTTAACTCATACCCTTAACCTTAACTCTCAGAGGTGTAGGTAGATTGATTTTATGAAATGGTGGAATGTCGTAATGTTGTCAACTTAAATCTGCCCCTACAAATGAAATGAAATGAAATGAATATAAAATGAAATGAAATGAATATAAAATGAAATGAAATGAATATGAAATGAAATGAAATGAAATAAAGGAAATGAAATGAATACTTTATTTCTGCAATATAGGTCATTTTGTTAAAGGTAATAGACAATATGAGACGGATTGACTAAGATACATTTTTTATCATGACATAATTCCTGCAGTCTTATATTTTTTATGCCTTTTCTTGTGTAGGTATGTATATGATTTTGTATCATATGTTTTTTTTTTAAAGGAATGTTTGCTGAGTTTCTTGCCCTTCTTCTTAGCAATACTAATCGAATGGTGCGGATGGTTAGGCATTATTTTTATTTATGGTTTATTTAGTTAATTTTTCAACACATTGTTCATTGCATTATGTATATATAATATTTTTATTCCTACATAATAACTTTATTACATTTTAGTAGCCCAACCTTCATATTTTTTGTATGTACTCGTATTTCCCGTATTTATTTATCAACTTATTTGTACATTGCATTATGTATATAATATTTTTATTCCTAGATTCCTCTATTTTATGCAAGTGTATATTTTATGTCCCGTATTATTATTATTATTTTTTCTAAAGATATATATTGTTAAAATTAACTTTGACTCGTAGAAAATATACTTACTGTATCTACATATTTTGCAAAATAAATATTTTGATTTGATAAATACACTTATCGCACGTTAGGATTTATTAAATAGGTAATAAAAATAATTAAATTTAAAAAAGGAAATATAATATATTAAAATAGGTTTTGGCTTTGCTTATACTTAATAAGTACATACACGTACATGAACTAAAATAAAGGTATATTTAATGTATACAATTATGTATATACGATTTGATAATAATAATAGCTACCCATATACTAAATACTAATAGGTTACATATATACATGCCTAACTTCGCTCATTCGATTAGTCTTGCTAAGAAGAATGGGCAAGAAACTTAGCAAGATCATGTCTTTTTTTTTCATACATTAATATTTACATTTATAGGTACAACAATGTTTCAGTAAAGAGATAAAAGGTACAGGACAAGAGAAAGTCGGATAATCAGGCCCAAAGTTGAGTTAAATAATATTAAAAACAAAACGAAATTAATTAAATCTCTTTATCCTCCTGTTCTATCACTCCTAAATTCGTAAAACGTCCAAATTTTAATGAAAATAGCGCCAAATATACTACAGTAGTTTATGCTACAAGTGCGATAAGGAGGCAGTAAAGCAGATTCTGAAGCCTTTAATTTTAGTTTTAGTGCTGCCAAAACTAAATTTGCTTCATTGTAAAATAGTCCTTAAATGTTAGGAACAGAAGTAAATTATATTTTGGACAGCATTAAAACTAAAATTAAGGTATTCAGAATCGGCTTTAACAGCTTACGAGTACGATCAAAAACACGAGCGGTAAGTGAGTGTTTGAAACGTTACAAGTTATTGCCCTTACTTACGTCTTTTTTCAATGCATATACGAGTATAAGGTCCTACATTTCAAAGTGAAAAAAAATTAACTGATGATAGAGTACCCCTAATAGAGCACATACCACCAAAACAAAATGTTTTTGCACGAATTTTTTTTCAGCTTTCCATAGAAATTCAGTCACCTGATTGTACCACTTTGTACTGGGAAGTGAAAAAAATATTGGAGCAAAAAAATTTTTCTTCTTCTGGAATTTGACCAGTTAACGATACACGATCTACCCTATAATTATTTTCACTTATTATTGTAGTACCTTATATAGTGTAAGTAAATAAATGAAACATAATTAAATAAACAAACAAGCAATAAATACCCCAAATGAACTTCAGGTGGGCATTGTCTTACTTTTTCAACATTGCCAACTTAACGGAAATAATAAACTGCTTTCAGTTTGATGCGTTCGCAGGATGCTTTTAGTCACCTCATGTGCCATGATACTGTCCTCCTGTTAATGGTAGGCGGTGTCGTCCATCAAACTGAAAGGAGTTCACTTCCGTCAGTACATTTCTTTGCAAAAGTTGTTCAATATGGTTAGAGTATTTGGTTTCATTTAAAGATGTATGTTTACAGCATTAACCTCTCATCAAGAAACAGTCGGGACGAGAAATATCAACACTTTCGCACGTGTATCAAACGACGTTTTTTAATACACCTGCGAAAAATTACATGAAATAATAAAATAAAAGCAATTTGTTGGAAATCAAAACAGATACAAGTCGATAGAAGGGAACGCAGTTTGGTTGACGCAAATCTGTACTACAAAGACCAATGTCTCTTTCTAACATCTTTTTAATAATAAGTTCTAAGATAATAAAATATAATATAAATTATGATGTCTGAAATTGTTTTGAATTTTTAAAACATCTTTTACAATTGAACATAGATAATATATTTTATATAATAATATAAAAGTTTCAAAATACTCATCTTAAACAGTTTTTAGTGTGTCTGGTTACTTCCAGAAATACCAACAAAACGACAAATAAAACAAAGGTTTACATGCTTACTAAATTATGTCGCCGGTTTCCCCTAGATGGCGTCAGTAGTAAAAACAAAAAGCATGAGTGCGAAATATGTCATTTTACGCACGCTAAACAGGCACGTAATCTATCATATTTCGAACACAGGTGTGCAAGCAATATGCTCGAAACTTACATAAAGAATTTTCGTAGTGACGTCGCTAAACGATTTTTAAATGCGGAAACCCAGCGTTTTTTCCGGGAACCTATTGTTATTTTTGGGAACCCAGCGTTGCCTCCTGGGAACCCAGTGTTATTTTAAGGGACTGATTAACCGCCAAATATGGGTTGGGTACCCTTAAATTTCGGTATGACGTCATACCGTTTTTTTACGATACCATCGCGTTTGCAGCGCAAGAAATTTTAGAATTAAGGTACTGTAGGCCTACCATGAGTTTTGCTTACTATACACGTTACCGCCTGCGTAAAATATTTTGTATAAGAAATGCTGGTTCCTGTAGTAAGCCGCTAGGGGCGCTGCACAATTTCTCATATAAATATTTAACGCTTAACGTGTATAGTAAGCAAAACGATAACGATATACTTGATGACGCGAATTCAACCCTCTCTCTGATTCTTGATTGGTTCACTGCAAATAATTTAGTTCTAAATGCAAAAAAGACGAAATGTATAAAGTTTACTTTACCAAATGTAATTCAAGTAGATGTCAGTTTATTTTCTGGAGTTAGTTAACGAAACTAAGTTTTTAGGTATTACTATAGACTCTCGTCTTCAGTGGGGTCCCCACATAGAAGCTCTCTGTGGTAGACTTAGTTCAGCCGCATACGCTGTTAGACGCATAAGGCAGATTACTGATGAAGATACTGCTAGATTAGTATATTTCAGTTATTTTCACAGCATTATGTCATATGGCATAATGTTGTGGGGTAGAGCCGCGGATATAGAAGCAGTCTTTGTCTTGCAAAAGAGAGCAATTCGGTCTATTTATAACATGAAGTACCGAGATTCATTAAGAGAAAAGTTTAAAGAAATTAATATATTTACGGTCCCTTGTGAATTTATTTATCAAGTTATTAGATATGTCAGAAAAAAAATTGATAATTTCCCGAGGCTTGGTGTGCACCACTCTGTTGAAACCAGAAACAAACATAAACTAGCTTTTCCAAAATTAAGACTTGCCAAAGTAGGTACCTCTTTTGTAGGACATGGTATAAGATTTTACAATAAGCTTCCAGAGGAGGTCCTTAGTTTGCCTGAAAATAAGTTTAAACTATATATTAAGCAGGGACTACTTAAGAAAGCTTATTATAAAATCAATGATTATTTGGATGATAATGAAGCATGGTGTAATAAATAATAATAATCTTATTCAATATTGTAATTAATAATTAGCATATTTTAATACTGTACGATTCCTCTAAAGGCTTAAAATTAATTAATATGTAAACTTACTTTGTTAAAGGTAATAGACAATATGAGACGGGTTGACTAAGATATATTTTTTTTTCTCGTGACTAATTCCCGCAGTCTTATATTTTTTTATGCCTTTACTTGAGTAGGTATGTATATGATTTTGTATCATATGTTTTATTTTGAAAAAAGGAATGTTTGCTAAGTTTCTTGCCCTTCTTCTTAGCAATACTAATCGAATGGTGCGGATGGTTAGGCATTATGTATATACAATATTTTTATTCCTATATTTCTATATTTTATGCAAGTGTATAACTTTATTACATTTTAGTAGCCCACCCTTAATATTTTTTGTATGTATTTCCCGTTTTTATTATTTCTTCATTGTATTATGTATATAAAATATTTTTATTCCTAGATTCCCCTATTTTATTTATTTTTTATTTATTTATTTATTTAAAAACTTACGACTATCATTTATTAATGCAGGTGTATATTTTATTTCCCATATTATTATATATTTTTTTTATATTCTAAAGACATATTATATTGTGTAAATTAACTTTGACTTGTAGAAAGTATACTTAATGTATCTATCTATTTTGCAAAAATAAATATTTTGATTTTGATTTTGATTTTGAAACTCATGGTAGGCCTACCGGTATATAATAATTACGATACCGAAATTTGGCTTTTGCTGATTGGCTGTGGGTCGTTTCTTTTTCGCCTTTTCCACTCCGCGCGCCCCGCTCCCACTCTCGCCCTGTTTTCTACCTATATACCGAAATGGGAAAACAGTTGAAAAAGTGCAATAAGTATTTGGTTATATTAACCTGTACTGGAATTCGTATACGATGATAAATCGTTCAAACTATACCATAAAGAGTTCCTGGTTATTTTCCGAATGCCGCAGCTAGATAGCCGAACATACACCGAGATTGGCTATGAAAGTTTTCATTAAAAGTATAGGTATTAAATAAAATATTAATATTATTTGAAAAATAGAACAAGGCGGATTCTTACTTCGTAAATGCAACATAAATTAATTAAAATAGCAACTTCTTGTTTTTAAAATAATTAAAATTAATTATAGGTACACCAATTTTGTTTTAGGGATTTAGTTCAAAGCATACCGAGCGTCCCAATTTAGGGGTTAAATGAACATAATACTTCTGAGTATCGCAAATATGCCTGAAATTCCTCTCAAAGGTTTCATTTTCTCTGTGTGGAAAATGAACGTCATACTTCGGAAGGATGTTTTAAAAAACTGCTTGTACTTTTTTATATTGTGTAGTTATTAAAAATTACTTGAATGATATTTATCGGGCTGAAGAATTCTCGTCTAGGAAGGTATTATTTTGAAGATGTATATAACATACACATCGACTGAAGGGTTTTAACTCTCAAAAAGTTGTTCAAACTCTCAAACGGTTTTAAAATACTCGTATAGTTTTGAGGAACAACAATGACGTTTTTGGTACCTAATTAATAAGTGTTTATTGCCATTAAAAATATTTTCTTCCTTCTTTACAAGATAAAATTTGTTTGATCTATTCTTTTACTTATAAATTATAAAAAAATACAATGAATCCATGTCAAAGATATCAAACTTAATCAATTAAAATTTCTCGTTCTGTTCGAGAAATTATTCTTTATGATCTTTATCCTCGTTAACGAACCGGAAAACGTCTACGTTACATCGAAAGCTAAAATTAAGAGATATAATATCTAAAAATATGATATATTGCTTGTTTCAAATATATTGTGCATAAATTAAATCTATTAAAATTAAAACTAATATTTACGAGTACAGATAAAAGAATAGGCCATTTCACATTATGTAACGATTTTTTTTATTTATCCTTATTAAAAATTTACTTCCTAGGAACCTCATTTATAAAAATCATTTGTTTTTTGTTTTTACCATTCCGGGCTCTTGTTTTGAAAAAGAACAAACTGAACAGGTATAGTGTTGAGCAATAAAAATACCCAAACAAGATCCTTTAAAAAAGCAGTTGATATTATCGTTTGTTACAAGAAGCATATATTGATGCTTTACTTATATTCTAAAAAATCGTCAAAAGCGAGTAGGTTTCGTGCCCTGAAGGTGCCGTTTAAAACATAAACTTATTTCACGTGCAGTTATTGACCAACTTAGTTTCACACTTATGATTTATTATTATTAAACTCTGTGTATCCAAGGGGTGTAATTAATTTAGCCTTGAATAACTCCACCGTTTATAGGGCATAAGCTCAAAACGACCTCGTTTGAGACCACTTACCCATATTTGTTAATAAGGTCGTAATTCTGTAGAACGTTATATTAATTATGGTCTTTATGGCTTTTTGTAAAGGGCCTGAACAGGCAAAGGTCTTGAAAGAGACCGGAGCGCCTAAAATATTAAATTGCAGCTAACCGAACGCACCGAAAACCGTATCTCAATCGAGACCTTTGCCCGTTCCAGAAAGAAAAAGCCACTCGGTCGTTCATTCTTTTTCAGATACAATGTTTGTGTCTTGAAGGTGCAAATATTTTGTAAAAAGGTATGTTAATCAATTCTTTAATTATATAACTTCAATTTATTCTTATTTTTATCCATTCATTACTGAGAAACGAGGTAATAAAACCTTTTGAAAGAAGACATGTAAAAAAGTTAACCTCAAATGTATTTTTAATGTGCGTACTTTACATAAAATATTTTAATAGTATAATTAATGTAAGAATCAGGGTTTATATATGTCTACAAAGCTTCGATGTTCCTTTTTTTGATAAATATCATGTTTTTTATGTACACGTTTTCGCTCGGATATCGCAAAGCAATATGTGTGACGTCCAGAGTTTCTCTAGTGTGTATTTTGCACAAAACTTGTTGATGTGTGTGTTCTATTTTTAATATTTTATTGTTTGTCGTTTCAGATGAGCTTCAGAAAACTTGACAAACTAATTTCAGAAGTTATTAGCATAGATACGAGCATGATACCATTCAAAGATCGCTCTACTATGAAGCAGTACATGCCTAACAATCCAAATAAAAGAGGATTCTAGGTGTGGGTAATCTGTTGTGCTGTTACCGGATACATGGTGACAATGGAAGTCTATAAAAAAATCTATAGGTATTAATTAAGCTTAAAAATGTTTGATTACAATAAATAACTGTCGTCATACATAAATATTTGTTTTTATTTAAAGTTTTGGACTATAATTAAATATCGTAAATGTTCAGAGGTCTTCAATGAGACCAATAATGGTAAACAATTAAATATTGCTAATGTTTCTATACTTCTCTACATCTGTGCTAAAAGGACTGCTCGTAAACGGAATTTCAAGTGTCTAAAGGCCAGTTTCCGAATTAAGAATGTCTCGCTAAGTGGCTACATAAATGACGAATTGGCCAATCACAGCGCTGCATTTGAAAGTTAAGCACTACTTAACTAGAAATTCTCAATTGTGAAATCGGGGGTAAATCAGCTGGAAGTGCTTGATAGGTTTTAATGGTGAGCAAATATATGAAATTGATTACGTAAAGGGCAATAACTTTTTTCTCGTTGAATTAGAAGCCATTTTTTTTGACAACACCTTGATACCGTAGAATTTTGAAAACAGAAAGACAGACCGACAACAAAGTGTTCTGTTAATTCATTTTGAGGTACGGAACCCTAAAAAACGATTTGCATGTAAGTTACCGATTACAGTCAGTGCGTAACTGTCAGTAGAGAGCCGCCTTTACGTCCGCACAAATATTTATTGCTGAGATGCAAAACGCGAAGCTTAGTTGTCTACTTCGCAAAGACAAACGATCTTGTTCCTTTTGCTTTCTTACATGACAAAGACAAAACTTTCAAAGAAATATTTCTGTTGCGCAACTTTAATCTCAAGGCTGCCAGAGATAATTCACATTAGCGGGAACAGTCACTACTGACATGTTCTCTTGTAGAAAAAGTGTATTAGGTATAAGTGTATAAAGGTATAAGTGTAAAAGTGTATAAAGTATATTACTTATTTACAGTTTAAACAAATACAATAATGATTTCACTGTATTGATTATAGAACGTATAGAGATGTGTAGTCGCATGAAGGTGAAAATTATTTTTTGGGAAAAAATCGCGCTTTTTTGTAAAAAACCTAATTTAACGCGTAAAGGCAGTCCCATTATGCGACCATAAAAAATTATTTTCTTTTAAAACTAGGGGGGCGCTTCGCCCGCTCGTTGTCGCACCTATTTTAACTAGAGATGCGCCGAGTACAAGTTTTACCGAGTAACCGAGTACATTTACCGAACCGAGTACTCTGCCGAGTTACTCAGTTCATCTCGAGATGTGCCCCCCGTATCCCGTCGGCGCCGTTTCCCCGCATCAGACAACTTTACAAATCGTAGACACAAAGCGCAAAAATATTTTTATGTGCACCAGCAAGCACCGTATCGTATACAGTGAGTGACAATTTTTAGAAGCTGGTTATTTTTGTGTATGAGGAGAAAAGAAACAGACTGTTATTAAAAAGGGCAGAGTACTCATTATTCTCCTTTCAACATAACTTGTCTCTGTTAAACTTTCATTATTAATAGATTGTTGATAACCTTTTCTTAATTTTGCTACATGTACCTAATTTATATTAATAAACGCCGATTTGATTACATATTAAAAATGTTTTTTTCTTATTATCATTGTAAGAAATAGACCAATGATTTTTTCATTATTCTTACTTTCATTATTATTCGGCCGAATACGAGTACTAAAAATAATGCCGAGTGTGCCAAGTACCGAGTAATAACCGAGTACTCGGCGCATCTCTAATTTGTTAAACCTATTTCGCTTTTTGTGATAATCTGCTTTTTCGCGAAAAACCGCAACAACTTCGTATGATCTCATAATTGGTCGGCTTTCACGCCGTAATTCGGTTAAATACGAAAAAACGTTTTTTTTTTACCACAGAGCAGTTTACGAGATTTTACGGCAAAATATACATTACTGACGAAAAGATTACTGATTTAAAAGTTCTCTAGTAACAAATCATAATTAATAGTAATAATTTGAACTTCTTATAGTATTTTTTCCTTTTTACTATAGGCTATACGTATGTTTAAACGATTGTTCTAAACACTGAACCAATTCCGATGGTTGCTTACGAACTTGTTATCGCTAGTCGAGTATCTCATGAAAGTGGCTTTCCATAAGAAGAGAGCAGCAAAAACTTCTTTATAGAAAGTCTTTACAGCTGCGTCTATCTTATTTCGACACTTACTTATTTACCATTTCGATTGTTGTTGTCTTCCTCTGTCACATGTACTATTTACCCTCTTTGATAAAGTATATTTTGAGGAAGAATCTATATTTTCGTATTGGTGCTAACAAGCCATACTGAAATTATTATCATTTAGGGTTCAATAATATTGTTCAACTAAATAATGAGTTCGCATCAATAGTGATTGGCAGGCCGAAAGGCAATGTACCATGAGTATTCTCAATTAACGAAAGGCGACGAGAAAGCTTCTAATAGGCTCTACTCGTATATGTGTTCTAATACGTTTTAACAGCCGTCTACAAACAACCGCAATATGTTTAATAGGGCTTAATTGGCGTGGAATATTAGATGGCGGAAGACCCTTTGGTGCGTCGAGGTTTGGCCCTTGGTTGACCTCTTTGTCAGAAATTGGATAGCCCTTAGAGACCTCTTTAGTTGATATTTCAAACAAAATGTTCCAGCGGAAATGTTATCGTGTAAACTTTGAATAACTCAGTAATGATTTTATATTTGAAGCACTGTTTTATTATTGACTAGGTCTTGCCCGTGGCTTCGTTCACGTGGAAGTTTCTTTCAATCAATGTACCTTTATTTGCGCGTAAGATAAAAATTATTATCGACAGTTTTCGGCTCTTGAACAGGGTCACTACGATGTTAAAGAAAACTGCATCCAAATCCGTTGAGTAGTTCCCGACTTCCCGAGTTAGAACCTACAGCCAGAGAAACAGACAATAATTCTAAAAATTTTAGTTTCGGCCTCAGTACAATATTATCAACTGATTTCATGTAAAATCCCCCTCACGAGAAGCTATAATTTTTGTAAATAAAGAACTTCTACTAAGTTACGTAGCGACCATTCAAGCAACAATAAGTAATCCCAAATTCAATCAACTCAAAGTAACATACGTGTAATACGAAACTAACGAGCAATTGCACTTGGTCGGGTTATATTTTAGCGATATAAAGCGCTATCGTCTAATGTTTTGTGGTACTGGAACGCGTCTCGTAAATATTTGGGCCGAATTTTTTAAGTAAGTTCACGCTGACGCTGACAATGCTGTCATTCGAGTTTTAAATGCATCTCCAAATCCAAAGGTTGCGAACCATCGAATGTGTGTTTACAAAATTTATAACTTCTCGTGACGGGGACTTTAGTGTAAAAATACTCAATGTATGTACTTTTTTACTACTTTATTATTAGTGTAGATGTGGTTCTATTTAAATGAATTTTATTCCATTCAACAAACAACAATATTCCAATAAGAAAGAAGCAATTACATAGTACGAGTACGTCTGAGTTCAAGAGGGTCTGCTACGAGTATACCCTATAACTTGTATACATACAAGTGTACTTTAAGTGTCAATTCTTCAAAGTTGTAAGTAAATCCTAAAAAATCATTATCGCGGCCAAAATTATAACTTTTAGCTAAAAAAAATGAAAACAAATAGTAAATTATAGTTATGCAAAGTCGTATTATTATTTTTTTTATTTGCATGTTACTTGGCAACTATAGAAAATCCAATTATTTTCAAGATGTTGTAATATAATTAGTACGAGTATGTGTTCTAACTATTCCTTTACATTGTTCTTAGCTTATCATATCATTATTATCGTATCATTTCAATAAAAAGTCAAAAATAGGTGCCAAGACGAGTGGAGCGAAAGGGGAGTCGAGGGAGGCGGAGCGGAGCGAGGCGACTCCTTCCTAAGCAGATCATGATAACATGCCTAATTCTATGATGAGCTAACGATATATAAGGTGACTTTAATTTATACAGCCAAACTTATACTGGAAGCTTAGTAAGTGATCAGTAACGATATCGATAACACTTTTTGCTGTTTTCACAAAATCAAATCTTGACGTCCCATAGTAATTGACTCGGGGCTGGGCTTGCGTTTTTAAGGAACTAGAAAATAATTATATACGAATTTCACAAAAAGGATTATCTAACCTTGTTACTGAGCACTCACTGAGTCGTCAGTAAGAATTTGGCTGGATAAATTAAAGTCACCTTATAATTCACCTATGTTGCACAATAAATTTATTTCTGTAAATAGATATTTATAAAAGTTATATTTCTGGTGTAATAATTGTTTCCTTAAATCTTCTTACAACTCCGAGATCAACCTATAGGAATTATCACACGACATTTTTACTTTTTTTAAGGAGACTGAAAGTGCGTAAAACTTTAGTCGGTCCGCAATATCTTCGGAAGTCGGTAACTTGGAGATTTATTGATTGATTGTCAATCGGAGACTGACCAACTGCTAACCACTTCGTCCGTACGGCTTCTCATGACGTCACGCCAGGGCACGACCAGTCGCTTGGCGGCATGGTATCGTCACGAGGGTGGTGTGAAGCCAAGGCCGAAGCTTACAATGTACCCGTTGAAGTGACAGGTTTGACAGATAGTTGAGTCTTAATAATAATCGTATAATGCGATAGCGGGATAGCGGGATGGGATGAGATAGTGGGATTAGTTATTTTATTACGTAATGGGACATACACATTAAACACCCATCATTGTTTTACTGTAAGAATCCTGAAATTAAAACTACTTTTTCAATTCAATTTTCAATTCAATTTATTTATATTTACAATTGTTACACAGTTAATATATAGGTACCATAAAGTAACAAAGGCGGGTTTCACTCAACAAATTTAAAACATATTAGGCGAGAAAAAAAAAAATTTCATACTTAAATTAAACATTTTCATTCATACGTCTTTCTAATATTCTCTGAAATTCTCTCATCAAGCACCCTATCCCGGTCGTAAATAAGTCACAGTGTGGTGCCTCAGAGAGCAGAGAGTTGATTAGAGTCCGTGCGCGCGGGATTGCTGACTCGGCGTGTGATCTCGTGCGACAAGCTGTTGTCGAGAGCAGCCGGTGTCGGCGTGACTCACGCGCTTTTGTGTACCCCTCAGGTACAAATATACTTATTAATTTATTGACGAGATCGATGCAATCAATTTTATTCCTAACTATGTTAATTATGAATCTAATAAGTAACATCGATCTTCGTAATTCTAAGGAGTCATATCCTAAATGACCCTCTAGAAACCGCGTGGGATACAAATACGGATAATATGTTTTAGTTCTTTTATATAAATTCCTCAAGAATCGTTTTTGTACTTGCTCCAGCATGAGAATATATTTCTTCTCATGCGGGCACCATACCACTGCGTTCGTTTCGAGTACACTCCGGACTAATGCAGCGTATAAAGTACGAGTCGCTTCCGTAGTTAAAGGCCCGCTGTTGCGTAGCACGAAGCCGAGTCTCTGGTACGCGGTGGCCGTCAGCTTCTGCACGTGAGGGCGAAATGTGAGGTTCGGGTCAAAGAGCACGCCGAGGTCGCGTACCTCCGTGACACGTGCTACTGGCTCGTCCCCAAGCGTGTATTGGTGCTGCGCGGGAGAGTGGGACCGGGTGAAACTCATCATCTCGCATTTACTCGGGTTGAATAAAAGTTTATTTTTGACACTCCATTGAAGAACTGCATCGATATCGTGTTGTAACGCCTCACAGTCCTCCACGGTTTTAATTGTTTTAATTAATTTCACATCATCAGCGAACAATAAAACCTGGGAATCATGGACGGTCTCAGGTAGGTCGTTGATGAGCAGGACAAACAACAAAGGACCCAAATTTGAGCCCTGAGAAATTCCTGACCGCGTGTGATATGAATCTGATAAGTAGGGACCGTATTTCACAAACTGTTTTCTACCTCGTAAGTAACTAGAGAACAGTTTGAGAAGTCCGGGCGCAAATCCCATGTCCCCTAACTTGAAAAGTAAGACATCGTTATCCACGCGGTCAAACGCTTTTTGGAAATCCAAATAAACTACATCAGTCTGCCCCCCTGAATCCAGCTCTTTAGATAGTATATCGACAAGTGTAACTAGGTTCGTAGAGACAGATCGTTTCGGCAAAAACGCGTGTTGTGCGCTGGTTATATGTGGTAAGCATTGCGACAGAAGGCGATCATGTATAGCTGTTTCAAATATTTTAGCTAGTGCACAGAGATTAGCAACCGGTCTATGATTTTCGACCATTTTTTTATCACCTTTCTTAGGTATGGGTGTTACCCTAGATTCCTTCCACGTCTCGGGGTAAGTACACGTTCTTAAAATTAAGTTATAAATAAAGGTTATAGAATTTATGAGCTCGCTAATACATCCTTTAATGATGTAGGCAGGGATTAAGTCAGGACCGGCAGATGTGGTCGGTTTAAGTTTATGAACTGCTTGTCGTATCTCGTTGACGCTAAGTGACGTCACGGTGACGTAACGCGCGCCGGCGGCGGCTGTACCGGAGCTTGCGGGCTCGGGATCCAGTATCGGTTGCGTCGGAAGGAACACAGAATGGAAGTGGGCGGCGAAAGCAGTCGCTGCTTCAGCACCGCGGTATTCGGTGTCTCCTCTTGTCACCACCGTTTGCAGACCGCCACGGTTACGTAGCGTATTCATATATTCCCAGAAGGTTTTGGGATTCTTATGTAACTGTAGTGAGATATCCTTACTGTAATTACTATGTGCGGTTTTAATATCCCGCTTAATTTTTGAGCGAAGTCGCTTAAATTCCGATTGAGAAGTTGTATTACCTGTTCTTTTCCACGTACTATGCATTTTTGCTTTCATTTCGATGTCACGGATTATTGCTTTCGTGTAGAAGACTGGATAAGTACGGCTACAAGAATGCTTCCGTATTTTATTTGGAACGCAGTGGTTGAATATACTATATATCTGACTATAAAAGAAGCTAAGAGCTCTGTCTACGTTATCAAAGAGGTAAAGTTTATCCCAATCAGTATCGCGTATTAAACAATACATGTAGTAAAAGTCTGCTTTGGTAAAATTCCAGTCCCTAGAGTTATCAATATTAGATGGGTCCATGAGAGTTACCTGCTTAGCAAAGTTGTACTGGACCTGCACCGACAGCGGCGGGTGATGCGGGTCAATGTTAGACAACTCGTCCCCCGGGTCCACACCCCGCACAGACACTGCACCGCATTCCGGACCCGTCAGCACCACGTCTAACATTCTGTCATTCATATTGTTCACGCAATTATACTCTTTAAGGTTACAAATTATCTTAAAACAATCAAAATAATGTACTGTGTAATTACTAGCACTATTCAAATTCAAATCTCCCAAAACTAACACTTTGTCACTTGAATGGTTAGAAAAAACGCGTTCAACACTATCGAAATACGTTGTGTATACGTCGTCTTTAGATTTCGGTGGTATGTATACCACATTTACGTAAATAAAATGTTCATTTATTTCGAATCGCGCCCATAGGTCCTCGCCGGTGCCGGTCTCGTACTGAGGTACATGTTCCAAGGTGATGGGCGAGCGCCACAGGATCATCACCCCGCCGCCCTCCCCCCCTCGGTCCCTTCTCAGGATAGACCAGTCCCCGCAGCAGACCTCTGCATCATGAAACGACGGATCCAGATTGGTCTCAGTTATAGCTATTAAATGAATATTTTGATCGATTATATGGAGATTTTGTCTCCAATTAACAAGCTTGGTTCTTAACCATCTTACGTTCTGATAATATACGTTCAGAGTAAACTTTCTATTGTTTATCGCTGGCGTTATTAGACCGGGGTCGTTCCAATCGAAATAACCATCGCTCGGCGGAGAACCCTTGTGGCCAAAACTCCTGGGAGAGACAATCCTGTATCATATCATCGGGAACACCTACCTTAAACGAGGAATAATCGACTGAGCGTTTAGGTTTCATTTTAGTGGCTGAGTAAACAGTGTTTTCCTTTTTGTGATTCAAGTATTTGATTACATTTTCTTCGGTAGTGTCTGTTTTTGCACCCCAGACATGTAAATACTTAATCCTATTGGCTGCACACAGTATTTCGCTAATAGCACCATTACAACGGACAACAGGGCGCCACTGGTGACTCTTTTGTTTGCGCGTCACTTGCGACCACCCTTCTTTGTCTGTTTCGGAAGTTGTATTGGTATTTGCAGCCGTTACCAGTACAGGTTCCGGAGATGGTTGAGATGGAGCATCACTCTTCTTGGTGTTCTTCAAAGCAGTTGCCCGTTTAGCTGATGAGCGAGTTTGAACCTTTGCTGATGACGAGGCATCGGCCGGTTGTTTACTTTTCGCCGTCTTTGCTGCTAGCGCATACGTCGATTCACCTTCCGTTTCGCTCGTTAACTACTATCTTGTAGTCATGAAGTCGCTCAAAGGAACACTAAAAATAAATTCAAAGGGCATATCCTGACTATTATTCTGTAGTACACAGAATGTCCGGAGTAAACAAACATTCATGCTCCTTCAAGGAGTTCCTATTTACAATTGTTTCCAGTAGCGTTTTCAAGAGATTAAACTTAAGGAGGGTAATATTTTTCAGGCGCTTTGGCTGCAAACTTTTCCTTTGTCGAGTTTGAAGTAAGCATACGAGGGTGCGTCCTGTTTATCTGAGGAATACAGCTGGAGTTGTAGCTCATGTACTACCGGGGAAAGTTTCGCATGCCCACTTTACTTTAGTGAAAGGTGGGGTAGTGGAATATTCCTCGGTGTAATATACATTGAGACTCGGCTTAGAAGGATTTTTGTTCTTTAGTTGTTAAACTTACAACTATACTCACGTGCTTACTTACTTACGTGTATATGTTTCGTTTATGCATCCACGATATCACATTTGATAATTTTAAGTTAACCGGTGCTTAACCATAAAACGCTGCACTAACAAGCTGATTCGTAGCCTAGACCTGATTTCACCATACCCTGTTACTGTTAGTTATTTCATAAATGAGACATTACCTAACGAGGTATTAAAATTAACAAGGACACTAACATCTCTGTTAATTTTGTATGTCCCAAGTCGAAAATGTAACAAGCCATTAGCAAATCTAACATTAAGGCGCATAGGCACGCCACCCTTTTAGTACAAAATTTGATAACCTGTTTCTCTGTTGTTTTTCATTATAGACTAAAGGTATAGACCTCAATAGTTTAATACAGGCATTTACAAAGTCGCTATGTGGCTGAAATGTTAAATTTTTATACATGTACAATCTGAGGCAAGAAAAAAACTTTGTATGTAAATCTGTCCAGCTTAATATCTTTAAAACAAAATTAATATTCAAAATTTTGGCAAAATGGTGCCTTTTAAAATACCAGCACCAGATAATGGAGGTCATATAGTTTGGTCTATTACGAGAAACAACTGAGAAACGGATTATTAAACTTTGTACTAAAACGGTGGCGTGCTTAGGCGCCTTAAGCGAATGACTTAAAAATCATTCACCCACATTCTAAGCCTACCAAAACAAAATGTACATGTAATGTGCGTACACGGACACGTTTTACACTAGTGGTATTATATAAGTTTGGTGTTTGGGAACGCAATTGATTTGAAATACCGTTTATTCTGTTGAATTCAATAGAAATCGGTTTATATTTCGTTTTGCTGGTTCAAATATCAAACATTTTGAGTCTTCGAGATAGGTCAGTTGCCGATTGCGATGACAACAATGTAAACAATAACAAACATGGCCGATCCTGACAGCTGTGGGTCTATGTGACAGTAAGCTAATCGTTTGTTACCAATCTAACGATCCCCTAGAGCAGTCATTATGTTTAACAACTGATTAAGGAAATTATACATTCGTTATAGCATGGTGGGACACTCACTATCTTTAACAGTCCGTTAAATTATATAGCAGGGGTGTCAACTAACTAACAGAGTATGGTGAAATCGGGTCTAAGCGTCTTGGAAATACCATGGGATCTAGATTTGGAAAAAAAAATACTTTAGAAAAGATATGCGTCAGTATAATTTATTCTTTCGCTAATAGATGGTGCTAAGTGTATCCCACGATGCTTTTTACAATTTGTTAATTGTTCATGTGGTAACTGTATAGATGGCGCTTTACACTGAATCAAATAGGCAGAAGTTATCTACAAATATATCTATAAGTAACAATAATCAGAATTTTATATATACATATATTTTTTTTGTTATAATTTATGTGTCGTTCACCTATAGCAGTAACAGCATTGTTCACATTTTTATTGTATTCATTGTGTCCTTATTTGTAATGAACAAATAGAAGTTATTTCCGTATAAAAGGTGACTAATCCGTGGTTACAGTAATCTGCATAATATTTACAACTGTTTTTCTTCAACAATGTAAAGCAAGTTTACTCAAAAATGCATATAATGTGGTCATTATTTTGACAACCTTGTTTGAGCAAAGTTGACCTTGCGTTCTGTTTCAAGGAGCGGCTGGCAAAGTTTTGCTGGCCGCTCTAACAGGCCGGCAAAACATTTCCGGCCACTATTTTGACGTTTCAACGCTTTAAAAAATCAAATGCAAAAAAATTTTATTTAAAACACAGTGGTTTGTATTTATAGAGATAGGTACAAAAAACATTTTCGGATAAAGATTTAAATTTCCTAGTGATTTTCCACTGCACAAATTTTTCATATGCAAGCTTATATTTTTCCTTTGAGTTTCGCGGTATCAAATTTTCAATCACTAATTTAGCTTCATCTTTAATGTCTGGCCATGTTAAACACATTGAATCGGAAGAATTTTCGCTTTGAGAGTTCATTTTTAGCAAAAAAGTCACTAAATAAAAAAAAAATTTCGCTGAACCGCGCTTTTGTTACTTTTTTTGTACGCAATGGTAGTTGGAATTATACAGCCAAATATGTTTTTTTTTTAAGCAATGGTGGTTGGAACTATACAGCCAAATATGAAATAAAAATCTTTTTTATTTAAATTACTTACTGGTTTTATTTAGATTAGGTACTTGCATTTTTGAGTAAAGCACTATACAAGCCTTGGCCCACAATGACTGCTTCGCTGGTCACCCTATGATTGCCTCGAGCTAGCCTAGCTACGCTCTAGGCCTTCCAGCTTGGAAGGGGCTGGAGCTGCGCTGTCGGCCATCATCAGCGCGACCAGCAAAGTAGTCATTATAAACCGCGGCAGTAATGTACTATTTTCGATAGCCGACAATACTAGCTGCGTGTTCCGAATGACGTTAACAGTACTAAAAGTACCATCAAACTACTTACGCCGCACGACCATCAGTGACTCGGAATTACGATAGACGCGATATAATCGATCCCATCAAAAACATTTAATGTAAACTAGGCCGCCAAGGCTCAAGCTCATAACGCTTTCACAGTTACAAAGTTATCAGATCTCGTGTAAAGCCAAGCCCTTAACTCTACAAGCCCTAACTCTACAGACCCTACATCTTGCTCAAAAAGTATGGCTTGGCCGTTTCGCGGCCGTCAAACAAACACTCCCATGGACTTATAATATTATTTCATGCAATAGTTACATGAAACGGCTAAGCCATACTTTTTGATCAAGATGTAGGGTTTGTAGAGTAAGAGCTTGTAGAGTTAAGGGCTTGGCTCTACATGAGATCTGATAACTTTTTAACAGTGAAAGCGTTATGAGCTTGAGTCTTGACGGCCTAGTTTACATGAAATGTTTTTGATGGGATTTCATTTCTTTTTGTAAGATGCGCCTATTATTTATTTTTTTCAGGCTGCATTTCTTTCGCCTCGGCTTGGACTTTTTTTTTATAGCCTACTCTATATTTGCCGCCTTTTATTGTTAGCCACTGATAGTTACTGGATTACTAATTTTACAGAATACCCACCAGGCTGCTACTATGGCCTTTAACACGACAAATAATAAAATTAAAATAAAACTCATACCCAAAGGTGGCCTCCATAAAAATATCCTCAAAAAAGTTAGTTTTTAACGTTATCATGTCCCCTCCCCTCCCTTATCTCTGTAACTAGAAGACCGAAAAATATTTAAAAAGTCGTCGCAATAGGTGATAATATGTATTATGTAAAGATTACAGGAAAATACCACGGTCAAGTTGTTATTAGGGTTCTTTACTCAAGAGGGTGTCAAATTGTTTGTCAAATTTAGCGCCTTGTTTTTTGTCGTCTTGACCCCTTTATGAGGTAGGAGGTTGGAGAGTAAAATTAACAGATATTTTAGTATTTTTATTTGGTATGTGCAAATCGTAGCCTTCATAACAAATTTCAGATTTCTGGGACTTTTGAAAGTTGGGAATATTTTTTTTATAATACAGAACCCGGCCCCCCTTAAGGGGTTTGGGGGGTGAAAGTTACAGCTTTCTAGGATTTCAGGAAGTACCCTAGAGGTTTTGATGATCATCAGTGAGTTAGTGAGTGACGAAATCGACGTATTTTAGGTATTCAATAAATTCAAAGTGTAAAAGATAAACAAATGAAACTTATCGTGTTTAAAAAGACTTACTACAACTTATCTTGAGAATTTGGTATATCTAGTATTATCCAGACCGAAGCTATGAGGGTTTGAAAATACGACGAAACGCTTCGAGAAAAGGTACGTACCTAGTGCCCCGCTTCGTATGGCTCGTCTTGGCGGGGGGCACTGCCGTGCCCCCAGATTATGCTGTGAATCGGAACGCACTGCAAGAATGCACTTAATCTGAAAGGAATATAATCGTCGATAATAAAAATTGTCTTTATGAGTTTGTGACTCTTTAGTCGTCATCCGGGTCACCAGATATCCCAATCGACGACCGACGATACATGGCACAAATTTTTTACATAAACCGGATGTAAAAGACAGGTACCAACTATAGACAACTGCATAATACCTAACAACATTTTTAAGAAACCACCTGTGCAAATAAAAGAAAAATAATTACTGCTTTTTTACGGATATGCGGATTTGTAGGTATGTTTCTTTGAAAGAAAACCTGGTATGACCAGATTGATGGATGTAGAAGCAAAAGTAGCAGATGTAAATATGTAGTCTCCGCCTACTCCTCTTGGAGACAGGCATGTTTTATATTTAATTATGTCAATAGAGGCTGAAGTTTAATGTAACGCGGTAACGGCCTTTACCTGTATACTTAGACCCAAAGGTCTAGCAAGGGCCGTCGATTGTCATTCCGTTGTACTGCTCTCACGTTAGTTTAAAAATTGAGAGATAGGTATAGAAGTATAGGTAAGCGCTGTATCTCCAGCGCGTGCTAGCCATACTGGTGTACCTAGGTTCTCAACTATTTCTGAAGTTAAACACGAACGCGCAGTAAATTCCTCAAATTATTCCTGTGCCCGCCATCACCGGGACCTTTGCTGAGTAATAATTAAACCAGCCGTAAATACACCTCAGCAAACACCTTACGGATTTAATTAATATAATACTATCTTGGAGTTAACTGCCTCTTTGGAGGAAGCCTGAAATTTACAAGATTAAAATTTACTTATGTTACCTGTACATAAAATTATTATTATTATTTTATGTACAAAAGCATAGGTTATATGGTAAAAGATTTAGTTAATGGCTCAGGTGTGAGACAATCGTATTCAAATACGATTGTTATTATGGCTATTCGGCTAAGCAAATTAGCCCGTTTAACAATTCAAATCGAACGTTTTTGGCTGTCGACAACAAAACAAGACAATCGTATTCATTTGACAGCCAAAATGTACGATTTCAATTGTCAAACGGGCTAATTTGCTTAGCCTAATGACAATCAATTTGAACACGAGTTAAATCTGAAGCTCACAAATTAAAATTGCATTCTTGCTACAGAATTAAATAGAAACGTGTACTATTACCAGGTGTTAGAGCTGGTGCCGAGCTCGACTGTGGTCATGGTGAGACCACCATCTAACTCGCAAGCCCCCCCCCCCCCCCCTCCGGAGTTATTCCTCTCAAACAGGCACAACCTGGTAGCCCACTTTTGCCTGGCACCGATGAATGGCAGTCGTCCTCGTTGGATGGCGAAAAACCGAATTATGGCGTAAACACAGACCCATTATTTATTAGAGTGAGTTGACATAATGAATATTAAAAAACGGATAGGACTCACTTTTTTAGGGTTCCGTAAGCCGACAAGGAACCCTTATAGTTTCACCATGTCCGTCTGTCAGTCTGTCCGCGGCTTAGCTCAGAGACTATGAGCACTAGAAAGTTGTGATTTGGCATGGGTATACATACCTATATTAATCACGTCGACAAAATGGTAAAACAAATACTCGAAGAAATTTTTTTAGGGTACACGTAAGTTGGGGAGGATTAGATAGGAGGAGTTGGATAGGTCGTTTGAAAAGATTGTGAGTGTGTGTCACACACAATGGTTTTCACACTTTCGTCGTTGTTGGCGAAATATTAAGCTTTAAAGTGCTAATTTTTGTTAGAGTCAAGCGTCCCCCCCCCCCCCCCTGCTGGCTAAACGGTTGTTTATAGATATTTGAAAAAATTCACAGAAGTAGTATATATAATGAATTTAAAAAGAAAACTATGCTTTACAGGTTTACGAGTACAGGTCGAGCAAAACTTTTGACCCCCTCTAAACACAACAATGTATGGGCCGTTATTCTAAATGTATGGGACTAGAAGTTTGGCGCGATCTGTATTAGTAGACCAACTTATAAAATGTAGTGGGCAACTACGGAACCCTACATTGCGCGTGTCCCGACACGCACTTTATTTACTGTGCAAGGAGGCACGGGTCGAGGTTTCGATGAGATTATGATTCATCATCATCAGGACTCTTCGGGAGTACTTTCGCGCACGGCAGTCAGTCGAGTACTGAAAGCTCGGCCTATGCCTCCTTGCACAGTTAAAAAAGTGAGTCCTATCCGTTTTTAAATATTCAGAGTCCCATTACCTGATAGTACGAAATTATTTTCTGTTAAAACTAAGGGGGTCTTCTCCGATCCACTTCGGTTCATTCGACTCCCTAAATTTATTTACATGTAAACCTCACATGCTCCTTCTCACTCCGCTTCGACTTCGACATTGTGCTGCAAGAGTTTCGCAATTGTTTAAATCTCGCTTTTTTGTGAAATTTCGCGAAAAAGCGGAACAATTTCGTATGATCGCGTAATGGGTCAATCTTTACTCCATAAATCGGTTTTGCACGAAAAAGCGGCTTTTTCGCGAAAAAACAGTTTACGCAGGGATTTTATGGCGACATGTCCACCTCCAATTGCCAGGCCTTATATAAAATAGATTGGTGCCGGCCAGCTGCATCACTGGTGCGAGGGTTTCGGCATCACGCTCACCAACCCAGCTGCCCAGCGTGTGTGAGTATGGTAATTTTTTCCAGGAGGACCGCCAAGAGTGGTGAAATCTTGGAAAGGCCTATGAATAGCAGTTGACGAAACAGGCTGATGGATGGATGCATTATTATTACGTTGGTTGGTATCGTCATATATATGTATTTAGGATGGTACCATGTTAAAACTTTAAATAAAATATACTGTTGTTGTTGCTGCTGTATTATTATTTATGTATTTAAAAAAGTTCTGTATATAATGGTTATTTAAGATACACGTGCGGAAAGTAAGGTTTTATACGAATAAGTGCCAAATTGAAAACACGAGCGCAGCGAGGGTTTTCATTGGCACGCATTCGGATAAAAACCTTTTACGCTCAAGTATCTTATAACATTTTTCAACGCATTTTGCGAGGAAATACAACAAAAAAATAAGTATAATAAAGAAAAGTTATTATAAATAACAAACTAATTCTTGCAATTGAAAGTAATGTTTGAACAATTTTTAAAATTGAATGTGCAGGTCTTGTCCGCTAATTTAATGGTTTGGCTTAGGTTACTGTTATTGTTACATACTTTCTGATGTTTTCTTGTAGACGAGAGTGATTCACTCGTTAAAGTATGGCCAGTTGAAGTAGAGGGTTGCGGTTCTGTCCAGTCAGTATGAAATGAGGCAGAATGGCGCTGCAATTTATTCGGGATCATATTTTCATCTGAAGTGGACGGTCTGTGTTCAGTTAAATTCACTGGTTGAGTTATTTTGCTACATATGTTTTTTTATTTTCGAAAGAATCTTCAATGTAATTTTCAGCTACCGTATTCGACTTCCACCCTCCATGCCGTTTTAGAGTGGTTATATCTGCCCCCGAATCAGCAAGTAAGGTAGCGGATATTATATTAAGATAGCGTTCCTTCTGAAACTATGACCTGTGTATGATTCCGGCTCTGGTAATCGAAGATATGTAGCGATTTTTTTCGGAAATCCACCAAACTTATTTACGCCTATGCATTGAGCAATACATTTTCCATTTTGAAAGTTTTGAAAGAATCTTTGCCTTTTTGATCTTGATGAACGCAAAGACTCGTATTTTTTAACAATTTCGTAAAATTGCCCATGAATTGTGAAAGATCTGGATATTTTGGTCTTTGTATTTGGAATTTTCACTAGTAACGTTTCGCCGTGATTTTCAATATCATCCACATTTATGTTCGCAAGTTCCTCTCGTCTACATACTCCAGTTATTCCAAAAATTAAAGCAACCTGTAACAAATTAATTTAGAATTAACTTGTAAGCTAATGAATAAGTAGTATGAATACTGACCGTCGTTGTTAGTAAAAAATATACCTACCTTTGTTGCTAAGTACTTGCTATCTGGCGCTTCATTTAGGAATTTTTCTATATCGCTTGCAGAAAGCACTTTTGACTTTTTAGATTTAAATCCATCATTTTGTCGTTTCAAGGAGGCAATTAGTTTGTGGTAATTTTGTAGGTTTATGTCATTTTTATAGCTGATGGTACTTGAATATTTAGACCTTAATGAAGATGGTTTATATCTTGATGCCAGTTCATTGAAGTATGCTAAAAGAACGTTCTCAGAAAACGAGGAACAGTTTTTGTCCATTTTCCACTGTAGAAATCTTTGGTATTATTCTAAGTATTTATCTCTCGATTTTTGCGGCATAGAATTTTCCTTTGCTATTTGGGCTTCTTCGACGATATTTGTAGGAGTTAAATCTATAACTTCTTCATTAGAACTCATTTTACGAGATTACTAGAGGTATAACCACAAAATTAAAGTAATTTTATTTCACTAAAGCCTATTTACAACAAAATGGCGTGCTATCTTTGCAGAGCGCGCGTTTCATCCAGTTTTTTTATTCTTGAGGCAAAGGTACAGTATACATACAGCCAATAATGTGAAAAATATTTTTGTTTGCGGAAACAAAACACGTATTTTTAAATGAGATAATCAAGAATCTTATGTGTTATGGTGTTTATCGTCATTTAATTATTGCTAGAGCGCGAATACTTATAAATAATTGTTTTTTTTTTCGGACAGCAAAACCTCCTTGCATCTTTGTAATTTTTTAAATTTTATGACTTGCACCATGCACCATAGGGTCAAGAAATTAAAAAAATTACTTTATTCACGCGTGTAATAAGGGATTTCAGTACTGTTTTATTTCACGCGTGAAATAAAGAGTCGGTTTCCGCATAATTTTGTTACACAAAAAAGAAAACTTTACGAGCAACTGCATTGAAAAATTATTTACAGTCTACTGCACATCAACTAACCCACAATGGTAGTTCTTACAACGCTGCCATGCGTGATCAGTTGTATCAAAATAAGAAAAATTTTCTGTCGACAACTGTACGGTCAGCAAGAGATTAGTGGGCTAGGCCTACCGCAAACACGTTGATCCTAAAAACACGAATGAGTGATTGATGAGACGAGGAACACTTAACCAATAGTGCGTGTATGTGTGTAGTATTCATCATTTCTATAATTCGTCTTAAAATAAAAGTGCGCTAAGTCTCAATACTTATTTGATTTTTAACTCTACATTTATTATTTTTCAACACACTTGCTTATAAAGTGGCCCTTATTGCAGCGTTCTTAGGGTCATAATGCAGCATATGAAACACGCGTGCTTTTTACTTTACATTATCGCACTAGTGCTTTTTACATTCGTTTTTTTTTTAATATTAGCCGAGTTTTGATATCTTGAGAAATAGTAAAGTTTTTGCGAATGAATAAACTGTCTCAGTTGAAATATAATAAATAAAATTTAATTTCATCAAATTATTTATTTTTATCAACAAATTAACTCAAATTTTTGTTGTAAATACAAAAATATTCAGTTTGTTAATATTTCATATTTGGCTGTTTGGCAATATTTGGCTGTTTGGCTTTTTGCGTCAGTGCCTCTATTTTCCATCTGCGCAAAAAACGAAATTTCCGCCGCCATTTTTCAAAGAAAATTGTTAGTTTAGCAACTGTGTTTTCGATTATGTGGAAATAAAACAGTGAAATTTTATTATTTTTCCTCGCAAGTGTGTTGAAAAACGTCGTATGAAACGCGTGAGCATTAGACATTACACTCTCGGCTCCATTACGGCTTTGCCTTCGACTTTGCCTTCGACTTTGCCTTCGGCTCGGCCTGCAATTCCGCCTCGACTGTAATGTCCAACGCAGCTCACTTGTATCATATTATACTATTGTGGTCGTGCCTGCGGCTCCACCCGCGTTTATTTAGTCTTTGCCCCGTTTTCGGCGTAGACATTATTTTATGAACAGCCTTTGGAGCATATGTGTTGACCCAAGTTACTGTTATGATGACAAAAAAAACGCATCGAAATCTGTTGAGTGGTTTTAGAGACAAAACGGAACATACATACGTACAAAGCTGCAGACAGACAAAAATTCAAAAAATTTTTGTTTTTTCCTCAGTGCAATAACAACAACCCATTTCATTTAAAATTTCACAAAAATATTAAATATTCTACAGACACGACATTTTTACTACTTTTTTATTAGTATAGATGAGTATGCTTGGCATGCACAGCGATGTACTCACTCGTATTAAGGACGGACCCCGTCCGTCTGTGCGATGATGATGGTTCGATGTGGTGAGAGTCCATCGGATTTGCGACTGTATTCGTGGTTGTTAAAATTTCAAACAAAATCATATTAAAATAAGGTGTCTCACTACAACATGGCTGTTACGTCAGTCGCTTCGGCTGACAAGTGTGAAAATATATTAGTTTGTTTTTAATTTATTTTAAATTAAATTAATTTCCAAACAGTGAGGAAACCATTTATTTTGCCTGGAAGATACTTTTGTTTCATTAAAAACTGCAACAGTACTATTGTTTCAAGTGGACGAAAAACCTAAAAAAAGGGTGAATTCAGAATAATTTTTCTGTACTTATATTTATTAAAATAAAATTCAGGAAAAACCACGTCATTATTCCTGTCATGTAAATAATTGTCACTTTTTTATACTAAAAGATGGTATAGTTTTCGTTTCAAATGGTTAAGTTACTCCGTTCAAGGTCTTTGGCGTAGGACCAAGGTTTAATTCTAATACAATTATAATACAAGCGACCCTTATGGAGATGTACTTATGTGGCTACGCACTTCATAAGTAGGGTCGAAACCTTTATAGGATGCATATTCTTATAATACTCCTTCGTTCGCACTAGTTCCATAATTTAAAATATATCTGTCTTGCATTTAATACTTCGTATTACTATAGATAGTATTTCTTCCTCTGAATACAGTTTGTACACGACTCGCCACGTTATACTTAGAATTGTAATTCAATTCTTGAATGAGTGCCTATTTTGGGCAAGTGAATGTAATTTCTCAGACAGTTGTAAAATTAAACCTACCATTTTCTGATCATCTCAAATTAAGCCCAGTTTTCCGGAACCTCCATAGCACCAGGTGAACGAGTCGAGAGTGTCATACCTTCTGCTCTCCCCGTACTTCACTGGCTGATCCCTAATTTAATTAATTAATTAATGCATTCTTTAGTTGTAAGAGATACATATCTACTATTAAGAGGCCTCATCACGCAAAAATCTCCATACAACAGGTAAAAACTGTTTGTGAAGTCAACAGCTTACTTTCTTTATATAAGGTGGAATCGTAATACCTGCCACGGATGAAATAGGAGATACTATTATGTTTATAGATTACATTAGTGAAGAAATTTCGTACCCCGGAATAGTTAAATAAATTTGAGAAGGTAAAGTAATTAAATAAACATTTTCTTCATTCTGCATAACGTGGTTCACAAATTACGCTTGACGAGTCGTTTAGTCAATGATAACAATTGCTATCTCTTTCTAACCGTTCAATGAATGAAATCAGCTGCCCAGTTCGTCTCTACCAGGTAGAGATATTTGTACGTATTCTGTGTAGCACAAACTTAAATGTAGAGTTGTGAAAACCCAAAATAATACAAGCTCATTTAACTGTCATCCCTCCGCGTTAAGGTCTATTTTGCTATGAAAATTCTTGGGTTTTTTTAGCTCGAAATTTAAAAGTGCTACACGAGAATAGGTGCCATTGCATGCCTCTCCAATGTGCTTACGCTCACACGCAAAGTAGATGTAAATACGAAATACATTGCAAATTACTCTTCGTCATTGGTCATTAAGACACCGGTAAATTAACTAATTAGGGTACTGTTAAATTTCCAAACGGCTGGATCTGTTGGCCAACCAGTACCCAATAATACGCAGGCAAAAGTTTAAAAGTGCACTTACCAGTTATTGCATTCCTCTAATTTTCCGCAGATAAAAACTGATGTAATAAGATGGTAAACTTCCCATCACACTTAAAGCCGGGTCTCCTGATTATGTTTTGCCGTAGGTACACATTACACAAAAACAGTATGTTCTGTCTTTGCATTTTTACACCAATTGTACCTTATTTACACCAATTACACCTTAGCTACAGTTATTTGTATAATTTACAACAGTATTATTTATCTACAAAACTGCTGCACAAGTCCGCCTTCGCGTTGCACACAAATGTAGGCAAACATGTCTTTGCACTTTATTTAAGGTGTCAGTTTCACTTTTTACTTGCTGAAAAGCGCGCTTGATGCGCCTTTTTAGTTCTCGCACAGTTCTAATATCATGTCCGGTTTGGCCGTACACAAGGTCCTTTACACGACCCCATAAAAAAAAGTCTAATGGGGTTAAATCAGGCGAGCGAGGAGGCCACGGCACTGGCCCTCCTCGGCCGATCCACCTCTCGCCACCGTACCACACACCATTCAAATAGTCACGTACGTTCACAGCGAAATGAGCTGGTGCTCCATCATGTTGGAAGTGCAGTCCACTTATTTCTTCAAGAGGAATACGTTCCAACATTCTGCTTACACGGGTTCGCAGTAAGCGAAGATATGTTTCCCCGTTCAGTCTGTCCAAGAAAACTGGTCCAAGAACTCTATTGCCGAGTATGCCCACCCACACGTTAACACTAAATCGTATCTGAAAGTGGTCAGGCCGAACAACACGAGGATTCGTCTCGGTCCAAAAATGCGCATTGTGGATATTGAACATTCCAACCCGTGTGAAAGTGGACTCGTCGGTCCACATAATGTTGTGACGTTCTTCTCTAACCCAATGACAAAATGCGAGTCGAGCCGCGTAGTCTGGTGGCTGCAATTCTTGCACTCTTAAGAAGTGGTAAGGATGGAGCCCTTCCCGATTAAGAAGTTGCCGCACGTAGAAATGGCTCACATCAAACACTCTAGCAGCGTCCCTGGTGCTAGCAAGAGGGTGACGCCGGAAAAAGTCTAACACTTCCTCTTCAAATTCGGCTGAGTATCGAGGCCTGCCTGCGTCAACCGGAGGCGGGTCAAAGCGACCATGCTCTCGAAATCTGTATACGGCGTCCAGAATGGTATGATGGCTCACTCGTACACCAAATCTCTGCTCGTATAGGTTTACTGCATGCGCGGTTACGTTGTTACACTCGCGGTAGCACGATACCATCTCAAGATATTCTTGATTTGAATATCGTGGTCTAGGAGGCATTTTTAAAGAATGCGCGCGAGATACGCACCTCTGCGACCAGCGAAAACAGCGAACTGGGGTGGGGGCACAACAACAAACAAAAACAAGCGCGTGCGACGAAAGGGGTAGTGGGGGACGGGGTGGCGGCAGGCGGTCTGCCCTTTGACTATTTGACGAGCGGCTCGCTCGGATAAAGCGGCGTCCTTTGACAACTTCATTGAAGTTTTGCGACTACTACCTAACGGTTTCATACAATTAAATGAATTTCATTCATTGAACGGTTAGAAAGATATAGCAATTGTTATCATTGACTAAACGACTCGTCAAGCGTAATTTGTGAACCACGTTATGCAGAATGAAGAAAATGTTTATTTAATTACTTTACCTTCTCAAATTTATTTAACTATTCCGGGGTACGAAATTTCTTCACTAATGTAATCTATAAACATAATAGTATCTCCTATTTCATCCGTGGCAGGTATTTCGATTCCACCTTATATATAGGTATTTTTCAATGAGTTTTATCTAGCCACATATAACTACGTACGTATGAAGCCCAAAAAGCTAAAATCAGATGGTATACCATCATAATAGCTGTCAGGATATCGTGAATATTGCCTCATTTTTACGCAAAGTTTAACGATTCGTACAATTTGTAGCTATAATAGAATTAAAAAAACGCTTCAGTCCGCGGTCGTTCATTTACAGAAGATTAAGTTAAACACTTTAAAAAAAATACGAACTGTTACATGGTAAACAGTTTTCCCCTGAAACCATTTTACTAATTCTAATATTGGGTGAATACCTCACCATCATGCACTTCTAGATGAGAGATAGGTCAGAGTGCTGCGTCGTAGATAGGGAAACCTATCTGAAGACGTGTGCAAAGTTTCATTAAGACCAGAATCAAGGCGTCACAAACACCAAAAGCATTTTTATGGCAGCTGAGCGTGAAGGGCTTAGTAATCAGTACTTACTCGTTACAATTTTGTATAAAGATGACATGTAAAAACCCAAAAAAAGAAAGAAATCTAATTTGTAACACTTGAAGTCGGTTAGGAAATTTAAATATTTAAAATAAGTCATTTTTCATTGTTTATTTGGTGAAGATATACATTTGTTGTGATTTTTGTAAACGATCCTTAATTTTACTCCTTTTTGATAATACTGTAAATATTCTAGCACAAATATAGAACATTAACCAGTATAAACTTGGCGTTTCGGATTCGGACGCTGCTCACGAAATACCAAAGAGCAAGGAATAAGGATTGCAGCATCTGCTGAGTTATTTCGGCTTTATAAATCCTATTTGATCTATGATAGAGGTGATTTTTGTTCGAAAAGTAAAAGTAAATTGTTCGAAGTGTAAGTCTGAGATTTATTGGCTCAGGGCCGGAAAGGTAACGTCTGCCACCTGTCTGCCAAAGCCTTGGCAGCCCACTATGAGTTTAAAAAAGCGAAACTAACAAAAAAGCGTGAAATAGTGGCGGGTCCCTGGAAGAGTCTAGACGAAAACTCTGCATTTTATAAAGTTTAAGTAGATTTACTGCATGAAGGTAATATCTTTAAGTGAGAATTAGATATCGATTCTCATGGAAGCTTACGGAATAAAATCCTTTTTTTAAAGAAATTATAATTTATTTGCTGACATATTGCCAACTCTGTTCATATTTTGTTGCAACGAAAAACTTTTACGTTCTCTAGTAGGGCTACGGCGGCGTAGCAACTCGAAAATCAAAACAACCATTATATTATAACACTGCACACTATATATACGGTGCGTGGCCGCGCAGCTATATTTGAGTGAAAATAAGCCAAGTAACAACAAGTAAAATTATTTGTAATATAAAACCTGCTTTTATTGATTTTAAAGCGCAAATGCTATTTATACCTCGGAGGAGTAAAAATTATTCCCTCTCGCTTATTTTCTAGACTGCAAAATAAAAAAGGTTCTATCGATCGCGTCGGCCCAGTTGATGTCATCAATTATACAAAGCGACACCCCACTAAGGAGGCTTTAATTGAATGCAGCCAATGTCGCAGGCTCGCTACGAATACAACTTCTATCTGTCTACGAGTCTGAAAAGAGTACGTTTGAGTTCCGTCTAGTCATCTTAGTTAGTTTAAAAAGTTTCATATTGTAACAGTATTGTATGGTTATGATATGACACATAATCGGACACATATCATGGAAATTCATGGAGAGAAAGTATTTGTGTTTTATTAATATTATTGATCTATATTAGTATCACAAGTCGTAAAACCCTGATTATGAATTGAAAAATAGTGAATTATATCACATTTTACTAACGTACGTCTCTAATAAAGTGCTTTAAGGGTCTTTTGGCGCGTGGTTATAAATTTTGACACTCGGTATCATACCTTTTGTTAGTAGTTATTCTAACTGGTAATTCTAGGCTAAATAGACATCTCTCAATAATGAAAGTGCAATCGATATGCAAGAAGATCCCTGGCTCACACTGCGGTGAGGAAGAAAATAGTAAGTTCTATTTAGGTGAATGCTTCATAATTATATTCTAGCTTGAAATGGGATAAGGAAGAAGATCTCAAGTATATTATGCATTCAGATATACTTGGGTTCATCGAAAGAAGCGGGAGATGTGAAGAGGGAATGTCTCTAGGACATTAGGATACCAAAGCTCCAAGCAATGGGAATTGGATGTAATAGCTCTAATTAGAGAGCCGACCATCCGAGCCCAGCAGGCGTCCCACCTCAACATCATCATCATGCTACCTTTGTAATTTTAATTCCACAAAAGGAACCAACCTGCCAAATTTCAAGTTTATTAGTCGTATAGTGCCAAAAAAGCTTTATCGCACTGCATGAAAAAAAATGTGTTAGGTATATTGTTTTGTAACAAAAGTTTTTTTTTACTATGGCTGGACCAAGAAGCTTTCGATAAAAAAAATTGCTGGCTATGTGATGATGATTTGATTTGTTTGATGTTTGGCATGATGAAATAATTATTGCATCCATTTTTCCATTTTGAGTAATATGTTAAATACAGCAAAACGGACAAGAAACTTTAACAAACGAGGATTCAATTGCTAGAAGGCACCCTAAAAATACATTTTCTTCAGCTAAAGACTCGTTAACCACGCCTCAGTAAACCAGGACATTGTGCAGATTTCCTTTGTTTCGCTTTTTTGTCTTTTCATTTGTGGCTGGAAGCGTAGCGCGATAAACTCGCGTTTTTATGGTCTAAAAAATCAAGCACAACCCGAAAAAACCGTTGATCAACTTTTCACCCTTATTACTGTTGTAATAAGAGTGAAAAATTTGTCATCGGTGCATTCCTCGATAATACCGCAAAATGTTAATAAAGAGCGTGAACTCCTGTTTTTATATTCCCGCACGTGAGACTTCTGACCTAAAATCATTGTTGAAGTTAATCCTTTGAGTATTATTAAAACCACGCAACGATTTTGTAGAGATTCAGATGTCAGAAGAAAGGATAAACCTTATACACTGAATGCAAGCAGACTGCAAAGCGAACGTACATCGTACGTGTTACTCGAACTCTCCAACAATGATCCAGCTTAACAATAAGGTGTTCACTTGCCGCCTGCAGAACCCGAGCCTACAATAGCACAATGGAACCCTGAATGTAGGAGCTCCTAATTAATTTGCTTATCCATTCATCTCTGCACGTACGTAGCGGAAAAAATGAGCGCCTTTGTGACTAAGCAAACTCTTTAATTGCATGTCTCCAACCCACGGCTTTGCAGTTCTTTGCGGATGAATTTAGCCAGGCGCTTCAAGTTTTCAAATAATGGTTCAAACACAACCAACGGATATGTCGTCGTCCAAAAAAATGTTTCGTCCACTGCTGGACATGCATAAGCCTTTCCAAGATTTCGCCACTTTTGGCGGTCCCCTAGAAGAAATGTCTATACTCACACACGTTGGGTAGACGGGCTGGTAAGCGCGGTGCCGAAACCCTCAGTGGCGCCACTGCCCGTCATCAGTCTATTTTCTACAATATAGCCTCTACAATATATATTAGGCAAATAAAGAACATTTTTGAGCGGATATCGGTGAGCAACAGCTACGACTGTATTGGACCAAAAGAGTTTGTAAAGGCAACAACATTCTTAAGCAACAACGAAAAAACTTTGAAACAATACACTGAATTGTACAAATAATAACACACTTAACGATAAATTGTTCACTCTGCACCCAAATGTCCGTAATGTTTATTGCTTTCATCCCCTAAGAAACGTCGTATAACGGAAACATTACATTCGGGAAGGAAATTGTCCATCGATATCATTCCCCATTTTTGCAATATATTGCTCTTGAAGAATATTTCGTTGCAGTGACTGCAACGTTGTTTTATCAGAAAAGATTAAGATGATTTCATCTTTAATATGAAACTGTCTATGTTTTTTTGCCATGTCATTTTATAACTATTGGCTTGGTTTCTCACTAAATTGAAAACGATGATACAAGAGATAAGTAAACCTTCAAATATTTTTCAATAAACTCTTCACACAGTACAAAGTATTCCTAAGATATTTACGCATCAAGGAAGTATGTGTAGCATTTGTTTCCAATCGAATCGGTGACACGGACCGTAAAATGAGTTGTTCGCTCCAACGAACGGCCGGCCTTCTGCCAACACCCCTAGACTGCTTTCTTGCAAATATAGTCCGAGCCACGAAAATTTGCAACGGAACGAAGCGGGAACTAAAATCTTAACAAAGGTTTATTTTACTCACAATTCAAGAGTCCTAACCTTCTCATTTGGATTCAGATGTGCATGAGATACTGCTCGTATCGTACATACTGTACTTTATTTATATGTTGTCTTGAATAATTTGTGCCATAAGTTAAAACTAATAGTTTAATAAAGACATTAACAAATTTGTCTATGATAAAGACTAGTTTCATATGGAACTAATATTGGATAAAGTTAGTATAAAATTAATGAGTAATCAAGTGGAGTCTATGGTTACATATTAGTAACAGGTTTATTCTTTGAATATGTATATAGGCAACCTTAAGCCTTGGTAATAAATTTAAATTAAAATTTATTTTGTTAAAAGGTACATAAAGTACACTTTTTACGTGTCGATATTAATCCTAAAAAGACAATTGAATAAGATAACAAAATATAAAAGGGAAATGCAACAAAAATGTTTAAAAGTTAGACTTGAACTTATATTGAATAAAATTATATAAGCAAAAAAATATAAGATAAAATACATTCATCATGCAATAAATAAATAAGTTGATGGATAAATAAACTACATTATAATTAAATATCACGCCTAACTCCGCCCATTCGCAAGTCTTGCTAAGAAGACGGGCAAGAAACTTACCAAAATCATGTCTTTTTTATGACTTTTCCTTTTTTTTATTATTTTGTTTAATTCTTAAAGGAAGGTTAAAGCTAGTATGTTGAATAGATACGGCTAAGGCGACATCAATGTTATTTCTTTATTTTTCTCCCATCATCCCGTACTGGATAGTTGCCATTCTTTTCAGTAAACATCCATTGTCTTCCCCGTAAAGATTTCTTTCGGAAATTGCAAACGTCTTTCGTACCTTTTCCAGGGGTTGTTTTCATTACATCAACTTATTGGAACGTTTCCAATATTTCCAGTTTCTTCGTTCACATTGGATGATGCATCTTGATTTGTGCTTTTCTATTTCCTAATGCTTTCACTTTTTTATTCATTCGGTGAATTATTGAATAAATTTCTTTGCCAAAATTACTGATATTCTTATTAAGATTATTATTTTTATAGAGAAATCCACCGCTTTGAAATAATTTAAATATTATTATAGAGTGCATCATAAACTAAAAAAGATCAATTAGAAACAAATATAGTTGTTTATAATGCACTTTAATAATAATATTTAGATCTTCTAATTTTAGTTTTTTTTTTACTTGAGAATTTCTTTTTCACTAATCATCAGTGTTGCAGTAATTTATTGTTGCTTTATTTCGACAAATGCTAAGTTTCATTGTTTAATTTTATTTTGTGTCATATAAAGTTAGAAGACAACTCCAACATAAATCCTAGTTCCTAGGAACACAAGAAGTTTCCGGTCTATTGCAACCCCACCCAACATCTCAGGAATCCACAATAAGCTACGTTGCAAATTGCAATTAACAAGATCTAGCTTGTTCTTGACTATCTCATAACTAGCGTTATGATTCCAGTTACGACTGACAGACTTCTGCACAGTGAGTGCAAGATAATAAGTTTAATCAGGGCAGTATCTAGGGGACTAGAACGTGACTGAGGACAACGATTTCAAACAAATATACACAGCACGTAGACAAAACAAGGTGGTGATGTGCGTGCAATTAAATCTCTGGCTCCGCTGCGTTCCACCTAGCTATACTGAAACAGCCTTACCTTACCGCATGTCACCTAGCGATCGATGCATGCTGCAAGTATATAGTAGGTATTACCTTCTCAGGAAATGGGCTATCGAACTATTGTAAAAATATTTCTGACTCTGACAAAAAAAGTTATTTATTTGTTGTTATATTTGAGCTAGAATGTGACGGCCTCTATAATTTAGTTGTTAGATCAACTCTACTAAGCCGGAGGTCACTGATTCATATCCCGAAGTGGCACATTTTTGTTTCGGCTGCGTGTTTCGGAAGACATACGTTAAGCTCAAGTCAATATTTTTTAGAAGTACAACAGTGACAAGACTCAGCACCTATCACACTGGGATGTAATTATCTTCGGTTAAATGTGGGTGTATAATATAGTATAGTATAGTACTCACTCGAAAACACCTCCTATACTCCGTTTCCAATACACTTGTTGTCAAGAAAAAACGAATATTAAGGCCTTAGATATCTACAACGTCATGTCAATTTCTCCTTAATTAAGTATCAGATTGCTTTGTTATTTTATATTACATACAGTAATTAATTAAGTAGCATAGATTTGACACAACCCGTAGTAGTCCGTTAGACTACTCTTAATACACTTGTTGTCCAGAAATAACGAATTTTAAGGCCTAAGACATCTAAATAACAAATAAAATTTGTAAGTATGCATAAATAATATTTGTGCTTGAATCGTGATGGTATTCTAAGGTCATTAACCATAGTTATTCCCAGTGAATGTGTACATTTGCGAATCGTTTAGTCAGATCGTTTGACGTCTGCCAGAGCGCGGGCGGGGCGTAGCAAGGCCCAAACTACTATTGCTTTTCGCCTTCCTAAGCGCACGCGCCGCCGCGATGGATAGATTTGTATGTAAGTACGATTATTCAATATTCACTGATCCGATCCGATAATATCGAATGAGGGATGCCTTCAATCATAAATAAAACACGCATGCATATTTTTTTATTATTATATATTCAGCAGCCATAGCTCAATTTGTAGGGTTTGAATCTAGCCGGTCGAGCAAGAAAAAAAGTTTTTTTTAAGTTATACCTTGTTACAAAGTTACAAAAGTGGAACAAATCACAAAAGAATATTAAATATTATAAATAATGATTAAATGTCACTTTCCTTAGTCCGTCACTGAGTTACAGAGGACGGAAATTCCGTTCAGTGGGTCGCAAAAATAAATTGCAACAGGTTCCCTTTAGTTCTGATTTACTTGACTTTCTCGGAGGTAGTAGTAAAGCATATTATTTACTAGCTTTTACCCTCGGCTCCGCCCGCGTGTTATTCGGTTTAAAGACATGCTTTTTTCCGGGATAATAAGTAGCCTATGTGTTAAGTTAGGGGATACTATATCCATTCTAAATTTCATCCAATTCCATCCAGCCGTTTCAGCGTGAAAGAGTAACAAACACACACACACAAACATTCGCATTTATAATTTAGTGTGATGATACAGTTTTTATACATTTGCTTAAGCAAGGGTTATGTTTTTGGTGATCCCGTATATACACACGTATGTATGTATGTATGTAGGTTTATTTATTACCTCTCTATATAATCCTAAATCCTAAAAGTGACAGTAGGATTTATGCAAGCAGTTGAAAAATTATCTAGGAGCTGTAATGTATAATTAGTTTTCCTTGTAGTAAACTACCAGAATAACTACAAACATAATTTACAAATTTTAAACAGGTCATATGCGAAAAAAAAATTAATCTATAAAATATAATACTTATTTAAGGTTCTATAATAATAAGTGAAAATATTTCTAGGGTAGATCATTATCGTTAACTGATCAAATCCTAGAAGAAAAAATATTTTGCTCAAATAGTTTTTTCACTTCCCAGTACAAAGTGGTTAAATCAGCTGACTAAATTTCTATGGAAAGGTAAAAAAGTAGGTGCAATTTTTTTTTTTCGTTAGAATGTGTCTATTAGGGATATTCTATCGTCTGTTAAATTTTTTCACTTTGAATTGTAGGACCTTGTATATTTTATAATTGTATTATTAAAATATATATTAACATAATATACATATAAAACCTTTTTACTAATCGTTGAAAATTCTATATAAATAACTACTCAATTATTAACTGAAAAACCAAATAGAAGCTCAAAAATCTATTGCGTCTGCACCAACAACACTAAGACTCTGCCCACTGAAACTCCAAATAGAAGTTTTAAAAGCTAAGCAAAAACAAACGCGATAAAGACATAGAAAACATATACAAAAATCTTTCTTCGGCCTTGCTACAAACACTACCTATATACCAAATAGAATTCAATATCCAAATCCAAATACTATTTCGGCGGATACGCTTATCTAAATATAACAAATAGAAGCTTTTAATTACTCACGCAGCTTTGCCATCGGCCATTGCGTGCAGTCGTGTTTTATATTTTTTTTATCATTTACCTTTTGGGTACCTTTTTGTATGATTCAGGTAAATTGCACGAATTAGAACGTTTAAAGATTTTGTGGTTAGATAATGGAGTAAATAACTGAGTATGTAGGTAGATGACGCTTAAAATATGAGTCACGTATATATAATTATGGTGGCCAGTTTTCAAAGTACCAGTACATTATACGAGTATTATTATTATACTCATAATTATTTAGAATTTTGCCATTCGTTTTGCAACAATTTGTAGTATTAGACATGTAGCAAATTTTTTCCACCATAAAATCAGAGATATGCATGATGGTATATTGAGCCATATATTGTTGCCAGTAACATTAAATTCTTTGACAAGTTTGCCAGTTAATATAACGACAGAGGCGGGTTTAATTACATATGTTTGCTATTGCCCCATATTTGCTCTTCGCTTAATTAACAGACGCGTTTAACTCAAAGTAAATGTCTCGTAAAAGATTCGTTGGGATAAGGGTTGAGGACTTAACGCAGGGACTTTGAAGAACGGAAGTTTGAAAATATGTATTGAGCTTGAGCCCAATGATCAATGATATTATATAGGTATATGATCCTATAGTAATAAGTGAAAATAATTCAAGGGTAGATCATGTAAGAAAAAAAATCATGAACAAACATTTTTTTCACTTCATGTATCGTTCACAGATCACGCAATAAAGAAAAAAAATCATGATCAAATATTCTATTCACTTCCCATTACAAAGTGGTTCAATCAACTGACTAAATATATATGGAGAGGTGAAAAAAAGTTCACGAAAATAATAATTTTTTACTGGTAAGTGGTTTATTGGAGATACTTTATCATTATGTTTAATAATTTTTTCACTTCACATTGTAGGACTTTATATAATACTAAACATTGGTTAAGCCTCTAAGTGTTCTAGGCTATAATATATTATTATTAATATGCTCTAGGCTCACTATTTTTAGGGTTATTACCCGAAAGGCAACACAGAGCCCTAGCAATGTCGCTCTGCTGTCTATATACGTTTATTTGTCCGGGTATGTCACGGGTCTTTAGCTTGCCGACCTAAAATTTGGATGTGTTATGTAGAATATTGACCCGAAACCGAATATTAAATTAAAACTGAAATTAAATAATTTTTAGGGAGAGTGCCATGCTAAAAGGAGCTGAAAATACTTTTTTTTCTACCCCGTAATCGAATATGTGGTATCATTGTTTAGAACTCCTTGAGTAGAGTAAACATGTTTTTATCTTCAAATATAAAGAAATGGAGGCCATCAGATTTACCAGTCTTAGACCAATTTTTACGGGGTCTATTACAAAAAACTAGATGGGAATTTTCTGTGTATTATGTGCCATATAGAGTATTTAAACAACAAATACAGAAAACGCCGATTTATAATATAGGTTAAGAGTTACGTAACTGAATACTCGACAAACTTAATTTTGCAGTTTTGTTTCATACTTTTTCTGAGTAGTGATAAGTTTAATAAGTTGGTACGGAACTCTGGGCGCGAGTCCTACTCGCTCTTGACCGGGTTTTAAATACTCAAATAATTCCGTAGGCGTTACTAAGTGGGGCCAGAAGGGCACGGCTCCCCCAGAGTAGAGTAACATGTACCCCCCCCCCCCCCCCAAAAAAAACATGTGTTTAATATATTGACGTAAAAAGATGCTCTATCCAATTTTAGTTTTTTATTTCCCCCCTTTCCTTTTTCTCTTTTCTTTCTTCTACTGTCTCTTCAATATTTTTTCTTTTTCTTTGATTTCCTTTTTTTGTCAATCCTCCTGGTCTTTTTCCCTAATTGAATTCAAACCCCTAATGGTGTCTTCGTTTAACAGCGTTAGGAGTATCCGGGTAAATGCCGAACTTTCGGACTTTAACCAAAGAGTTTGTAGCCCGAGTAAACCTAGTGTTACCTATTACCCGTAACAGGTATACGCCCGAACGCGGCATTAAACTAATATCGTACCTATACCGTAAACTACCTAAAAAGCCCACCTCCATGATAGTTTGAACTAAAAGGACATTTATAAAGTGTTATAAAGGGTCGGCAGCTTGAAACTAGTTTCACACTCCATCGTTTCAGCAAAGTTCAGGTGTTAGCTGGTTTTATTGTCGACCTTTTTGTGCTTCAAGTAACGGTGAAGGCAATGGGGCTGAAATGTACTAAGCCTGGAATGTACATATGTACCTTCGGAGAAAATTGCAAACTACCATTGCAGTGAGGGATAAATTTTGATTTTCGGAACTTTCTCCGACAGTACATAATATAATACCAACAACATGGGGATACATGTAATGTTTTTTTTAAATCTTATAATAATATAATTGTTTGAACTAATCGTTAAGCGCTTCTAAATTATAATGACTAATAAGAACTATTACCTAAACCTTATATTACAAACAGAAGTACTAAAATATTCGTAAAAAAAAAGATTTGTTTTGCTTTAGTTAAAGCCTTAAATTACATTACAATAAAAATTGCAAAAGACAAAGACGTTAAAGCCATTTCTAAGTAAAAGGAAGAAAATTTCCATAGATACCTCGCCACAACCGACATGAATCATTGTAAGACGCTTATACTTACTCATATTTCATTCCGAGAGCGCGATACTTAACATTTTTGTCTTCGCTCTCTTTTAATAAGCAGAGAGTCTGAAACGAAAATTTTAAAATATGCCCACAAAAAGGATTGAAAACTCTACACGGTATCATCTTGAAAGACTCTACATCGCTACATTTTCACCCAAAGGCGTCCGAAAGACATATTGAAGAGCGAAGAAGCTCCGACGACGCAAGCGAAATCTGATACGATTCATTAGTCTAATAGCCTTTTAATATTTAAGGCGTCGCTTTGATTGGAACAGCTTGGAAGTGTCAGGTACACTTCTTTCATTCCGTGGGAACGTTCGTTCATACCCTTTTATAAAGTCAGAAAAAGTAAAAGGTATAGAACGTACAAGCATCTTCAAAGAGCCTTCTTGAACTTCCAAAATGAGCTTCCAAAATTCTATTGCTAAATGCATCGGTATGTAATATATATACATACATACATATACTCACGCCTGTCTCCCAGGGGGATAGGCAGAGACTGCAGATTTCCATCTGCTACGATCCTGACACACCTCTTTTGCTTCTTCTACGTCCATCATACAGGCTCTTCTATTCCGGGTACTTTTCACTTTGCCCTTCTTCAGTATGTCGCCTATTTGGTCGGCATACGTCCTTCTAGGGCGGCCCGGTCGAGCTTTACCTTCCACTTGTATTTCCTTTGTAAAATGATCCCCCGAACACGAGGTGTCCTGATCGATTGAATGTCTCACTGTTGAAAATTAGGTGCGACGACGAGCGAGGCGAAGAGGAGCGTGTTAGGTTGCTTGTGATCATAAAGGGTAGCTGACCGAAGTGGAGTGGAGCGAGGCGACCCCCCTAGTTTTAATACAAATGATATGTCCAGGCAGATCATCAGACAGTCTAGGTGATTATTGGCTTGCCACCATGCCATCGACCAAATAGAAAACAGAATTACGGATGTCAGTTTAACGTAAAATAATACACTAAGTAGTAATTGGTCCGTTCGTGTATGATTTGACGTGTGGCAAAAAGTTTATAAACTTACCACCAGGCAGCGCAAGTTGATCAATCAGCAAAAATTTATTGCGTTGAATAATACATTGCAACTGCCGCTTATAATTTTCCGATAGTTGATAAACTACCTCGAAAATTTATAAATTTACGATTCCTGTTATTTTCCGGTGATACATACAAATACATATGAGTTTTCGGTATTGTAATCTTATGGAAAGTCTTGGGTATTCGTCAAGAACCTTAGTATTCGTATTCTATTCAACTTTAGGATTTCGTACCTTAAACTAAAATCAAATGGAAAGAGTTCCTATAAGAGTATAGGATCACTTTCTTATTCTACTGTTCAATCTATCAAGACCATTTTCCCCAGGTCTCGTGAGATATATCAAGTAAAAGCAAATATCTCTTACAGAAGTCGACGGCCCCATGATTCTGTCAAAAAAATATTCTAACTCAACGTGAAAAAAGGTGTTTCCTTTCACTCAATAAATTTCATACGATTTGGCTCACAATAAAAAACCTATGGGGCACTTCCAGTTGACTTATAAATTTTAATTATTCCGTTGAGGAGTAGGTCCTATACACACTTACAAGAAAAAAACAGAAAATTATCTAAATTGACTTATTGAAAAAGTTGTGTAATACCATCTTAATTTGACCCTTTGGCTACTTAGGATTTAATGGATCGTTAATGTCAAGTTAAGAGCCCGCTCCGTATTTTCGTGTGTTTGTTGCGAAGCATTATTTTAATTATTTTTCTTGTCATTGCCACGATGTTATTGTAAAAATCAGGGACATACACCAGTCCATATTGGACATCTAAACGAAGACCTAAAATTTATTTTATTAAATTGTTTCTGCTTTGGGCGAAATTTTGATACTTAGATATTATTAATAACGACTCTTAGCGGGCTCGTAAGTAATAAAATAACTCGCAAAAGAGAAACAATTCAATCAAATAAATTCTAGGCCTTTATTAAGACGGCCAATATGAAGTGATGTATGTCCCCAGTTTTTCAAAAAACATCGCGATAAAGGCCAGAATAATATTTAACGTATTGTTTTTCATCAAAGTTGTCGTCGTCGCGGCTGGGCTCTTAAGTTGGTCAATATAACTGCACGTGAAATAAGTTTGTGTATTTAACGGTATGACAGTATGAACGGACCCTGAGTCCCATTCGCAACTTGATCGGTTTTTTCATATTCGGATCTAAATTATCCATTAGCTGAAGTCTTCATTTGGAGAGGTAGGTATAAGGTAAGTAATAATTTTGAATTCATGAAGTATGAGACATTGTTCACGTCTGCTTGTTGTCGTGCCAACCATCCGTAAAATTGATAATGTAAAGTGAATTTGCTTTGAGTCAAGCAAAGATAATTCTGTTAGAGCAGACCGACTTTGTTAACGTCACTTTTAGAATATAAATTCGAAGAAACATTATTTTGTGAAAACTACAAAATAATGCAATTAATTTAAAAACCTATTGAGTCAGAAAATGGACAACTGTATAATTTTGTGATAAGTAGGTTATGACAGTTCAAGGATAAAAAAAATATTGGCCGAATTAATGAGTGAGTCGAAATCGCACACAAAGGATTCCGTAACACCACACCACACAATATGGGTACGGAACCCTAAAAGCATGGTAAATAACAACAAAATAGAATATTCGTAACAATTGTAAGATCAAGGCGACACAAAACAAGCAACTAAAATGGTAGTGCCCGACAAACAATTCGGGTCCGCTAGGTGCGGAACCATATTTTTGATAATTTGTTGTTTTACTTTATACCAGTATGTTCAACAATTTTTGCTAAATTTAAAACTTGTTTATATACCCGTCCTTGAGATAGAGCCGAAACAAAGAAATAAATGCTTTTTTTTCAAGGTTGTTTTTAAAAGTGAGTGTATTTTTTAGTTGAAATTATTTCCCGTGGTAGAGGCCATAGTAACACGTATTCTGTGAAATTTTCAACTGGCTACTTATAAAGGCAGAAGCTGAAGACCACTGTGATAGACGGACAGACAGCGGAGGCTTAGTAATAGGGTCCCGTTTAGCAACCTTCTGGTACGGAACGTTAAAACCAGCAACATAAGCATATAAGATCAGAGGTTACGTCATACATTTTTGTATGATAAGTAGAGTTGGGAATCTGGTGGCGTTTTACGATGAGAGGGTGCAGTGGAGTCCTTAGTGTTTATTTTATTATTGAACGAATGAATGAACGATTTTTTTATCATGATTTAAGACATGATAATTGTTTAGTAATATAAAATTTAATATCATCTATTTAGACTTCCCCGTCAAGTTGGCCCTACTCCACAGCACGGGATTAAATTGATAAGCGGATAATACAACAAAAATACTTTTTGATACAATATACCTAGGATGTCAAAATCAAAATGTCATTTCACTTAAAAACGTTTGTATATATTATTTTTAAGAAAAGTAGTATTATTGTTCCACGATTGGATTGGGATTTAAAAGTACCTTTTATATAATAGTGCTTATACTTATAATTAATAGTTTGATTACTTAGGGCGGCTTGCACCAAAATGTTAAATCTCGATTTTATCGTTAAACTAGGTTTACGATCTGTCAGTCAATACATTTCTGTCAAATTAAACTCAGCTTAAGTCCTAAATCTCGATTTAAATATTGGTGCAAGTCGGCCTTAGGTACATAAACGCATCAAGTAAAATAATAATCAAATTTTACTGATGTTTATAAAAGTTAATTGATCAATAATATTGCTTTTTTTAAATATGAAATGATCGCTGATTTAGTTGTCTAAACTGTTTGCTGAATCAACCGTTTTAAAAATGAAATCTAAAAAAAATATTTGTCAAATCTGTCACTATTTGGTTTTCAGTTTTCACGTTACTGAATCTATAGAATTTTGAAGATAATAAAGTTGTATTAATTACTTAAATTTAATATGAGTAATCAATCACGGTAGAATAATAATATAACAATAATATTAGACGGACGGTGCAGAGAAATTGTTTTAAATACTCGAAATTATTTTACGAAGGAGAATGATAGAACAAAATCGAATCCAACAGGTCGTGATACTGACAGCTCTGATGAAGCAGATGAACCCATGTGTGATTGATCGTCAAAACAAATGGCAAGCTGACATTTTTTTAAAATAAAATTTTAATTCACGAAATATTATTTTGGTTAAATGTTACTTTTTCTCCACATTATATTAGTTGAATACAAAAACATCGGAACTATCCGGACATTCAAGGACCGAAAACTGCTGCCGTTCATTCGAGACAATGATGATGGATGGAGTGTGGCGATATCTCGAAAAAAACCTACAAGTCAACAAAGAGGGTAATTTAACCTTGAGCACTTAGTTACAGAGTCGTCAGTATGATTTTGGCTACATAAATAAAATGTCAACCTGTATGTAAGGTCCTAAATACTCCTAAAATTCAAAGTAAAATAAATTTGACGAGGTGATTGAGTATCGCTAAGAGACCATTTTTCGTAAAAAAAAAACATATTTTTTGTGCTTTTTTTCACTTTTCCATAGAAATTGAGTCAGCTCATTCTACAAGTTTGTATTGGTAAGTGAAAATTGACATTATGTGTAAAATATTGAAAATGCAAAAATTAAGAAATTAAAAAAACTGTAAAAAGGAATCAAGCTTTTTACTTAAGAAATCAAATGAAATCGTTAAGAATCAAACTTTTTTAAGCCTGATAACAAACAAAACTAGACATCGTTACATCTTTCGACAAAAGAATTACTTCAAATTTGCATTTACAAAGGGGTTAACTCCCCGCGGAGGTGTCGAATCGTCCAAATGAACCAGCTTACAATGGCAAGCCCTAGGGCATCATAGACCCCAACGTTCGTGTTCGTGTTTGTGAATATTACATCACTGCACGGCGTAGGTATCAAACGCGTTAAATGCATTTCACTGACATGGTGTTTATAGAATCACTTCCGAGTCGTAAAATAACCTCAAGTACTTATCAAGTGGATAAAATAAAATATTATATTGTAATAATCAATCCTATACTAAACGGATTTCCTCGAGTTCCATTAAACTTTACCCTTGATGCGCATTTGCGTTCGGACTACGGTGTAGCTGGTCTACAAAGTGGAAAAACTGGATCGTAGATTTTGCTACGCCGTAGCATAACGTAGACGCGAGTGTGTTAAGCCACCGTTGAATCTACTAACCGCGCTGGACAAATCTTCCATCCATCCACCAGCTTGTTTTGTCCACTGCTGGACATGGGCCTTTCCCAGATTCGTGACGGTCCTCTTGTAAGAAATGTCCATACTTACACACGCTGGACAGAGTGGACAGTAAGGGTTGGTGAGCGCGGTGCCTTAACCTTCGCACCAGTGACACGTCTGCCCATCACCAATCTGTTTTATACCGCCATTAATAGGCCTCAGGTAATGGTGGGTACCTGATTGTGCCTGTTTGAGAGCTGTGCTTCTTCTGTACGTTTTGTATGAGCAAGTCTATTTCTTTTATTATATGCGCCGTTATTTTTGTTTGGAAAAGTTGTTCAGTGTGATGAATAGAGTGTTTACACGTGGTACTAGACTCTGTGATTGAAGATACGTAGAATTACGATATAACGAGTACAAATCTAAAGGGGTGTGTCTGTGTACTGTCTTTATACTTCAAAGGCATTTTGTTCTGACTACTTGGCTAAACCTTGCACCCGTAAGAGACTATCTTGAGTCTCTGATCGCGTTTTAGGGAAGTGGTGAAAACACTGCACCCGGGATTTTTGACTCGTGGTCCCACCCATTCTGTCCCACCGTACTCGCTGTCCCACTAGTTTTAGGCTCGTGGTCCCACCATTTATTCCCACTAATAACTACAACTGAATCATAGGCTCGTGGTCCCACCATTTATTCCCACTAATAACTACAACTGCATCATAGAGTCGTGGTCCCACTAAAAAAACGATCATACAAAGGAAAGCGAAAAAAAACACAATTTTAAACATCATATTTAAATATATATTCAACCCTCTATTTCTATAACAATAATGAATAAAATAACTGAACTTTAAGCAACTGAAATAGGTAATAATAATCAACCGTCTATTCTTTAACAATAATGAAAAACATAACTAAACTTTATTCTTAGCAACTGAACTAGGTAATAATAATCTTTCGTTTATAAGCAAAATATAAAAATTACAAACTTAACAATACATACCTATTATTGAATAATAAAATAAGTAAATTATATTTCACCGTAATTCATTCAAGAAATTACCTACACTCATTTCATTATTGATAAGTCCCATTTGTGCTTCTAATATTATTTCGTCTGTAATTTTTTGTATGCTTCCTCTTTCGTTTTCTTTAAAATTTTCGACTGAAATTTCTTTGACTATAGTTAGAAATTTCAAAATACCTAGTGTTATAATTTTTATTTATTAATTTATTAAGTTTTGAATTCCATCCTTCGCATACATTGTTTTTACGATGTCTTTCATTTGCAACTGACCACTCCATAATGAAATCATAACTTGAAAAAAAATAAGTCTCCATGTATTCCATAAACTTATCGATTTTGGTATTTTCCAACTGAAGACTTTACAGTTTAATGAATGTATAAGAAGCGGGAGGACGGAGCATAAGTCAACTATTCGTTGATAAATTTTTCCTCTCGGATTCTATTTTTTGTAAGTTCTATAAATAGTTTGCTTGTAGTGAAAATAGCATCTTTTAATAATAATGCCCGGGAATATGTTCTTTAAGGCAGTAGTTGCGATCTCAGACAACCTATCTTATATATGTGCCTATCTTCTATTTCTTTACTTGTATATGACCTGCTTTTGTGTGCATAGCCATTGGCCGTGCGCCGTGGGACCACGAGCCATACTTTATAGCTATGACTGGTGGTCCCACCAAGCAGTGGGACTACGAGTCAATGTTTTCAGGATTAGTGGGACCACGAGCAATAGTGGGACAAAGACAGTGGGACCACGAGTCAAAAATCGCACCCGGCTAGCTGTATCTGTATTAGGAAACATTGTCCACGTAACGTAAAAGAAAAAAGGTAATGTACGTTTTTAAAAAGCCTTATGATAATAATTAATTTCATGTGTCTACTTTATTCTTTATTCAACTGACAACGGAAGACACCAAATGGGTTGAAATATTATTCCGAAAATGTTACTTTTCCTTTTAGTTTCATAGTATAAATATTCATATGAAGTAAAAACATGTAAAAAGTGTATATAGAAAGTAAATTATAATACAATATTTAAGAGATTTTAATAATTATTGAGTTGGCACCATTATTAGTTTTGGGTACAAAAGCAATGTTATTAACACCCAGTTATTATAACAGGTGCTGAATCTGATGAGTTATTGTTGGATGCAGACTGAGATATAATCTGGACGGAGTATGGGGTGCGAATAAAAGTTAATTACTTTAGGCAGTTTTTGTAAAAGCATATCCTTCGTTCCATTTAGGGTTCAGACAGCACTTTTGTTTGATATTTTTCTTTGTTTTATGGGTACAGTTTTATTCATGTTACTTTGTTAATATTTTGAACCATCCAAGTATCATTCAATAAATATCACTATGGTGCAACCTTTTTCCCCGTGAGGCTCCGACAGCGCTTAATGGAATTCCTGCCCTAGACTGCTTTTTTGTCCGATTTTTTTCCCTTTCTGCTCAGCCCCTATTAGTCGTAGTCCAACTGTATACACCTTCAAAATATTTATAGATAACCTTCTTAGCTCTACAATCCAAAATCTATTTAGAACTAAATGCACATTGAGGCAAAAACGGTCCACGGTTTGCAGTCACTGTGAAAATTACTAATGATACTCATCGCACAACCTTCTTCAAGTTACGCTTGAATACGTTAAGCCGTTTTCTAGCTAGATGTGAACATAAAAACAGACAATAAGAAGAAGAGAAAAAAATAAGATATATTTGTGCAGAGGGGCAAAGTGTTCGAATATCCTAAAAAATAAATTGTTATCATGATTATGAAAAATAAAAAAATCCTCACGAGTTTTTAATCTAAAATATATTACTGTATCATAGGTAATGCTGTAATCTGAAGCGCCTTGGCTTGGCCCCGTGCTGTACTTATCGGCTTTTGGTTGGCTCAGTCTGCTCTAATGGACTTCACAAGTAAATATCTTCAATCCTGAAGGTTCCTGGCTCCACTTACCATTTAACGTGCAATACGGCACTTGATTTGTTGCTTCACGTGCACTCAGTATTTGTACAGTACGACAAGGCTCTTTTGGCGCGTTTCACAGCTGCACCTCCTGTCAATGTCATCCACACTCCGTAGAACCTTGTCGCATCAGAGCTCCGCTATTGATGGAACAGCTGTCAATGATTTTTGAAGGGATAAGAAACATACATTGCGACAAGACTCTTTTGGCGCATCGATAACATTGACAGGGAGGAGCAGGTGTGAAACAAGGGTTACATTTTATTAGGATAGCGGCATTAGTTTCGATTTTGACCATGGCCCATCCACGCACCAAATGAATCTTGTCGCACTGTACAAGCTTGAACTTAATTGATCTGGTAAGAATCTGATATTATGACTAATATGATAAGGCTCACATACTGATGAGAAAAATATATGAATTTTGATTTTCAGTACAATTTATTGCAACCAACTAATTTGAAATAAAATGAAATAGTCATGTTTTTTTTCCCCATAATTGGAATTACGCCAAACATCGAACTGTAAGTTTGGTTCAATAATTTACTGTCACATTTTTTATACTTAAAGGTAGTTTTTAAACTAAACTTTAAAAGTAGTCCCCGAGCATTAGTTTAAGGTGGTAACGGAGGATTTCGGTGCAAAATGCACATCATAATATTGTTTTCCTTACTTTTGAATAAAAAGTTTGCAATAAATGCGTTTTATAGTAATTCGCGCAAACTGCTTGTTATTAGTTAGGTGATCAAAAGAAAATTATTCAATTTTATGCTTTACATTTTAGCTGCATTAAATTACAACTGTAAACACGCTTTTAAGTTTGTTAATGTAATGCAAACGAAATGTAATACATTAAATTATGTAATTTATTGTGAAGACTTCATTATTAATAAACAATTTCCTTGAGTTGTTTTACAACACATTTATTGCATACTTTTTATTCAAAACTAAGGAAAACAATATTATGATGTGCATTTTGAACCGAGGTAAATAGTTATGTACCCCCTTAAAGACCGAGTGCCGAGCACGAAGGCTCTTAAAATGCGTAGGAAATGACAAAGCACGTGACGCAAGGCTAGTAACCAGATTACCAGTTCTTTCAACTTTACTAAGAATTAATAAAGTGTTTTGTTGCTCGCATCAAATTGCCAACAATGTGTAAAGTTGCATAAAAGATATATAATATTATATATCTTAGAGTTGCATTACTTGTTTGTCGATTTATCGTGCATATATTCTAATCAGCCAGTATTTTTTATCTGGAAAATGTCTACACAGTGTAAGAAATATTTTGCAACTCTTTGGTCAACGACTACAAACAAAAAAAGTAGGATTTTCTTACAACTTTTTGTCCCGCCCGCCGTGGCCAATAATATGTATTGTTATTAAACCGGATCTGATCTGAGTACAGTAAGTAATAATAATAAAAACTCAAAAGTATACATTACAAGCACTGAGCCTTAACCTGGAGCACAAAATAGATAGGTACAGAAGGCCAGCTACGGCTGACCTTGATTTTAAATACCTACTCATCACATGTATCGCAAAGCGTATGTACCCGTGACTAGTCGTATTCGACTGAATCCTACCGAGATCATCGTACGTACACGTCTATGAGTGCGTGAGCTCGAAATCACTGGTTGCAAGGAGCTGGCCTTCTGTACCTATCTATTTTGTGCTTGGAGCATCATCTACATGTAATTAAGAAAATCAATCACGAAACAAAAGGCATTGGGTCAGTAGGTATGGTTTACTGTTTCTCATAGATTGCGCAAGACATTCTAATTACTGAGGGATATTGTATTTTGTGTATTACTATAAATGTAGTTTCTTGTTCTCCTACCCTACACCGTTACTATCAGGAAAATCTTTTACGTGACATGAAGGAGAATAAACGATTATATTAATTCGAGGAGATTTGTAAAGTATTAATAAAAGAAACCATATGTTTGAGTAAAAAAAAATCTCATAAATTAAAATATAATTGATGTCAGAAATGAAAGATTATATTATATTATATACTAAAAAGTATAAGACAAGGAACGTGCCCTAGGGGTTCCGTGCATACCGTTTAAAACCCAAACTTATTCCTAGAGCAGTAATAAAAACCAACTAAACTTAACACTTACCATCTATTAAACTCTATGTATCCAAAGGGTCTACTTAAGTTGGACGTTATATCTTTTTGAACAATTAAATATAGGTATTTTTCGGATTTTTTCCCAGACTGTGCTAAGACGTAATTGTGAACGGAATTTCATGTTTCTAAATCAACGGGAAGTACCTATAGGTTTTCATCTCTAACGGGGTCTTGATTGACAAACGGACAGATAGACAACAAAGTGATCCGGGTTCCGTTTTTAAGGATTCCTAAAAATAAAATAAAATAAAACAATGTATAGGTATTAATCTTTAATAGAACTTGAAACGCTTAGAGCTTCATTTAATAACGTGAGTGGTACGTTTTTGTTACATGTAATTTTTTTTTGATTTGTGCTCTGGGACTACAACGTTAAATTTTATTTTATCTGTTATCAATATCTTATCCTATTTCAGTAAAACGTACCAACATAAGGCTAGCTATACCGTATTCTGTCTGAACGCTCCACCGCAGTATTGGAGGAGAAAGCATAATTTCCTGTGCTGAAATATTTATACCTCGGTCTCATGCCACCGGGGATAGGAATATTCTAGTACGGTACGGGCTAATATTGGTTTGTTATTTGTACTTTGCTACATTATTAATTTATAATTATCTATATCTCAGTGATTTACTATAGGTATATCATTGTTTACTACGTTACGCTACGATGCTTCTGAAGTGATAGAACTCGCGGCGATATTGGGCTACCCCACGCCGCGTAGCAAGCTCGAAGCTTTAGCGCTACAAGTACGTAGACCTTATTTTTATGCACGTAGAAACTCCTCCGAGCAGTTAGAATAGAATAGAATAATCGTTTATTGACTCATAATTTAGCCTAGTTATACAATTATACTTCTTATAATATAGTAAAACTAAAAACAATTTAAAAACAAGGCTATAAAGAGTTCAGGATAGTGATCTCTGCTCTCCGTGCTAGTTGAAACTGTTCTACGGCAGAGCAGCGCCCATTACCCCCCACTGTTTATATGTACCCATAATAAAAAACTAGGTTTTCAGCTCTATGGTAAATAGTAACGTACATTTTCATTCAAATTACATTTATTTACATACTTAAATGATAAAATTTTGTATTAAAATGAGAAAAAAAAATAAAATAAAATGTATTATATTTTAACATGCAATAATGCGACATTAACAAAATTGATATATATACATATATATATATTTATAAATCTATGTGGTTGAAGGTAGCTTTATTTTATAAATAAATTGTACATATCATAATACTAATATATATGTATATATATAACTAAAATTAAAAATACGTAAGAATTATGCATACACACATATTGTTTTTAAATTATTTTACTAAATTGATTTGTTTATTATATTATATTGTAGATGAGCATGTCTATCTGTCAACAAAAACTTCATTATTTCTTTTTCATGATATTATTTTGATTATGTCCTCTGTACTTTTATAGTCTAACTTACTAAGATAATCTTCAATTAACTTCTTACATTTAAAAATTGTCTTATCATTTAACTTAATGTTTTTGCTTATTTTATTATACAAGTAAGGTCCACGGAAGTGTAAAAACTTCTGTGAAAATCTGGTTCTGCACAAAGGAACCTTGTAAATTATATTTTGTCTTCTTTTTGAAACATCACACTGGCCTAAGATTTTATGTTGACTCAATATTATATTTTTGATATAAAGTTGTCGAATTGTGAGGACTGAGAATTCTTTATATAAAGCTGTTGTTGAATGTCGGAATTTCTTAAATAAGGTTACTTTAATAATCGCTCTTTGTGATCTCTCCAGGTTGATAAGTTTAGTCTTATCTGCCCCGCCCCATGCTATAATAGCATAGGTTGATATCGATTGGCAAAGAGAAAAATAAATGGTCTTTATTAGGGCCGAATCACCTAAGTGCCTAAGCTTTTTAAAAATACATATTAATTTTCTCATTTTAGAGGTCAATGACCGTATGTGTTCCTTCCAATTTAAATTGTTACTATGATTACACCAAGATATTTAATATTTGGAGCAGCTGTTAAAGTAGGACAGTTACAGTCTAGTGAATCAGTGCAAGAATGTGCTCTAATGTTAAAGTTAGAATATGGTTGTCCGTTCCTTCTCATACTAAAAGTGATATATTTTGTTTTTGTTATATTAAGGGTAAGAATATTGTTATTCAGCCATTTTGTTACTTCAGCAAATCCTTTCTCAGCTGTTTGTCTAACCTTACGCCAAGAATTATCACTAAAAAGCAAAACAGTGTCATCTGCAAACGTGATTATTTTAGTGTTTGGGGTTTTCATCAAACAGAGGTCGTTAATATAAATGAGTAACAATGTAGGCCCAAGCACTGAACCCTGTGGAACACCAAATGACACTGGTTCCCTAGTGCTTTGGAAATCGCCAATCTTTACAGTTTGCTGACGATTACTCAAATAATTGGCAATCAGCTGTAGTGGTGATCCTCGTATACCAAGTAGATCTAGTTTCCGAATAAGTATGGGGATAGAGACAGTATCAAAAGCCTTAGCTAAATCCAAAAATATTGCAACACACTTCTGTTTTGCATATAGATGTTTAACAGTGTGATTGATCAAATCATCAATAGCATTAGTAGTAGACCTATTCACTCTGAAACCGAACTGATTAGAAGCCAGTAAATTGTTTTTTTCTAAGTAACTAACAAGTCTGGAATTAATAATTTTTTCAAGAACTTTCGATAATATTGGCAAAAGAGATATTGGCCGATAGTTGTTTATACTGTCTCTATCCCCACCCTTATGAATTGGCACAACTATAGATTCCTTCAATACATCTGGGAATACAGCACGTGATAAACACAGGTTAAATATGAGCGTTATAGGTTTAACAATATCCTCCATAGCCAATTTTAGGAAAGTGGATGGTATTTCATCCCATCCAGTTGACGAGGTGTTTTTGAGTGACATGATTATTTTTCTTACTTCAAATTCATCAGTCGGCAAGAGGACCAAAGAGTTAAGGCAACTTTTATTATCAGGACAATTAGTGGCCAGTTCAGTTTCGGTTGTATTTAATTTAGTAAGTACATCATCAGCAAGTTTTTGTCCTACACCAACAAAGTATCGACTGAGCCCTGGGCATTAGAAGTTATATTTAGGAGTTCAGTTGGAGCTTTAGAATCAGAGCCATAGTTACAAATCTGCTTGATTGTTTTCCAAGTTTGTTTTAGATCATTTTTGTGTTTGTTTATTTCTGATCTTTCATGTTGATGCTTAAGTTTTTTTAATAATTGGTTACAATAGTTACGGTAGCGCTTATAGGATATGTGCAGGGTGATATTATCAGGATTTTTTTTATGCTGTAAGTGTAGTTTGTCCCTAAACCTCATACATCTGATTAGGCCAGGTGTAATCCATGGTTTCAGGTTTGATTTTCGTCTAGAAATCTTTACTTTGCTTGTATGTTTTTTTAGTATTCCTGAAACTATTTGAATAAATTCATAGGTATCGACGTTAGGATCAGAATAACATAACTTACTATCCCAATCAATATTATGCAGTTTTTTCAAAGCTTCTGTGTAGTTAACTTTTTTTATAAATTGATTATGTTTAGCCTTAGTAATGTTTTTTGCAATTGACATTATCGTACAACTATGATCAGTTAGAGATGATTGACATACCAGCGTAGTCATTACAATTTTTGATTTCGCGAAACAATGATCTAAGCAATTACGTTCACGTGTTGGAAACGTATGTAACGGTAATAAACCATGCATCGCATTTAGATCCAAATAGTGAGATGACCTATTATCGGTGTTGTTATTTTTTATATCTATATTGATATCACCAGTTATTATTATGTTCTCGAATTTCTTTAGATTAGTCAACACATTATTTAAGGAACTTTTAAACTTGTTTATATCTTTAACTGGTGGACTCCTATATATACAAATAACTGCAAGATTAGTACCAACCTTTACAACGAGGCAATCAGCATCGTCAAAGTTCGGTTCAGTTTTAAGATAAAACAATTTATAAATCTGTTAATGTCTTTATATTGGACTGCAAAATTAATTACCGATCAAACAAGGTGTATTTCACGAATTAGAATTATCCAAGCTTTGACAGACCAAAATTATAACGGGACCTCAAAGTTCAAGTATCTTATATATTTCAATGCGAATCGTAGGTATTATCAAAGAAAATTCTTCGTGTTCAGAGCAAAAAGAAGGTCAGCGAAAATAAAAAAAATCTTGCCTGCATGTATGATTTATAATCCAGTTTTTTACACTATTAAGTAAATCTTAATAGTAGAGTATATTTCATACGGTCGTAAAACTTATTAGTTATCATAAATTTATCAGCCGTTATCAAATCGGTTTTATTCCTTTTATAGCCTGTGTTTTCTTTTCAATTTACGTCGCCAAATAAACATAAAGTTTCAATTTTCTCTTTCGATTATAAGCTAAGAGTTTACCATCTCGCAATATGGTACACAACATAAAACATAGGTTGTCAATTTTATGATTGTCTTTGCGTTGTTTTTATACAGTGAACCAGATCGTAACATTTTTATAGCACGAAACGAGGCATAAAAGAGTTTTAGTGTTCTAACATTGGCAGGCACCCTGACTTGAGTCGATGAAACTACCAATATTTTTGCGAAGTGCAAATTTTATTATGCTCCCCGACTTTGTACTTAGTTCACCCAGCCTTCGTTTATAATGGGTTTATGGACGGATCGTTTTACGAATAAATAATTTATGCAGTACATTTCTTACGAGGCTTAAGAAATTATACCATTAAAAAATTTCGCGGCTCCGGAAATTTCTCTTCGATATTCTAACTCTCATTTTCAACCCGTAATAGCTATTTGGTAAGTAATGTTCCATCATCAATATTATTTACTGAGTAGATATGGGCTAAAAATACTCATAGCCAAATTTTGTTCCAATTTAGTATTAATTTCGAGATTATTTAAGATAACAACGATATATCCAGGAAAACGATATTTACCATGCTGTTCTTTCTGAAAATAGGCTTAAGACTAGGGTTGCCATATGGTATACCTATAAAATTCTGATTAAAAGCCTGATTTCTAGAAAAAGTCCTTAAATTATGCTTAAGCCCCTGCCCACCGCGGTGGTGTGATAAAAATAAGTACATATATTATAATATAATTATTATTTTTTGTTTTTATAATGACGCATGAAATTATAAGTAGAAATAAAAGTTTCAGTTTTTCGTTTTTTTCTTTAGTTTTAGTTGTGTTTTTTATTATTTACTGCCAATATATATTTCGCGACAGGCGGGAGTGTGGACAGTTTCATACTGACATGTATGTACTCGCCCGCATTCCCGCTATGTCGCGTACCTATGTTGAATGTTACTAAATTAATCTAAATTTCCACGATTTATTTTACTCTAAAATCCAAAAATCCTGACATTTTCCAAGTCCGGCAGGAATCCTGACAGAAACCAAAAAATCCTGCACATGTCAGGACAAATGCTAACGTATGGCAACCCTATTTACGACCCAAAAACCTATTAAAAGGACTTCGAGTTCATAACATTTTTACTTTTAAAGGGTACCAGGATAGCAGAAAACAAAAAAATGATTTGACATCGGTGTACGAACAGGAACCACTATAAAATATGTTCCTAAAATATCCTGATGCCTTAAAAAAAACTTTTTATCGCGGCCCTTGCTTAAAAGCTGCTTAATTCTATTTTAATTTGTAAAACACATTAGTTTCTAAATGTTAACACAAAATATTCGCTTACGTTTCTTATTTCCAAACAGTCATCTTCAAGTTGGTTCACTTTTACTTTATCACTCTGCAACAAATCAATAGATGGCGTTGGCGCCTTTTAGGTTTCCGTACTTGAAGGTTGTCAAACGGAACCCTATTACTAAGCCGCCGCCCAACGAGTTACCAAGACCAACCCAAGGGGATCCCCAAACAAAAAAACATTGTGTTAACCATAGCGCCATCTGAGATAACTTGTTGGACAGCTTTACAATAGATGGCGCTAATAGTAGCTTGTCAACCTTTTGCACCATAATGTTTTTAGGGGTAAAATGTGGTGATACGGAAACCTTTGTGCACGAGTCCGCTCCCACTTGCCAAATTATTCTATGTAATAATTTGGAAACCCGGCTACTTAAAGCTACTATTGAGAAAAGATAAAAAGAAAATACACACGGTAGCAGCCGCGGTCAAAGAGGCAATATTATTGTCTTACATCCACGAGCTCTAACTTATTTAATCCAAGAAAAGGAACAATAAAATAAAATGCTTACACCAAAAACACATATAAATATTCAGACAACGACGGCCGTATGGCGTACAGGCCATATCCTTAATCAATTGCTGTAATGGAATCCATTTGGCAAGTTTCTAAGTAGAGCGCTGACTTAGCCAAAGTGGCTGACTCAATCCCGCTTTAAACGCTTTTCTTCTGCTATAGTTTTTGTGAGTCAGCCCGGTGGATTATGTTCTTGCTTTCAAGCTAAATTGATACTTCATTTGGGTGTCTAGGCAAGTAAGCAAATATACTCGTAAGTTGGAAAATAGGTGAAAAATTCATATTCAATAATTCTTCTAACCTAATCTACCGGTTATCTATTACAGGATAGAAGGTCACCTTATCACCGTATATACTTCGGTTACAAATACACGCTTTTAATTGCATGCAAGTTTAGTGTTTTACTTCACCATTCAGCAAGTTGTAAGTATACAGAGACAACTCAACCCGCAAGATTTGCACCTGGGTCTCTAGATTAATAGTGACGACCGAGCTGAAACTGCCTGGTTTTTCTAATTTTCATACAAATAAACCCATTCAAGAGTAATGTAACTGACTCGCAGAGGGTTTGTATGGTTGAAAAATATATATCGACATATTTTTACAGCTATCTCCTTTATTAGAGTTTTGAAAGCATTACAATTTACACATGTTTCTTTAATATTCATGAATTTATCGAAAACTTCTTGACTTCTATATTTTTTGTGTAATCTGTGGATCATGAGGGGATATATACATACATGTTTTTGTCGATTTTCGAGGATTTCTCGCAAGCTGTGCAAGTAAGTAACGTTGAAGCCGGGTAAAGTTAAAAAGTTTTTGCACTTAGTCATTTCATCACTTATCGAGAACATACATTACGCGCCAACCTCTTTAAATACGCAAAAACAATAATAATATTATAGGCTGAGTTTATTGATATCATCTTAAACCGGTCTCGGATTGTGTCTACAAACCCTTAAAAACGTACTTACGTAAATATTTAACAATTTTTTAAGAAAACTTTCTCCGAATGTCTTTTTATGGATTAAGATATAAACAGAGAATTTATACTAATTAAGAAAATGTCATCTAGATCAATAAAGTTTTAACCAATATATTTATGTTTGAAAACCTTCACAGTAATATTAACTAAATTTTGTTTCTCCTGACATACGTTATCATTTTTTCCAGCGACGACATCGGTGCGATTGTATTGCTTTCACGAGTTTCATCGAGGGTGCACACAATAGCGAAATTAAATAAAATTAGAATAGAACAGAAGAATATCCACTTATTTATCTGCCACGCCAAAACACAACACAATAACATTTAAAAAAAAATTTCATTTTTTTTTATAATTAATGTCAAAATTGGGGTAGTAGATTCGTAGGTTAACTAGTCCTAAGGTAGTATATATTATCATGTCAATTTTCCATTATGTCATTTAAGTATTCGACCGATGCCGGCCCCAAAGTGGGCCGAAATATATTTCGAAAATAAACACATTTTCATTATTATTACAAGTACCTTAAAATGTTAAAAGTAACATTAAAAAACTAATCTATGAAATCAGACATAAGGAAATAAAACAAAAGAATAAAATAATATAACTAAAACTAAGAGAAGTCATGTGGCGCAGCAGATAAAAGGGCCCAGACTCAGCATGTGCTGTAGTCTCACAAGGTAAAGACTGACAGCGCTGATTTTCAGGTCGAGCCCGCGTATGTAACGCACGAGGAAACAAAATAGTGCGAGTATCCTTGCACGTTTTCAAAACGTTACATGAATAATTACTACGAATAATAAAATAAATAAGATATACATATACAAGTAGTATAGGTGTTATATTTATTAATAAATAAAATAAATAAATTGAATTAATAGATGAACCTTAAATAAATGTCAATGAAATGAAATGGATGGCAATGAATTTTCTAGTTTTAGGCAGGCGAGGACACTTGTCAGTCAAGAAGATACTTTCTTTAGTTTAATTTTTTTAATTTATAGCGGCGGTGGAATGTCGTCCCAACATTTTGACGCCATGCACCTAAAACTACCCTTTGGACACAACAAACGATTTATCCTGGTGCTGTATCTGCTAACAGAAGATGATCACGTAAATTTGTCATTTAAATACTTGCGAGAACCAGTTTTCACCACCCCAAATAGTAAAGCAGCAAGGTGGTGCTGACGACTACCTTTAAAATGTTGGCTTTTACATTTGTTCACGCTTACAACTGAGTTGCTGCGTTCATCGCGAACGTCGCTAAGGAGCAGGAGCGACTTCTGTCACTTACTAAAGTATAATAAAACACGGAAAAGTGGGATAGATAGATCTGTTAAAATAATTCACGTTGGATCTTGGCACAAATGCCAGTCCAATATTTATGCAACAAAAAAAAACAAAGACATTTTTATGTCTCTCCTTGTCAAGCAATAAACACACCAACACAAAACGGCTGTCTTTCGACCCCAATCAAGATAACACATGCCGGGGCGCAGCTAATAGTTCCCCAAATACAACCCTGGCTGCGTGAGTTGATCTCGATGAGAGCTATTTATTTATTCATTGAAGCGTGAATCCTGGCAGTCGGGATGGAAATGTCGCGAGACTGGATGATTTAATAGTAGAAATGGGTCACCTTGGTCGATGAGCATTCTTAGAACGAATAGGACTACCTATATCACATTTGAACAACTACAGACTCTTCATGATAGTCATTTATCATTGGTTACTGCAGTAATCCATCAATCCATCCATCAGCCTGTCATTGTCCACTGCTGGACATAGGTCTTTCCAATATTTCGCCACTCTTGGTGGTCCTCCGTTCTCCTCATCCAGCCGCCACCTGCAACGTCCTTCAGATCATCGCTCCAGCGGGCACGAGGTCAGGCCCTTTTCTGTACATGGTCTCCATTCTAACGCCTTTCGGCCCCAACGAGCATCATGTCCATCATGTCACTGAAGGCGCGTCCCCCAAAATGCTGTGCGGAGCCCTTTCTTGCTTCCTTTTAACTCGTTAGTATATAGACATAAAAAGAACTGCACTTATCTCCAATATATTGCCGTGCAGGTCCACAAATCAATTATTTTCTATTTTATGAATACCTTAAGATATCTGCTTTTGAAATAATGACTTAAGTCAGAAATATTTACTGATTTTATGCATCTACACCTCAAATAGACGTTATTTATTTTCGAGCAAAACACGAAAGGTTAGAGAATTTGATAACTTAAATACTACACAAATAAAATTTTCGTATTAATAATGGCGTCCATGTGAAAAGTAATATTTTCGCCTATTTTGCGCTATTTGGAGACGCAGTGATCGTCGTAACAGCCACTTTGCTATGCGTGCTAATATAAACGTTATTTCAATGTCTTTTCCGTCGATATTTGTACCGACACAAATCGAGCTGCTAATTTAGGTCAGGGACGCACCTGAAGTAAATTCAGACAAAATGAGGAATAAGCTGAATGGTTCGGATGTGCTTGGAGATCTCAGAAATGCATGGGTAATTTTCATAGGTTCAGGATGTAAGTGAACTTATTGCGTTCGTTATATTTCTAGGGTCTTCGACAGGGGGGCAATTCCAGAAGAGAAACAATCGAATCGAGATCTCTAAAACTCGATCTTAAAATGTATGGAGTTCGACTGATAAGATGGGTTTTTACGATTGAGAGGATTAATTCGACAGACTGAGAATAGGCCTATAGGTCTCTAACGTGCAGTTACCAAGAAGTTTACAACCAGAGTGGAGTGCCAACCTCCATTGAAAGCCACAAGCTAAAATAAACCTTTATCTGACCTCATATCGTAAAATCCTCATTACGAACTGAAAACTACTGCCATAATGAAAAATATTTTTCATGAACGTCTCTAAAACACAAAAAAATATATAGTATAGGTCTCCGAACAACATAATGCTATAAAATAACTGTTTCTGAGATTACAGTACATGTGATACTAACTAGGAAGGCAAAGGGAACTTAGCCCATACACGCATGTCTGAGGTTTAATATGTAATACCAATGAGGTTTGATTTGATAAAACGTTCTCCAATACGTACAAAACAGTAACGGAGGTTACAGTCAACTTTATTTTCGGCCAGGTATTCTCAATGGCTTACAGCGCGTTGGACTCGGCCGTCAATGGATGAACTTTTTGTTGCGCCATAGTTTTCGAGGAAATTTATTTATTACTTACTGTGGTTTTATGGGTCAAAATAATTATTTTGCCCTAAAATTACTGACAGCATATATGGCGATTATATTCGACTTCCTTTTGACATTCTGGAAATAACGACGGAAATCACGAACACTTTTAGATCAAGCTTTTATAAGAATAATCAAAATGGCTAGCGACAAATTTACAAAAATTATGAAAACTGGTATGGCATGAGTTTAGATAAAGTAGTGTATGAAACTACTTATAAATCTATTAAGAAACAAATAAAAAACAACTTAAAAACATATAAAATAAGTATTATTGAGGAAGAGTTGGAAAAGAAAAGCTCGGTAAAAAGAGGTCAAAAAAGAATAAATACCACAAAAGAATGGATACCATCCTTAAAAACCCAAACAAGTGATAATAATACAAATCGAAAAGACATTCTTTTAACAGCAACAAAATTCTATCAAGATCTCTATCGAAAACCAAGCAATTGTAATAATAACAATTTAAATGAATACCCTCCTAGAGAATGCGAAAACAATAACTATGTACCACCCTTCCTCTGTAGTGAAGTTGAGCATGCTATAAAGTCGTTAAAAGCAATGAAAAGTCCAAGGGAAGATGGCATTACGAACGAAATCCTTAAAGTCATAAACGAACCACTTACACCGGTGCTGTCCAAACTTTTAAATGAAATAGTACTTACGTGTAGCATACCAAAGGAGTGGGAAACTTCAGTAATTACCTTACTATACAAGAAGGGTAATCCGCTTAACATCAGCAACTACAGACCTATAAGCTTACTTCAAACAACATATAAGCTATTAACACATTTAATTCTATCAAGAATAACAATAATATGTAGTAGAGTCACATCAACCTACAGAACAAGCTGGACTTAGACGAAACTATTCAACACTAGCCTATATTTTAACGCTTACTCAAATAATCAAACGATATTGTGAATATTGCAAACGTCTCTACATAGCGTCTGTAGATTTGTGGGATGCTCTACGTGAACAAGAAGTTGAAACAGCATACATTAAAATACTTCAGCAAATATATACCAACAGCAAAGCTATTATAAAGACCGAGAGCAAAGGGAAAGCTTTCGATGTCGAACGAGGTGTACGACAGGGAGACCTTATTTCTCCAAATCTATTTACTTCTCTATTAGAAAGCATATTTAGAAAACTTGACTGGTATAAGCTTGGCATAAATATAAATAGCGAATATCTCAACAATCTACGGTTCGCCGACGATATCGCCATTGTCAGCGAAAAATACAAAGAACTTGAGTAAATGCTTCAAACATTAGACAAGGAGAGTAAAAAATGTGGCTTAGAAATGAACCAAGAAAAAACCTGTATCATGACAAATAACACTAAGGAAAGTATACAGGGTGACCGGTAATGAGGTCCATCCTTCTCTTATTTAGAACAGTTGGGTCAAACGTTAAATGTTTATGTAGCCTCAAGGTGGTATTTAGAATATATAGCTTTCTTACTGTTAGTAGCTGATACGTGGAATATAATAAATCAGTAGATAATATTCGTCGTTTAAAAAACATGACTTTCAATAATAGGCGTTGAGCTCTTTCTACTTCTATGTACCTTGTCTTAGAAGCCCCTCCCCAGATTGAAATACAATAGCATATAATAGATTGTACAAGTGCCACGTATAAAATTTTTAATAAATCTACTGGAGCTACATATCTTAAGGTTTTGAAAATCCATATAAGTTTCCTGATCCTTCCAGATACAAGCTTGATATGCGGGTACCAAGAAAGGCGTTGGTCTATCATGACTCCTAGATATTTGATCATGGCAACTTTATTGATTTTTGGGCAATCACATCCGACCCGAGCCCTATTCCCGCAATTGTGAATTCTAAGGTTACAATCCGTATCCGGCTGACCACTGTTAAATATACTATAGCAAACGTAATTAGTTTTCTTTATATTAAGAGTAAGGAGATTACATTTTGACCATTCAGCGACTTGGGCAAGTCCAAGTTCACTCATTTTTTTGACTTCATTCCAGGAGGCACCAGAAAAGACCAAAGCTGTATCTACAGCATATGATATCACATTACCATTTGTTAAATTTAAGTTGCATAGGTCATTTATATACACTAAAAATAGGGTTGGGTCCAGTACAATACCTTGCGGGACCCCGTACGTTATATTAATAGAACCACTCCTGTACTTCCCTATTTTAACACTTTGTTTCCTACAGTTAAGATAATGTTTGAGTAGCTCCAATGGTGTGCCCCTAATGCCGATCAATTCCAGTTTACGTAAAAACTAGATAAGAGAAAACAGAAATGGTGTCAAACGCCTTTTTAAGGTCTAGAAAAATAGTTAGGCATTTATTTCCCTGATCTAAATTATTTACAATCAATGAAGTAAGTGCTTCAACAGCATCTTCAGTGGGTTTCCCATGACGGAAATCCACTGAAGATGCCATATTGAGACTTGATAAAATGTTAAAATTATGCAAATATAAAAGAAGCCAATTGTTAAGTAATTTTTCAAGACTTAAAGATAGAAAAAGAAATGTTGATATCCGGAAGAGAACAAATATTACGGACGCTGCTGGTCTCGTATGTCGGCTGAAATAGCGATGGGCAGGTGTCGTGGCCCGAACAACGGATGGACGCTGGAGTGAGAGGGTGCTGCACTGGTACCCTCGCAACTCGCGCCGTCCTCCTGGCAGACCACGGCGTCGCTGGCGTGATGATATCGAGGAAACAGTTAGCAAAACCTGGACAAGACTAGCGTCAGACAGAGATGCCTGGCGCCTGATGGAGGAGACCTATGCTCGTAAATGGGCATCCCAAAAAAAATAACTTTAGAAAGTGATCGAATTGCCTAACTATGTTTATTCCCAACTTAAGAGTACCTAATGTCGTGAGTGCATTATAATTTTAGTTATTTTAATATTTTAGTGACTTTTTTGAAATCAATCTCTATCATAATCATAATTATTTAATTTATTTTAATAACATTGTATCCTAATATTTATTTTGGACATAATTTTTCTGTATATCTTTTTAATTAATGAGATTTTGATATGATTCTGCTTGAATATAAAAATGGTTAGGCATGGTCTTACAAAGATTTTGATAATTTTTGATTTGTTTATTTTTGATATTATAATATGAGTATGTAATGTAATAATTATTAATTTAGTTTTATCTTTTATGCATGTTATACCTGTTTATAATTTGTAAATGAAATAGTTTTATAGAAATTTTAAAATGTAGAAAATTATGTGATATAATGGGAAATAAAGGCTTTATGTATTTATTTTATGAAACTATACATAACTAGGTATTGAAACACTCGTGTACTATTAAAAAACTCACCACGCCTCGATTTTTAAACTGAAAATCGTGTTTTTAATAACCTTTTTATGTACCAGTTTCATAAACTACTATTACTCTATTCTCTATTACTCATGAAACATTTTTCGCTTCAAGTGTATGGTTGTCTCTATTATTCATGAAAGGTTTTATTTATTTTTTGCCGTGCCATTGGGGAATTTAGCGCTCCAGAAGGTTTAAGCTTCTTGTGCGTTGCCATCTAAATGACAAACATCTCCTTGTAATTGAACTTATTGTATCATTGCTTTATAAATTCTTAGCAAAGAACTAAGAAATGATTATTTATTATAAGATTTCTGTGTTAATAAGTATAACTAAGAAATGAGACTTCATTGAAAATATTCATTATACATAGGTAACACTAAAAGTTTCCGGAACTGGCCACTTACATAAACAATATTTAAAAATTTATTGCAACATTTGAAAATAGAACTCTTTGGCTGTAGAATGCAGTTTGTTTCATCTGACTGTCTTTTGCTTTTACCTTGTGGCGCCATTTAAAAAATTGTGTGTCTGCATCAACATGGATTTAACTCGGGAAAATTTTCGTAGTATGATTTTCTACGATTTTAAGTGTAATTTGACAGCTCAACAGAGCATCGCTCGGCTTGAAACAGCTTTTGGCAATGAAGCACCATGCTGACTGTTTATAGCTGGTTTGCAGAATTCAAGCGTGGTCGTATCAATCTCAGTGACGAATCTCGCGATGGTCGGCCGTCCACCGCTGTGACCAACAAAGACATCGATGCTGTGCGCCGTATGATTGAAACAGACAGGCATGTGACCTACCATGAAATTCGCGCATACTTAGAAATAGGCATGAGTCAAATACAATCAATCCTACACAAACATTTGGGTGTGAGAAAGCTGTGCTCGCGGTGGATCCCACACAACTTGACCGAGGCTCAAAAAACGGACCGCGTCACTTGGTGCAGTGCCATGCTTACCAGATTCAACGAAGGTGCGTCAAATTTGGTGTGGGACATAGTAACAGGTGACGAAACATGGATTTATTGCTACGATCCCAAAACAAAGCAGCAATCGAGCGTATGGGTCTTTCAAGATGAGCCGAAACCAACCAAAGTGGCGCGCGTGAAAAGTGCATCTAAGCGGATGATTGCTTCTTTTTTTAATAAAACTGGACACGTGGCTACTGTTGCTTTAGAGAATCGTCGTACCGTGAATAGTGACTGGTACATGACCATTTGTTTGCCGGAAGTTATTGACGAACTCCGTAAAAATAACCGTAAACGCCGTATCATCCTGCACCACGACAATGCTAGTTCTCACACGGCCAGACAGACAAACGACTTTTTGAAGACGAAAAATTTAGAACTCATGAGTCATCCTGCATACAGTCCCGACCTGGCACCTTGTGACTTTTTTCTGTTCCCAAAAATTAAGAACCAATTACGCGGTCAACGATTTTCATCACCAGAAGAGGCTGTCGAGGAGTATGAAAAACACGTTTCAGAGGTCACCACAGGGGAGTGGCACAAAAGTTTTCAAAACTGGTTTGATCGAATGAAAAAGTGCATAGACGCCAAGGGAGATTATTTTGAAAAACAATAAATTAATTTTGTACCTTTAATAGTATTTTTTCATATTCATTCCGGAAACTTATAGTGCGTCCCACGTAGATGATAGTCGACGTCCCAAAAGTAGACTAAATCGTTCTTAGTTTTTGACATTATTGTATATTATTATATTATATATTGTATATTATTATATTATATATTGTATATTATAGTATATTATTGTCACATATTTTGTCGATAGCTACGTATCTACTTAGTTTAGGTTGTAGTGGACCGCCAATACCGACTCCAAGGTTATGAAAGGAGGAGTTATTCTACGGGACAATAAAAACATGTGTATTTTTTTTGTAATTTTATTTTATTATGAACTCGACATTGATGATAAAATGGGATTCGCAAAGATGTAAGCCATGTCTCCTGACAGATATTTTGACTGCATTGTAAACCTTAATTATCTTAATTAGAGCGAAGAATGGGCCGGCGCAAAGGTTGACGCCAGTGACAATATTAATATGTCCCGCTCACCCTTCGGAGGTTGCATTGAGATGCGCTCAATTAGCAGCGACTGTTAAAGTTAAGTGCGGAGTTGCAAGTAATTGCTGTCCTCTCATCGGAAATGCGCCTCACTCCAGCTCTGCAAGCATTGTGACAATTTTAGTGTAAAGTATAATAAAATATTGAAAAGTATTGTTTTCTGTTAAGTGATTTTCAGGGTTTGCAACTTCGAAATCAATCAGTATTACATTTCACGATTGCACTTTCTTAAATAAAAAAATGTTATTTTGGGCACTATGCATTATACGAAGAAATTTTTAATAATATTTATATATATATAACTCGACACTTTTGCTAATTAACTCATACAAAGTCGCAAATGCAGGCAAATCAATTGGGCGTCCATCTAATACTCTTGCTTGACAAGGGCGCCAGAATTTGCTTGGCATTCAACAGTAACTATCCATCCATCCATCCATCAGCCTGTTTCGTCCACTTTTGGACATAGGCCTTTCCAAGATTTCACCACTCTTGGTGGTCCTCATGGAAGAAATGCCCATACTCACACACGCTAGGCAGGTGGGTTGGTGAGCGCGGCGCCAAAACCCTCGCATATTATTTTCATAAGAAGGAAAAAGAAGTAGGCGGTTCTTTCTTACCTCCTAATAGCGCCCTCTCCCTATACGTATGCCACTAATGAGCATGCGTATCTCGGGCTTAGAGCTGAGAATATATATGCTATCTTATAGCACGAAAGTATGCTATTACCAAGCAAAGGCTATCTAGGAGCATTATGTATCAAATAAAATACTAGGAAACTTTCTATCTCTTGACTGTTATTTAGCCAAAATTAACTACTCTTTGTATTAATTAAAACGTCCCTTAAATCAAAGAACCCTGATCAATAAATTGGTGCCAAAAGAACAAACTGTACTTAAATGTATTTCCTTCAGAACAAAATCCGAATTTAATCTTTTGTCCATTTCTGAAGCAATTGTAAAAACACTTCGATTCCCTCGGTATTATTTGGGGAAAGAAAATATTCACCGTTTGAGGCAGTTTTCATTTGTGATGTTTAACAATGGGATCGACTTTTCGATTGCTTAGTTCGGAGTTCAAAGGGCGGGGGCGGTTGGAAATTAACGCAATGAAGGGTGTGCACTGAAGGAGCGACTTCAAAGAGATACTGATGAACTGATTTCTCTGTGTTCTTGGCAAAATAAAACTCCCATATGAGGAGGAAAGAGATAAAATAAAACTCTCATATATAGAGAACGGGCGATAAAATCGGTCATCCAAGCGAGGTTCAATGTTTTATTTTCTATTCAAAAAATCTACTTAGAGAAGCAAGAAACGGTGGGAAAATATTATTAAACAGTTTGCTCAGACTATATAAGTAAGCTCCAATCGTCTTCACGGAAAATGTTTAACTAATCCCTTTAGTAAGTTTGAAGTTCTCGTTTAATCCATCCATCCATCATACAAGGTGTAACATAAATATGTAGTCACTTGATTATCTCTTTAAATATGATTATATCTTTCTACTATACGTTACATATTTTATGTGTTAACTTTTCTAGATATAATATAGTGCGTTTTTTGTATATATCAGCGTGAGATTGTAAAGTAGCCATTTATTAAATTCAAGCGGGTAATCTCTGGAACTACCGACCCTATCTTGAAAATTCTATCACTGTTGTAATGGTAAGACTTTTCACTTGGACATGGGCTGTAGTTTGTTGAAAATTGTAGTTTGTTAAAATTATTTACTTGCTTAAACACCATTTGTTGTATATTTTTTTATATTATGATATATATTTATTGATCCGATCAGATAAGGCGAAGCTAGTTGGGAATTACAAAATATGTGAAACAGTACAAGTGTTTTTTTGACACCCTGCAAACAAACATAAAGGTTCTAGCACCAGCCGTTCCGAAGATATGGCAGCTAAAAAATTCTAGGCGAAAAAATGTATAGCTGAAAAATGGCTGAAAACCGAAAAGTATCTTCGGCCTTGCTGGTATGACTCTATAAACTCACCCGATCGCAAGTATTAAGTTAAACATAGGCAAAGGGTCATAAATAATTTTCCTTAGAACCTGTGGTCAAAGTCAAATACGTACTATAAAATTGATTATATTTATTTATTAAAATTATCGGTCCGAAAAATGTGAACTGATTCGATAGGATTACCCAAAAACTAAATCAACGTGGGCAAAAGCTAGTTGGCTTAATATGTATTTTATTAAATACATTAATTAATTTCTTAAGTATATTGATTACATTTGGTGGTTTCAGTCTGTAAACTTCTGAAGGAGACTTCAAGATATCACATACCACCTACACTGGAGACATTGGAAATTTTTTAAACCCCAAATTTCAAACCTGACATTCAAAAGGGCTGTAAACCACTTCCGTCGTCGATGGTACATCGAAAAAGCAGAACATATGAGCACAACTTCCCTCCCCGCGTTAATGCCCCTCTCAGCCTTTGATGTTGCCAAGTCAATCGGAAAGCCATCCTTTTGTTAAACACCAGCGATGATAATCTCCTCCTATAATATTATTTTTCTTGCCCAATTTACTAAGAAGATTGTAACTTCTCTTTCGCAATGAAGCGCTACTTAATGGCAGTAATTTTTCGATTCCTTTATAAAGTCATGCGTGAAACGTTTTGAGTATGAGAATAATAATGTTTTTTTCAATTTGGCTTTAGATTTTTTTGTTAGATTGGCTATGCGATTCGATTTTTATTTTAAATATTATTTTGTTTGGTAATTATTTGATTAGTTTTTGAAATAACTGATATCTGTATCCGATTATCTATAATAATAATAATAATAAAGTAGTAAAAACGTCGTGTCCTTACATTTGCCCAATCTCTGCTGATAGCAAGCCAAGACAGCGAACTTATCTCCGTTTTGACAGATCTCAAGAGGCTGTAGTGAATAATGCAGGTACAGGTCCAACATACGCACAAGCAGTTTCTCTTGACATAATTTGTATGTGGGTCGTCCTTTGGCTGCCTCTCCTATGGGTTCAACCATTGCAAAAAAAGTTTCCGATTTAGATAGGATCCACATTTCATTATAAGTAATAATCCAATTCAGAATTTCCTCATTTGAGGACCGTCCTACGTTCGACGTTAGCAACGTTTGTGTTGTCTTTAATAAGACAGTAATTTTAACTCGTATTAGTTTGTGTTTTCATTTTCCGTAATCTTCGCGGGGTCTTCTCAGTGTCATTTTATACCTACAAGTACCCACCTACACCGAATACCAAGCCTTTCTTAAATTACGCCAAAGACGGACAGACAGACCTACACAAACCAAAACTTCAAAGGGTATCCTTTTTAAGACTAAAACTTGAAAATATACAAGAATATGTGCTGGTCTCTTGGAATGTAATAAAGATAACGTATTCTCAAGACGAAAAGTGACATGTTGACCTTACATAAACGAGAACAGACTAGATAATTAGATTGATGGATTGATCTATTAACACAATATCTTGATTAGTTCCGGCAACGAACACTGCAACAACAGCGCGGCCAGATAATCTCACACATCATTATGTAACACATGGCTGGGTATCTAAATATTAAACAGTGCGTCAAACTACACAGTAATTACATCATCTTACATGTCATCACACCGAACATGATATAGGATTGATTGGTGTCTTATTATAACTGAATTATCATAAACGTCTTTCATTATATTAAATACTAGCTTTTGTCCGCGGCTCCGCCCGCGTTGAAGAGATTTTCGTGGAAATAAGGAAAACAAAAGAATATGATTTTTTGAACGACAATATGCAACGATCACCATGTTTTACCAAAGTGTTAATAAATACCAATCAAATAAGTCCAAACTCAAAGGGTCTGCTGTTGTCCGTTGAGAAGATCCCGTATCCACCTTCCAGCCCCATCAGCAGACCCTGGTCACCATGTTTTATCAAAGTGCTAATAAAGACCAATTGAATAAGCCCAAACTCGAAGGGTCTGGTGTTGTCCGTTGAAGAGATCCCATAACTACCTTCCAGTCCCATCAGCAGACCCTGGTCACCAAGTTTTACCAAAGTGCTAATAAATACCAAATAAATAAGCCTAAACTCGAAGGGTCTGCTATTGTCCGTTGAGGAGATCCAGTACCCACCTTCCAGTCCCATCATCAGACCCTGGTCACCATGTTTTACCAAAGTGCTAATAAATACCAACTAAATAAGCCTAAACTCGAAGGGTCTGCTGTTGTCCGTTGAGGAGATCCCGTACCTACCTTCCAGTCCCATCATCAGACCCTGGTCACCATGTTTTACCAAAGTGCTAATAAAGACGAATAAAATAAGCCCAAACTCGAAGGGTCTGCTGTTATCCGTTGAGGAGATCCCGTACCCACCACCCAGTCCCGTCATTAGATCTTGGTTACCATGTTCTACAAAAATAAATACCGATCAAATATACTTAAACTTTGGAGGTCTCCTAAAAAAACATTTACCAGTGGATGATTGAAACCCCGACGATGATACTACATACGACTACGCAAGGCGTACATACCACATGATTAGCTAAAAATCTTATTGAGTGCTTAAGGAATTTTTATAGTCAGTTCAGTAGTTCTAGATATTATCCATTATATACAAACAAACAAACAAATCTTTCTTCTTTATATAATAGTGCAGACAAACTTTAACGTGAGTTGATTTGAACCAGACTGCGTCAAATTAGATATTTTGAAACATGCAGCGCCACCTAGTGTATTAAAATAAAAATAATTTCAACGCCAGTTTACTGCCCTAGTAGCATTTATTGTTGGCGCACGGTTGGCCCACATAGCTATCGTTAATTGGCCAACAGTTAGGTTTGGCCACTATTTTTAGTTGGGCCTACGTCTATTCGCCTACAGTGGCCCTACGTATGTTACTGACAGTTACCCAACAATATGTTCAATTGATTTTTAATTGTGTCTGGAACTTTTGCCTCCTTTCTAACTCTCAATGCCTCAAATGTTGCTTACGTAAAAGGTCACTCGGGTTATTTCCTATCCACAACCTTGGTCGGAAGTAGGTAGGTTGGAACTTAAACTGCGTGTGTGTACAGCAAGATCTATATTGCCGTGACGACTTGAGTTCGACATCCCATAGTTAGACAGTGACAAAACGATATCGCGATGTAACTACCATCAGCGCCATCTTGTTGTGAGTTTTTGAAAGTTTTACATGAAACAACCTATATGACTAGATACAAAAAAAGTGTATTTGTATGTAATCACATAATATGTATAATTGTATTACATTAATTATATAAATACAATAGAATTTATTGTAATTACTTAGAACTAACCCAGGGTTGGAATAGCACCGAATGACTCAATAAATGGGTACCTAATTAATAGTAACAGAAAGAACGTGACGCTGTGACGCTTGCTTGAGCACCCGCGCGCGCTCTGTCTATACCCTCTACCCCCGCATTTGTCCGGCAAAATATTGTACATTCTGTGACCGTAGGGCCTACATAGTGTTGCCTGTCATTTTTTTCGTATTGAACTGAGGAAGTGAATAAAATCATACATCGAAACAAAACGATAAAAGTGCTTTAAAAATGTGTCCCTATTTCTATTTAAATTGATCAATATTTCATACGTACAGTTTATAAAATAGTCGTGTTAATACAAATAAAATAATACGGTTTACAACATTGCGCCTACGTCGTTAACAATGCTTTATCCCATCATTGTTCACCCAACGATAACAGAAGTTGCAGTTGGCCCATTGTTAGTTATCGGGAGGCTATATTACTAATATTAGTATCATTGGGCCAATGTTGGCTCTATGATGGCCAACTAACTAACTATAACACAACGGTTTGCCGATCGTTGGCGAATAAAAGCCAACGGAAAATGCTACTAGGGTGAGCCGTTATCCAGGATAGCTTCCCAGAGATGGCGTTTTCTAAGGACTTGAAAATAAAAATATTTTAGTTATTGGTCTCGGCTCAGTCAAGAAATATAATTTCAGCTTTCATATCTTTTTTACAAAAGGAAATATTTTTTCTGAAAATAAAATAATAGAATAAAAATAAAAAGTGAAAACAAATTTTACCAATTTGAACCCGCGACGATCGACTACGCTACGGTGGCGAACCTTCCATATGTCTCACTAATATTCTCATTACGCTGCTCTCTTTTGTCATAGCGTGATGATACATAGCTTTAAACCTTCCCGAAGAAATGCTTTATCTTCCAGTGAAAATTGCATCAAAATCCATTGAGTGGTTCTCAAGTTATAAGCGAACGAACAGACAGACGTTGTATTTTATATGTATAGAGAAGAAGAAGAAAAGAGATAGAGAAGAAGACTAGCCTTTCGCTCGCGGCTCGCTTTATTCAGGCTCGGCTCGGGCGTTGTTTTATAAACACAACTTTTAGCCTTTAAGTTGACCAGGGTCACTACGATGATAATAAAAGAACCGCATCCAAATCCGTTATGTAGAGTTAAAACATAAAATACATACATACATATACATACACACGACAGACAGACAGACTTTTGGCTTCAGTACAAACTGTACAATACAAATAACTCTTAAAACTCTTCAATAAAAATTTTGAAAAAAACATTATGTTTACAGACACGACCTTTTTACTAGGTACTTTATTATTAGTATAGACTAGCTGGTTCACGCTACTTGATTTCAAGTATTTAAAAAATTCCCCCAACGTGTTATAGTATTGGACTACTGATAAAATATTAGCACCGCTGCAAATTCTTTCCGTTATAGTTTAAATCAATAATCAAAAACAGCTGCGTTTTCGAATTTTAATTTAAGCACCTTTCGTCTTCTAATTAGCGGTTTGAAAATTCCATCCCCGATTTTAAGCTTTGATTTATGAAATCCCAATACAAACTTTCAAAGGAACTTACTGTCCAAATTTTATGCTCCTAAGTCCAGCTTGATATATCAGTCAGTTCGTCAGCCATTCAGTCACTTAGTCAGTCAGGTTAGCGCATCCTTTTAGTTAGATTTATATTATAAAAAGTTGGTACTCAACTCAACCACGAAAAAATTAATATCGTATATTAATACTTACTGTGCTACAATTTTCGTTTTCTCTTCTTTCAGCTTTTAATTCTTCTTCGTTTTTTTTCTCATTTCATTACCAACATTTATTGTAGTTGCATAGGTGGTAGAGCTGATGCCGGGCTCGACTGTGGAGGTACCACCATCTTACTCAAAAACCCTCCCGAAGTTATTCGGGGGAGAGTAAGAGAACAGCTCTCAGGCAAAACCAGGCGGCCCACCATTGCCTGGGACCGATGGATGGCGGTATATATCCATCTCCAATTGCCGGGCCGTAGATAAAACAGACTGGTGACGGGCAGCTGCGTCACTCGTGAAAGGGTTTCGGTACCGCGCTCACCAACCCGCCTGCCCAGCGTGTGTGAGTATGGGCATTTCTTCCAGGAGGACCGCCAAGAGTTATGAAATCCTGGAAAGGCCTATGTCCAGCAGTGGATGAAACAGGCTGATGGATGGATGGATTTATTGTAACGCTTCTAAACAAGAAAGATTATGAGCGCTTACAACAACTAAACAAAACAAAAACTAATTTTTCTGAAATAAAACACCAAAAGGCGAGCCCCTTATCCGTATTAACAAATTACTCTAATCCATTTTCCGAACGGCTAAGTTGTTGTTGAGATCGGCGACACGACACGACAACGATCGAATAATAATAATTGTGTAATAACATTGCCGTCCTGAAATTGGATAACGATCTATCGACTGCAATTATCTCTGTGAATAACGGGTTCCATAAAAATAGACCGCTAATTGCTAAAGTTGATGGAAAAATAAACAAAAACACATTCGACACACAATAAATTATATAAAGCGCAAAAATATTCCAGTTAAAAACTGGAGTAACAGTTTGGTTTTGGTTTGAAAATAGACATAATGCAATTACATACAAATATTTTGCTTTACTTTATCCCGCGGAGTACCACGCAGTACGTATCACTAAAGCTGACCAAAGGCTCCACTGAGTTATCATAATATCACGACGACACCCTAAAATTGTTTTATGAAGACAATGATATAAAATTTGAATCTCCTCATAGTCCTTCATGTCCAGAGGACGTTCTTAATCGTGCACTTAATGAACTTTAATTTCTAATTCATAGCTTGAAAGTGGTCCCTAAGCCTGCGCCATTTGGCGAAACCTCCGCCGCAAACGGGTTGAAAGGCGCTTGGCCTTTACATTCTTCCTTTAAATGTACAAGGGAATTATAGCCAAGGGCTCTTTATCCCCGAATTAAATAGGTGTAACGTGGGAAAGGTTAGTGCAATGTCCTTTGCCGTTGAGGATAAGAAGTTTTGGTTATAACTTTTTAAACGCTTTATAAGCAATTAACAAATTTAAGTTGTATTGAGATTTAGAACTTTTAATATCCCACTTGATAAAAACTTGTTTCAGTAAACATGAAATTTTACAATCGTGGTGGATAGTTAGAGAATAATGAATATATGCTTTTAATATTTTTTGAATTTCATAACTTAAGGGCTTGTATTGGGTCTTTCAACGGTTTTTGTTTTAATATGCTGAGTCAACTACTTATCTGATCAATGTAAAACTTGGAAACGTTTTTTTTCGGACCTTTGTCTTTCCGTTGTCGGTTACTTAATTAGACACATTTCACTCGATAGATTTTATTTTTGAAAATTATGCCTTTTTAAGTTATTATTTCGTTTGATGTTTAAACGGCTTGAGTTTTATGTCTGAAATTACTGCTATAACAAGAAAACATGGTTTATTTTCCGATCTCAGGTGGAAAAACTCCTACATCAAATACTTTTTCGTAAAATCTAGAAAAACCTCCAAAATTCACTGATTTTGCGTGCCGCCAGCGCGTGAAGCGAGCATTCTAATGAAGACTTTCTGACAACATACTGAAGTTCAAAATCGCTCAGTAAGATTATCGTGCACCAGGGGTAAGGCCTTAAGAAATCTTTTAACAATACCACAGAACAACGTCGTGAAATTTACTACGTAAACATTGCGCGGGTTTCGTCAATGTTGGTGTTACTCTGCTTGCAAGACGTTCATTCGAGATACGAAACAAATGCTTAAAATTTTCGATTTAAGAATTTTCATGTTTTGTCAGGGTCGCAATATTATTCTTCCCTATATCTAACAGCTCAATCACCTTAGCCTTCTGAAGTATAAGTACTCTGGTTTTTAGACAAAACCCTCGAAAAAACCTAGAAAAGGACTACTGTTTTCACCCAGAAAACTTTTATTACCTACTTTATTTCACGAACCAGATTTAAAAAAAGAAACATCATTCATATACTATTGGGTCCAAGCAAAGCCTCAAGTCTCCAAGTAACAACTTTGTTATAGTAACACCGTTTATTTGAACAAGTAACAATATTATTCATATTCGAATTTTTGATAGCCAAAGGGTAAAAAGAAGAACAAGTCATTTTCCGCTCCGTATCTCAGCGATGATTGAATACAATTTCGATATTTCTTTCACAAGATACTTACATTACAAGTAAGCTAGCTTTCCACCCATGGCTTCGCTCGGTCAATGTATTAAGCCTTTTCTTTTCATCAACTTAAAAAGAACATGAATACCATCACTCAAATAGTCACCACTTAATTTTCCTCGTTTCATTGTTGATTTTTACGTCCCAACATGATTTCGACCACAAATACATTGTTTTTAGGGCATGCTGGTTTTATCAGTGGTTTTTTTCACCGTTTAAATTCTATAAAATTCGTTGTACTCACTCGGGTCGGAAAATTGATAGTACGGCGTTCTACGGCTTTATCGACGTCTTCTTAAGGTATGTACTAAAATCATGAATAGTTTTTGCTCGGGCAGGCCATATCTGTCTCCAACACTATGGCCGTTGGGGCCGTCAGGCGTTAGAATGGAAACCACCTACAGCAAAGCGCAGCGTTGGCCGACCTCGTGCCCGCTGGACCGACGAAACAGGACGGACACAGATGGATGCACGGCTTACTTTTACGACAGCCTCAGGATTATCGAAGATCGGATAAGTAATCTAATTTGAACAGGATTTTTTAGGTTGCTTAAACTCTCTTACATATGTCGCTAGTAATACGAAAGAAGTTCATATCTATCTTTACTAGGGATATAATTATGACACAGTTGCAATCTAGTGATATAAGTATCGTACTAAACTAATCTACTTAAATAGTTAAACATAAATACACTGTTCTCTGATTGGTCGATGGCAATGGTGATAAGCCTTCAGCGTTCCGCGACTCGTCATACCTAACCTTCTAACCTAACCTAACAGCTCTCTTCTGCGATTGCCACCTTGCCATCGACCAATAGAGAACAGTTTATTATCTTACGGGTATAATATGATAGTAATATGATTATATTATATATCCTTCGGTCAATTTATAACTATTTAACTAGATTACTTTAGTACGAGTTTAGTAATATACTTGTATTACTAGATTGCAACCGTGTCATAATTATATCCCTAGTAAGATAGATATGAACTTCTTTCGTATAATTATGTTATGGTATATAACTATATCCCTAGTTATATAATTATATCACGGTTTAAACTATCTTACTGCGACATATATTAATATACAAACAAACGCACTCGAAGCATTCCATAGATTGGATACGGCACGAGTACGTACAAAAGAAAATATAAAAATACAGAATCATAATACAAAACAGCCATTAGCGTCTTCAATGATTCGAACATATGAACGTTTGTTCGACTTTCCTCTCACGATATTTGGAATTCTTTCAATAGAAATGTTAAATTAATATTAATAGAACCAATGTTCATCTTTCAATACATTTCAGTTGGATATCGTATGAAATTATCAAATTGCCTTAGCAATGTGTTATATTATAATAATAACATACACAGATTTATTGAACAGAATACGAAATAGATGGTTTTGCTAAAACAAAAGATAGAAGCATATCTATATATAAAGCATATCTTGATGAGAAAGATACTAGAGATAGTCATACACATACAAAATGGAATTTTGGATTGAAATTCGTGTTAGTGTCTCAGAGAAGGTACCTCAAAATCTATGTCAGTGTTGCCGTTACGAATTTACACTCCTAGGCACAATAAACCGCCTAGAAAAAAATTTTCGTACAAAAATTTCGAAGCCTTGCTTCTCCGTCAGGTAACCGATTCGGATGAGACTGATATCCAAATTACGGATGCAGTAAGTCTGTGGTGTGTGCGTCGGGCTAAACTACATAGTTGTACCTTTATTATATTAGAGGAAGATATCAGTAAAAGAGAATAGACAAGAGTATTTTCTCCCACAATGAGGCCTATTAATCCGACAACAAAAGCTTACGACACGCGCCTCCCTCCGGCTATCTCCAGAAGTACTTGAAGGTTGTTAGACGCCTCTCCAAAACTTGTGAATCCTGATGAAGCAAATTTGTAAAGAAGATTCATTTTTTATTTTGGAAATCTAAAAGTGGCCTTTAAAGTTAGTTTTTTTATATGAGGATGGTTAAAACAATTCGTTAATAAATATTGGTTAGTAAAGTTTCGTGTAAAGCTAAATTGAATAAACTTATTGTGTATTATACTTTGCGATATAATATTTAATTAACAATATTTTAACGACTACCATCTATCGAATCAACATATTATCGTCAAAAACCCAATGTACCTATACTGCCTATAAGGTCCTACAATTAAAAAAAATATAGATTATAGAGTATCCCCAGAGAGATCCAATGTCTGTGCGTATCCCTAATGGACCAAATTCAACAGACCACATTTCGTGAACTTTTTTTTAACTTGCCATAGAAAAGTCAGCTGATTGAACCACTTTGTACTAGGAAGCGAAATAGTAGTTTATGCTACACTTGCGTAAAGGAGGCAATAGCTTACGAGGAACAATTTGAAACACGAGCGATAAGCGAGTGTTTTAAACGTTACGAGTAAGTTATTGCCCTTACGCACGTGTATCATACTACGTTTTTCAATGCATAGTGTGAGTGAATAAATTAAGTGTAAAGAAACAAACAAACAATAAATACTTACTTCAAATGAACTTTAGGTAGGCATTCTTTTTCTTTGCACGCAAGTTGCTAACTTGACGGAAATAAGCTGCTTTCAGTTTGATGCGTTCGAAGGCTGCTTTCAATCATACATAACATAATTCGAATCCACCAGCTTATTCGAATAATGTAAACCACAATGGCTGCCCGAAATTATTCTTTGGATACAAAGAATGTAGTTATCAAGGAAAACCGATCGATAACGCAATATTTTTTTTTAAATAATGTACAGAGCATGCAAGAAGCCAATATCATTTCGCGAACTCGCATATAAAAACTTTTTGGCAAAAAGTTCTCATTCATATTACGATTAAATGAGGTTCCCAACCAAGAAGTTTATTTTAACCAGATTTCAGTATCCTTCTTGTTAAGTACCTATATATTATCAAACAAAAGCGGCTGTAGCTTTGGGGCTAGAACGCTGGCCTCTCAATCTCTGAGATCCAGGTTCGATCCCAGCCGGGGCATACACTAATGAGTTTTTCGGAATTTATTCATTATTTATTTCGGTATTTAATACTTACCACTTGCTGAACAGTGAAGGAAAACATCGTGAGGAAACCTGCATGCCCTATAAAGCGTGTGTTTGTGCCCGAAGAACGGCGATAGGGCTCACCACCCATCACGTTGGGACGTAATAATCGTCGGTGAAACTCGGGTGTACCGGGTGTGGACTGTGACTTGCATTTCACAATTCACATCCGGAGCACTTCTGACACCCCCTCGGGGATTCATGTTGTGACGACATATTTTTATTTTTCATATATTATATCAAAAGATTAAGGTTGGTTAAGTTTCATTAGAATTTTCAATTTGTAAAGTTACTACCTACTGAAAATGTCGTCTAAACAGTTTTCATTTCATTTCATCAATTAAACTGAACGCAGCCTATGAAAGCATCAAACTGAATCTGTCATGTCCATCTATGCCTATGGTACACAAGATAAGACTGGCAACTGTTTTCGATAAATTAATAAAATAAAACATACCTCGGACATGGCTGTATGAGCTAAGTTCATTTGCCTTCCCACTATGTAGGGAAAACAAAACTAAAAAAGTAAATAAAAAAATGAAAACATTAAACACTCGTGCGGTAAAGTTGACTTTGACAACGGATTAGACGCAATTATAATACAGAACTTTAAAAACATTTGCATTAAAAAAATATTTCAGCAAAAATAATTTTCTTTTTCTGGGATCTGATAATCAGTTAACGATACATGATCTACCCTAGAATTATTTTCACTTACTATATAGTTCTACATGGGATCTGATAATCAGTTAACGATACATGATCTACCCTAGAATTATTTTCACATATTATTTAGTTATATATACCTTATATAGTTACCGTAGAAAAAGTTTAGACGAATCAAACATGTCGTATTAAAATTTGATAAATTATGACTTACAATTTTGATAAAGATTATTATTATTTATTACACCAAGCTTCATTATCGTCCAGATAATCATTGATTTTATAATAAGCTTTCTTAAGTAGTCCCTGCTTAATGTATAGTTTAAACTTATTTTCAGGCAAACTAAGGACCTCCTTTGGAAGTTTCTTGTAAAATCTTATACCATGTCCTACAAAAGGACATGGTATAAGATTTACCTTGGCAAGTCTGAGTTTTGGAAAAGCTAGTTTATGTTTGTTTCTGGTTTCAACAGAGTTGTGCACACCAAGCCTCGGGATATTATCAATATTTTTTCTGACATATCTAATAACTTGATAAATAAATTCACATGGGACCGTAAATATATTAATTTCCTTAAACTTTTCTCTTAATGAATCTCGATACTTCATGTTATAAATAGACCGAATTGCTCTCTTTTGCACGACAAAGACTGCTTCTATATCCGCGGCTCTACCCCACAACATTATGCTGTGAAAATAACTAAAATATACTAATCTAGCAGTATCCTCATCAGTAATCTGCCTTATGCGTCTAACGGCGTAAGCGGCTGAACTGCGTCTACCACAGAGAGCTTCAATGTGGGGACCCCACTGAAGACGAGAGTCTATAGTAATACCTAAAAACTTAGTTTCGTTTACTAACTCCAGTTTGGAGCCCTGCAAAAATAAACTGACATCTACTTGAATTACATTTGGTAATGTAAATTTTATACATTTCGTCTTTTTTGCATTTAGAGCTAAATTGTTTGCAGTGAACCAATCAAGAATCAGGGAGAGAGTTGAATTCGCGTCATCAAGAATATCTTTATGTCGATTCACTTTAAAAATAAGTGACGTGTCGTCTGCGAATAGAACTATCTCAGATAAGTCTTCACCTAAGTAAGGAAGGTCATTTATGTATATTGAAAACAATAAGGGTCCCAAAATAGAGCCCTGCGGGACACCCATTTTGACCAATGCACCAGATGACTTTACTCCATTTATGTCTACCTTTTGAATCCGAATCCTCCTATAAGAAATGCCCATACTCACACACGCTGGGCAGGCGGGTTGGTGAGCGCGGCGCCGAAACCCTTGCACCAGTGACGCCGCTGCCCGTCACCAGTCTGATTTATATAAGGCCCGGCAATTGGGGATGGATATATCGCCATCCATCGGTCCCAGGCAATGGTGGGCCGCCTGGTTTCTTTGCCTGAGAGTTGTCCTCTTACTCTCCCCCGAATAACTTCGGGAGTATTTCCGAGTAAGATGGTGGTACCTCCACAGTCGAGCCCGGCATTAGCTCTACCACCTAATTTCGTGTATACTTAGAAACTAAATTAATATTAATATATTAATACTATATTAATACGGCGGCGTCAAAGCTGATTCCCGACTGGTTGTGTGGTCTGTAGTCGTGCCACGCTGGCAGTCGTGACGGCAGGTGATACCATTCCGTACACGGCTGCAGACCGCAGGGAAGCGCGACTGCAAGTGAGCTCAACCTCACAACCTTTGTCGCCACACTCGGCATTGATCCGACTGCAGACTGACTGCAGCAGCAGTTTCGTCTGCGCTGCGTTTGAAGTCTGCAGCTTCGGTCGATTGCTGCGGTCGCTATTGAAATGGTATTAGGGATGGATATGTCCTGGCGTAGCTGAACGTGACTTGGCTGGCTTGATTGGCTTGGCGTCACCTGGGATCGCTCGTTACAGTAGTTAAAATCTTGTAAAAGTGCTAACAGTAATAATTATACAAGAGAAATTTTGGGTACCTACCTATGCTTTACCTATGTCCCAAAAGTTCCATATAGACCTACCTACCTACCTATTATTATTCCTACTGGTTTTGTTTATTATGTGAATTTTTGTTTTAAGTGTAGGTATTATAATAATAAATGTAGGTATATTGATTATAATCTGTCAATAGTTACTATAACAGGGCCAGAAGATCACATGCTTGTCCAAAATAATTGACTTCAAAACTTCTCATCGGTACATTTATACATAGATTCTTAAAAAGGAACTAATGGTACATTTTACTCTAAGGATGGATCAAAAAACTATGGAACTTTTAGGACTGAATTTAATAATTATAACAAAAACGTGTTAACACCATCTTTGTTTAGAACCTTGTACTGGTAAGCGTACTCGTTGTACTAAAGTAGCTTAAATGACGGACCGCAGTGAACTAACTGGTTTAATGATAGACTAGTTAGTTTTCTACTTTTAGGGTAGATGGCGCCACAGGCAAGAAATGGTGAGTATTTAACAGCAAGCAACAGAAAAAAAAACACAGAGGGCGCTGATAGCACTTTAAATTTTCAATTTCTCATTAATTTTCTTTATAGTTTTAGGTTAGTTATCTATTTTTTTTTTCATCATTTCAGTACAAACTATTAGCATATTCACTTCAGTAGTAGACCAGCTGTCAGAATTAATTGTTTATAATTTAGAATTCATACTTCTTCGACTTTGAGCTTCTTTTAAGAATAGATAAGTTCTCTTTTTAATGGGAGATGGAAAAAGATAAAAAATGGTTAACTTTCATGATGGATTTTATTCTTCAATATTTCAATGAACGATTACATTTAGTGAACAAAACAACTCTTTTGCTCACACTTACTTTATTCATTATCTGTGATAACTTCCTGAATCTCTACTCAAAGAATTCACCGAAAAAATATAATGGCTGAGTTGTACCTAGCTAATAACTTACTTCATCAAAATATCAGGCTCAATATGAGCTATCAAAATTCTCGACCAGCAGTCCTTTTTCTCCATGCTTCTATGATTATGATTATACATTATGTATTTGATAACAAAATCACAATGTTTCTTACAATCAGATGTTACGATGTATTTTAGTTTAAACCATATCTTAGCAAGGACCTGGCGAAAATCTGAAATTAGTCTACCATAGCATGCAAGTAACGCAACTTTAAACAAACTAGGTCATTCATAATTTTTTGACAGTTATATAATTGTAAAACGTTGGTTATTTGTTTCAGTAATAACATCAGAAAATAGATTTAGTCATTTGAAAACAGTGATTTCAGTGATTACTACACAAATTGTACCTTGTATCAGTCTCACTCACAACAAAACTGACGGATATAAAAATACTGCATCAAAAAATTCTGCGTGATTTACTGTATAGCCTTCTATCACACATAGACAAAGTACATACTACATACACGTGTACATAGCTTCACAAAACTATTTGATCGATGTTCACTTAGGAATACGATCTTGTCTAGAATTAAAATTAGTGAAATGCCCTAATAAGTCAAAATTACATTTAACAAGGCATCGTTTTTATCATAATTATTGGATTTTCGTCACTATTATGCGCGACCGCATTTTCCTAAGTTCATTCATCTTTAAATAATAATTAAACTAAATTCAATTGACTATCACTCATTCTTACACAACTTTCAGAATTCTGCAACGGAACAGCACTCCCAAACATCAGCGTTCTAATACTTATTAATACAAATCTAGTTTTTACATCACAAAATAGTGCTTTGTTAATGAAAAAGAAAATAATTTACATAAGTCATTAAGAATTAATTGGTCGAAACGATATGTTGATAGACATTGTTAAAGGCCGTCAAGACATGCAGATGTTTGATAGAATTGTTTTTGATATTCAAGTGAAGATATGTATTAACGTTTTTGTAACAACCGTACGATAAGGTTGCAGTCAACAGTGTAGATCAGCTACGAAGTGTCCTGCTTCTGGTGCCGAAGATACAAGTATAGTGGTGCCGGCCTTAGGATCAGTACACGTAGATCTGCTTAAGCTGGGGCTTCAGCTCAGGCGGAATGGTGTATACTTCTTGCTCGGGCTTCTTCTTAACAAGTCGTTTCCAGCGGCCGCCGATGTTTTTGCGGAGGCTACGAAAACTGGCACGTTCGTTCCCAATTGGCTGCATCAAGTTGTCCTAAAACAAGACAAAACCATTTATTACATTTCTTGTTTTCAATAAGAGGAAAAGGATAAGTGTTCACGGAATCTTTTTAGTTATCTTAATTGGAGAATTGAAAAATCTTTATTATCAGTGCAAGAGTCGAGTGACCTGGAGGAACAGAGCGCCCGATTTAGCGATTCTGTTCTGTTACCCAGTGCATTTGCTGCATTTACACCGAATGCGGTGCTGAAACACGTTCCAGCCGTTACCCAATACCGTATTTATATTTTAAGACGTCCCTGTTGCTAAACCAAAATGCCCGCCACAAGAAAGGTCATCCAGGTAGAGACGTATTGTTATCCAGTAAGGGACCTGTTTTTTTGTGTCTGGAAGAATCATGCTTTCAGTTACTAGCTAGGGGCTTGATCTTTTATTTAATGTTATTATAGAAATTGTAGACAAAGATGTTACTTCATCTTATGCTGGCATTGTTATTAGTTATGTTTTACTAGGAAGTAGAGAAGTTGTTAAGTAAATGTAAGGCCATACGAGGAATGAGACGCCTTGAATAAACTAGGTACGTACATGCAAAGCCATATTAGCATTTTTGCTTCCTGGTGGCAATGTCTAGTACTTGTGTGGTCACGCAAACGTTGCGACCATTGCGGACACTACGAACAATTGCAGATACTCGTATTTGCAGATGTCATGCCAATGGAAACCCATTAATCAGAGCGTGAAATTGAGGTAAAACTGTTTTACGCGTGTATTCATGGAAGCAAAGTGCTCGTTTAGCCTCGTCTCGTACCAACAACAGACAGAAAGAAGGTCGTATTACAAAACCTTGCCTTGTGTTTCGACTTTCTACTCTGCAACGAGCGTGTCCCGACATTTAAATTTATTTCGCACTAGATATCGCGGCCATACTGGAACCAACTCTCTCTCGCATGGCGGGGAAACGTGGGTCGGACTGGACTAGTCACGATTTCGTTGGTATTGTATTGCAATCTAACAATTACAGCTGTATTTTGAATTAAAATGAAAACAGATGGAGTAATTTCTCGCTTGAACGAGTATGTGACGTGGATATTTCTGTACCATATGGTGGTTATTCATGAAGCATATGGACTATATACATTTTTAAAGTATTGGTATTGACTGGAACAACTTTATATATTTATATTATTTATATTTTATATATAAACTTTATATTTGTTTGAATTCATATTTAGGTAACTAACCTGATCATGAGGATAGACGAAAGGAGGTGGCAGCGGCGGTGGGAACTGCCACAGTGGCTGCTGTCGGAAGGCAAGCGGCTCCGCTGGCGGGGCTGGCGCAGGCGTCAGCACCTCAGCTGGGTGCACAGATGCGGAGTGCTCCTCTCGCTTTCGCAGCTTGCTGTGGACGATGCGTATCGCCATCATAGTACCGTTACTTCCAACCATTGTGTCAAATGGTATCCCAACGCAAGAATAACTGAACACACTGGGTTGGATCACAGGTAACAAGTTCCAGTCAGGCAGTCACAACATAATTTGATTACAACACGTTTTCTCACAGTTTTCACTCACAGCCGTATCGCGGTCTATTCGACGCGCGTAACTAATAACTAACTTAATAAATTATCACAAGTAAAAGTGGCTATTGCACATATCACTGTTCAAAGGAACGCGCGGAAGACCGCGTTACGCGAGCTTGAGCTACGCGATGACTAGATTTATATCGTGGATAGTTGCCGGCAGGTGCCTAGCAAAGCGCTCGCTCGTGCCAAACGACCTCTACGGAGTACTCCATGCGTCTGAGTTGAAGTGGAGGGGAGCGCATGGCTTTTATAAGCGCGCTTGTGACGCTGCACGTGCGGGGTAAGACGAGCGGGGAGGTGCGGTGGGGGGGTGTGTCGGTCGATGGCGGTTTTCCGCGAAAAGTCCGCTGGTGGCGGGAGTGGCGCTGCGCGGTGGTCGACCGTCGACAACTTTGTGTGTGACGCATTCAACGACCGTTGGATTATCCCAAACGGCCCACAAAACTCTCGAGTTTTGCCGGTAAAGACCCAATTGGACACGGTAAAACACACATTTATATAATAAGGTAAAACCAAATAAATACACGGCTGTGAGGAAAAGACCATCTTCTTTTATGTTACATGTAATGTTACCAAACAAGTAATTATTATTCTTGCGTTGGCTCACTTCAATATTATTATTATAGGTAGGTACCTTAAAAACTAGTATTATTATTATACCTTAAAAACTAGAAAATTACATTAAGCTTATTTTATCAAGTCATTTAACTATTATGATGAATTGATGATAATGAAAATAAATAAACAAAAGGAAAATAAAGTCATAAACAACGAAACGCTACAGGACAGAGAACGCAACATTCCTTTATATGAATTGTAAACAAGGGACCTTTATCGATTTTTCGATAAAAACAGAAAGGGAAACATTAGTCAAAGCTACACGTGGCAACACCATTGCAATCGAGTTCAAAGTCCACAAAATGGAAGTTGTATGTGAAATTGTGAACCCATACAAATACCCATAGCACTAGACGCTGAGCCTACGAACGAAGTTGAAATATTGCATCTCTTTTTAATGCATATTGTTCGCCTGCATGGGAAAAGGAGCTGCTGCGTATTTTAAAGTTTTCGCTTCGAAGAATCAAAGTAGGGCTACAGGGCAAGGGAGGACGAAAGGTGCAATGCCCTTTGCTGTTACTTTGCTAAGCAGAGCTTCGGGGCTTTAGCCCCTGGCTAATGCCTTTTTAAGATAAAAAAACACAGGTAGTTGGGTATCAAGAACACCTGGAAGGTTCGAGAGATCTCGTAAATATAAAAAGAGTAAGAGTAATATCCGGCAGACCCTGTGATAAACGTTTATTTCTCATTATTACTTTAAAACGACTTAAGATTTCAGAAAAAGTTAAAATATTACAATAAGTAAAGAAAGCATCGTAATAAAATGAACAAAAATTATTGAAGAAACCCTTCTGGGTAAGTTAAGACTGCCAAGTCTTTGTATTACATCTATCTAAGTGGTGGTGCAGAATTTAGGCAGGATGTGTATGATACAGGTTTGCGCGTAAAGGTCAAATTTTACGCTAAATTAATTTTTACAAACGCAAGGCATTCATTATTTATTATGCTATTACTAGGACGTTCACGACTTCGTCTGCGTGGATTTGGAATATTTATCAACCCGTTGTTACCCGTTGGTTACGCATTTTCAAGGCAAAAGTTTACACACCGTTTTATCCCTTGAATTTTGAAAAATCCTTTCTTTGTGCACCCTTACACACTTTATTTTCATGTTTCTATCGTCAGCGGTTTAGGCTGTGTGTTGCCTGTAATCCGGGGTTCTGTTTTGAAGATTCGGGAATAAAATATTAATGAAGGGTTGATAGATATTACACAAAAACTATTGAAACACGTAACGACTACAGATAATTTAAAGGTCAAATAGTTAAATTACAAACTGACTATAACTAGTAATAGACACGGATTCTCATCGTGAAACTTTACTTTATCTTTTATTTTACAAATGAGATAAATAAGATAAGGAAAAAGAATTTTAATGTCAAGCAACCAATAAGATGACCCCATATTACGTCAATGGAAAAGGCTATCGAAAAAATTATACCGTCCGTTTTTAATAATTGTTGTAAGTCGGCAAGTATTACTTATAAATGTTTTTGAGGATTTGGTTATTTTGTTCGTTTGAAATTGCATCATTTTTACGATTCTAGCAACATTACTTACTTTAAAATCATTGAAAATATCAGTCACATTGTTACAAACGTAGTTCTCTGTTTGTATAGCACACATCCATATTGTTAGTTTATTTACCTTCTCTTTTTACTCCTAAAATTATTCGACATTTACCTTTTACTTTAACTATACAAATAAACTATTTTGAGCGAAGTTCATCGCTGGGATGTTATGTACTTCAATTCGACCTTTAAAATGCTTTTTACATACATATGTATTAAATGGATGAAGGTGAAGTGATGATAAAAACTGTTGCGATCGAGTAGCTAAATTATTAAACCATTAAGGATTCATTGAGTTATTGACGTCAACGGGGGTACTAACTATTACAGCGTGTCTGGCAACATTAGTCAACAGGGGTACCTACTACATCTATCTATCTATATAGTATATAAAATTCAAAGTCCTGACTGACTGACTGATATATCAAGCCACAGACTAAACCGCTGGTCCTAGAGACATGAAATTTAGAGGGTGTGTTATTTGTGCAGTGTAAGTATCCACTAAGAAATGGTTTTTCGAAATTCTACCCCTAAGATATAAAATTCAAAGTCCTGACTGACTGACTGATATTCAAGCCACAGACTAAACCGCTGGTCCTAGAGACATGAAATTTGGAGGGTGTGTTCTTTGTGAAGTGTACGTATCCACTAAGAAATGGTTTTTCGAAAATCTACCCCTAAGATAAAAAATTCAAAGACTGACTGACTGACTGACTGATAACCAAGCCACAGACAAAACCGCTGGTCTTAGAGACATACAATTTGGAAAGTGTGTTCTTTATAAAGTGTAAGTATCCACTAAGAAAGGGTTTTTCGAAATTCTGCCCCTAATAGTGTATATATAAAATTCAATGTCCTGACTGACTGACTCATATATCAACGCACAGCCTAAGCCGCTGGTCAAAGTTTGAAATTTGGAGGGTGTATTCTTTGTGAAGTATATTAAGAAAGATATTTTCGAAATTTCACCCCTAAGAGGGTGAAATGGGGTGTTGAAATTTCCGTGAAACTTTTATTATCTGGGTCGGTTGACTCGAATATTGGTACAAATACTATTCAATTAAAATTAATAGGGATTTGAAAATTCTAGACATGCCGTTAGATGGCGCATGGCGCGCAGGGCTGCGCAGGGCGTGCGGGGGAGAGCGCCAACCGCGCCCGGCACGGATGTATACGAGTTTATATCTATTAGTAAGTAGGTAGGATTTTCCCGAGGTACAAGTGTTTCTGTAATATGTAACTGATATTACTATGAACTAATATTTGCAAGTTAAAAGTAAGTACATGTAAAAAGGCGTTTGTTTCTGTATTTATAATGAACTATTCTACTTTATAAAAAAAATCTAATTTGGTGCATTTAAAAAACAATTTAACGCGGGAGAAGCCGTGGGAAAAAGCTATAAAAAATCCGAAGATACTATAATTTAGGATAAAACAGTTATAAAAAAATCGTTCGGAAATGCAGCTCAACCTTCGGCCTCGCCAAAGACACTATCACTGGAGATCAAAAATACATGTTGTCGGAAAAGCAACTAGAGGATCAATTTGTTAAAAAACGCGGCTCGGCCTTCGGCCTCGCCGATGATACTTTACGAGAGAATCGAAACAGTTATAAAAAGGGTTCGGAAACGCAGATAGGCCTTCGGCCTTGCCAAAGATACTTTGCCTGGAGATCAAATTTTAACAGATCAAAAATAAATTTTGCCGGAAACGAAGGTACTTTACTTGAGGATCAAAAGAGTTACACAGGAAAACGCTTTACTAGGGGATCAAAACAGTTATAAAAAAGCGTTTTGCAATTACAGCTCGACCTTGACACTAAGACAAAAAAATCGTTCGGTCATATAGGTACTATAAAATAAACGGTCAGAAAAATATGAACAGATTTTATAGGAGTACACAAAAATTAATTCAGTGCGGGAGAAGCCGCAGGCAGAAGCTAGTTTTTAATAAGACTGGCTCCGTCCAATAAGAAATGAATTAATATTGGATGTTCATTTATAATGAACATAGACAATCCGTCTTGGAAGCTATGCATTTAGGGGCTTTTAAACATAATACTTTAATTTTAGTTGTGGAATTAATTAATTTATTTACTTGAGGTTGAGCGGAAGTAACTGTTTCAATTGATACGACTTTTTAAACGGTTCATTGGTAAAGGCAGTAATACTGACTGGCGTGAAATCACAAATGATCGAACCCAGTTATTTATTTTTGTCCACTCGCACAGTGCCATAATGTAAGTAATTGATTTCTATGACCCTGGTCAATGTTAGCTTGTACATTTCTAATCGATATTTAGATCTCCAAATGTTCGTGTTTATTTAGTCTATTGTGTGCAGTTTACTGTTCGGTCTGTTTTATTGCATTACGGCTTCTAAACACGGTCCGTTTGTCAGTCTGCGGCTGCGGTCTCGTTTCGCAGAACCGTTGCCAACGACGACGTTTTGTTTATGTACTTTAGCGCTGACTTGCCAGCTAATATTTACTGATTCGTCCAGTTTATATTTGAATGCTGAAAGAAAGTCCACTAGTTATTCGTTGTTTGTTCTCTTTCACTCACTCACTCACACCTGCTTCAACATCGTGTAGGTGAACTGGCTGTCTTTATAGAGCAGAAGGCTATCTTCTTCACAACCTTTACATACCTATTATTATAAAGGCCTTTCACATGCTCTTTGGAGATAACAACAAGTTTCCGTTGGTATTCCTGATCTCTGTTATGATTAGCTAAAATGTATTTCGACAAAATAAATGTTTTATTACTATCATGTCTTCTTAAGCAGTGACTTAATATGCATGATGAATATGATGATCAGTGATCCATCAGTCCAGCAATACGTTTTGATTAAGTGGATAGAAGGCGTTGTACGACCGACCACGACCTTGCTTGTTTCTTTCGTTCGTTATCGAGGTACCAGTAAGTTAATGATCACGTGTCTATGTTTTTTGCTATCTAATCAATATCAAGTTCTTTTTTTAACTCAATAGTTTAAAATAGATCTAGAACTCGGAAACCCTTTGTTAACAATCTAATTTGGGAATGGCAAATTCAATTGATAACATAAGAAACACAATGACAGTGTGTAATACGATATACCAATGTAAGGAATTCTCTAAACAGATACCAGACAACCTTGGATTTCATTGAAACGATAGCTAACCGACAAGTTTTGCGCTGTCTCTTGAAATACAACTTATTTAACATTGTTTTTAATTAAGATTACAAAAATAGATGACTTTAAATTGTAACAAGAGTAGAATGTCAGTCAACCAATTAAACTTACTTTGTGTAATGAAACAATATAAATACATAGTTCAATTAAACAAGGCTAGATTACAATGTAATGAATCATTGAATTGGATGTAGTGTCGTACCATTTACTGAAACTGAACGAAGAGATTTACCCGCGCTCAAAGGGACTGTTCCTGTCCATCCCGCACTGGCAGAAGATGGTCTTGTTCACGGAGAGCACGATCAGAGAGTTATGCTCCAGAATGACCCCGACCTCACAGTTTTCCTCTTTACACTTCATCGCCTCGACGGCGATCGGAGCGAAGAGCATCGAAAGGCCGGCAGCACGAGGGAACTGAAACTCTGGCTAGGGAGCACGTTTTGGACACGGGTTTGACTGAGACTGACTGAAGACGGTTGCGGCACGGCGCCAACAACGGGTAGCCGCGCGCGACGCGCAGTCGCCCTGCGTTTTGGCGCAGAACGGGCAACCGCCTCCGCGCTCTGGGAGCCGCTGAGAGCGGCGTATTTTCAATACATGCGGTCGACCCGACGACGGTGACGATTTGACTGCCGGCCATGGAGCAGCGGCGCCCGTTACCACGCCTCGCGCTCAATGGTTGGTGGGTGGTGGCACCTCTCCCGTTAGCTCATTGCCATGTTATGGGGACTCGACCTCACGACCGCACCACGGAAGAGCAGCTTTGCAAACTGTAACTCCATCCATTGGCTAGCTGCAATGCAGTGTTTGTTATTCCGCAAACATTTTAACCAACAATTCTTTTAAACAGCATTTTTTTATATTTTAGACCATCAAGTATTCAACACTAGCACAGCGAAACTGAATTTTCTCTGGTATGTGTCAAAACGTAACTAATATAAACCCGTGACTGTTAATTTCTTTGGACACGTATTATCTGCAGAACCGGCACTAACAATACTATTGTCTAGAATGTATTTTGGGGATCTGAACCGAGCCAAGCCAGGCGGCTTTGTCTGTTGATCGTCATGGCTGAACTGAAAACATTCAAACGTCAACGGATGGCAATCCACGCGCGGCGAATACATACATAACAAATGCCAGGGTCTGGAGACAATAATCGGACATCCATTGTATATGTAACGCAATTGAATATGTAAAGAACGCACCTACCACTTTGTTATCTCTTCGACAACGTACTACAAGCTAGGCATGACTTGAAAAAATATTGCAAATTGAAATCAGATGTAGGAATGAATATTTATCTTCTGAGGCTCATTTGCTTACATGAGTAATTGTGTAAGATTATAAAAGAAGAATAGCCTTTGTTAATAAATATACCTACCGAATATACTTTCAACTTTCCCCGTACCACCAAGTAAGGAAGGAGTTCGGATAACTTTCTAAAAAACCTGCCTACTTTAAATAAACAATAACATATTTATCAAGTAGCCCATCAATATAGCCTATCTATACAGATAATCTACTATTAGTGGAACCGATATCTGATCAGTCGAATTATACATATTCTCAAAATAACAATTTTTCGGATACATTATGTTATACGGTTATCATTTGACGTCAAACTTAGATTAAGAATTATGGAACACTGGAAGATCGATATATGAAACATTATAAGCAGATTAGACGACGATGACAAACTAAAAGGTTTTCGATGTTAACTCTGTTGTACACACCGTAATACATACTCGAAATGGTGGTGTTATACCAAAAAGATAACTATTAGAGTGAACACTACGCAATAAGCTCCTGTCAAAGTACTTACTGCAAAGGAATAAATACGCAAATGCCTTAATCCGCGAGACTTCTTCGGTTGCGTTAATTGAAAAGGGATTTCTGGTGAACTTGCAGAAATTCAGAAGATGATTGATGTAATCTTCTTGTCATTGATTACTCAAAACCTGTACAAAAACTATTTAAATAAAGGGAATCGCGTCTAGGTCAAATTGGATTCAAACCAAACAAACCGTGAGAACGAACGCTACACAAAAGCTGCAGTAGGTACACCAATGGACACCAATGACATTTTTATCTGACCTCAATCAAAATACAAACGAACATTATGTTTAGTGATCGGGGAAGGTATAGTTAATTTATGTACAGTCACCCGCAAGTCAATCTAGGTAGCAGTTATTATTACACTGTGAGAATGGTTAAAATCCAATGAAAAAGCCTGAACTGCTGTAGATTGTACCTGCGACTATAGTTAAACCGGTATCTCATGGCAAAAAAATATATGAGTTTTTGCCATCAGATTTTGGTATACCAATATCAATGATCCCTACGGAAATCACGCGATGTTAAGATAATTATTGTTATCTCACGACTTTATCCTTTTTTAATGATTGAGGAAAAAATATACTATACATTAAAAAAATTAAAAACATGCCGTTGTCTGTAAAATGTCAATTTGAGATTAAAATATGGAACATAGCTGAACTACAAAAGCTAAAAATTTGTGCAAGTCAAGTTTAGCAAAAGGGGTTGCTGCTATCACAATATCATGTTACGTCTAGTTTGAAGTGATAAAATAAAATCTGTAAAGTAAGGTTTATTCATACTATGAATACACATTGCAAGTACACCCCAATCACTTTGTACAAATTTCATGCTGTAATGCTGTAGGTAATTTCATGGAAATAATAAAATAAATAATAAATTATTAGGTACTTCTGTAAAACACCACTACCTAACTCACTTTATCTTCGATTGAGTTTGTAACTTGAAATTTGCCAAGTATTTTGCATTCGGGTATTTCGATTTCATGAAATACACATAAAATTGTAATAAGTTTATGGTGCATTTGACTACATAATCCAGGATTTGTTTTTGGAAAACATGTTTGGATTAATTTTCGCCAAATAATTACTGTAATGAGGTCTTCAAACACAATTTTTCTCCTTGTTTGACGAATAGAAATCATGTACAGAACTCAAAAATATTTTATTATATCGGTTATAATAATATCTATACTTTGAATTTTGGAAAAATTGCTAGCCATTAAAGTTTTTTTTATAAAAATAAAAAACATACTTCATTCTCTTTCGCCCTGAATCTGCCACCGTTACACTGCGCGTTTTTTGCTTGGTGTGAGAGGGATAAAATAAAACTCACACACACGTTAGAAGGCACCTGATAAGATATCATTTTGTGATGCAGGGGGTTCAAGTTTGTTAACCCTGCAACTCTGGTGGAGCCAACAAGACGTGGCTAAAAGGCTAGCTACTTATCTTGTTTAAAAATACCAATCGGCTAAATATAAATGTATGTATTGATGCTAAAAATGTATATAAGTTTTTTTACATACCACCGCGGTAACTTTTTGTTTGACTATAACTTTTATGCGTTTGTTATGAAAATAGGTAGGTCAGTACGTGTCTCATGAGAGGAATACAAATTTTACCAAAATATAATTCGAAAAAAAAGCTAATTTGAATATCTGATAGTAATATTTTAAATAAGAAAACCTTGGAAAATATAATCATGATACATAGGTATTGCTTAATATCGCTACGAAGTTTGAGAACGCTGTAGCATTGAAAGCGTGAATAAAATATATGTTCTACCACACATCAAAACCGTCGTGTCATGTTAACTGCTAGCTATAACATTTTCTCCTGCAAATGTCACTGAAGCTACTTTGCTCCAAGTCCATCAGTCTGCTCGAGTGTAAGATTCAAAGGGCAACGTGTGTCGCGTGTGGCAACGTCATCTAAAAATAATATTGTCACGCCATATTTTCTCATGGATGTCATAAAAAAGGCAATTAAATTATTATAAAAAGGTATGCCAACAATCTATGTCTCTGTAATATTGAGGGTCATAAGGTCATTGGATCTTGGCCCCGTCTGCAGAGACGATGTAGACACCAACTTATTGGTGGTAGGCTTCGGCAGTGGCTCAGTCATCACACACAGGGTTTATGACGAAACCATGTCGCCAAGCGACTCGTCGTGTTCCGGCATGACGTCACGAGTAGCCGCACCGGGGCAGTGGTTACCGGCAGTTGCGTAGTAACAGTCCGACTTCTGTAGATTTTTGCGTAAGTCCTTGGAAGGACTGATTACAGTGATTAACGCTTCGCCTGCTGTCCCTCCCAGTTTCGGGGCAAGCACGCTTAATCCTAGGTCAATGAGCAAGCCAATGAATGTAAAAAAATCATAGCTTTCTAAAATAAATACATTTGTTCGTGTTTACTGAGGGCCAGTTTCTGAATTAAGAAAGTCACGCTAAGTGGATACTTAAGTCACGAATTGGCCAATCACAGCGCTGCATTTCAAAGTTAAGCACTACTTAACTAGCAATTCTCAATTGTGAAATCGGGGGTAAGACCCCAAAAATCAACTCTATTTTTGATTGTATTGTATTTGTATTTTTTATTATTAAGGTTCTTAGAAACCTACAAATCCCAACTTAAACAAACAAAAATGTTATTGGGAAAAGTCAAATCGTCACGTAACAATTACTTTTTTATTTTTCTATAAGATTTCAGCGGGTTGGCTCGCCTTAAGCTTTCTACAGGTAATCAACAATTACAGCTCTCATCAATAGGAAGCACCTTGCGGTCCATTAATAAACCTCCTTGACGTTAAATGTTTGCAAGTAGTTTGCATTTTTTTTAAATGTTGTACCAAAATACTTCCAACATATTGTAAACTGGCTTCAAACACAAACAGTAGACGACGAGAGTACTGGCATAATGCCAGTGAAACGAACTCTGTATCTTCTCATCTCATTGCAATTTTCAGCTTCCTCGATTAATTGATCTAATATTATATAAAACCCATAGATTATAATATCTTCTTTAGTAATTGTTAATCGTACTTTTTGTCCTTTAGCTAATCCTGTAAGCAATGTCAATAATAAGGATTTAAGTCTTTAAGAAAAAAATGCAGTTTCCACGACTTGTTTGGCAGACTATGTGAAGGACCTTGAAGATTGCAAAAATTAGACATGTAACTCCGGAAAACTGGAGAAACAAGAATAAAATCATATTCACACGTCGATTTAAACTAAAAGCAACGACCATTCGTACATCTATTTAGTTTAATATTATAAAGCGAAAACTAATTAATTAGTAGTTTTAAACAAAAACAAATTAGCTTTTTTTTATAAACTTGTCATACACAGTGTCCAGGGTTTTCTTTCAGGAGATATTCGTTTCTATCTACGAGTATACAAAGACTTGCGAAATTTAAAATCAAATGAAATGGGTTATTATAGTAATTCTACTGAGGCCAAAATGTTTTTTTTTATTTTTATCTGTCTGCCTGACTGTCTATCTATATGTTCCATCGACTACATATGTTCTGTCTTAACTCGAGAACCACTCAACAGATTTGGTTGCAGTTTTTCTTTATTATCATCGTAGTGGCCTTGGTCAACATATTGGCTACAAGGGGAGTTCATAGATTAAACGCCAAGCCGGAAACTGTCGATGTAAGTTTTTCTCTCAAATTGATTAAAAGACACTTCCACGCAAGGAAGCCCTGGGCCTTAACTTAATCCACTGCTGGATATAGGTAGGCCTCTCCCAAAGCGCGCCATAGCACTTGATCTTCAGCCATTCTCATCTTCTCTGATCTTCCTCAGGTCATTGGTCCACCTGGATGCAGATCATTCCACACTACGTCGTTGTCCTAGACGTGGCCTCCACTTGAGAACTTGTTTACTTCAACAGTTATCGGTTCTTCGGCAGGTATGACCAGCCCACTGCCACTTCAATCTGCTAATCTTCGAAGTTCTGTCGGTTACTTTGGTTCTTTGACGGATATATAACTTCTACTTCGACCTTATCCAATACCAAGCATAGCTCGCTGAGGCAAGTAGTAAGTAAATCTTTTGTTACAATCTTTAAAAACAGTGTACTTGAATTAAATCCCGGTGAAACCGGTCAGGTTTAATTTGTAGGATATAAGTAGTTTCCCAAATACCACCACTGCCAATGTTGAGATAGGTAAGTAGTAATTGAATCTAATTTCGACATAATTTAATATGATAAATACATGCTATAACAGCATAACTAATGGAACTAGGAAATATTTCAATCAATCAAAAGTCTATTTGTTTATTTTATCAAAAGTTTTGATTCATAAATGATAATAATCCTTTTAAATAATTTAAGTTATTTTGTTTATCACTAACAAACTTTTATTTCGCCAAAGGTGCAAAAAAAAACAAAAACATTAAATTAAAAGTCATCAATATACGTTGGTAATACAAGGAAACATGGGCACATTCTTCCAATAAGAATTTAGACGGAAATTCCCATTTAAAAGTTCTCTGAAGTTGGATTATAGTAGCCAAAACCAGATCTAACTAAATTCTCCTTGAATAATAATTTGTTGACCCATTTCAGGGCCTATTAGTACCGTCGTGTTTATTGGACTTCAGTTCAATGTCAAACCATGTTGCTTTATTAATTTTAAATGTTGTTCCCTTTTAAGGGTTTCTGACAAGGAGGGCAAAAAGGATCGAAAGAATATGTATAGCTATACCAATAATAAAGTAGTAAAAAGTTATGTCTGTACATATAATATTTTCCAGAAATTTTAAATGAAACGTTTTATTAGTAGTAACTCATAAATTCAAGAAATTGTGGTTTTGGCCTCAGTAATTAGTTATTACTGAGGCCAACACCACGACTTTTTGAATTTTTGTCTGTCTGCCTGTATGTCTGTATGTTCCGTTTAAACTCGAGAACCCTCAATGGTTTTGGATGCGGTTTTTTTTATCCTAATCGTAGTGACTCTGATCAACACATAGGTTACAAGGGATGTTTATAAAATAACGCCCAAGCTGAAAACGGGGCAAAAACGCGGGCAAGAGCTAGTCTATTACCAATAATAAAGTAGTAAAAAAGTTGTGTCTGTACATTGAATATTTTCGCAAAATTTTAAATGAAATTGGTTGTTTTATTAGTATTTTACTAAGGCAAAACCACAACTTTTGGAATTTCTGTCTGTCTGTATATTCCATTTTAACTCGAGAACCACTTAACGGATTTGGATACATGTTCGTAAAATAACGCCCAGCCGAATACGGGGCAAAGACTGAATAGAAGCGGGCGGGGCCGTGGGCAAAGCCTAGTTATGGATAATGGGATTATATATGTGGTTAAGATAATGTTGCAGAAGCCGGAAGCTGGTAATAGTCAATACGAAATTTCCGTAAAAAATTGAGAAATCGTGAATTAAAATCTGTCGTTTGAACAGTTGATGTGAGTGTTTGTTCCGTAGTAAAAGTTGTTCCTATGGACAGGTACCATCCCCAGTTTCCGGCTTCCGCAACATCATCCTAACACCTAGTATAAGTTGACATAGACTTATGCAGACAAATTCTTACTGAAGACTCTGTAAGTGGTCGGTATCAAAATTTGATTACCCTTTTTAGGAAATTCAAAAATTATTTTCCCTATGCCCTACAAACAAACACAAGCCAACCCCCGGCGCGGCAATACCATGGAAAGTCAAGAATTTATCATTCAAATTTTATAAAAGAATGTTGATCCGTGATACTGATCTCTAACCAAGCCACTAGTACAAATTTGGCTGCATAAATTAATAACCCCATCTTGTATAACATCGTTAAACATTCTGTAACTGTCACAAATGAAATGTACTTACAATTTCTGCACCACCTTCTTCATAGAACGTTTTATCATAGACAAAATTGGTATCATGGTCATAACCTTAAACTTATCGTCACTTATCGTAAACCGAATCCGTTTCTTATCGTCAATTTTAGGTACCTAACTATTTTATATAATTAGTACAATACTTGTCAAGAAGTACTAGCAATTATTATTGTCAAAATGTTAGTTACTATTTGTCAAAAAACAAATCAAATTGGATAAAATTCTAAAAAGTATTTCCGCAACACACTCAAGACTCACGTCAGAAAGCGACTGATACTCAGTTGATACCAAAATGGATGTTTCTATGGTATTAACTCCAAACTACCCTCAATATATTTGAGATTTTACTTTTTGTTCTACTAATTGCGTCACGTCACGGTGCTGTGTGTGTACAGTCCAGTTACTTGCAGTATGGTTGTAGGATTATGTAAAAAATAAACTCTATTGAAATGGTTACAGAGAACTCTCTTACAATAGAATAATCAAAATCGTAAAGTTTACAATACAATACAATACAATACAATAGGTAACTTTATTTGCACACCACACAGAAGGAAACAAAAATAATATAAATTACAATAGCCAAATAACGTAGGTACAATCAGGCGGCCTTATCGCTTATAGCGATCTCTTCCAGACAACCTTTGGGTAGAATCTGGTTTAAAAGGAGATTGATAAATAAGCGGTGCACTAATTTTAAAATAATATTTAAATTTACTATACAAAATCTACATTAATAAATTAAAAAAAAAATAATAATGTATTATAGATAAATAACATGAATGAATAATTATATACATACATACATATATTACATAAATAATAAATAAACTTTAATAGGAATGTAGATAGTTCAGTGGTCAGAGTGAGAGGTAGTGTTCTTTTACCAGTCTCTTAAAGACTGGGAGGGAAGGTGCTCTTCTTATAGATAGAGGAAGATCATTCCACAAACGGACGGCTTGTACTGAAAAGGAATTGTCATAGAAGGACGATAAATGCATTGGGGTAGCCAGGAGTAGATTTTGAGAGGACCGTAAGATACGGTCATGAGTACCATGAAGAAACTGAAAGCGAGCTTTGAAATATGATGGGGTAGTAGGATTATTAAATACAGAATACAAAAGAGACAGAATATGAGAATTGCGACGACGACGAATAGGCAGCCAATTAAGACGCGAACGAAATTCAGAAATGTGATCGAATTTACGAATACCAAAAATGAACCTAATACAGAAATTCTGAAGACGTTCGAGTTTATCAAGTTGGACCTGCGTAAGATCGAGGTAACAAATATCTGCGTAATCGAGAATCGGTAGTAATAAGGAATGTGCAAGCGCAATTTTAGTAGCAGTCGGAAGGAAATTTCGAAGCCTTCTCAGAGCTCCTGCAGCCGCAAAAAGTTTTCTGCTAACTTCATTCATTTGGGGGTCCCATGACAGGCAACTATCTAATAGGAGACCTAATTTTTTTACTTTGTTGCTGTATGGTATTATAGTCCCATCAAATACAATAGTAGGAACTGTTTGCCAGTCAATCCTATCGGTGAACCAAGGACTTCCAAGGACTTTAGATCGATGTAAACTTAATCGTGGTCGTCGGAAGACGAAAATCTAGGGTGTAACGACCTCTTTCAAATATCAATGGGATTTCTAGTTAAAAATAAATTTAAAAACCGGCCAAGTGCAAGTCATTACGTCATTAGCTAACCTAACAACATCTTATAGTGACCATATCAATATTAAAAGTCTTTTATGTTTTAAATAAATAGATTGACTTGGCCATGGCATGAAAACACAATGTATCTCACAAGTCATACATATTATATTAAATTAGATTATTTAGTGCGATTGCCAAGTCAACATATTATTGATATGGTCACAATAAGATGTTGTTAGGTTAGCTAATTATGTAATAACTTAAGACAAAAGGTCCCTTAAGTAGGGACTGAATAAATTAACCGACTTGGTATTACATGGATCTCACAAATTTTTACGGTAGAAGAACTAAGTTGCGAGACTTGGTTTTTTGTTTTGTTTTTGATGGCATCTCATTTCTACTTCTACTTATTGACAGGTAAGTACACAGATTCATTCACTGCAAATGTAACTTTGTAATCCTTAATATTTATATGGGATTACAAAGGTATCTGTGCAGTTGATGTATCTAGAAAACTGGATCTAAATTGCAAAATATTTTAGTTTTTCCTTGATTTTTACACTAATCACTAATTGTATTCCAAATTTAATCTTCTATGTCTGCTAGAAGTGCCTTAGAGTTTTGATGATCGGTCAGTGAGTGAGTTACAAAATTGTATTAAAATGTTATAATTCTTATTAAACTACTTGTTCAAATTGAATGAAATTTGAAATATACCGTCTTTATACAATGCCTGTTTGGTTACTGAAAATTCAGGCTTCTAGGTTTATCCACAACGAAGTTATAGGGGGTTCGAAAATGGTCTGAACTGTTACGAGAAAAGGATGGTACGGCCGTGCCGCTTTTTAGCTCGACTTGGCGGGGGCACTGCCGTGTCCCCAGAAATATACATTTTTTGGCCGCCTTAATATGTGACATTTTACAAGCTTTTGTCAAAGTTCATCTTTTGTTTTTTTAATTTTAACTATCAATTTTTATAAGAATTATACGGGGCCACCATTTTGAAAAATAAAAGTTACGGAGACGGTAGGCAGGCCAGGCTCTATACTATACTAAAATCATTTTGCCCCGTTACAAATTATGCTTATGGCTTCTATAAATATGAAGCCAATGTATAAATATAGGACAATAGGTAAGTCATCAACTCATTAGTGATATCACGTGCAGTCCAACACGTCGTCACTACCCTGGATCCAATGACAGCAAAGACATCTCGTACTCTCTCTTCAACAAACATGCCCGACGCGCCGCAGAATCTCGTATCAAACGGAGTGGCTCGTATGTCAGTAATCAGTAATCTAACTGGAGGTAGGTACATCAAACAGACATCGGTAGTTATTACTTTAAAAACCTTGGGACTGACCGTTCAGTATTTGCCCGCTCCATTGCCTTGAGCACATAATTAGTCTCGGAATTATGCACGTGTGTGCGTGCACATTTCAACATTGATTATGTTTTGTCCATGTGTTAGTCGGCATCAATTACGTTACGTCTCGCAAATGTTAGGTCATAGAAACAGATGATGATAGTAGGAGGCGTAAAATGCAAGTTGCCTTATGTCGTAGGTGTGACGTATCCAATGTAATAGCCGAGATGTATGTGTGATTATCGGGCGAGTGACTTCATAACATACATAATGTACCTGTGTAAATTAATTGTATAAGTAATTCTTATGCAGACATTCCTGAAGAAATCATGCGGCTAAGCCAAGACAACCCGTTTGACTAGGAGCTTGCCAAATACCATTCATCATCATTACTTTGCCTTACATCTTTAGTATTTATGTGGTCTCCAAAATTGAATTATCATCGATGTCAAATAAGAATTACTTTAGTAAGTTCTCAGATGTTCAGTTAATATAGTTTTTTTCGTCAAAGTCAATGAACTGGGAGCAAAGTAGTAAGGTATTGATATCCGATAAAAAATAAGTCTTCGATGTTTAAAATTAAAAACATATTCTCTTAATAATATAAATCTGTAGTGTTTTAAAATAAATGAATTTGGCTCTATTCCCAATACACCGATAAAAATTGATTTAGTGTTTATATGAGGCGTCACTTTGTGCTCGATTTGCAAATCATATTTAAATAATAATGGTTCTCTCTTGCGTTTACGATAAAGATTATTTGACTGAGTTTTACGAATGGATTGAAAGCTTTCCTTATATAATGGGGTTTCTTTTAAGCCCAGACAAAGTTTTCTCATCTATCATTACTCATCAGTATCACCATGAAAAACCGGCCAAGTGCGAGTCGGACTAGGACTCGCGCAAGAAGAGTTCCGTACCATAATCTATAAAAACGGCAAAAAAATCATGTCTGTTGTATGTGAGCCCCCCTTAAATATTAATTTTATTTTAATTTGATTATTTATTTATAAAGTGAATGAATATAACTAAATATTCTGTGCATATTTCAAGCTTCTACCTGTTGCCGTTATCAATATTGAGCAAAAACAAGCAAAAAAATCACGTTTGTTGTATGGAAGCCCCCTTTCATGTTTATTCTATTTTTTTGTATTTGTTGTTATAGCGAAATACATCATCTGTGAAAATTTCAACTGTCTAACTATCACAGTTCATGAGATACAGCCTGGTGATGGTGACAGACGGACAGCGGAGTCTTAGTAAAGGGGTCCCGTTGGTTACCCTTTGGGTACGGCACCCTAAAAAAGAGCAAACTATTGACATATTATTTGGCGCTCCCATAGCCTAGCAGCACAAAATATGTATTTTTTTAAACCTTTCTATGACACTAGCTTTGTTAGTGAATTTTTTTTAAGTTGAACTTGATTGACGCAACTATTTTATTTTACCCCGATATGCCGTACCCTAAAGTTATTAAAATAGGTGTAATAAAATGTACTTGCAATATCGTATCATAAATTTATAAGTATGGACAAAGGGCTTTTTGTCAAAAGCTTATCTAAAATCTTATTTGTAAAAGAGTAACTCTTCATTTCTCTTTAAGTCCAGTCTTACAAAGCGCTTGTGCTATAAATAATACTATAAGTACTACTAATAATAAATATAAATGTAATAAAATCAAATAACTTCGGCTGGATTAAGAAGTATTCGTAGCATAGTATTTCCATTTTATGAGTAGTTTCGTTCGATCATAAGCAAGGATTCATACAACTAAAGTTTGATGAACCAAGTTTAGTATGTACTTACTTAATGGTAAGAGCCAGCAAGACAATGATGAGGCCCACTAGGGCCATAGCGATGACGACCCCGCATATCATGTAATTCGCATCATTAGGGGCATCTGAAACAAAGCAAATTATTTATTACAAAATAGACCGTAATTATTAGAAGTCATAAGAGTTATATCACATTGTTTTATATGTTAGGATTTTTTGTACCAAAGGGGGTTAATATCTGTATTATCCGGTGGCAATTAGAATAGGAATGACTTTCCATTTGCCATACCTAATAGCAGTACGAATTAATTAATTACTTAGGTTACACCCATCGAATAAAGTATACATACTAATACAGTACGATTAAAATCAGTTAACGATTCGGCCAACCTCGGTAATTGTCGTGAATCCCTCACCTCTCACATAGAGTTATCAATTTACAGATATGACCTTTAATTATATTACTCGTTATAATACAAGAACGATATGAGCAACAAAACCTCCTTTGTAGCTCAAAACTAACACAACCTTTATATTGAAATAAGAAAAATAATTGACCATTTTGACAGTATGACTTCTAAGTGTCAATAAAAATTAATTATTAATCCAACGTAATATCGTACTGTTACTTACATCAAACATTAAAATATTGACTTATATATGTATTTTTTTATATATTGTATACAAGTATAGCTTCAGTAAATAATGAATGTTCAAATTCATGTCGCTTCTGCATAATAAATTTCTTATGTCTACCGGTTAGTAATGTCATCTTGGCAGGTGCTATACATTGCGTTTATGATACTTCAAATTGAATGTTACCTAAAATAAATCGCGGTAATGTATTTCGTGTCATTTCCGTCTCGGGATTTAGGCGATGATATCCGAGAAAAGTTAATGGTATTGTAATAGTTTTCTTATTAATACAATATTAAAAATAAATCTTGAAAATGTACTCTGATGGTACCATAGTGACTAGAATATAATAAAATCAGTCAAGTGCGAGTAGGGCTTGTGCCCTGAGGGTTACATACCAATTATATAAGTTAATATAAATGATTTGAATTAAAATTATAAACATATCAGTACCTACAAAGTGTATGACACAAAACTGCAAAGTTAAGTTGGTCGAGTATTTGGGTACGTAACCCTATAATAAAAATCTATGTTTTCAGTATTTTATGTTTAAATACATAAAATATAATAATACAGAATAATATAGCATATTATATACAGGAAATTGCAAATTCCAAAATAGTTTAGTTTTTGAGATAGACCTCGTAACAAAAGTGGTCTTTCAAGGGCCCCCTTTCTTTATTTTTAAAGATAAAAAAATAAACTTTATTTGTACTCTACTCAATGAGTTCTATACAATGAGATCCCATAGGCCGGGGAAAGAAAAAAAAATTTGGTCTTCTTTTTCGTGCATGAAAATGAGTTTTTTTTTTCAATGTTCATTTTGGATTAACATTTTACATAACATATCCCAATTTCAGATCTGTGACTTTTTCCGTCTGCAAGCTAGAGACCCGTGATATACGGACGCACAGAGAGCAGAGCGACATTAAATAAGGGCACCGTCTTGCCCTTTCACCGCGAATCCTAAAAAGGAATGCTTCTTGGGCAAATAAAGAGAATGAATGAAAGTGAGTGACGAAAGACATTTTATGCTGCGTACTTGCGAGAAGTAGAAGTAGAAGCGTAAAGCTCGACTGAGCCAACCAAACTGGCGACATACTGAGGAAGGGCAAAGTGAAAAGTCTCCGCAATAGGAAATATTTTATGACTAGATTAATGGATGTAGAAGAAACAAAAGAGGTGTGTCAGGATCGTTGCAGATGGAAATCTGTAGTCTCTGCCTACCCATCTGGGAGATAGGCGTGAGTATATGTATGTATGTTATTTTAGGTTTTAGATGTTAATAGTATGAAATGGGTTGTGTTTGTGAATTCCAAGAAAAAAAACAACAAAAAAATAGTCATTACACTGCATGATGTAAGTGAACCTAACCGTGAAGGTTAGCCAGTAATTTAAGAATACCTCGAAATCGCGACGTTTTTATAACAATTCTGGAAAACAGGCGCTGAAAAAACCTTCAACAAAGTCAAACTTAAAAGGCATTAAACTTACATTGGTGACTCATTTGCATTTCTTGGTTTCTGAACTTATTTCTGAAATTGAATTTATATTTTTGGTAAGATATTTTTAAATGAAGACAATCTTTATCAATGTTTAAGTATGTATCAAGCTTTACTTTACTTTACGATATCCTATTTTGCAGACCAATCAAATAACCCATCAATGTGTTACAGTACGCATATACGCATACTATACTTGAAGCACATTAAGTCGTATCTATAACAGGACCTGGCCACCCACTGTAATATAAACCTTCAGGGCTATTCTGTGGATCTTGACAATAGGCTTGTGCACAGGGTAAACAAAATTTATTATTCTATTTAGTCCGTCATTTAGATTATCAAAAAATATTGGACGCGTATTTTTTCTTTTGTCAATCAAACAAAAAATGACAGAGATAAAGCGCGTAAAAGTTTGGGAGTGGGGGAAAATGACGTCACTTCTAAGTAAAATTGTACCTAGATGTGACGTCACGCGGAACTTCAGCGGGCTATAGCTTCATCATTTTTTGTTTAATTGAAAAAAGAAAAAATACGTGTCCAATATTTTCTGATAATCTAACTGACGGACTAATAAAATTTTTTTAGTCATCATGCCTATTGCCGCAGAATAGAACACCATCGATATCCACTGGAAACCAGTTTACGCAAATTTCCTCTATCGGCTGGCATCATTCTACTTGTCCCCTTATTTGCAAGCCGAACACGATCGATAAGATATTCAGAAAAACTGAATAAGGTTAGTTAGAGAGCTATCACGAATTTTTCGTGTCAATATTTTTTTCGTTGTTTATATGCATGAGGCCGCCTCATAATAATTGTCTTGTTGGTAAAAATATGCAAAGGTGGAAAACATGAAAAATTATCCTCACTTTGTAACACAAGACCCGAATGACGTGTACAGCATCCGACTTCGATAAGCTTTCTGCAAACATTTGTCGCAAATGTTCTACGAAATCACAATTATAAAGAGTCAATATCACTTTTGAGAGCTGATAACTCAAAATAAAATACATTTTTTTTTTCAATTTTATTTGAACATTTTATCTTATCCACCGTTGACTAATTGACAAACTTTCCAATAGAAACTATCATGCTGGTCTTTCAAATAGGAAATGTCAAGCAAGTATTCAAATGTTCAATTAGCTGTTCAGTACGATTGTCGCAATTGTAATGGAAGTGACTCATAGCTGCAAAATAAACCACTCCAAAATCTATTTAGGGCAATATCTTTTCATACTCGATGTTATCAGTTATTACCATATAAAATGATTTACTGTTATTGTTTGTTTGAAGGGGATGTCCCGTATTCCTGTAATATCGCTGAATCTAAAACAAGCTGCATTATCAAAAGATAGGATGAGTTTCATAGACAGATTGGCTTTGTTTTATATATTTGCACATGAAACTTAATAAATATTCTAACGTATATACATATACATGCTTCAGGAACTAAGCACAGTAAGCCTTGGGGTTGGACTTAAGATGAATCGGTTCAAAACACAAAATGACCAACAGCAGGCAACATAGGATCGAGGTAGATGGGGAGGTAATACAATATGTCAACGAATACATCTATCTGGGCCAGGTTGTCTCCTTCGACAACAGGCAAGACAAGGAAATTGAAAGGCGCATCGATAACGCCTGGAGGAGCTACCGGTCCCTGAAAGAGCTGATAAAGGGCAACCTTCCATTGTCACTGAAGCGTAAACTTGTTGACACGTGTATCCTCCCTGTTCTTACCTACGGTTCCCAAACGTGGTCACTAACCGATCATCAGAAGACCAAACTCAAGGTTTGCCAACGAGCAATGGAGCGCAGCATTCTAGGAGTAAAACGTATTGACCGAATCCGAAACACTGAACTGCGCTCCTGAACTCAAATTTCTGACGTTGGTGTGCAGATGGCAAAACTTAAATGGAACTGGGGTGGCCACGTTAGTCGTATGCACTCGGATAGGTAGGCGAAAATCGCTACCGAGTGGGTGCCAGATGACGGTTACCGAAGGCCAGGCAGACCAAAAAGACGATGGCGGGACGATCTTGACTCATTTTCACCGGGTTGGTCGGAAATAGCACAGCCGCGATGTGTGATTTCAGCAAGAGGAGGCCTTTTCGCAGTGGGACACATTAGAGGTAATTGTATTATACGCAAATTTCCCCTATCTATCTATTTATACTCGTAAAACACGGAACTAATAATTGCAAAAAGAAATAACTTTTTGACATTTATTTTGTCTTAAGAGAATTTCATAAAATTATGTTTATTAGGTGCTCCTATATCTATATTTTTCAGTGTCAAGGACTGGAAAGAATATAATTGTGATAGTGCAATGAGGACTGATTGATGTCATGAACTGATTGTTGACGCATGCATTCGGCTATTGCACTCGTTCGTTGTATGTTTTTTGTTAGCACGAATTAATTTGCTTTATCTTATTTAGTAGGTGGTAGAGCTGATGTTGAGCTCGACTGTGGAGGTACCACCATCTTACTCGCAAATCCTCCCGAAGTTATTCGGGGGAGAGTAAGAGAACAGCTCTCAGGCAAAACCAGGCGGCCCACCATTGTCTGGGACCGATGGATGGCGGTATACCCATCCCTAATTGCCAGGCCTTAAAACAGACTGGTGACGGGCAGCGGCGTCACTGGTGCAAGGGTTTCGGCACCGCGCTCACCAACCCGCCTGCCCAGCCTGTGTGAGTATGGGCATTTCTTCCAGGGGGACCGCCAAGAGTGGTGAAACCCCGGAAAGGCCTATGTCCAGCAGTGGACGAAACAGGCTGATGGATGGATGGATGGATCTTATTTATGCGATACATGTAGAAGGTGCCCGAAGACATTGTTATGTATGGAATATTTATATTTCATATTATTTATTGTTTTTCTGGTAAATTTATTCTAATTATAAAAACAAAAATATTTATAACAAATTTAATAAAATATATCATCTAGACCGTTGCCGTCGTCGGGTAGGGCGCTCATCAAGAGACTGGCAGCGTTACCCCTCTGGATCGCCAGACTGATCCTCTGACCGAAGTAAGCCCCAGCCCTTGGGTCACAGAGGCGTCGACCAAACGCACCGACAGTTCTTTAAACATATTTTTTATGTACTTAAATGATTGCAAAATTATATATTGGTTCTATTCTTTCTTACAAATGATGGCTGCGGTATTTATTTGAAATATCAAATAATCAAGTAGTAATCAAAGGAGTATTATCAAAACAAAAGAAGCTTTGTTCGAATATGACTCGGCTGAAAATGAACGGATCGCAATCAAACCATCTAGAATTACTCGAGCTGAAACAAAAACTACTAATTCCGGAAAAAAGTTCATTCCCTAGGAAAAACAAAATTCCGTGGGTAAAAGTTAACACCTGAATTAATAAAATAACTTAAGGGTATGGCATAGGCTAGGAGAAAATGTTACTACCCGTCTAACACAATAAGACCAATATCAATATATAGACTTTATTAGCTTTTGATAGAGGATATTTTTAGTTGGCCCATTGGCCTAATTATCTTGGACGTGTAATACTAATAATCACGCGAAAACGGTAGATTAGAAGCCTCTAGGCTAATACCGAAATATTTTATAAATAGGAATGGATTATATTCACTTCATTTTGGTATTACCTATTTTATGAATAAAAACCGCCCAAGTGCAAGTCGGACTCGCGCACGAAGGGTTCCGTAACATTATCCATAAAAACGGCAAAAAAAATTATGTCTGTTGTATGGGAGTGCGCGGGTCCGACTCGCACTTGGCTGGTTTTGTGCTGTGATAATTTCAACTGTCTAACTATCACGGTTCATGAGATACAGCCTGGTGACAGACGGACGGACGGACGGACAGCGGAGTCTTAGTAATAAGGTCCCGTTGGTTACCCTTTGGGTACAGAACCCTAAAAATCAAGTCAATCCCGTAACTGTGTTCTTCTAAGGAACATTTAAAAACCAAAAAACATATTGGAACAAGAGTTGTAATATTTTTTTGCTGAAAAAGACATCTTTATACATTTTTCATTAGTACGTTCACTAACTAAAATAACAACAAATAATAATTATTATTTTTATAATTTAAAGTCTCGCGTTGTTGATGTTCTAGGCTCAGTACGAGCCTTAAGAAATGTAATCCTATTTCTATACTTTGGACTCGTGTGTGTAATATCTTCTCTATTTTGTTTATCACAGCGTTTCCTTACACGTGTAGCAAGTTCCAAGCACGGCGGCGTGGCCAATTGCCTACTAATCAATTAGAATTATGTTTAGTATGCACCTTTAATATACTCATAGTAAGTATTGCGTTTTGCTCACTCAGTAGTAGGTACCTGTTTATGTAACAATGACGTAAGCTCTTGCAGCTGAGAGATAAAAGGTATGACCATCCATCCATCCATCAGCCTGTTTAGTCCACTGCTGGACATAGGCCTTTCCAGGATTTCGCCACTCTTGGCGGTCCTCCTGGGAGAAATGCCCATACTCACACACGCTGGGCAGGCGGGTTGGTGAGCGCGGTGCCGAAACCCTTGCACCAGTGACGCCGCTGCCCATCACCAGTCTGATTTATATAAGTCCCGGCAATTGGGGATGGATATACCGCCATCCATCGGTCCCAGGCAATGGTGGGCCGCCTGGTTTTTTGCCTGAGAGCTGTTCTCTTACTCTCCCCCGAATAACTTATTAACGGGGCGTCCGCTATTCTTATAAAGAGGTGAGGTGTTTCAAACGACAGTCAAAAGCTCGTATAATCCCAATTTAAATGACGATATTTTCCTTTAACGTGAAAGAAGATAAGTAGGCACGAGCACTTTTTAGGGTTCCGTACTCCAACATGGAACCCTTATAATTTCGCCATGTCCGTTTGTCCGTCCGTCTGTCTGTCCGTCTGTCCGCGGCTTAGCTCAGAGACTATTAGTGCTAGAAAGCTGTAATTTGCTTGACGCCGACCAAACGGTAAAAAAAAATCTCGAAACATTTTTTTTAAGGTATCTACCATGCACAATTTACGTATCCTTTCTGGGATGATTTTTTTTTCTCGCATAATCCATAGTTTGGGGTACGGTTGGATAGGTTAAAACATTATGGGTCTGTACAAACGATTTTTCGATTTTGGAATCCGTTGGTGAAATATAAAGCGTTAAAGTGCAAATTTTTGTTAGAGTCAAGTGTCGTCGTTCATAGAAGTAGTATACCGGGTGTAAATAGACTGCTACGATTAAATGAAACCACTTATTCTACCGACCCTAATGCGTGAACCCTAACGCACCGACATACGAGCGAGTTTCGACAGAGCGTCGTCCGTGAAACAGCTGTTCGGTGCAGCGTTCTAAAATAGACCTTCCTCCTACGAAGTCTTTGAGTTACAGTTGAATATCACTTTCTCTGAAGATTTGCGCGAGTTTTTTTTTTTTGAATAGTTGCTCAGTATGATCAGTACAGTATGTGGTTTTATTTAATGGTCGCACTCTTTTTACACTCTGAATATGTATAATGAATTTAAAAGGAAAACTATCACAGCTAAGTAGGCCTTACAGGTTTAGGAGTACAGGTCGCGCCAAACTTTAAACCCCTCTTTAACACGACAATGTATGGGCCGTTCTCATAAATGTATGGATGTAGACCAACTTATAAAATGTACTGGGCAACTACGGAACCCTACGCTGCGCATGGCCCAACACACACTTGGCCGGTTTTTAGAGTGTTACTGATAGTGTTTTTCTTGTCAGACCAAACCACAGGCATTATTCGTAAATTGTGAAAACTAATTCCTGCACAATGCAATGCAACAGAAGTTATATCTGGAACCTTTCCTCTGAAGTCTGCTATTCTACTGGCTAAGCTACCGCCGCCGCTATTAAACAAAGTTTTTTTTTAGACTTGTATTTTAATTTTTAATTGCCAAGGGATGTTGATTATATATTACAGCATTCCTTCAGGCAGAGAGATGTTGACAAAATCTCTGACAGTGTATACTTAGCAGAAACATTGTTCCCAACAGTCCCTACCATGAAACAATAGTTGTTTTTGATACCAAAACTCCACGTGACAGAAACCCTCGGCGTTACAATAATGTTTAACTTATCAAGGTGGCTGCTACGACGTGCCAGAAGAATATACTATTATTTATAGTAGACACGTGAGGGAGATGGTATTACAGTGTGTTTGGCCATGAAGTGAAATCACCATACAAGCACGTCCATCAATCAAAAGCAACATGAACTGATTACTATCGCACCACGTCCTTACAGCGCACCAGCGTTTCAACAATCGCCGTTATTGAAAAGTTGATAAGAGTTAAGATTTTTGTCTAAATGACAGATGGGAGTGAGATAGATCACTCTTTTGAAAACTGTGTTAAATCAGGCGTAGATTATGTAGAATGCGGTATCTCAAAGAATATCTACTCGTAGAACAAACACTTCTAAAATGTCATGTCACTCAAAATAAGTTAGGTACTTACCTATGTTTCTGGTTGAGATACAGATAGTATAACGAAGAAGCAAAAACGCTCAAGAAGGTAATCTAGTAATTTGTGGTGTAATAAGTAAAGAATAGATTGTATGTACTCTGATTTTGCACCCCTTGTTTTATAACGTTATTGCTTTAACTAAATAAGTAAATTATAAACTCGCTCCCAGCAATATATACATCTCTTGCTTTAATACACTATTAATAAGATATTTACGTTTAAAGACGAATGAAAAAACAACAGAAAAATTTAAAAATATGGAACTGTAAGTCAGTATCATTAATATAATCTATACTTATAAACTTTTATAAAACCTGATGAGGTATCAAACGTTTGACGGGAACAAAGGAATCAGAACGATAATTTATTAATACCTATAACCAGTTAACAGAAAAGTAGTTTTGGCAGAGTTAAGACAGGGTTCATTTTGAATAAATATACAAAATTAAAACCACATCAAGACTGGTGAGGCAACTAACTTTCTCATCTCTTCCTTGTATTTATTACACACAAAATGCACCAACATGTTATATGTTATTTATGTATATTCGTTTATAATTTAAAAACATTAATGTGATAAGTTCTCACTTTACGGTTTTAATATTGATGAAACAATGGCAAAAGCACATTTTTAAACACTTACACGATGCTTGCACGCAAAGAAATAACGACGCCTTTAATGAATACTCGTTTATTTACTCCATTTTGCACCCAATGATGTCTTAATGGCACCTATATCTTGAACTGCCAGAAAAGTTCTTAGAATTTTGATTTTCGATTTGTGTCAGATCAGAGAGATGTCTCACAGTTGCGTTAATGTACCTAACCAATCATATAGTCTGACAGTTTTAATGAAGTAAATCAGCGAAATCATATCCGAATCTTGATTTATTTATAGCTGTCAGGTCAAAATCGAGGGCAATCAGTTATTCTGTGCCGTGTTGCAAGATGTTACGTATTCTGAAAACCAGCTTTCACTGCTAAGTTACAATACGGCTTAGAGCACGGAAGTTTACTTCCAGACAGATTTAGAGAAAGCTGGAGAAACTAAGTATACCTAGTTGTAAATGTAAAATATCTAATCTGTTGACTACTAGGAAACCAACCGATTTAGATTTCCAACAAATTACTCCTCTTTGGGTACTCATAAGGCAGACAGAAAAAGAACACTGCTTTATCTTCTATTTAGAATCGAACTCTAAATGAAGTCCTGACAAAAGCAAAAAGAACCTGAAATTTTGCTGGGGGATTGTGTCTGGGAATGCAAATAATTTCTTCAGACTTACCACTTTAGTTTTATTTTCATACCGTTTCGTCTATATATCTATACATTTGTGTTAAATACTGAGTTATTTGTTGAAATTAATCATTGAAAAATACTACTTCTCTCACCTACTTGTGAGATAAATTAATCACTATCGTAAACATAGTAAAACTCACACCGTATAATACGTCAACGACTAAAACAAGGCGAAAGAGAATATGGTTCTAAATATAATATCCAGCACTAAGATGAGCAACACGTTTTCAGACTAACATAAACAGACTTTTAGTAGATTAGTCATGCAGTTGACTAACCATATCTTATTCAGCAGTGAAATTATAGTCCATACTCGTCTACCACTGTTGACATTGACGTTTTTTGTAAACATTCAATAGAATAATGTTCGTTTCGCGTGCCTACTACACCTGAGTCAAAAGCGATACATTTAGAATAGGATTGACATCATCACGTCACAAATAAAACGGCATACACCATAAGTCCATAAGGTATATCGTACGCACGAAATATAATATAGACATTAATAATTATGCCTACTCATGCAGAGATTTAACTGCAGATAAAACGCACACATCAAATATTCGAAAGTGAAACGTAGAAGCCAAACAAAAAACAAACATGTGAAAGTGTGAACTAACAAACGAGAGTGTTACTTTAAAAATAAATCAGTTGCGTGGGCTATTATTTGCAAAATGTGACGGTTGTTAGATTATAAAAAGAGCTGATAACTACTAGAACCGATTTGATAAATTAAATGTTAGTTAAAGTTAAAGACAGTTCTGTAATAAGAGACTGAAAACGCAAAACATACGAGTTATACCTAATGATGTTCATTTTCTAAACGGAATTCATAATAGGTATGATAGAGATTTTAGGTTTTTCTGAGAGTGAAAAACCATCTGTTTCGCATTTGCTGTTGCTAAAACGATTACCCAAGCTTCGTTTAGAAATAAAGCAACTATGGAACAACTATAAGTAGGCTGACCTAAATCCTGCTGCTGCCTTGTAAAAAAAATGGTCGAATGTTATAAAGAGTTTGAATAAGAATTAAGATTCTTAATAAAATAGGTAAATTACAAAAACATGAAATAACGACGTATGTAACTGTCTGAAAAAGTTTGTTTGTTCTTCACCATAAAACTCTAAATAGGTAATACAAAAGAGCTGCAAGGAGTAAAGGAACAATATGTCGAAAACTATGTACTACTAACTATGCCTGCATCAGTGAGTAAGCAACACAATGACACGACGGATGTAGCGGTCTTTCACTCACTTAGTTGAACAGTCATTTCATTTCGCCAACCCGAATCTCAATATCTTCCTTCCTTTTGCTATAAAGACTTCCTTCACACAGTTTCTTTCTAACGGTAACCAGATGCTTAACCAGGTTTCTTGCGTAAAATGGCATTTCAAATTCGTCTGACACCCGATTTTAAAGCAGAATAGAATTGAGGAACAGTTAAAACGAAAATAGATCCTATTATATTACATGGCATTGTCGAAATACACGATTTTACTTGTATGTAGGAATGATGAAATGTGTTGAAATTAAAAAAGCGGGTCCTGCTTTTCCATTACAGTAGTCTTTACGGTAAACATATCAAGAAATTCTTGATCTTCAGGTCATACAAGCAAGTTACTCGTATATTTTATGAAATTAACTGCCTGCCTTGTAAATAGGTTGGTAGGAATGAAACGAGTTTTCATTAATTATATACTTAGCTGGTTAGGGCGGATGTACAAAGGGCGGAGAGCTGTGCGTGCACGCATGGGCCGTAGTAACGTAATTCGATATAGGTAAGTACGTAGTTTTGTTTTTAGACTTTTTAGAATGGGCTTTGTTTGATGTTTGGTAACAAAGAGGCTCATATGATCTTCTTGTAGTCGACAGTCTCAGAAATTTTAAGCTTTTTAAGTCTTCGTAGCAAATATATAAACGATGAACTATAAGAATCCTTAATTGCCAGAACGGAATAATCTTGTACCACGCCCGTGACCTCTATCATAAACGTAAGCATAAAGTGTCCACAGCTGAAAGAGCAACATATTTTATTCATCGAACACTAAAAGGTGAATATCAGCTCAAGCGCTTGGCGACCATCAAAGCGAGGAATAAACAAGGTTTTTATAAAGAAACTTGTCCATCTGAGAAGTTTCACATGAACGCGACGAGTCACCCGACTTCCGTCCCAGCTGACAGCGGCGCCGGCGCTGTCGACTTACAAACTTAACTTTAAAATCGAAATCAACTCTAAAACCCAAAGCTTAAAGTATTTTTTTGCTTGTGAAGCCGTAAGAAATAAGTTTGTAGGTCTGTATAATGGGGTCATTGAATATTTACGTATACATATGTTACATACGGGGTATTGGTTGCCTTCACCTTACGCTTGTGCTTAAGCATTAAAATAAAATTTGGGGACTAGACGGATGATAAAATAAATGGTATTTAACTAAATATGAAATATTGACTGTTATGTCTATAAATATTTTGTCTAACTACAAAAATAAAACATATACAATTAAAAGTTGTAAGATATATTTCGGTCCATTTGGGTCTGGCATCAGTGTAAATGTTTTTAAGGTATTTAGGCCCACTAGCAACTTAACCTAAGTTAACCATAGGTTAACTAACTTTTTAAGACATAGGGAAATATAAAAACCATAGGGATAAGAACATAATTTAGCATTTAATTGTATTTGTTGCAAGTAGGCTATGAAGTTCTTTAAACTTTTATTAAGTTAAGCTTTTATTTTATGTCCAATAAAAGAGACATCCCAAAGGCTGCCCTCATAAAAAAAATCTAACTTTCACTCTTAAAACTAAACGTTCTTTTGGCCTTTAAAATATGATTAAAAAGCATCCATATCAATTCAAAAATCCTTAAAAAAAACCTGCATTCTTCTGAAGCGTTATTAAAAGAACTGCCACAGAAGCCATAGTATCTCGAACAATGTTTTGTATTTTCGGTATAAAAGTCCGAACACGGAAGGTAGGCCATCTAACCGTGTAGCAAACCGACAAAATTATGACCGCAATATCTACGTAACGTAACGCTACGGCCTCGTAAACTGATCTAAATATTAAACAAATTTCAGTGACTCATACGTTGTTGGAAATTTAATGACTATTCATGGCAGAGATGACTATTTGTTTTACGAAATTTTGGAAACAGTTTACTTCGATAACATTTAAAGCATTTTACCTATTACTTCCGAAGCTATGAATGAAATAGTTTAAAAAAGGTGGCTACTCCTGAAATATCTAATTTGTCTGAACAAAAAGAAAAATCAAAAATAAAATGCATAATTTATTCAGATATCATAATATAGAACAATAGTTACTTATGCAACCAGAATGCAACAATTTGAGCAATATCTGGCTTGATGTAAACCACTTGCCTAGCAAGTGACAACAATTTGATGCAAAGTTTGTGTTATCCACACAAAATGATAACATTGTTTTGTGAAATCATCAGTGCATGCATTTTCATTTTTGTTCTTCAGAAAAGAAGCTTGAATTGCTTAGAAGTGGTTTCATGCAAGAGGCGATTTTATTCTTCATACTTTTAGTTTTACCATGTCTTAGGTAGCTACTCACCGAATTATGTTCTAAAATCAAAATTTCATTAATATCCTATCCTTTAGTAAATCGATAACCTGTTCTAAACGTCTGGTTAGGAGGAAAATCACATGGTGGGTTTAAAATTAAAACCTTTCACCTACAAACTGGTAAAACCGTTACAATCTTCTTAGTATGAAAATTGTTAATGTTTAGAGTGTTGCTTTTCCTCGTATTATTGTTGCAGCTTCGTAACCGCCATACTTTTCGTAACAAAACTGTTGCTTTAAGTATTCTCAAGATGAGCAATTGTCAGACATTACATTGCAAAGTCAGTTTTGTTACAAAAATCACGTTTTCTCACCTGTTTGCTCAACATTTGTATATGAGTAACAAAATGGCCTTTAAGACGGTCGTCATGAGCACAGTAATTGAGTTGTCTGCGTGTTTAATGTAATGCTATTTCATCTCGCTATTAGGTGCACGCCCGATGCAACTTGCGAAGGCAATACAATCGCACCGATTCCGTCGCGGGCACAAAATTTAAAACGTGTGTCAGGAAAACAGAATTTTGGTAAAACTGAAAAGATTTTCAAACATATTATTGGTTTAACCAAATATAATTTTTCTTGCGAATTTAGTATTGGTTTTTTGATTTTTTCTCAAACAATAAAACACATTCGGCTAAACTTTTATTTAAAAAACCATTAAATTTACGTATTATTTTTTGAGGTTTGTTGTAAACATATTATTCAAATTTTCCGATTTTTATTTCTAATTTGGTATAGGTCTATAAAATGTCAATGGATTCAGCCTAAAATATTATAAAAACATACCATAAACACCTTCCAATTTTGTGTGTTGCGTTTGTATGGAGGTTTGCGCGTGGTGGCTGTCTGAGAGGACTATGCAGTTGCTCAGGTTTCTAATTTATCAGAGCAAATGGTTATATCTGCGCATTTAATATTTTGTTCTCTTTTTACTAGGTCGGCGTATAGGCTTTTTCTTTGAAAAGTTTAAATTTGTTTATTTTGAGCAGTAATCAACACTTCGAGAAAAACGGTCGAGGGCAGAGATTCTACTTTTAGCAGCCTTCAATGGATTCAATTGTCGATATGCTCTGAAGTTGCCCTCGTCAGCCTTTAGCTTTGAATTGTTTTATTTTATAATACTGCCTAATTCTATAAAACTAATTAACGACTACTTATTTACTGGCATATTGATAAACAAACAACTGGGTTTTTAGCATAAGGAAAATTACGTTCTACTACGTATATTTATTACCTACTAGCTTTTGGCCGTGGCTTATCTCGCTTTTATTTAGTTTTTAATAGCCCCATCGAATCTGTGTGTTTTTCGGACCAATAATTTCATAGCACGTATTTAACTTTGACTTATGGTTCTTATAAAAAAAAAACATACATGCAACCGCCTCTGTAGCCTAGTGGTAGAGAGCTTACTCGCCTTCTAAGCTAGAGGTCGTGGGTTCAAGCCCCGCAGTGCACTATAATTTGTGTTCTTTCTGTGTAAGCTTTTGATCCATTTGCGTCTGAAGTGTGGCGACAGGGCTCACCATCCATCACGTCTGGGACGTAATAATCGTCGATGGAACGCGGGTGTACCTACCAAGTATGGACTGTAACTCGCATTTCAGAGTTCACACCTGAAAACATCTGTGCTGTGACACCCCGTTGGGGATCCATATCGTGGCGATATGTCATATTTTATACGTCTGACCCTATGTCTTTGTCCCTAGGGAACTGCCCGTTCTATTATAATCTTTGTCCAAGTGAAGGGTATAACCATTACAACGGTGAAATAATTGAATTACACGCATAATGTCAAATACGCAAAATGTCAGATACGCAAAATGCCAGAAAACGCAAAATGTCAGAAACGCAAAATGTCAGAAACGCAAAATGTCAGAAACGTAAAATGTCAGAAACGCATAATGTCAGAATTGCGTTGCTATAATATACCATGTCTCTAGGAAACTACCCATTCCCAGGGAACAAACTATAACCTATCTCTAAGTGAAGAGTCTAAATATTATAACGGTGAAAATATTTCAGAATCGGTTTTGTAGTTCCAGAGATTACCCGCGCGATTGTAATTTATGGCTATGTCCCTGGAAAACTACTCGTCTCCAGGGAGCAAACTATAGCCTATAGCACTAAGGGATAATTTATCTTTCTATTAGTGAAAGAATTTTTAGAATCGGATCACTAGTTCCGGAGGTTACCTCCTACATCCAAACTAGCAAACTCACAAACAGACCATCTTTATAATATTAGTGTAGAAGTGTAGATGTAGATTGGGTTTATGTGGTTACAGGAAACACCACAAAACTACGTAGTAAATTTAAATTGTTACTTTCCTAGAAAACATTAAAATATAACGTAACCATTTGGCTTTTCTTTTATAAACAGAGATAGATATGATAGTTTTAATTAAAATATATGTACACTTAAATTAAAACAAGATATATTTCGACCCCTCTTGGGCTCGGCATTATAGTTACCTTGGTGCAACTGGCATCTTTCCTGAAAAACGTTATGCACAACATGTACACTTGTACAGACAAAGGGTTCTCACTCTAAGGAAAACCTTCAAACTATAGTGATTTGACGATTGACATCATAAATGTTAAAAAAACGGATTTTACTTTATCCTTAGGTTGATGAGTCATACATTTTTTATAAAGACCTGTGCCTTAAAATTAACTTTTTTTTTGAGTTTATTCCTTTATTAACATTTTCAATGGAAACCTTTTTTGGATTTTTAATGACTTAATTATAATTAATTACACAGCTGCTGCTAACGCAAGAAGCAATTTTAGCGTAACAACCATTAAGTAATTAACTTTATCTCATAATTTATGTTTACAAGAGTGGCACAATTAATTCAATGGAAAACAATGAGATCTTTGTCACAATGATGGGAATGTTTGAGAACCTTTTCGTTTTAAATCAATGCCTAATAAGTGGGGTTAAATGTTGCAGCTGTAAGAGCATTGAACTGCGCTGTAGACTATATCCAATAGGATATGTCCCTCTGATCAGATAATACTCACGCCTAAGTCCAATGCAATAAGATCTTGACCAGAGGCATTTAGGACGGCGCTCTGTGTGTACGAAGTATTGCAGCATGTATTGGAACCAAGGAGACAACGGTTCTGAATCGGGAACGAGGACGAGTACACAACTTTAGCATAATACTCAGCATAAAATTAATACAGCATCAGATTCGTCTATGATACAAGTATTACTTCCAAAATTTGTATCTTAAAGTTGATTTGAAAGATCTTTCAATTCAATGGAGTTGATGCTTGTGATTGATTGTGATTGTGGAACTTTTGATACATTTTTGATTGAAAAACACTTGTACTTGTCCACTTATTTATATTATTTCCCTTACCGGTTTCGCTGTTATAGCATTATCTATTAGATTATTAACAGGGAAATAATACAAATAAGTAGGTTTTTTGCTTAGTCTGTATTTTTGGCTTTGGGTTTATAGCCAATATTGTCATAAACCATTTATCTTCTTCATCTGCTTCATTTTTATCTCTTTATGTAATTTGTGAGAATGTTAAGGGATTAGATATACTTAAACTAATGTTATCACCATTGTTATTGTCAAACATGTATCTATTTCTGTTTTTTCTCCTATCAAATAAATAAATAAATAAATAAGTGGACAAGTACAAGTGTTTTTCAATCAAAAATGTATCAAAAGTTCCACCAAGTGCAAAATCACAAGCATCAACTCCATTGATTTGAAAGATTTAAAACCTTTATGTGACATCTCGGAAAAGGATGTTTGCTTTTTAGGCGTGCAATAGATAGGTAGCATAAGTTGTAAATAGGTTCATATTCTTATTTATATAAATAAAAGCAAAATACCACTCAATTAACACGAAATCTCCGAAACAGAGCCAACAAATATTAATTATGACAAATAGGTTCAAAATACCTTTGAAATCCAGTACCTATATTAACTTAACAGATAATGAGGGAGTTTGATAGCGCCAAAAGTAACACTTCCAGCACCATTCATTGTTTGTATTATTTACCTTTTTATCTTTATCATACTTAGTTCATAAAAATAAACTTGCGATAAAGCCTATTAAATTATACTCTACTAATAAATCTATATTTGTACCAATAATAATGTGTTCTTATCTCTTGCACAATTTTGATTTTTTGTTGTTGTTGATATTTTTATATTCAGAAGTTATAAATACTTTCATTTGTATATTTGTCTGTCTAGTAAATAAATAAAGTAAGTACTAGCTACTCGTATTATGTCATTATGCTCATCATGCAAGTGTAATGGAGGTAGCTGAAAACCAGCGTCAACCAAAGCATGTTTTATATGGCACATAGCTGACCTACCCTTTTGTCGGTGTTTCTGTTTTTTTTGTTATTTATATTCATCATCTTCAAAACTATAAACCCTATAAACTTGAAATTTGACTTATCCCCACAGATATACATGCAAACACCTGAGTATTTCTGAAGTGTTATAAATCTATAATAATAATAATAAAATAGTATAGAATTCGTGTCGGTACATTAAATATTTTTGCGAATCTTTAATTGAAATGCGTTATCATATCAGTAATGAGCCAAGGCCAAAACTTACATTTTTAGAATTTTTGTCTGTCTACCTGTCTGTATGTATGTATGTATTTGTATGTATGTTAATATATTGATCCTGCTAAAAAGGCTGTTAAAAAATAACCGCCAAGCCGAAAACGAGGCAAATAATGAAAAAACGCGGGCGGAGCCACGGGCAGAGGCTAGTAAATAATAATACTACGATAGAACGAAGCCTTTTTTGATTGTAGCTGGTAGCTTGAGGTTCGATTCGAGGGTCACCGTTGTGAATTGTGACTGGTGCGGGTTGTGATTGCCTACATTCAGTTACTCGTACAATGCATGTCAAGTTCATAATGTATTGAGGACGTACCGTTGCCGCAACGCATTAGTCACGAATTCACGATCCCACTCGATTATAGTCCCATTTTGAATTTTTGAAAGGTCAAGAGTTTTGTACCTTTTTCAGGTCCCTCTAATAGCAAGGTTTGTTCTCATGATCCAAGAGTTAAGTAATCATCCATCAGCCTGTTTCGTCCAATGCTGGACATAGGCCTTTCCAAGATTTCGCCATTCTTGGCGATCATTCTGGAAGAAATGCCCATACTCACACTCACACGCTGGGCAGGCGGGTTGGTGAGTGCGGTGCCGAAACCTCGCACTAGTGACGCCGCTGCCCATCACCAGTCTGTTTTATATAAGCCCGCCATCCATCGGTCCCAGGCAAGGTCTAAAGCCTTTTTATTTTGTTAGTTGACATATAAGGTTACTTTTATTTATGCAGCCAAACTCATACTGGAGGCTTAATAAGTGATCAGTAACACGGATCGTAACACTTTTTGCTAATTTCGCAAAATAAAATCTTGACGTCCTATAGTCGGGGCTGGGTTTTCGTTCGTAAGGAACACGAAAAGACAAATTTACGAATTTCACATAAAGGGTCATCGAACCTTGTTACTGAGCACTTACCGAGTCTTCAGTAAGAATTTGGCTGGATAAATTAAAGTCACCTTATACCGTGTGTAAATAGACTGCTACCATTAAATGAAACCACATATTCTACCGACCCTACTGAACCACTTTTCCCAAGAATCATACCCGAGGACATCCTTAGTTTGGGAAATAATTGAGTTCGAATCAAAAATGCGTGAACCCTAACGCACCGACACACGGGCGAGTTTAGAGAGAGCGTCGTCCGTGAAACAGCTTTAAGTTCAGTAGGGTCGGTAGAAATGTGGTTTCGTTTAATGGTAGCAGTCTATTTACACCCGGTATATGTATCTATACTAATAATAAGTCTAAATGAAAGGTCTTTACCAAGGGAGTGAAGCCGCGGGCAAAGGCTAGTTCATAACTAAGTTACAATCAATAGATTCTATATTATGGTTCTTATACATTTGTTGAGGATTATTATATATATTAATAGGGTTATATCATAATAATAATTTATAAATTCTTGTATTTTATGTAAGTGACGACTGTAAGGAGAATGCAATAGATAATAAATGGTGTGTTCAGAACCACATATTAAATAAAAATGTTTTCTCCTTTATAAAAAGACTATACTTTTTTGGATTTAAGTAAAAGCATATTGTTTATATTTATGTTGTTTAAAAAGATTTGTTGAACACATACGAGATAATTAATTACTCAATCATAATTTTTATTTATCGTTTATATGTTGGCACTCAAAACAGTGTCTTCTATTTAATTTAATTTAATGTAATTGATCCGATCGTATATGGATAATTTAATTATGCGACATTTATTTTCAACACAAACATAATATTGATTAAACTAAAAATAGTGACCAAGGATAGACCCGTATTGAATTATAAATAAATCTGAGTTGTTTACTCCTTTGTTACTTCATAGCTTGGTACACTTAATTAGAGTAGCTTTATGAATTTATAAGATATCAACTATCAAACTATGTGTATATTGTTTTGGAATAAGATTTAATTTTCTTGTGGAATTATGCAGCGCTATCTGATTACTTTTTCATACATGTCTAGTCTTATGTAGATAGGTATATAGTAATATAGATAATAATTATAGTACATAACTACTCGTACGTAACTTAAATATTTATGTATTTGTAATTAACAAAATTTTAAAAATTTTCTTTTCCTCTTAATTTTTATACGACCGCTCACAATCTATAAACCCCACCACAGCAAAATGCATGTCAAGTTCACGATAGATTGAGAACGCTAAGTTGCGACATCGCTAAATTTAGAAAATTATAAATCTAAGAACATAGCACAATATTGAAAAGTATCAAATAGACTTTTTGACATTAAATATTTAAAAAAAGGTACATACCCAGTGGGTATTGCCCACACTGAACGCACTTTCTAAAACCTACAGACGAGTGGAATACGAAATGAGGAGTACTTGGTCAATACTACTGACGACACCATCTTTTAATTGTTCTTCATCTCATTTGTCATTCATCACGTTAATAGGATCACACAGCAGTGATATGACCTGGGCCTGGAAAATAATTTTGACACATACAAAAATTTGCGATGACGAAAGGCGGGCGATTTTTTGAAGCTCTTTGAGGGAATTCGAATGGTTCAGAATACCATAATAGCACCTAATTGTCGATTTTTTTGAAAGGAATAGACTTTTTAGAGCCATAGAAAAGTATACATTTTTTTCTCCTTGAAATACAAAAGATATACATGAAAATATTCAGGAACTGAATAAATAGCTTTGGCATTACAGTTCGTATCGTTTAGGCATTACAGGAAATAGGCCATTGCCCACAAGAAAAAAAAGTAATGTCAAAACCGACGTCTGTTTTATTTTTTTTTCAGTAATCCCATCTTCAGGTTTTATCCCCAACATTTTTTTTTTCATTCTTTCTTTACCTCACGGAACTGAGCCTAACTAAACGGTATGACTATTTACGTCACATTCCCATTTCTCCAAACTGATTTTCAAAAAATGATTTCGTTATAAAAAATACCACCTGAAAGTTAAAGAACAGTATGTATCTTTATGATTTAGCGTATATTTTCGGAAAAAATATACAAAAGGGCCTGTTAAAATTTTTGGTTGGTTCGAATTGGTGACCGAGATTGAGCATCCCATTTTAAATCGAGTAGAACTGAACTCAATGACGTTCCACAAATCCGTGGTTGTTACTACAGGCAAAATCTTTTCAATACTATACTCGGCTTGTAGATGGAATAAAAACATTTGTCATTCACAATCACAATCAAAATCGTTAGATATCTATTTATTTATTTATTTATTTATTTCATGGAAAAGACACAGAAGTAAACTATACATAGAAACATTAAAGTATAAACAAATGGTTAGTTTAATTTACTTCCTCTACGCTTTCCTCAAATACGTTATTTTTGTAGGGAGTAATTCGGTGACATTTCTAAACCATTCTCTGATAATGTTAAAAAATAAAAATAATGTTGTTTACAAAGCAATGGAATTAAATTAAATTAAAAACTAAGATAAGCGTTCATACACACGGTTACACACATTCATGCAATCTCACATATTCCCATCCATACACACACACACATGCCTTTTAATTTGATATTATATTTGTGTAGTTACACAATTTCTTACAATTTCTCGTTTTTGGTGTCTAAAATTTGCCTAACTTCCTTTTTAAATTTGATTTTACTATTATTAAATATGTCTATGCTAAGGAGTTTTTTATTGTAGGAGCTGCAAATTCTTCGTAGGGGGGCTCGACAGCCTGCGTTACTCTGTGAAGTAGGTACTGAGAATAAAGTCTTAGATCGTGTAGAGTGGGTTGGCGCTTTAAAGTTAATTTGCTCAAGAAGAGTAGGGCAGTCATATTCATTGTTCAATATATTGTAAAGGGTCTTTGCGTCTAATAAGAGCCTTCTGTCACAAAGTCTTTGTAGGTTATAGAGTTTAAGCAGGTCGGCATAGTGTCCTCGGGATCGAGTCAGTCTAAAATGGAGGGCTTTAACAAATTTCTTTTGGATCATCTCCACCCTTTCGGAATAAACTGCGTAGTATGGATTCCATATTATAGATGCATAGTCAAGTACTGAGCATATTAATGATTGATAGAGAGATAAGTATGTTGATGCTTTCTTAAAAGGTTTGGTGATTCTCAGGACAAATCCCAGCATTTGATAGGCTTTAGTGTACATTTTATCTATGTGCTTGTCAAATATTAACTTTTCGTCAAAAGTCATGCCAAGATCGCGAATGTTATTTACTTTAGTTAAGTCTTCACCACCGATGTTATAGGTATGTTCTATTTTGTTAAGGTTTCTAGTAAACGATATTTGTTTGCACTTGTCATACGCGAGTTGCAATTTGTTCCTTGTACAAAATTCCTTAAATCTATTCAAATCCTCCTGAATGAGTATACAATCTTGTTGCGATTTGACTTTCTTGTAGATTTTTAAATCATCAGCGAACATAAGAATGTTAGAGTTCTGAAAGCATTGCTCTATTTCGTTGATAAACAAAAGATATTGGAGAGGTCCTAGAATAGAACCCTGGATGACTCCAGACGAGACTATACTTTTACTTGATGAATACCCGTTAATAGTGATAATTTGATACCGGTTTCTGATGTAAGAGGCAAACCATTTAAGAAGGTTGCCCTTGATTCCATTATAAGCAAGTTTTTTCAGTAGTAGAGCATGATCGACCTTGTCAAAAGCTTTGCGAAAGTCCGTATAGATTGCATGGACTTCTGTTCTTTTATCTAATGCTTCAAACAGATATTCTGAATATGATAGCAAGTTAGTTATAACGGATTTCTTCTTCATAAAACCATGTTGGTTTTGACTTATTTGGGACTGGACTATGGGATACAAGTGATTGTATGTACAAGTGATTCGAATATTTTCGGTAATGTTGAGAGATTTGATATGGGTCTGTAATTAGGGATTTTGGCTCTAGGGCCAGATTTGTGGATAGGGGTTACATTGGCAAGTTTCCATCTATCTGGAAACGTTCCTTCTTCTAAACATTTGTTGAATATTATAAAAAGGGGATGGCTGATTTCTTTACATATATTCTTAAGGAATAGAGCACTTATTTTGTCAGGACCGGGACCCTTTGTTATGTCTAGATGTTTTAATGCTTCTTCTATTTTATATTTTGCTATGTGTAAAGAGACTATATTTTCGGCTAGTTCGTTAGTAGGAAGGTTGTCAAGATGGAGACTATCGATGGTAGTCGATGGTTCAAAAACGGATGAGAAGAAAGTGCTGAACATTTCTGCAATTTCATGGGGATTTTTAGATGTTTGATCACCAAGTGTCATAGTGTTAGGGTAGCCAGAGTCATTTTTCTTTAATGATGACACATATTGCCAAAAATGTTTAACATTTTTGGGAATGGCAGCTTCTGTATCAGAGATATAGTTATCTAGACATTTTGCCAGAAGTAGTTTGCAACGGGCTCGGAGCAACGAAAACTCCGTATAATCAGAAAGTGATTGATATGTTTTCCATCTGTGCCAAAGTTTTTTCTTACGGTTTAGCGTATTTTTGAGTGCAGGGGAAAACCAAGCTGGATATTTTGCAGATTTGGATTTTTTAAGGGGTACTTCTTGATCTATGATTTCGTAAATTATGTCATAAAATGTGTCTAACGAGTCGGACGCCTTTGACCATTTTAGCTTAGTGTCCCAGTCTATATTTAAGATTTTGGTGCGAATAATGTCGTAGTCAGCTTTATTGAATTTGTATTTTAAGACGTTTTTGAAATTAATATTTTTTTGTACCGAGTGTTCCAGGTTAAACTCAATACTAAGGTGATGTGATCCTGATCGAGATATGTCAACTTGGGATCGGACACAAATACATTAAAACAATATCATTCAAAAAACATTTTTAAAGAAAAAAACCGAAATCGATACTCGAGAGAAAATCAATATAAGTCTTAAAACAGAGTAAAATAGAGGGTTACAAAAGATTTACAATATTAACAGTAAATAAATAATAGTAGATTACACAACAAGTGAAAAAAAAGGGAATTTCTTTTGAGGCTCAAAGGTGGATCCCGAGAGGAGCGAAGGATTCTAAAGTTGAATCCCGAGCGAAGCGAGGGATTCTAGAGTAGAATCATGAGCGGAGCGAGAGATCCAAGAGCCGAGATGGAATTTCTTTTTCACGAGTTATGTACTCTACTTTTCACCATTGACTATGAGAAAATAAACAGTACCATATTAACTATTTGAATCAAATTTTATTATACCTACAACCAATCGGTACATAGTAAATTAATAAGAGAACAAAACATAAAAATGGCGGTTCTGTTTTTTTTTTTTGGTCTTTTTTTACAAGCGGCCAGCCAGTACGTTTGGTAAGATATTTTTTTATATTGTGCATTGACACTTGTTCCAAATTTAAAATGCTTTGTTCGGGCATTTTTGTGGAACATAAAATGTAGTGATTGCAAGATTTATAGTTTATAGCTTCTCGGGTGATTATGTTTTAAGATGGCTGTATGGTCACAGATACCTTTGCCATGCATTTGCCTATCCAAAAAGTTTAAAAAGTTACTTGTTCTCACTCAGTGAGGAAAAGAGCGTTTTATTCACTGTTTTTGGTTAACCAATAACCCCTTTTCGAATAGTAATGGTGAAAATATATTGACGCTGTTTATTGAATTTGGAACAAACGTATACATTTTAATAACTCTGGGTATCCTGATTATTGCAACAAAATCATCCAGTCTATCATTTTATTTCTATTTCCGTCATCTTCTTCCCCAAACAGAAATGTTTAAAACTTTCTAAAATGAAAAATTTTTCCCGAATTTATAACATGTTTTCTATATCTTTTAAGAAGTTATCCTAAGTAGAATTATCATCACATGGAAATTATCTAATAGACAAAGAGTACCAAAATAAAGTGTGTGAAAAATATTGCCAGAATAGCCGCCCTAGTTACTTAACTCTTTTGACCGTGCACACTCGTATCACTAGTCCCTGATCGTATCTAAATAATGTCAAGTGCTGGCGAATATTATTTTATCGATTGAATATTCTTGCAAATATTGTGAATACTTCTTCGACTTTTCAAACACGAAAATTGAGGTGATAAAGTCTAGATTTGATTGTCTAAGGACGCATCCTAACGCGATAGGATCTCTAGTGTCTACGAACTGGAATTATCTCTATCACATACGCAACGGTATACCGCGTTGCACGATTATCACCTCTATACAGTGGGCGCAGTAAGAACGGTCATGGTACACCGTCACGTGTTGGTGACTGTACTATATGGCGACTATGACTTCACCGGCAAAGTAGTTTAAGTAAAAGTAGGTCAGACTAGAAAATCGTTGCCCACCAAGGTGACAAGCTTGAAACTGGAGCAGCGATAGCAAAAATATCATGGTTTTGTTTGCCATACTTAATACAAAATTCTGGATTAGTTATAATGATTTCATCTCAAACAGCATTTCATACTTTTTACATTCAGCATTTGTTAATTCACGAAAATCTGTACTTACAGGAACGTTTTTTGTGGAACTATTTTCCAGCAATCGTATTTTCCTATTTTAGTACTGAAGTTAAAGTATATCCAGATTTAAATTCATTGAAGCAACTTATTACTTGTAATTTATAAATATACTATATTTACCCTAAATTACATAGTTGAGAATTTTAAGAAAGGGGAGTATTGTATGCAAAGCAGCGCTGTGGTTGCTTAAGTGTCGTTAAGAGATTTTCTCAAATCTAAAACGGTAAGTAAAGGTTTTCAAGAGCCTTTTATCAGTCCAATATTTTGATTTTTGTTACAAATTTTAGGAAAAACATATATTTCCTTTATTTTGTGCCGTTATCCTAAATCTAAAATACTTCATTACAATAAATATTTATTATGTAATGTAAGTACGTATTGTTGTTACATTTATGTAAATAACATGCAAACATATCTTAAGCCATTGTAAGATCACTTCTTGAAATTCCTTCGTAAATTATGCTTTTGCGCACAAAAACGTCTATATAAGTCTGTGGATTGGACTCATAACCTCCAAGAAGGCCACTGACACTCGGCGGAAACCGTTGAAATATATAAAAAAATCAAGGGCAAGTCGAGGACCCCCGGCTAGACTATTGACCTCAGTGGCTTTAAAGTTTTAAAGGAACGTGACTGATCCAGTCGGTTATGGAAAAAAATCCTATCCTTGGGTAGGATGTTCACCTATCACGCCATCTGAGGATGTACAGCTCTTGGGTCTGTGGTCATTGCACGCAATGTTTTTTTCTCCTTTTGTTTTCTTATGACTTATTGTTATGCTATGAGCTACGGGTTTCGAACAGTATATTTAACAATTTTCTTAAATCTCCGCCTTTTATATAAAACTACCGAGAATCTCCAGCAAGGGCGTATTTTGAACAGTAGCGAGCCAGCTGCTACTGCACTGCCCTCTGATACAGCAACAGAGTGATAGACATGACCAGCCCCCTGATTCTGTATCGTAAAATCAGTTGCCAAACCGAGTGCCTATTGTCGAAAACATACATATCCGCTATCTAAGGATTCGTTCGCACTTGAAATGACGTCACAATTCGTAAATAGTTCAATACCCACTGAAGGTTGCTTTGGAAATTCATTTTTTATCTGTTTTTGATGAATAGCAACCATAGATGGCAACCGACACTGAGTTACATAATAGGCCCGCTGGTAATTTTTTTACTATGTTAATTATTTAGGGGGAACTTGGCTTATGAAACACTATCATCGGGAGATAGAGAGATGTCCCAAAACCTTCTGGAAAAAACGAAGAGTCGTAAACAATTTGACAAATTTTTATTTCAATAGGGATACTATTACTCAAGATACTATTACTACTACAAAAACGTTTATTTTTAACCAACGGAGGGAGAAATAAAATAATACTCATATTTATACGACATATTTTGTAGACATTAAAATCGCTTTGGATACTCTAAACATTATTCAGAGTGCATTACAAAGTGAAAAAGATCAATGGAAACAAATTTCAAGTGCTGCGCAGCGGTGGTGCAGTTGCGGTAAAAGCAAAAAGTCGCAAGTTCGAATCCTGGCCCTAGCCAGATCTAATAATATAACATACAACACTTGAAATTTGTTTCAATTGATCTTTTCCAGTTTGTAATGCACTCTAAATAATGTATAAACTTTAATCTGTTGAAGTAAATTTGATAACTCTCTCTCTGTCTGTTTATCGTACTGATGAGCGAGCCAGACGACACAACCTGAGCAAGTTTCATGTAATTGTATTTTCGTATTACACTTGTAAATTCCTTATTCTTTGGGTAAACATTTTCAGTCTTTACTCTTTCATATTTATGAGACACAATTTGTGAGTATCGGAATCGACTAATTAAGTAGTCAAGTTTTATTGTGGATGAATCAGCATGTTATGTAAGTTCTATTTGAAGGTTTGTTAGTGACAACATGCATGAAAGTAATGAAAAAGCAGTCTAGACATTACTCACATGTATTTTGTTTTATCATATGACAGTCGGCGGGTGCGACAAAATCCTATGTTTATGTTTATGAGTTTTCACGCTTTGGCGTTGTATTTAGGGACGGACATCGTTGAAAGGAAGCCAACTGCAAGTCCAGCCAAATTAAATAATAACAAAACCAGACACAACTATATATACTTACTTAAGATAGATTCATTTAAAAATATTACTCGCTCGCAGGTTGAGTTGAAAAAGCATGATTTTATTGAACGAATACGAAATAACAATAAAATAACCATCCATTTCATGATCTGATGGGCAATATCAATGAGAAATTTACGATGGACTTCCAAGAAATAGTCCTAAATAGGTGCGATGACGAGCGAAATGAGAAGAAGCGTGTTAGGTTACTTGTGATCATAAATTCGGAAGCCGAGCGAAGCTGAGCGGAGCAAGTCTACGTAGCTCTTTAGTTTTTTCAGATTTTCAGAAAACAGACAGAAGACAAAGGAGAGACAAAGAGAGGCTTTCGACACCATGCTCATCAACACACCTGCCCAGCGTATGTGAGAATGGGCATCACTTTGAAGGTCCAGCAAGAGTAGTAAAATCTAAGAAAGTCCTATGTCCAGCTGTGGACAAAGACAGGCTGATGAATGGTTGGAAGTGTTATGTAATGCATATTCTAATTCCATTATTTTTCTGATGTTCATACCTACAATAAAGTGTTATAGTAAAGGATCATGGCAATTGGCGGCCCGCAATTTTCTCGTTCAAGAAATCAAAGTACGTGCATTATACAAAGCGTAAAAAGTTGTATCTTGGAAAAAATTGCATAAAAGTAAGTTTTTCTGAAAAATTAATCCAAATAAATGGTTTTGAACGTACGAATGACTGTCATCTTGAGAACTGTCGGTGGCTAGATTTCACGCAACCACTGAAGTCCTGCGATGAAGTCTTTATTGGCTTTGGTACATGAACGCAAATGCCTTAATCCATCGGACTTCAGTGGTGGCGAGGGCTCTATGATTGACCAATGAGTTTTCACTTTTTCTTTTTTACTTTATCGATCCGATTCATGCTTATAATGTTTATGTACTTTACATGCAGTTCAGCTGTGCAACTTTGTACAAGCTGAATAACTTTATACAAACTCATGTATAGAGCATGTCACAAAAACGCAATTATCTCGTTTCTCCATACTTTTAGATATTCATGGTTTTGACACAGCTTTTATATGGACAAAATCGTTTACGGATTTCATTAATGGAACAAGTTCAGTACTAGACCTGCCATTCCCTTTAGATGACGAATATTTAGTTTTTAGATAATGGACATACGAGTAATATATGTAGATATAAAAGCATTGAAATCTCGATACATATTTCGACCCACTTATTATGGTCGTCGTCAGTTAATGGCAGTTCAAGATAACAAAATGGCATCTTGAAAACGTACCATCCATCATCCATCCATCAGCCTGTTTCGTCCACTGCTGGACATAGGCCTTTCCAGGATTTCACCACTCTTGGCGGTCTTCCTGGAAGAAATGCCCATACTCACACACGCTGGGCAGGCGGGTTGGTGAGCGCGGTGCCGAAACCCTTGCACCAATGACGCCGCTGCCCGTCACCAGTCTAATTTATATAAGGCTCGGCAATTGGGGATGTATATACCGCCATCCATCGGTCCCAGGCAATGGTGGGCCGCCTGGTTTTTTTGCCTGAGAGCTGTCCTCTTACTCTCCCCCGAATAACTTCGGGAGGATTTCCAAGTAAGATGGTGGTACCTCCACAGTCGAGCCCGGCATTAGCTCTACCACCTCATAAAAAACGTACGAAAAACGTACGCATATAACTAATTGACTGATTTTGAAAATAGCTAGTATTTTTTACTTATAGGTTTTTGTTGTTGTGTAATACAATTAATATCAAATCCGATTAATACTAACGAATTTATTACGTTTGACTAAAAATAAAGTGCACAAACACATTTATAATAAATCATTCAGTTGAAATAGAGAAACGATCGAACAAAATTGATCGAATGGAGAACATTGTTGGAATAGAACTGAAAATAGATATAAATATTAAATTACTTTTATTGCGCAATGATACCTGGTATCATGTAAGAATTTATTATACTCGTACCTACATAAACCTCACGTCATATTGACGTACATCGATGTACATTGAAGGAGATCCTTGAAAGAAATGGGTCAACAGGCATAACTTTTTCTCTTACATCAATGCTATTTGCTGCCCAAAATAAAAACTTCGTAACATTTTTTTAATAATTTTTTACATGAAAATATTTTATACTGGTCGTACAAAAAGTGACAATTACTAAAATCAAATCTCCAATTTTATACTAAAAGACTTCCATAAAAACTACATTTCTTTACTTGTAAAAAATACCCCCTGTGATAATATTCATACGTATGGATGGATAATAAGATCATATTTTTCAATTTTAACTCGTGCTTCTTCAGGAATTTTCATGAATGATGATTAAGGTTAAAGTTGTGTATCGGTAAGTATCTGCAGCAGAGCACGGATCTTTCAGGCCCGTGCTGCAGAGATGATACATTTAGAATAAATTTGTTATTTGAACCAAAGGTTAGAATTTAATATAACATTGAAATTGTGACTCTTTTTTTTCCTTTCTAATTTTGCTTAGCTGTGTCTTGCGTCGAAGTCACGGGTGTTCTGTTTTGTAGTATTCCTATAATTTTTGACCGTCTACTCCCCATAATAATGAGTCATCATCCATCCATCCATCAGCCTGTTTCGTCCACTGCTGGACATAGGCCTTTCCAGGATTTCGCCACTCTTGGCGGTCCTCCTGGAAGAAATGCTCATACTCACACACGCTGGGCAGGCGGGTTGGTGAGCGCGGTGCCGAAACCCTTGCACCAGTGACGCCGCTGCCCGTCACTAGTCTAATTTATATAGGGCCCGGCAATTGCGGATGGATATACCGCCATCCATCGGTCCCAGGCAATGGTGGGCCGCCTGGTTTTTTTGCCTGAGAGCTGTTCTCTTACTCTCCCCCGAATAACTTCGGGAGGGTTTCCGAGTAAGATGGTGGTACCTCCACAGTCGAGCCCGGCATTAGCTCTACCACCTAGTATGAGTCATAAATGTCATAAATGAGAAATCGTTATTATCTAACATATCCTTAAATAGTTTAAAGAATACGCCTAAAAAAATCTCTTTGAAGTAGCCTAGTGTAAGCTTCTTCTTAAACTGATAAATAGGTTTTGAAATGGAAAAGTAAATGATGCTCGGTTTTTATTTACGCTTTAATTAAACGATTTGTTTGATGTTTATGACGTCAAGCCCTTGGTTCTAAGCTGGATGGATTTTAGATCACCTCAATCTTTACTCGATATGTTAGGTCACTTTTGATCAACTGATCATAAATTCGGAAGCCGAGCGAAGCAGAGCGGAGCGAGGCGACCCCTTTAGTTTTTACAGATTTTATGACATTGCGATCAGATTATAAAAATCGCATTAAAAAAATCTCTTTGAAGAAAAGCGTCAGCTTTATTCTTAAACCGATACTAGGTTTTGGAATGGAAAAATAAATGATGTTCGGTTTTTATTTGCATATTATAATGAAACGATTTGTTTGATGTTTATGACGTCAAGCCCTTGGTTCTAAACGCGATGGCTTTTAGGTCACCTCAATCTTTACTCGATTACGTTTTCTCTTTGACTCCAGACTGCATCTGGTAGTTTGCATTATTCGTATCTTTGTTTATTTATACCTACTTAATGGACTTTGGTTCTGAATTGCATCATTTTAAAATGCATTCCTAGATTATAGGTAAGCGTGGTTAGATGGAACTGTATTTTAAGAGAGTTGTTTTAGACAAATTGTTTAATTATATTCTGGATTTTTAATTTGTTACCAGAATATCCGTTAAGGTTGAAACAAAATACAAATTACTTCCTAAATCATATTTTTACGCACATATCAGAACATTTAACTGTAATATCGTAACCTTATTAAAAAAGAGATCACTAGCGCAAATAGACAAACATTTCTGTGCCACCTCTTATTTGCACACAAATTATTCTTTTTAATATTTCATCTGCAGACACGACATTATCACGATTTTCTTTAATGTAAGAAATTGATAAAGTGCGTTCTTGTTTTCAAGGTACACACGAATAAAGTCTCTTGATAAGGTGACCGACATAGTACGGGTACGGCATTATCAACATAAGGCTAAATATAAATAGGCTAAATATAGAAGGCCTTAAAATAATCTGCGTCGTAAACACTGTAGGTACTTCCTTATTTCAAACTATAAAACGGTTTTGAGATCGAGTTTATGGGCTCTACTTTCGAGCACAGGCGTACACAAGTAATTCTATAACAAGAAACTTCGTCGAGGCTACGAAGTGTATGGATACCGTCAATATTAATGTTATCTGAATGCTGTGCCCTACAGGAGCTGCATCCCAGGAGGCGTCAGGAACGACCACAGGCCACACATCAGGTGCCCCTATAAACACAAGCAGTTTATGGGGTCACGCAGGAGCTGCAAACTCTTTTAAAATAAATAAATAAATAAATACTTATTTAATTTAAAGTCATTGAGTATTTCTTCTTATTGCAATTTTTCACGTTAAGCCGTTTCGGAGATGCCGAAAACGAACGAATGCAAGGTCCGACTAGACGCCAAAGGGTTTTTTTACCATTTATTCACAAAACCTCTGACATAAATATAATCAAGTACATCGACAAGTAACGATGTTATAAAATGAAGGTTAAATATTACACAATTACATAAATGAAGTCATAGTACACACTTGGGAACACCTCTGATACCCCCTCGGGGATGCATATCATGACGATATGTTATGTTAAATTTAAATGAATTAATTGTACCAATAATTTATGGATCTACACAAAGTATCAAACATTTTAATTTTCTTTTTACCCAGGTTTTTAGGTATCGTGAATTCCAAATTATTTTAATATTCGTAAGAACTGCGAATTTTAATCAGTACGTCACTCAATAAAATTCATTCATACAAGAATAAAATTACGTAAGCGGGAAGTCTACACATTGTCGCATAAAACAGCGTAAATTATTGAAGAAAAAAAAATTTCGCTGCTCGTAGAACAAACGTGTGCCAAAACTTCTTGCTCTATTTTACACAGAACATTTTAATCGCATAATTTATGCCACACGTTGGTATTTTCCGTTGTTGCTAACCTACGAATGTACCTATAATTATTATACCTATATTGCATGTAGAGCTACTGTTGCTAACTGTCTTTATTGACCTTGAGTTATCGTTTAGGTTTAAATTCCTTTGGATGCGTCTTTTGGCCCTTGGTTAAAAATATCTACGAGTACATCTACACTTCTGCACTGATGTTAAAAGTAAAAGAGGAGGTGTTTGTGAGTTTGTATGTACGAGGTAATCTCCGGAACTACTGATCGAATACTAAAATATATAAAAGTGGAAGCTTGTTGGGCTGAGAGTTTGTTACCTTGGATCTCGAAAACTACTCGAATAATGAACATGAAATTTTCAATATTCTATAGATTAGGTTCTTGATTAACATATAGGCGCTTTTTTCTGAGATTTTGCATTTTTCTGGGTGTAAGGTATATTGAAATAAACAATTGGTAATTGCTGCCGTTAAAGGTCACGTGACCGTACTGTAAGAACAAACTTTTATTTATTATAATACCAGAAATCCCTTTGCCTACTTTTTCCCCTCCTAATACAAAAGAGAATGATTCTTAGTTTGTTACTGAAGATAACAAACATATAAAAAATCTTTATGCTTCGATATCAAGCTTGTTCTCTTATATCCGGTCCTACAATTAATAGCGAAAAAAAATTAAGAGATGATAGAGTATCTCTAATAGACAACAATCCAACGAAAGAATAAATTTTTTGCAAACTTTTTTTTTCTCCTGTCTATAGAAATTAAGTTACTTGACCAATAAATTTCTTTTTCTTCTGGAATTTTATCAGTTAACGATACATGACCTACCCTAGAATTATTTTCACTCATTATTTTGGGACTAATATAGGCTGAAATTAAATCAACCGACTAAATTCATACTGAAGACTCGGTTAGTGATCAAGAACTAGGTTCAGTAATCCTTTTGGCCAATTTCGAAAAATATTTTTTTTGCTCCCTATCTGTTGGACTACATAGTTTAAGTACAACTAGTGCAGGTACTATGGGGCAAAAAAATATTTTTTTCGAATTTCACCTAGAGGGTCATTAAATCTTTATTGTTCCTGATTACTAACCGAGTATAGAGTATATTACAATCAACGGTGGCTCATTTACTTACGAGATCATTTAAATTTTTTTTATTCCGATCATATAAACATTAATGTAACATGATACTAATTACAAATAATGAACGATTAAAAAACGTAATTAACCTTCTATAATAAAAAAGATTTTCTTAACATGCTCCCCACAAGATGAGAACAATGAAGTATCCCTTCAAAAACTTATTAATTACCTAAATACCTTAGGCTCAATCAGGGGGACTACGGGGAAGAACGACAAACTTGATACGTGGTATCAAAATGAATATGAGAATAGACGTCATTGTCTGATGAAATTATGGTTATTGTCTGGTCTTTTGTGTTGAAGGTGTCACCACTTGTGTGGTCAGGTGGAGACCTGGCAACATCCAATGTTTAAATTATTATAACACAAACACCAAAGAATGGAATGATACCATGGAACTTTATGCCAGCTTCACGCATGGGAGTATGATTACCATTTCATTTATTTATCATTAAGGAGGTAGATGAAATAAACTGTAATATTATGGAATTGCATACCAACAAGTGCTTACAACATACCAATTTTATACGGAATATTAATTAAAATACTATGTGATATCACTTTCAGCATAAAATTAGGGGATTTCCATGTTTGTTTGGAATATTGCGACCGGAATATTTATTTGACGACAAGCCCCGTTATCTAATCTAATACATTGGCAACTGGGAAATAATTCATATTCTTTTTACGATTAACAGACAATTACAAAAAGAATCAACTAAACAGCAAAAGTTTTTCTATTTGAGCGATTCAATTATGAGTTGCCTTTAAATTTTAATAAATTAATAAACCGTTTTTACAACACAGCAAAAATATTTTTATATAGCTTCTACATTTGCACGACAAAAAAATATAACTCTGACATCGGCTAAGAGCGTTCAACATTTTATTTTACCTACTAAGTGAATCGTATTCTTTTTTCATGAAAATAAGCAGCCGCTAAACGGTATGACCGACGGTTAATTTGAATTTAATGATTAAATTAACAAAAATATTTTACCAAAATGTCAAAAATAGTTGGTACGTCGAGCAAAGATGCAAATGTAGAAGTTGGATTGTAGAATCATCTGTTTTACAAAATCCGAAACAGCTTTGTTATGTAAAACAGCTAAACGATGTTCCGCTGGATTGTCATTGCGTTACGTTCGACAATACTGCTGTTACCCACGTTTAGACGTAATGTAAAAAGTCAGTCAATACAAAGTCAAAATAAATGTGACGACCGACGAGGACAGCGAGGAGGAGCGTGTTACCAGTAGGTTTCTGGAGCCGAGTGAAGCGGAGCGAACCGAGCTGAACCCTGTATTTTTTTAGCAGAATATATAATCAAATGTTTAATTTCACGCTGTTTTATAAAACCGCAAAACTTTAAAAAAACCGTTAAAAGTTGACTCGACGCATTGAATAAGGCTAAGCGTTTGTACAATTCTGCGTTTCAGCAGTTTTATATAAGAACTGATGTGTAAAATAACTGATGGTTTTGAAAAATAACGGATAATACCATACATCTGTGACATAGATATATTTTTAAGCACCTGGAACTTTATTCAGTCGTCTAATGACGCATTTCGAGTGGTAAGTGTTAAAATAATATATTTTAATATGAAATTCAAACAGATATCTCAAATCTTTTGATATTCCATAAAGACGTCACGCCTCTTCTGATGACATCGGAAATAAATATTTATACTTTTAGATAGTTGAATTTAATAACGACACGCTCAGGCTTATTTTTTTGGCAAGTAAGAACTATAAGTATTTCAAGTGGGGCATAAAATGTGGGTCTCCAACTTCTTGCAGTTTTACAACCTGACTACACTCATGACGTTTCAACTATAGATGTGACTTTTCAGATTTTACACGGAAGTCGTGGGGTACATCTTCCCTTTCATGGTTCCGTTATCGTTTTATCTTTTAATAAATGCTTCTAAACTAAGCGACAGACATATCTATGTCACCGCTTGATAGATGATATTGACATTATTTAGTTGTTCAGAAACCCTTGCGAATAATGAGTAGTTTTATAAAAATAATAATCGTCGTGTTATGTTTTTTACGGTTACTGCTTCACAATAGGTTTATTTATTTCCTTAGTAAGTAGATGTGAATTGTGAAATTCCGTTTACGGTTGCCAAAGGTTCAAATTTGTGCGTTAGTTTTGAATTTATCAGCGATCTACGTTTTTGGACAGCAATTGTCTTAAGATCCCTTCAACGATCCCTTCTCCGGTCAGGAGAGTAAAACATATTTAAGTGACAACGAAATCCAATTTCTTCAATAACAGCTTTTCTAAAATATTTTCAAACTATAAGTCTATATACACCTGGATTTACAATGAGAAGTTAACAAAAAAAAAAAAAAATCTCGTCTTATTAGCAATAGTAGAGCATGGAAGTAATTTCCTCACAAGGAAAAAAATAAAGACGACACGCGATGTAAAGCATCATTTTTTTTTATTACACCGAGTAAAATAGACAAAGGTTCAGTTGGTTTGTGTCACGTTGCGAGTAATGTGTAACAAACGTTGCATTTGACTGTCAATATACCGAGCTTGTGTTCTAACCATGAATATACGGTATAGTCTTTGGTTCTAACCAAAAGATTATTACTATTTTTTTATACTCTTTCTAATTTAAAACATTTCGCAAGTCCTCGGTCAGCTGTAGATAGCAAATTTAAAACATAAATCTTAGCGGGCGGTGATAAATTTTAGTCAACTTCATTTGAAACTTAAATATTAATTCATTCCAAAATTACATTTATATTTGATATTATTATTTAAGTACATCGTGAAAAAAAAACACGTGTAGACATAAAGTTTCATGAGAGCGATTAACTCTTCAGCAGTTGGTCTAGCCGTGAACACGTGTACCTACATTTTCCTTAACCGTGTTAAGGTACCAACTTGGTGCAAAGTGCACAATTTCACTTTGTTTTCCTTGTCTAGAGGATAAAAATGAAAAATAAAAAATACAAAAAGTATACTTCCTACAAGTCAAAGTTAATCTTTACAATATATCTTTAGAATAGTTAGGTTCGTAAAACAACAGTTTGAAATTTAATGTGACTATTAGCCATATCGGAAAGTTGCGTCACATATTTACGTCATCAATACCGCAGTGATTAAAGGCTAAGATGTACAACCAGTGAGTCCTTCCTGTGATGACGTATGGCGCTGAGACGTGGTCTCTTACAAAGGGTCTGATCAGCGAGCTATGGAGCGGGCTATGCTTGGGGTATCTCTGATGGATAGAATCCGAAATGAGGAGATCCGTCGGAGATCGAAAGTAACCGACATAGCCTGCAGAATCAGTAAGTTGAAGTGGCAGTGGGCAGGCCATATTTGTCGCCGACATGATGGCCGTTGGGGCCGAAAGGCTTTAGAATGGAGACCACGTACAACAAAGCGTAGTGTAGGCCGACCTCGTGCCCGCTTGCACGACCTGAAGGACGTTGCGGGGGGCGGCTGAGGACCGACATGAGTGGCGAAATTTGGGAAAGGCCTATGTCCAGCAGTGGACGAACACGGGTTGATGGATGGATGGATGGATTAGCCACGGTCTCGTCCAGACAAACGTAAAACAGCACTTTAACTTGGTTTTGACAAGATCATGACTAATTATACATTAAATTTCAAGCTTTTGCTTTATAGACCTAAATAATACTAAACTATTGTCGTCAAATTTCTTCAGACTAACGAACAACAAAGTTAAGTTGTTCACGTTGCACCGAGCGGGCACCGTTTGTGCCACGATTCGCTAATCGATCTTTGTTAAACTAACAAGAACTACTGAAATTGATTAACATAATTTATACTTGCAATTGTCGGCACTTGGTGAAACTTGGAAAACATCATAGTTAAATTCACTTGTACTTGTTTCAATGGTTTTATTTTAAACTAGCTTTTGCCCGCGGCTCCGCCCGCGTGTTATTCGGTTTAACGACATGCTTTTTTCCGGGATAAAAAGTAGCCTATGTGTTAAGTTAAGGTATAAGCTATATTCATTTTAAATTTCATCCGAATCCGTCCAGCCGATTCAGCGTGAAAGAGTAACAACCATACACACACAGACACAACACGCAAAAACTTTCGCATTTATAATATTAGTGTGAAGTGTGATTATATTTTTATAATATAAATATATATAAGGTGACTTTGATTTATAAATATAATATTATTATAATTATAATTAAATTATTTTAAAAATGTTTGTGTAAAAAACCAGTGAAACAAGTATTACATGTGAATTGACTGAATTGCTGGTTAAAACTTTTCAACATACGTCACATGTAACAAGGGGGATGGGGTAATCTCAGTCATTAACTCATGACTACCGTCAAATTTTTCAGACGAATATTATTTTGTTTCAGACCCAAACTACCCGCCAAAAATTAAAAGCGTAAAGAGCTTTATTTATAAATTAAATTTAACACTATTATTATACCTATACATAGTAAACATCTTAGAATAAAAACTTAGAATACAAACGTAAAGTATATTTTTCAAATGTTTGTAGTTTCCTCCTCCTTTGTCTCAAAATTTAAATGCATAAATTAAAAAATAACCTGGTATTTTAAGATAGTCACTGTTATTTATAGCCTAAACAGCTAATCAACACTACTTGATTTCGATACTTCGAAGATTTCGAGAAATTCTAGAAGTAAACTACCCACTTGTCTCAAGTATAGCGTATCAACAACGGTTCACATCGTCGCTACATTATTCATAATGCGTAGTTGAATAGCAGTTCAATTGGCACCCTTTTTACCACGGTACAAAATGCACATCATAATATTGTTTTCCTTACTTTTGAACAAAAAGTAAGCAATAAAAGTGTTTTAAAGCAACTTGCGGAAATAGTTTATTAATAATAAAGTCTGCACAAAAAATTATGTACTTTAATTTTGTTTGCATTACATTAACAAACTTAAAAGCGTGTTTACAGTTGTAATGTAATGCAGCTGAAATGTAACGCATAAAATTGAATAATTTTCATGTGATCACCTAACTATTAACAAGCAGTTTGCGCGAATTACTATAAAAAGCATTTATTGCAAACTTTTTATTCAAAAGTAAGGAAAATAATATTATGTTGTGCATTTTGCACCGAGATCCTCCGTTACCACCTTAACTATTCGGGAGAAGTTTTCCAAGAATTTGGTAAGACATTTATCGGAAGAAAAAATTTACTGTAACTTTCGTAAAGCACATCACGAGTATTATAATAGCTGGGGCATTTTTTTACCTTTTCAATGTAAACGAGTTTCTTGTCAGTACTGTAAAATATAAAAAGTGACTTTCGTTTATATTGCCAAATTCATACTGGTGACTCGGTAAGTGGTCAGGACCAAGGTTCAATGACCCTGATATTTTCAGCTTTAGTTCTAATTTTGTTTACCTGCACAGATAAGATGGTGACTCTGTACATTGATTTATTAACCTTCTTAATGGTGTAGGAAAACTCTGGAAAGTACCATGAGAACGTCTTCGATAAAATCGATGCAAGATTTCAATTTTTTTTGTTGATCAAAATGTTTTGTTTGGTGTACGTGCTTGTGTTGTATGATTATTATTTTATGATATCATATTTTATTATTCTTATGCTTTATGACATTGTGTTTCTGGAAAAAAAAAACTTTCCAAAATACTTACGTAGTAAATTGATAATGTAACGTTATATAATGAGAAAATCAGGAAGAGCTAAATTAAATTCAAAGTCTATGTGGATAAACCTTAATATTTCTTATTTGTTAACAATTAATTTGGAGACTCTACGAAAATGATTACAATTAATAAGTAAATTTTATAAATGCATTGCTTTTGTCACAACTGAATTGTATTTTACTAAGTTTATTAAGATTGCTATTTTATATCTCTGCATAAATATAATATATAAGAAAGACTCTCGATTTAACGCGAGGAATTGATAAACTTTTAATTTCAAATCAGCGCTTGAGGGGAGTGGAGTGAGGGGGACTTACTCCATGCAAATATGCGCTCACGAACTAGCTTATGTCGTAAGGTCGTATGCGGCAAAACAGTATGTTTCATTTAAAATGACAACTATAAGTAATTTAATAAATCCAATCGGCCATATTGAAGTGTATTTGTATACAAATTTAAATGAAAAACTTAAAGGCTTCATTCGCTTCCGTTTGTCAGTAAAATAGAAATCTCTGTTTTAAAAGAGGTTTTCTAAATACTTTTTTCTCTGCTATGAAAACTAATCAATCAACTAAATCTTCGGGCAAAATGATGTCAATGAAATTTAAAAATTTAATGTGTTATTGGATAGTAGAAAATAGTGCACCAAAGGATAGCAAAGTTTAACCAAGCTAGGTTAGCGTAAGAGGGCTAAACTGAAGGGACAAAAGCATCCAAAAGAGCGTGCACAATTGATGAATGTAGAAGAAAAAACCGTCTCGGGCCACGCGCAGTGTAGGGTTCCGTATTTGCCCTGTACACTTTATAAGTTGGTCTACTAAAACAGATCGCGCCAAACTTCTAGTCCGCTTGGAAGTTGCTCTCTCAAAGAACGGCCCATACATTGTCGTGTTTAGAGAGGACTAAAAGTTTGTCGTGACCTGTACTCGGAAACCTGGAACGCCTACTTAGCTGTGATAGTTTTCCTTCAAATTTCATTATATTATATACTACTTCTGGGATTTTTTCACATATTCATAAATAACTGGTTAGGCGGCAGGGGAAGGCACTCGACTCTTACAAAAATTTGCACTTTAAAGCTTAATATTCTGCCAAAGAATTCCTAAATCAAAAAATTGGTTTTCACACACCCACAATGATTTTAAACGACCTATCCAACGTTACCCCACACTATGGGATAGACGAGAAAAACAAATCACCAACAATTTACGTGTATGGGAGGTACGCTTAATTATTTTTTTCGAGATTTTATTTTACCATTTTGTTGGCGTAATTAATATTACATCCATGCTAAATTACAGCTTTCTAGTACTAATTGTCTCTGAGCTAAGCTGCGAACAGACGGACATGGCGAAACTATAATGATTCCTTGTCGGACTACGGAACCCCTAAAAATTACACTATGCTTTGTACAAAATTAAATATTTAATAATTAATTTTTAAATTACATTTTAATAAAAACCGGACCAATGTACGTAAAATAGAACAACCTCACTAATCTTTTGATCAAAATTAAATCCAATCTGCAGTTGGCACCAACATTGGTATTTCGAGAAAGCGAACCGCTTTTTAGCATTTATCAATTCATTGCTTTAAGTTCAAAGCCAACCAGATAAAAGAGGTCGTTTTGTCATATAAAATTGAACTTGGCAATACTTATCTTTCTGGTAATTAATATTATTACTGTTTGAGTAAATAGATGTGGAAAAGAAAACTTTCGATGTTAAAATGCTCGTTAATAAAATGATAAGGTATAACACGTGCTTCAGATAAATATATAGGTATTTTAATACTGACCAAGTTAGCGATGTAGTTGGGGTCTTCATAAATACCACTAATAATTTTATTCCAGAAAAGGTTTCTTTATATATCTTTATATATTAGTTATAATAATAAATCTTAATAATATTCTTGAAACCTCCATTTAAAATTAACTCTTCTAAATAAAAATCTATATTTTTCTAACCTTAGACAAACAAACCCTATAATCTATAAAGCAAACTAAAAACTAAAAGCATAGAAAATTAGTCTAGATAAGAATGGAAAATACCAAATGACATAGTATTCTAGAACTAACGGAACGTTTATTATACCAATTGTGGACATATTAAGAAACGTGACTCTAAATTTGCTTTATAGCTAAATAGCTATAAACTCAATGATAGATGAAAAAATTGTTGAAGCACAAATTAATTTACGAGGTACAACCGTCGAATATAACCTAAGGTCCACACCTTAATATTTCAATTATCGTCCTTACGTAGGGGAAATAAAAACTGCCATGATATAACATGTATACCGTTACAGACTGTAATTAAAAAAAAAACATAAACCATTCTTGTTTACTTTTTGTTTCAGGTTATCACAAACATTTATATTTCTTGTTGTGAAAAACATGTAGATCAAATTCAAAGGTGCAACTTTATTTTGCGTAGGAAACCGCTTGCCAAACTTCTAATTAATATTTATTTTTGTTTGAAATAATGTTTCCTCCAAATAGATTTTCCCTATTTTACGTTCATGTTGACTTCCTGTGCAAAACTTCAATGTACGAGTAATAAAATATTTAACATCGTATGTACTCCTTATCATGTACCCACTTACATGTAAATAAAGATACAAAATTTATACTTAAGCTAAACAGTTATAACTATTATGTACCAAAAACGAGGTGAAGCTGTTTCCTATAGTAATAAATAATGGCTTGTTGCCATATTTAATTTGTCGATATTAATACTGGATGAATCAGGCTTTGACGGACAAACAGACCACAAACAAAAAGGTTTATTTTATCATTACTGAACTCTGAAAAGAATTAGATAACCAATTTATGTAAAAGATAAAATACGAAAGCATGTGTGATGTGATGTGTGATGAAATAATAGTTTTTATTGATGATAATGATAGAATAGAGCTGAAAGTTGAGATAGTATTGACGTCATCGGTGGCCCATATACTGTATAGCGACCGTCTCGGATTGTCTGCCAAGCGTGTCTCACGTGAGGCCTCTCGAGGAACCCAATAAAAATGTCTCATCACCATAAAATATCTTCGTGTAAATGATGACTTGAATAAACTGTAAGAAATCGTTAAGGGAAACGTTTCATGACACGAAATGATAGGTTTGTTTCGAATCATTAATTTAAAAAAGTTTTACTTTCTTTTCTAAGGTTTATTTTAGGTTTAAGTAAATTGAAAATATAATTATGTTTAAAAGGGGATCAAAAAATCGAAGCCGAAGATGTTGAAAATTTATTTAAAAGTATATCAGTGGGTTTGATAACTTCTAACACCGCTATAAATTGTACTAACATAATTTTTTCAGTTTGATACTGTATAACATTATATAAAAATACTGTTTAATAATAGATTTTAATCTTAAAACTTTCAAGCGGCGATGACGATGACGTTGAAAACGAATTACTCATTAATAATAATAGACAAAGAATAAACCAAAATTGACTGTAAATAAAGCTGAAACTTACGAGTGACATTGTATCATTAACCACCTTAATTGTCACTATCGCTAATACATACAGTAAAACAACAGACCGCAGTCCAGTCTAGATTCTAGATCCAATTAACCCTACATTACTATCTACTTCTACACGTCGTTTAAGAAAAATACTAAATCAACTTATTAACAAACATTTTAAGGTAAACAAACGCAAACAGAAGAAATTAAGTATAATGTTTCTAGAATATTTTATAGTTACAGGTTCACTTATTTACGGAAGTCACTATCCCTTCGATGTTGTTTGCCTGGGCTGAGTATTCAATAATCATACCCATTTCCGGGCAATAAGAATCACGCGGTAGCAGTCCAGTTAATCTGAAAACGGCTAAGGGAAGTGAAACTAGAATTGTAGGAAATAAACTAAAAGGATAAACTTGGAAGTAAATTTAGTATTTAGTAAATCGAAGGTACGAGTATTAGTAAAGATAGGATAGGTTTGATGTGTTTAACAGTCTTAATCTGATTTAGGATCATGGAAGATTTCGTATACGTATCCAAAGCAATCTTTTTAAATATATGATATAGTGAGTTACCCTCCTTTTCAAAATAAATAACCCCAATACGGGTCAACGTGACTAAAATTGTGAACAGTCGTCTTTCAAAGAATTTCATCTCATCCATGTTTCCAAGAATTACAAAACTGACAAAGACACGGTAAAGATTAAAACCCATTTAATTTTTCATTTGAATTTATCTGGTTAGGTACAAGATTTACAAATAGAACAGATTGATAGCGTTGAAACATCCCAGATCTCTAACAAATCAACGTGAGTAACGAGATCTTGAATTACTGTAATGGGCAGCTAGGCAGACGCGATGACTTCGATTTTTCTGGAAAAACCGATTCGTACACCTCGCGTCGCGTAAAAACAGACGCTGGATTACTGGATGTGTTTGAACATTAGCGCTGTTTTACGTGACGCGAGGTATACTCGTATCATATAGGTGATTTTCGTTATAAATCCAAATTCATACTGAAGACTCGGTAAGTGGTCAGGACAAAGATACAAATACCCTTTCTGTGTAATACGCAAAATAAAACTTAAACTTCCTATACTAATTGAGTTCAGCTTGTTAGAACAATTATAATAATGGAACAAGTAATATTTTTCGAATTTCGCAAACAAGGTAATTGAACCTTGGTCCTTTACGGAGTCTTCAATATGAATTTGGCTAAGCAAACGAAAATCATCTTATAAAGTCGAATAAAATACTTTTCTTATGCATACATGTAAACATTTGTTATTATATTTATTCACTGTAATTACTGTTACATAGTAAGTACTCATTGCAATCTCGTAAAACTACTGAAAGGAATGTAATGAGGTTAAAACATTTAAGTAATCTCTGTTACTGCTAATCGATAGCGCAGGACATTGGCTCACATATTTATATTAAATTAAGCCCCTAATAGCTGAAAAAGTGCTGCCACTCTAGAGAAAAAAACATTTGTTACCAGAATAATTATTAAAAGTACATGTAAATTATTACTTGTTTAGAAATAGCAATAAACTGTTTTTAAAAAGAATAGTTTTTATAGACGTGTTGGAATAAAATTTCAATTTTTGCTTAATATGACCAGTTTTAGCAGAAGTTAAAATTTTTGCTATAAACATTAATGGACGTTGTATAGATAAACTTTGCTGTTAAAAAATAATTCATTCCATTCTAGGCATTAAATTGAGCAGACTTACAATAAATACAACAACTAATAACAACCCAAGACAATGACACTCACTTGGCCTAGGCCCGTAAGTGCTCAGACTACCGGCTTCTTGAAGCCGAGATGAAATTGCTCATAAACAGAATAATAATACAACACTTACAATACTTAGTAGATTAATTTTTTTCTGGAATGGCAGCTTTTTCGCAGCTCTTAAGGCCCTAAAAGCAGAAGAAGTTATGAGCTAAAGTTAATCTAGTATTCTATAGTTTATGCCAATTTGTCTGACACGAACCGAATACAGTAAAAATCACAAGCATAATAAATGCGATCGCAAATCGGACCAAGAGGAAGGAAATAAGATCATTAATTTATTTAAAACCTTCAGACAGCACGGCAGCAGTTCAAAGTATGTTTATTTTTGTCTCATGAAATCTGTTTACAGAGATACGCATTTGATTTATAGATCTTTAGTGTCCAATTTCAATCTGCACAGTTTGAGAGAGAACAAATTATGATTACAAAATGCATTTTCGATCGATCCATCATTTTATATCATGCCGGTAATTCTTAGCAAAATATTATGGTTGAACCAGATATTAAAATATATTGACATGATTTTCCCTTTCACCTTAGATGAATAATTTAATTTTTGACATGAAAGCTGCTAATTAATTAACTGACGCACAAACTGATCACCAGAGAAATTCTTAAGAACTTTAGGGTTGTCGAATAGCTACCAATATTTAGTTTTATTTTTTATTTTTAATACACAATTCTAAAAGACTCGGAAACTTTACGAGAGTACCCAAACAATTTATTTATTCCCTTTGAAATGGTTAATTTCTGTAAGCTTAAACTAGAGGGTAAGTGAGACAGACCCAAAGCAGAAGTTTTAACGTGTTTCAACCGCTCAATAAATCAACTATAAGACGCTAGAAACTAAGAATTCTGCTTTTTTTATTGGTAGTGTAATTCAAGTATATCAGTTAGCGAATAATGACACACGACAGGAAAATTCTCTTTATTTTGTTATTCGACAAAAAAGAACAAGAGTTTTCCTTAAAATCGCCATATGTTTTCCATTCCTGTGGTTACGAGAGACACTTCAATGAAATTTTTTTTCCTCGATACGTTAGAGAATTGTGGGTTTACAAAAAACCGAAACCCGCCTTAGATTCCCATAAAAGTAAGAATTATCTACAATATAATGTCATTTTCATTGATTTTTCATCACAAGCGCCCTAGCTTGTGCTACACGGAATTTGACTGTCATTAGTGTTTGTAAAAAATTGTTTTCGTTTTCAGCGTCGTAGGCGTGGTTGCTTTGGGTCTCACTTCACCATAAAAGCAAGCGCAAAGTTAAAAGTCCCTTGAAATTTTAAACGAATGTTTTTTTTGGGATGCGTACTCTAAAATTAGAAAAAAGATTCCTTATAGTACTCGTATGTCGGTTCGTCTGTCTTTCTGCTTACTTCTCTGTGCCTAGTCTATGGGTTACTGCCATTTTGCCCCGGGGCGCCGCCCGCGTTTATTCAATCTCTGCCACGTTGTCGGCTGGGGCGTTATTTTATTTACACTCATTATAGCCTATGTGGATCAAGGTTTTACGATAATGATAATAAAGAAAATCGCATCCAAATATGATAAGTGGTTCTCGAGATAAAACGGAACATACATCGATAGATAGTGGAAAAATATTTTCTAAAGTGTTAAGATATAAAAAATATTTTTGATCCTGGCAATTGGGGTGACATTTCAAATCTAAAACTATTTTAATTTTTTATTTTATCGCGTTGAGATTAAGATCATTGCACTTGCCCCTTTTTTCTCGTGTATTGAGTGCTAAGGTACTTTAGCTGGTATTTATATTGTTAAATGGTATTTTAAAGACTACTGGGAAACAATTAGTTGAGTACCAAAAACAGTTGATTTTTTACCTTCGTGACCAAAATATCTAAATGTATTTCTAAGTAAAAAGCTTAAGATAATAAATTACGTAGAATGCACTTCATTAAAAATTCAGTTGTTGCTCTCGAGACTTCGGTTCAATGACTTTTATATCGAGTCGACTTCAGTGACAACTTGTGACAAACGCAATGGCTGAAGATAATTGTCCTTTCTGCTGCATTTATCTTCTGTTATAAAACGAGCACATGTAACAATATCTGCAAGTTAGATTTTAAGCTTTATTTTGAGAGTGATAAGACCAACAATAATAAACACACAATGTAAGCGTAACCTTCAGCAGGTAGTATCTTTATATAGTGTAATAACTTCTGAAAAATCCATCGATATTTACTCTGAAATAATAAGAAATAACCGTGGTAATAACATACAGATGGTGGACGATTGTACACCTAAAGTTAGTTACCTATTATTTTTTTTCAAGTCACTTTGTAATTATTTGTTATATTTTATTAGTTAAAATGCAAGATAAATTTATTAGCTAAGTAAAAAATGACAACAGACATCTTTTACGCATTTTAAAACAGTTAGTTTTATTGGTAACTATTTTAAACTCAACCAGCCGGCATTAAAGGCATGACGTGCTTAAATTTGGCCTCAGTAGTCGCATTACAAAATCGCCCAAGGATGGCCCAAATGTCACGACTGACGTCAGAGGGCGGTTCCACACACACGCACACACACAAACACATACTAAGTGTATTTATAGTCGATCGATACAAAGGGACGTTTGTAGTTCAGTCAACTGGTAAAGTGTGCATGCAGCTGCTGATGGCTCTATTTAGTCTGGGTAATTCTATGATTTTATACAGGGTGTAAATGCAAAGCCAAGAATCCCTTTAGGGTATGAAAGTACACATGATTCAGATGTCATTACGAAAAAAAAAATATACCTTGAATTTTCACCAAGAATTCCATTATTTTTCTAAGCTATGGCTACGCAGCTCACCGGCCTGCCCACACACCTAATTGCACCCCGCAACCCGCACCCCTCGTCCGAGTGGCCAGCGACCAGTGAGGGTGTCCACGCGACTAGTGTATTTTGAGTAAAGAAAATCGTCTTATTATGAGGTACTGGTACTTTATTTAGAGATCCCAGTATTTAAAATAATATCTTTACCGATTACCGATCATACTAACACACACTTAAAGGATTCTTGCCTTTGCTTTTACACCCGGTATAGGTAATTATAAAATGCACTTTTTTATTAGTTCATAATTTCTCTGCTTGAATAATATATAATTTTACATTAATATATAAAAATTAAAAAATTGGGAAAGCAAAAAAGTGATAAGATTCCAAAATCGAAAATATTGATTTTGTATGATTATTTTGCCATTAAATTAATTTGATTTATTTATTTGTATATCACAAAATTGTAGGTTTGTTCAGTTACAGAATATTAAATTGACGACGATTCAACCAAAATATTACGATTTAATGTAACAATCGATGGCGTTAAAAACACCACAGTCCACTTTTTGATAAAAATTATTCGAAAGCTTGTGTTCAGTTGGGTTAGCGTTAACGTTAAGCTTCTCTTAATATGAAACGACCACATAAAACTTCACAAACAACACAATTAATCACTCCAAATGTAGAAGTATTTATACAAAATTCGTTTACAAACAAATAAAATGGAAATAGCTTCCAAAACAAACAATCTATCAAAAGGTCTATGTTGAAACTTGGGTCTATTTTGCTGAATGCACTCGGATGCTGTTCTATAAAAGTGTTAGCGGGTCCTAAAATATCCCGTCTCATTGGTTACCCATTTGATCTTATTAGTTGAACTCAATTATTTATCACATCTAGAGTTTAAAAGCTATTATAATTTCTATATTATCTAAATTTTGGGGTAAGGAATACAATTCTAATTAGTTCAATTTTTAATAAATTAACCAAGACAGTTCTACAGGAACACAAATGTTTATAAAACTGATCAAAAACATGATTGATCAAATGTTATCGGACAAAATCTTTCGAATATCATGTTAGTTACATAAGAAGGCCCAATGGGTGTAACACCAAGCTTGGCAGACGTGTTTGTAGGGCAGCTATGACGTCAAACGCAACCCAGTCCCAAAACGTAGAACGCCCTTAGGTGCATGAAATCCCACACGATTGATCAAATGTGATCGGACAAAATCTTTCGAATATCATGTTAGTTACATAAGAAGGCCCAATGGGTGTAACACCAAGCTTGGCAGACGTGTTTGTAGGGCAGCTATGACGTCAAACGCAACCCAGTCCCAAAACGTAGAACGCCCTTAGGTGCATGAAATCCCACACGATTGATCAAATGTGATCGGACAAAATCTTTCGAATATCATGTTAGTTACATAAGAAGGCCCAATGGGTGTAACACCAAGCTTGGCAGACGTGTTTGTAGGGCAGCTATGACGTCAAACGCAACCCAGTCCCAAAACGTAGAACGCCCTTTGGTGCATGAAATCCCACACGATTGCCCTGGTTTATTTTTATACTTACGTAGATTGTAGGATTTTGTGCATAGATGTTAGTTTTATGATTTGGAAAAAAAAGAGTTTAGAATTTCGAACACTGAACAGTTTTATTCATTACGTCATCAAATATATACACTTTTGTCTGAATAAACGGACGAGGTTCGCAAAGACGAACGAATTTGCCTTCAAAATTTGCGTATTTTGGAAGTTCGCCACACGGTTTGTCTGCAAATACGTCTACGTACTGCTCATTTCGATTTGCATTAAATTACTTTAATTATATCGGTTCAAAACTAGACTTAAATTCATAAGCATTAAGTGCAGTTTTTACTCGTATAGTTTATAGATGTACCAGTCATCATCGCAAATCAAATTGTATACATGCATAAATTGTTTCCGTGAATTCAAATTGTCTGCTAAATGTCTGTTATTCATGTCAGATAGATGTGTAGCAAATGGATTATTTTAGAAACAGAAAACGTCTAGTTTCAGAGATAGAAGCGCTATTTTTAAAAAATATGCCGAAAATAAAAAGTATTAATTTTTACCTAATCAGATTTATTTCACGGCTATATACGATAGATACGAAAATATTGTGTATAGTTTTCCTCGCGTTTTCAATGTGATTGAAAATAATAAATTATCTTTGCTGATTCACCAATATTTTGTATATATTCTCAGACTTTTGTTTTCCTTCCTTGAGGAAAACAAGATTTCCCCGTTCTAGAAAATTATTACCTATGATGTAATGCCACAAATCACACTAATGTTATAAATTCGAAAGTTTTGTGTGTGTGTGTGTGTATGTTTGTTACTCTTTCACGCTGAAACGGCTGGACGGATTTGGATGAAATTTAGAATGGATATAGCTTTTACCCTAACTTAACACATAGGCTACTTCTTATCCCGAAAAAAAGCATGTCGTTAAACCGAATAACACGCGGGCGGAGCCGCGGGCAAAAGCTAGTAGATTTATAAAATTATACAGATTGAGGATACGGTTAGTAGTCGGTATCAAGGTTAAATGACTATTTTCTATTTTGGGAAATTCGAATATCATTATTTCTTGTTCCCTACAAACCCAAGCCCAGCGCCGCCGAGTAAATACTATATGAAAATGGAAAGTCTAAATGTTCTTTTTGAAATTATGCAAAATATGTTATTGATCCGTGATATTGATCACTTACCACGCCTCCAGTATGAAATTGGCTACATAAATTAATGTCACCTTGTACTGTGGATTCTAGATCACGTAAAATCTATACTCACAGTCCAACACAAAACCAAAAACATTGTAAACCTTGTCCGAGGTAACAATTTATTTTTATCCGTCGTAAACAAGTTTATTTACTAAATTGTGACAACCGCTATTAGCCTCATTTTCAGTTGGTGTTATATTCAAACGGAAAGTTTTCAATGTCAAAGTTATCAAACTATAAGTATTGCAACCAAAACATACGCGTGTTTTTTTATCCGACGTTTTAAATCAAAATACACAAGGGATCAATAAGGAAGACATGTTGAATAATAAGAGAAGAAACTGGACATCATTATAATACCTTCACGTATAGATTAAATAACAATAGCCCATGTATTAGGAATTATAATTGCGCAGCTGCAGATGGACAAAGGCACGTAAGAGGTAAAAATATCTGACGCAGTATAATAAAATATCGTCAGTAATCCGGTAGTATTTACAGCAAAGCGTTATTGATTTATTTAAGTTTCGCGTCACAGACGATGGCTGCCCAAGTCGGAGTGTAAGCTTACCATGAGTACCTTTACCTTTAGTTACCACCCTAAGACTGCGTAAAATATTAATACAATAAATTGTACAGCGCCCCTAGCGGCTTACGAGAGGAAACAGAATTTATTATATAATCCATCCATCCATCAGCCTGTTTCGTCCACTGCTGGACATAGGCCTTTCCAGGATTTTACCACTTTTGGCGGTCCTCCTGGAAGAAATGCCCATATTCACACACGCTGGGCAGGCGGGTTGGTGAGTGCGGTGCCGAAACCCTTGCACCAGTGACGCCGCTGCCCGTCACTAGTCTGTTTTAATAAGGCCCGGCAATTGGGGATGGATAAACCGCCATCCATCGGTCCCAGGCAATGGTGGGCCGCCTGGTTTTGCCTGAGAGCTGTTCTCTTACTCTCCCCCGAATAACTTCGGGAGGATTTGCGAGTAAGATGGTGGTACCTCCACAGTCGAGCCCGGCATCAGCTCTACCACCTACCTATAATATATGACTTAAATGACTACAAATTATATACAAAATTACTTACATTTCAGGTTTTAAATGCTACCGGCCAAACCAAATTTCAGGACAAACTAGTTTTTCCTAGGCCAAACTAAGATCGATATCATGATATTGCTGGAAAGGCTGGTGTTTTTGTTAAGACTTAAGACATCGCCCCGCTTCGCTCGGCTCCTGAATTTCTATTCGCTTCGCTCGTCGTCGCACCTACATACTTTGGCCTAGGAAATACTAGTTTGTCCTAAAACAGGGTTTGGCCCGTAACATATATATACTTACTAATAATAAAGTCGTAAAAAATCGTGTCTGTACATCGAATATTTTTTAAAAATGGAATGCGTTATTGGTAAAGGCCAAATTCTCAATTTATTGAATTTTTGTCTGTCTGTATGTATGTTCCATTTTAACTCGAGAACAAATCAACGGATTTGGATGCGTTTTGTTTTCATTATCATCACAGTAACCCTGGTCAACGCATAGGCTACAAGGGGTGTTCATAAAATAACGCCAAAGCCGAAAACGGGGCAAATGAGGATGACGATGAAAAATATTTAACGTAGCTGCTAATCGAGTATTTACACACATGACAAAAAATAAGACTTCAGATGGAACTGTTGTTTGATAAGGGGTAAGGTGAACTTGACATAGGCAAGGTCAAGGACGGGGCGAGGCCACGATTCGATTATTGTAAGCCGCAACGGTTTCAAGGGTACAATAGGCATGATAACTAAAAAAAAAATATTAGTCCGTCAGTTAGATTTATCAGAAAATATTGGACACGTATTTTTTCTTTTTTCAATTAAACAAACAATGATGAAGATATGGCCCGCTGAAGTTCTGCGTGAAGTCCCATCTAGGTACAATTTTACTTAGAAGTGACGTCATTTTCCCCCACTCCCAAACTTTGGCGCTTTATCTCTGTCATTTTTTGTTAGATTGACAAAAGAAAAAATACGTATCCAATATTTTTTGATAATCTAAATGACGGACTAAATAGAATAATATTTTGTTTACCCTGTGTACAAGCCTATTGTCAACGAAATAGAAAAACTTGTATGATTCGACAATATAACGAGACCCTTTACCTAAAAACCATAGTTCCTTGTTAAATTCAAAAATACGATTAATCTTATTCGTACCTACATACGAGAAAAACAAATGAACTTTCTAATTTACACAAAATATGAAGTGATATCCATGTTTTTGCGGAATAAACCTACCCATTTTTACTACTTTAACAACTAGAGAATGTTTTTATGTAGATGTGATTTTATTTCCGTCATTATATTAAACGTGAATCAAACGTTTTTACAGGACTGCAAAGAAAACAAATAATTAGCGACTGAGTTTGAAAAATCTGTTATTAGTCGTGCAGTTATTCATTTGAGAAAAATCGGTTACAAAGACAACGTACGGGTAAATTTAATGTAGTGTTAGAAAATATACTCATTTTACATTCACTATATGAAAACATCAGTCGTCCACCACATCAAGATCTTCTTTAAAAAAGATCTTTCGTCAATTTTATTCTGGAACACCCCTGTATAAATATATATGATAGCTTTATAAAATCAATAAGTGGCAAATGATAAAAAATATTGAAATCGATTCTTGAATAGGTACATATCTTATCTGCAATGATTGAATTACGAGAACTGATGAGTGATTTGTATTATTTCAGTACAGCAAACTGGTACTATACGGACGAAGTAAGCAAACATTCCTGATATCTGCTTTTTTATTTACTAAAATCTTTTGATAGTGATACCTATTTAACGGATTTTACTATATTAGGAAGCAGTAGCCATCTTATTAGAGTTAAAAAACATTGTCACCGAAAATAATCAAATGTTTTTGTAGTTTCGTTAAACAGCCTCGTGTTTTGTTCAAACTGATAGTATCAATAAAAATTTGAATTTTTCAGACCATGGCAAGATCCTCAAGATCTGCACTATTTGGTAATAAATTTGCAATACAACCCGACGACGCAACAGGCGTTAGGAAAATTTATTATCTATGAATTGAACACGAAATCGTAATCCGCACTAAAACTGGTTCTTTTATGACAAGACTACTGACGACGCATAATCAATGATTACTGAAGTTTTCCAGAACCCTTATTATTAGGCTACTAAAGGCGATTTTGTAGTTTGTTTTGACGGTATCGTTATAAAAAGAGTCGTATATTTTTAGAGATCCGTGATGAAAAGTCGCGAACAGTGACATTGTAGCTCGAAGCAGTTTGAGCCACCTACGCACAGACTATTTGGATTCTACGTCACCAACGTCTCACGTGTGAGTTTCCGCCGCCATGCAAACGGTCACACCAAGCACCTTTATTTACGTACGCAGCAAGAACTGACATAATGGCTTGGTACAATAATTCAAGCCTTGGAAGTACCACAACTTTTGTGTTTTGAGCACCAATTTACTTTTATTTCAAAATCTGATTTGAATAACGTACTGGATTAAAATGCCTAGCTTTTATCTTGTCCATAAACAGAGGATTATTTTTTTGTTTTCTTTGTCTTACAAAAACCCAGCTCACGTTTAACTACACGTACTTATAAATCTGTGATTATATTTTTTTACATATTTAATTAATTATACATGAATCCTCAATAATAAAACCTTAACTATATCTGTGCTTGTTTCAGTCAAACATCCATCCATCCATCCATCAGCCTGGTTCGTTCACTGCTGGACATAGGCCTTTCCAAGATTTCGCCGCCCTCTAAGAATATTGTACAGATTATTATAATAGTTTTGCCCATGTTCACAGACGCTGGGTAGGTGGGTTGGTGAGCCCAGTGCCGGTGACGCTGCTGCTCGTCACCAATCTATTTTCTATAAGGGCTGACAACTGGGGATGGATATACCGCTATTAATTGGTTCCAGGCATGGTGGTTGAAATTAGTAGTAAGGACTAATATTCGAAGTTAATGACAACGGCAATCCATACTATTAAAGTAGTCTGAAGACTTCACATTCCTTTTATATGATGGTACAAACCGTACAATATTTTCATCGTCAGAAATCCGTTACATATTTTTCACAATTTTGTCAGTGTTTTATTGTTCCGTTCCTCTCTTAACGTCAAACATTTAACTGTGTAAACGGTACACGTGTTTGAACGGTACCATTAAACAATTATGAGATGAGCCATAAAACTATATATATGTTTCAATAGGCACAAAACTAATGAGAAACACCTTTGACGTCAAATCTTTAGAGTGAGCATCAAGAGTATAAATTAACGTCAGGAGTATGAATATGAAACAACTTTCATACTAAAAAGCCAATGCATCAATAGTAATCAAGCGTGGAGAACGACATCTTCATATATTTTATGTATTAATTTATGTGGAACTAATTTAACTTATTGCTGCAATACCAACGTCATAAATTCTGCTCATTTATTATTTTATATTGTTTGTTTTTCATAAAGTAGGCTAGAAGCAATGGAAAAAAGCAAAATAATTTTTCAGGCATTTCGCAGAAGAGACTTTTTGGGTGTTTGTGTGTCTTTTCAAACAATTTTTGTGCGCGGAGGAGTAACAAAATTCATAGAAAGCCGCTGATGGGAACGCCCAAAAAATCTGTTGCCTGCGAGAGAGGATACAGGAAATAAAATGAGTTTAGGTACTTGCCAAAACCAAAAGATAAGAAATTTCTGATGGATATTATGTACCGTTGGAAAACGACAAGGCGCACTTTTACGGTATTTTAAGCAAATACTATTCATTTCTGCGTTAAAAACGACAAATAATTTAATGGTTCAGTGGAGACCGCATCAAGCTATATACTTGCAGTACGACATTAGCCCCTACCGAGAAGAATATAAGATAGATACAAAGTCCGAAGTGGATGCGGTCTCCAGTAGTGATTTTACGTCAATAGATTGCCATCTTTTTCAATAATATAAACATATATACTCGTACATCCATTTTTATTTCAGTTACTCAAATGGGTTATAGATAGGGTTTATTATTTTGATAATGTTGTGGTTTAAGTAATAAGACATTGACGGAAGCGACTCGTCGAGTCGAGTTCCGGCATTGGGTCACGAGAAGCCGTAGCGGGAGAGTCGTTACAGACAGTTGCGTAGTATCAGTACCAACTTCCGTCGACGTGGTAGATGCCCTAGATAAATAAACTTTTAACAAAAAAAAACTAACTTCAAATTTTATAGAAGACATTCACTAAAAAGTTTAATCTAATAACATCCTGGCCGACCGTACCAAAATAACGCCTTTTCCGACTTCTTTCTTCCTGAAACATATGGTATCTAGAAGTCGCCGCTCTCACATTGGTTTTTGTGTTCATACTATGGGGAATGGGGAGTTCTGCTGCCTATCTCTGAGGGCCGTTATCAGATCATGACCAAACTAAATTGGGACCTATCCGAAAGCAAACCCTTCCAAACAAAAACATTTTTTTTCAAATCGATTGAGATATTTTAGAGTTAAGGAGGAACATACCCAAAAAAGAAAAAAAAAATACAGTCACGTTGAGAACCTCCTCCTTTTTTGAAGTCGGTTAAAAATACTATTTAATGCGTCGCCTACTTTCTCTCCCACTTTGTGAGCGAGCGCACTTCATCACAGTTCCCATTCTGCAGTTCCCAGTTCCGAGTCTGCTTTCCGTCAGACTCGGTAATGGGTCAAGGGTAAGCCCTTCCAAATTTATACTAATAATAAATTATTAAATAAAAAAGTAGTGCCTGTACATTTAATACTTTTGTGAAATTTTACATAAAATGGTTTACTAGGTAGTATTGTGCTTCAGCCAAAACTATTTTTTTTTATATTTGTCTTTCTGTCTGTCTGTATGTTCCATTTTAACTCAAGAAACACTGGTCGGATTTGGGTGCGGTTTTCTTTATTATTATCGTACTGTCCCTGGTCAACATAAAGGTTATAAGGGGTATTCAAAAATGTACCTGGAGCGAAACCGAAAACTGTCGATAAATATATTAATTATCCTAAAGACATCCACGCAAGCACAGTATTTTATACTATGACGCGAGTGAATCCGCGGGCAAAGGTAGCATTATAGCAGTAGAACAAAGGTACATTCGCAAATACAAAGGAAACCGTTGCAACTGTATTGGACCCACATTTAGGTCACGCAATCTCTTTGCGTGAACTTCGCACGTACAACGAACTTTTTTGTTACACGAAACTCGACCTAAATATACATTTAGTTTATTACACGTTTCGAGAAACGATCAGACAAAAGACTTTTTGTCCCTGGTATAAAAAACGGCAACATCCGCAAAAGACACGGCGCAATAAAACTTGTATAAATAAACATTGTTCATCGCCGCTGATCTTCCTGGTCACATGATGGGTCCTTGTGAATAGCAAGTAATCGATGTGGTGTCTAACGAATACTGGTACCTGCATATTTTGCAAATAATTTTAAGTATGCGGTAAGGCAAACTGAAAGCCACTGTTAAGTTGGAGCAAATGTTTCTTAATATGTATTTGCAATGATTCTTTTTTTCAAATCAAATCAAAGATACATTGTAGGAACAAGGTAAAGACAGCCAGAAGACGTGTTCAACAAAAAAAGCTCAGTTTTAATATATTTAGTTCATTTCTGTTAAAAATAAGTAGGTCATTTGACTGTCAAATTACATAATGTCATGCAATGACAGAAACAAAAATACTTTCTGTTCTGGGTCAAACACATTTAACTAAACTGGAGTTGCACAAAAAATATTTTAATAAAATGAAAATAATACAATACAATTGAAACAATTTCTTAACTCTTAATTACGAAACATACTTATCTTAACATGAAACACTAAATATTGTTCACGTAGGTACGGCCATCATTAGTAAAGTACTTCTCTCTGTTTATCTACCTATATTTATCTGTAGTGTTCTCAGAACTTTCCTGTGTATCAAAACAATTCTACAGTATTGATAACACCAGTTGTATGTGTTGAATCAACCGGTTAGGTAAAAAATAATATTTCCATGAGTTTTTCCATGGAACCGTTACATCCGTATTGTTTATATCTAGTACAAGTACGCGTAAATTTCCTCATGGTCGGTGTCGAGAACTAAATAGGTTTGTTTAATTCTATACCTTATTATTTTAGGGTCAGCTATTTATTAAATTTGACAGGTAATGTTTGTAAACATTTACATTGAAAGTGAAATAAAAAATATAATAATTAAAATTTAGATTTAGTTTTGCAATAAATAATGTAGATTTTTCTTTAATTTCATACATTTACATAATTTGTTTTATTTTTTCTAGGATTGTATAATTTATGTAGTTTTAAGATGTTTGTGTAGGTATATAATATATCTACCATGTGTAACTTTAAAAATAAAATAATAAAGTAAAAAAAAAAAAAATTACTTCCCGTTTTGTTTGTCATATTATATGGGGGGGGGGGCGTAGTAATCCAACGTTAGTTCCATTTGATATCCTTACCGAAAGAGTAAAAAAAGAAAAAACCAGTCAAGTGCGAGTAGAATTCAAGGTCTGCGGGGTTCTTTACCATTTAAATACGTTAATAGACTTAAATGTTTGGAGTAAAAATCACACTAATATTATAAATGCGAAAGTTTGTGTGTGTGTGTATGTTTGTTACTCTTTAACGCTGAAACGGCTGGACGGATTTGGATGAAATTTAGAATGAATATAGCTTGTACCCTAACTTAACACATAGGCTACTTTTTATCCCGGAAAAAAGCATGTCGTCAAACCGAATAACACGCGGGCGGAACTGCGGGCAAAAACTAGCTATAAAAGAAAAATTAAGTTGGTCGAGCATTTGGGTACATAACCCTAAACCGATAATAAACCTAAATCGGCGTTTTTCCGTTATTCTTTAAATATATAGATAAGTCCAAGCCTCTTAATTTTATAAATATTGGATTTATTTGCACGTAAAATAAAGCAAGTATAGGTATAAAGATAAATTATAAAAAATATTAAAGAACACATTATCGGAATAGATATTTAATTCGGAGTTCGGACATACAAAACAACACGTATTCAATGTAAGTAATAGTCTCCCGACTGCACTGAAATCCGAATTAAATATCTCATCGCAGTCGTGTTTTTAAATATATTTTATTATTTATTTTTATTGAATAATTTTTTGTATATATTTATAGCCTATTCCACTCAGGATACTGTAAGGATTCTAACGATAACACACACATCGAAATCGTGGTGGAATACCGACACGAACCCTGAAAACAATTCACTTCTTTTTTGGGGTCAGTCGTGTAAAAACTTCTCAAAATTTTAGAAATAAATATTGTGTTTTAAAGTATCGATATTGTATTTTTATTGATTACTTTTCATATTTTAATTAGGGTTTTCCCTGGTTTTAAAAATACATTAATATAGGTATGTATATATTTTTTATTTTAGTTAGCTAAAACTTATTACCATTGGTGCATGAAACTAATGAAAGTATACTGGATTTAAATGGACAGAGACTTTAACTTTAAATGAAACATTTAATATACTTGTCATACTGAACAACTTTCCCAAATAAACAAAATCGAGCAAATGAAAAAACATGGACGTGCCCATAAAATATTCTCAATAGGTTTTGAAAACTAGTACGTGAAAATATTTTTCTTTTCCGCAGATATGTTTCTTCGAAAACATTGTTCAGTATGATCATTTGATTATATAGTTTAATTTTACGATATATCTGTCTATTCACAACCGGTATATTCCGATTAACTTTTGTCCGGGTCTTCATTTATTATATTCTATTAAAATCCTTCCCTGTGTCATACATTTTGAACTCGAAAATTTCGAGGTCTAAGAATTTAGAATTAAGAATTAAGAATTTTTTGTTTTCTCAGAATCCCACATTTGACAGATTTGTTTAGGTAAACGTAAAATAATTACGTAAATGTATCATAAATTTTATGTGGAAGGCTGAAAAAAGGAGAAATTGCCGCTGACCAATTTTTTCGTGTTTTTGTCATTGCGATTCGGCATTTACGCAACCCATTTAAATAGATACCCATTTAGTACTATAAAGCTAGTTATTTTGCTACAGAACAAACAATCACAAGCCGTTTTAACTGCTTTCTTAGTAGTTTAATGTTTCTGGTTAGTGTCTGGGAACGGTTTAGAAAAAACTAAATTAAAATAGAACTCTAGTAAACAAATTGAGTCAGGTTTACCTGAAATGTTGCAGATTTTTTGGGAAAGTCTGGGTAATTTGCGTTTGAAATGAGGACACAACATATAAACATATTTCAAACATATAAAAATGAGGTGTAATTCATAGACTTCCATAATCTTTTTCATTTGTTATAATAATATTGTTTGAAATATACATACTAGCTAGCTAGACCATTGATTCTTCAAAAATACAATATTTACTATTGCACCTTAGGTGGTAGAGCTAATGCCGGGCTCGACTGTGGAGGTACCACCATCTTACTCGGAAATCCTCCCGAAGTTATTCGGGGGAGAGTAAGAGGACAGCTCTCTGGCAAAAAACCAGGCGGCCCACCATTGCCTGGGACCGACGGATGGCGGTATATCCATCCCCAATTGCCGGGCCTTATATATTAGACTGGTGACGGGCAGCGGCGTCACTAGTGCAAGGGGTTTGGCACCGCGCTCACCAACCCGCCTGCCCAGCGTGTGTGAGTATGGGCATTTCTTCCAGGAGGACCGCCAAGAGTGGTGAACTCCTGGAAAGGCCTATGTCCAGCACTGGACGAAACAGGCTGATGGATGGATGGATGGATGCATATTAGGGAAGTTATATTAGTGCTCTTATAAATCGACGTCGATCAAAAGATATTGAAAATTGGCAATGTGAGGCATAATGTTTAATAAAAAAACTGTCTTTACAATTCTATATTACATATATACAACTTTTATGTATAAAAACTGTTGCTTGTGCGGGACAAAAAAATGCTTCTCCCACATGTTACTTCAGAATACATATAAAATAACACACATGAAATTACAACTTTTGACACAGTCATAGCGTGCGTGACCAATCGCCACCAAATGGCTTTTTAAGAGCACGAAAAGTAATGTTTGTATAGGTATATTTACTGGTTATGTTCAGCAATTTGGATTCATTACAAACTTGGAAATTCACAATTTACACTGAAAAGTAATTTTTATCCATTTGAATTAAAAGCCTTATAATTCGAGTTCATTAATAATAAAATGTTGGTAGACGTCGTGATGTTTGAAACCGAGGAAGGGCACACATGACTGGCAACGTGATCTCTTTGAATGGACATCCTTCATTGTTGTGTAGAATAAATTAACAGCAATAGATCTCAAAACAAGATCTTATTTCAATTTATAAGACCGGCGGCGCCGGAGTTGATAATGAGCATTAATATACGTCATCAAACAAAAGAAAAGAAAAATATTTGCCTCGCTTACAATAATAAAATGGCGTGTTGTGTTCTTACAAGATATAAGTAAATCGCAATAGGTCTGTGGTTGTTAAGATACTTTAATAATATAGAAAAGGGTAAAAACAATTCAATATCGTACGTTCGATTTCTTCAATTTATGACGTATTAATGACGTATGGGTATTGTATTTTTAATATTTTTTATAAAAATGGCGTGTTGTGTTCTCGCAAGATGTAATAAAATCGCATTACATAGGTCTGTCGTTGTTAAGGTAATTAAATAATATAGAAATAGAGAAAAAGAATTCAATATTTTTATTTCTTCAATACTTGTTCTATTATTAATCGTTTTGCTAATAGAATAAGATTTATTACCGAACTTATAATTAATTTCAACACACGCCTGAATATTCTGTTGGAGAAACAAAATATTATGATTTTGTCTCCGCATCGACTTCAAGATTTATCAATGCAATCAACCCATCTTCTAGTCATTAAAAGATAGGATGTCCAGAAATTATTTATGCATCCAACCACGGCCACGAGTATGATGCTATTATCGACTGGAACATGTCTTGGATCTCAGCCAATCGTCTGAGAATGTCAATTTGGTCTCAAGAAGTGATTTTGCAAATAGGAAGTAAACCTTTGAACGTCGTCATTTAATGTGTACAATTTATTGAATGCCCAGATTTTACCCGTTGTACATTTTCCAGAATTGGCCTATAAACTTTAGTTTTGTGAGAAAAGGACACGTTTGAGTTGTTCTCTTTATTTTTACAAGAACGGTATCCTTTTTAATATTAATACTACTTAAACGTTGCATATTAAAAAACATAAAGCAGTACTTTTTAGGGATGGCAAAATCATTGCCACACCCAAAGGCATTTAAAATCAAACGAATTGAAGATAATTATAAATTTGTAATAAATACAAAGACGCTATTAAACTACCCTACTTCGGCCCTGGTTTGGTGTGTAGAACCATAAACAAAACTAATTGTTTTACAGGGAGATCGAATTCAGTCAGTAGAGGGATCTCAAAAAGACACTGACACCAATTCACCGCATGGCTAGCCTCAATTGAAAAGCATGCATATCGGAATCATAAGGTCGAGTTAACAGTTACAATGCTTTTGAAGCAACATGAATAAATTGGCTTTTGAATAAAAAAAATAAAAAAAAACTTGTTGGTGTCAACTACTACATATTAGTGAGAAAATATAATAAGTCGCATTTTTCGGTCATCATTTTCATACTCAAAGACAATTATATAATTCTGTAATATATTTTATCTAACCTCATATCGTAAAATCCTCACTACGAACTCAAAACTACTGGCACAATAAAAAAATATTTTTTATGAACGTCTCTAAAAAATTAAATTATAGTATAGGTCTCCGAACAACATAATGCTAAAAAAAAACTTTTTATGAGATTACATTACATGTGATACTAACAAGGAAGGCAAAGGGAACTTAGCCCAAACAGCCATGTCTGAGGTTTAATATCAAATACCAATGAGGTTATCATATAATATTCTCTAACACGTACTAAATAATATTGCGGCGTGACAATTGAGGTCACAATTTAATTTTGTTTTCGGCCTGTATTGTCTATGGCTGCCGGCGCGCGCAACGTGTACACATGCGTGGTGGACTGTTGGATTTTGGCGCTATAGCTAACGTGGAAATTATTATTTACTGTGGTTTTATGGGTCAAACAAAAGTATTATTTTGTCCTAAAATGACTAACAGCAGTGATGGTGATGATAATTTGACTCCATCTGACATTATGGAAATAACGACGGAAATTACGAATACTTTTAGAACGAGCTTTTACAAGAAAAATCAAAAATGGCTAACGACAAATTGTATCAAGAAATTATGAAAACAGGTTGTCAGGCATGAGTTTAGATAAAGTGGTGTATGAAACTATACATAACTAGGTTTAAAACACTCGTGTTCTATTAAAAAACGAGCCAAAGGCAGAACTGACACTCGTGTTTTTATAACCTTTTTATGTACCAGTTTCATAAACTATTATTTTGTACCTTGTCTAAACATTTCATAATGTGAGTGAAGCTTGAAGGCAAACAGAACAGAATTGCGGAAGCAAAATCCTTTATTGTACATCCATCTCGTACACAATTTAATATTTTAGTGAAACCTGTGTCAATCAAAAATTATTAGAATTTGGCGCAGGTTATGTTTTCAAAGGTTACAGTTTTAAATAGACTACATGTACCAGGTGTTTTGTGACGAGTTTTTTTAACTCAATCCACGAGTTGTCTGAACAAATTTAGTTTAGCAACTTCCAAAATGCAATACGCAAAAAAACAGTTTATTATTATTTATCATTGCTTTCCATTATATTTCCACCTATATTACTCGTAAGTAAAAAAAAATATATACATTTATTTTTATTGAATATCGGGTCCTTACTGCGCAGGTGAACACTGACTGCACACGCTCTTTCTGTGTTGGCCTGAGCTATGTACAATAATATTTTTATTATTATTTAGATACCTATAGACCTTTTTTTGTAGAATAGATCTAAAAAATACATTTCTGTAATCATCCAGCCATCACAAATATCCATTTAAGTAGTAATAAGGGCTTTGGAGTGACTAAAAAAAAGAGAATCCACAAAATAATTTAGGGCGGCATGCACCAAAATCTTAAATCTCGATTTTGTCGCTAAATCAGGTTTACGATCTGACAGTTAATACATTTCTGTCAAATTAAACTCAGCTTAAGTCCTGAATCTAGATTTAATTATTGGTGCAATTCGGCAAGTATTTTCGGGTCATTTCCGATTAGGTGGTAGAGCTGATGCCGGGCTCGACTGTGGACCTCCACCACCATCATCTTACTCGCAAGGGCCCCTGAAGTTATTCGGGGGAAAGTAAAAGGACAGCTCTCAAGCTAAAAACCAGGCAACCCACCATTATCCATCCCCAATCCATATACTCGTAATTTCAAAATACTAACCCGCTAATTTCATTAGCTATTTAGAAAGTAGGTAAAAAGCTAAAGGACTTGTGTATATCCCTTTTCCAAAATTTTGAATTTTACATTACACTTTGCCTTTTCAACAAAAGCCTTGTAGGCATAATGACTTTTGTACCAATGCCAGTAATTACTTTGTTTGTATTTAAAAAAAAAACGAAATGGCATGACTTAGAGCCTAATATATCAAATGTCATTGACACTTGATATTGGCAGCTAGTATTTTTATTTATTGCTAGGCAAACGTATTCTAGTTGTTCAGCCCATATCCTTAAAATGTGTTTTTTTTTCAACATATCTTTAGAACTAAGGAAGAAAAAAAAATATTTAAACGGTATTAGCAATAAGAATAAAAAGGTTCCTCTATAGATTTAATATTTTTATATCTTAACAGAAATGAAAACTTGTGGATTGCCGAGCCTTATATAATATAAAACAGACTGGTGACGAGCAGCGGCGCACTGGTGCAAGGGTTTCGGCACCGCGCTCATCAACCCAGGCGGCGCCCAGCGTGTGTAAGTATGGACATTTCTTCCAGGAGGACCGCCAAGAGTGGCGAAATCTTAGAAAGGCCTATGTCCAGCAGTGGACGAAACAGGCTGGGTCATGGGTCATTCTTGGAACTTGTGAAAAACAATCTGAGAAATGTTTTTTTTTACCCACTTTGGAGACCAAAATACTTCCTTTCAACAAATACCTTAACTTTAGAGTTCATTTTCGAATGTAGGCACGGTAACAGAGTGATTGTCAAAAATGCCCTTCAACTAAAACGGTAACGATTGTTATGCAACTGCATGTCGCCGCCAACGACTACCGCAAACTGTTACCTTGCCACCTGTAATAGCCGGTGTTACTTAACCATTAGGTACTTCAATAAGTTGCCTTTTCCCCCACTGAGTTACAAGTACATACCTACCTGTCTTGCTCTTGTCCTTAGCTCACCCGTTTTTGGGAAAGAAAGAATAGTAGTTTCCCTATACCATACCTTCCGTACCACAGTATCTAGTATTTTGATCATCAACGCTCTGTAGTTGCAAGCAAAGTTACCTGCATTGAGGCCAGCCCGACAAATATTTTACCTTCATGCAGTGGCGGATTTACCAGCTGGCTGAGTAGGTTTGAGCCTAGGGCGGCATATTTTAGGGGCGGCAAATTTGGGGACCGCGTTTTTGTGAACAATAAAGACTATTGAAATTATATTATTAAATTATACTATTAATTTTATAACACGCTTCCTCCGTAGATATAATTATTAACAATGTAGTATTCCTTCCACTTTACAGGCAACGCGTATTCAGAGTACCTAATCAATTAAAAAAAAAAAAAAAATTACCGGTTGTCTATGCTCTTGCGCATGAGGACATCCCTGTCCATGAAATGTCACTTTTTTTTCACGCGCGGGCAACGCACGTTTTGCCTTTTCTCGAAACGACCTAAAAATCAAGAAAAGTGCAAGGAACCTTGACCAAGAGCCACAAAATGCCTCGGGATGACTCCATGGACCGCAAGAGAAGGAAATATAACCGCAAACTAAGAAGATTAGAGGAAACACGATCGCGTCGTAGCCGTAGCCCACGCCGCCGACGACGCCATTACCGCCGCCGATCAAGACAATCAAGTTCTGGACACAGCCGCAGCCCCTTTCAAGGACGCCTCCGCACTTCTGATCATAGCCAGTCTCGTAGCCCAAATCGGAGTCGCAGCCCTTTGTCGAATCGGAACGCAAGCGGTAGTCGATCGCGCTCGCCACCGCACAGCGTCCCGCGTGGGCGCAGTGTTCCGCCAAGCCTTCTTCGAAGCCCCGTACAAAATCCAAGCCCTGTTCAAGAGAATATAGAAGGTTAGTACAATGCTACGTTCATGTTTTTGAAAATCATGAAATATGTATGCCGTGTAGTAGTACGCGATACGAAACACGAAGACCAAACTAGATACGCGATATCTTTTTTGGGTACTTACCTTAAATGGTGCGTGACACTAATTTATGGCTTTCGATGTGAAACTTCGAATACTGCAACAATAAGTGCGTGACACTCTGGACAGTATATCTGAAGTTAACTGCATAAAACACTTCAGATATTTCAACATTCCCTCTCCATTTCAGGATTGGAACTCATTGCAGCCTTGGGGAAGGAAGAGGAAAGCCCTCAAATATTTGCTGACAACATCCTCAATGATGCCATAGCAGCTCTTTGGAACAAACCACTACAAGAAGGGCTCGAACAGAAAATCAAGGAAGATATTTTGAGCAAGTACAAATTGCCAAGTAACTGCAAATTACTGAAACCACCCTCCTTAAACCCAGAGGTGATTGCAGCCATCTCTGAAGGGGCTAAATTAAAGGATAAAACTATGTGCATTGCTCAAAACCAGCTAGGTATGGCATTGTCTCTAATAGGACAAACTATGTCCAAAATTTTGAAGGGAGAGTCCACGGAACCAATTAGTATGCTAGAATTCTTGGCTGATGCTGGCCGACTATTAGCTGATTTACACTATCAAAAAACTGTGACAAGAAAAGCACTGGTGTCACCAATGCTTGACAAAAATTTTTTGAAGATGATAGAAGATTTAAAGAGAGATGAGTACATCTTTGGTCAAGATTTCACAGAAAAAATCAACAACAACAAGAACATTGTGAAGTCGGGAAACACAATCAAGAAAATATGCAAGTGCCGAACCGACCATCAACCACCAAACGACAGACGGGAAACTGGCGTGGTCCCCCCCGCTATCCCAAAGCAGTGGCCCGAGGGGGACCGAAGACATATCAAGCAGCTCCAACAGCAAAGAAGGCCCAAATGTCTCGTCCAGCTCCGAGTCATCCACAGCAGAGCCGTCCCGTGAGGAATTACAACCGTGCTCGCTACAACAACAACCGATAAAACAGGTACATGCTGGTCATCTTTCTCACTTTGTTAATTGTTGGATGAAGATAACTAAAGATCCGGTTATACTCAAATGGGTGAAAGGGTATGAATTACCCTTTCACACCATACCTTTGCAGTCTGTCTGCCCTGTAACCCATTCACTTTCAAGTACAGAACAATCACAAATGCTTGAGTCCTTGAAAAATTTGTTAGACCTTGGTGCTATCCAGGTTTGTCAGCCTGTTGAGGGCCAATTTTTGTCAAAAATATTTCTGACACCAAAGAAGAATGGGAAATATCGCTTAATTTTAAACTTGAAATCACTAAATAAATATCTAGTTACTACCCATTTTAAAATGGAAGATATCCGAACATCAATGAAACTAATTGATACAAATTATTACATGACCACAATTGATTTGAAGGAGTCGTATTTATTAGTAAATATTGCTCAACATCAAAGAAAGTTTTTAAGGTTTCAATATGAGAAATTATATGAATTTACTGCCTTACCTTACGGTCTCACCACAGCACCAAGTATCTTCACTAAAATTCTTAAACCTGTTATGTCTTACCTGCGAAGCTTGGGCTGCTTAACAGTGGCATATCTAGATGACATTCAATGCATGGCCCGATCTTATGAAGAGTGTTTAAATAACACTAGACTTATAATTAGTACTTTAGAGTGCTTAGGGTATATCCCAAATTACGAAAAAAGTAATTTGATTCCCAGGACTCGCTGTTAGTTCCTAGGATTTATTATTGACTCAAAAACCCTTACACTTGAGCTACCTGTAGAAAAACGATGTAAAATAAAGGACTTAATTAATAGATACCTCAATAAAAATATTTGTAAGATAAGAGACTTTGCCAACCTCTTAGGTAACCTAACTGCTGTATGCCCTGCTGTACCTTATGGTTGGTTGTACACCAAATTATTAGAAAGAGAAAGATATCTAGCCTTATTGAAATCTAACAACAATTATGATTCAGACATGGAAATTCCTGAATCCATTACCCCAGATCTACTATGGTGGTACTCTAACATTTTGACAACAGTAAAATTAAATTCACAGACTCTTCATTAAGTGGCTGGGGAGCACATTGCTTAGGCGAGTCTATTGGAGGTTTCTGGAATGAAGATGAACAAACTAAGCACATTAACGAACTTGAGTTAATAGCTGCCCGTTTTGGCCTTATGTCCTTTGCCAAAGACTTGACAAACTGCTATATTTTGTTACGGGTTGATAACACCACCGCATTATCTTGTATTAATAAGATGGGTAGTACCCAATTTGTTCACCTTAACCAGATTACAAGACAGATTTGGCAATGGTGTGAAGCCAAAAACATCTGGCTTTCTGCATCTTATATAAAATCTACAGAAAATAAAGAAGCAGATAAAGAGTCTAGGAATAATAATATTGATACTGAATGGCAGTTAGCAGACTTTGCCTTTCAAGATATTATATCTAAATTCGGTAAACCTAACATTGATCTGTTTGCCACAAGGATAAATGCCAAATGCCCCAAATATGTGTCTTGGAAGAGGGACCCACTTGCATTTGAGATCGATGCGTTTACATTAGACTGGACTAGTTTTTTCTTTTATGCCTTTCCTCCTTTCTCTTTGGTCGCACGGTGTTTACAGAAAATAAGAGCAGGTAGAGCTACAGGGATACTGGTCTTTCCACAGTGGCCTTCCCAGCCGTGGTACCCGTTGATAAAACAAATGGCTTTATCAGACATCATATATTTTCAGCCTAATAGCAAACTCCTATTATCTCCCTTCAGCTCACACCACCGCCTGAGTCATCAGCTTACCCTGGCTGCGGGCATCTTCTCCGGACAGCACTACAATTAAGATCACTACCTCCGTCTTCCGAAGATGTGATACTGACATCTCTGGCGCCAGGTACGCTGAAACAGTATAACTGTTCTTATAAGAAATGGTGGGAATATTGTCAGACCAGGAATATAGAAACATATAGAGCATCAAATTCACAAGTCATAGGATTCCTTGCTGAGAGTTTCAGTGCTGGAGCTAGTTATTCAACTCTCAATAATCACCGATCAGCTCTGTCTCTATTAATACGCTCTGAAATAGGGAGGGATGAGAATGTTAAACGGGTCCTCAAAGGAGCATACAGACAGAGACCTCCCTTACCAAAATACAATGAAACCTGGGACCCTGCTATTGTACTAGAATTTCTTGGCAAGAAACCTACTATTGACCTGAACTTTAAGGAGCTATCAAAGAAATTAGTCACCTTGTTGGCTCTCACAACAGCTCAAAGAGTACAAACTTTGGCAGCAATTAAGATTTCAGATATACACTTTTCTACTAATCGTATTACAATTCTGGTATCAGACATTCTTAAGACTTCAGCATCAACCAGAAAGAAAACTGTATTAACCATTCCATATTTCGAAAGCGAGAACATCTGTCCTGCTGCCACCTTGAAAACATATTAACAAAAATCTCAAGATTTGCGAGGAGACGAACCTTACTTAATTGTGACTCATGCCAAACCATTTAAGAAGGCTACGTCCCAAACTATAAGCCGATGGATAAAGCAGGTTCTCAAGGAAAGTGGCGTAAATACAGAAGTATTTTCTTCACATAGCACAAGACATGCCACCACATCCAAAGCAAAATCCAACGGCATATCTATAGATATCATTAAAAGAACTGCCGGCTGGTCGGAGAGGTCTGCAGTGTTTGCAAAACATTATAATTTACCAATACAAAATTTAGCTGACACTTCTTTTGCGGTTTCTATCTTAAAGTAAATATATACTATATATATATATAATATACCTAGGTGTATCTATATTTTTTCTCATTAACTGCATCAGCAGTTAGATTGTTGATAATTAAAAAACAGTTTTAATTATAAGAACCCTACGTGACATTATGCCATGCTGGTTTAATCACCATCTCATTTGTATGACTAAGCTTACTTATAGTTCCTATAAATAAGAATCATAGCCTAACTAAATGGATAAGCATGTTTTACTCATAATAAATGTTGATTAGTACATAATTCTACTTTTAATTGTTTAATTGATAAAACTAATTAAATCCCCTTAGCAATACAGCCTCTATTGCCTTTAGCTCTGAACATCTACATTGTTAATAATTATATCTACGGAGGAAGCGTGTTATAAAATTTAAAAATCAGACGAACTTACCTTAAGTGAAGTCTGATGTTAATTTTATTAACGCTTCCTCCGTAGATATAATTACCCACCACTTACCCGCCCTTTTATTTTAACAACGGCAATATTAGGGCAGAAGCTAACATTAGGACTGAAACAATAAACTATTGTCTCCACTCATTATTTATACAGAAAGATGGAACGTGGCCTTATTATGTGTTTAAGTTTTAGATAAATCCCTATGCCAGCATTCCATCTTAATATTATAACATACTATAAACTCTAAAAAAGTGACATTTCATGGACAGGGATGTCCTCATGCGCAAGAGCATAGACAACCGGTATTTTTTTTTTTTTTTTAATTGATTACTCTGAATACGCGTTGCCTGTAAAGTGGAAGGAATACTACATTGTTAATAATTATATCTACGGAGGAAGCGTTAATAAAATTAACATCAGACTTCACTTAAGGTAAGTTCGTCTGATTTTTAAACTATTTGCGTTTACCGAATGTTCATTATTAAAAGATTAATATTGACTTGCAAAACGTGTACTTTATTGTGTAAGTAGCATCTTTTACCCTGCCCTGTGTTATATAGTCGTAATCAATTATTGAGCTTTGATTAGCTTAGAGATTCACCCAAAACGCAATTTTTTCAACTGAATTTCTTGGATTTCTTGCAGAATTAACGATACTCTATTTTTTAATTATTAAGTATTTAGGCTGAATAGAACACGCTCATAAATTCATCCGAAGGCTTTCACGAAAATTCACTAGCATAAATGAAAAATAATACAAAACGAAAATTAACCAATGTTTGTATCGTATTCAGCCTTCGTACTTTATATTAAAATCAATTAAGTATAGTAGATTTATGTAATGGCGGCAAAAATTTAACAGCCTTATACTTTGAAAATGTGTAAATCCACCATTGCCTTCATGTATAGTAGTGACAGGTGCTGCCCTCTAACCTTCCAAGTAAATTGGTTGCCTCGTATAAATTGAATTTGATTGAAAAGCCAAATTCATACTGTGACCCGAAACAAGGCCCAATTTATCTATTAAATAAATACTATTTTGATATTCATAAAGTTTTGATATTGATATCCAAAAAGTCAGTCACACATCATGGCAGTAAAAATATCTATACAACTAAATATAAAATAATGAAAAAGTTAAATGTAAATATCAACTTACCAACGTGCGATAGGCCGGTGAGATCGGATTCTGGAAACAAACAAATAAATATAGATGAATGAAAGCGTGCAGAATGGTTAATGTTGTGGGCATGTTGTAGCAACACAACGACACTTGAGACACATACAAACACGAGACTATTATATAAAATAATCTGACATTGTAACACGATGAAAGTTTTCATTAAAAGAACATTGAAACAATGTATTGCAATGATAATGATGTAAGCTTTAGAAAATTATGCTATGATTTTGAGCATTTGAACGATTGCAAAGAAGGTTGTAACAGTATTGTTACATCATTAACTTATTATATTCTTTACAAAATCAACAATGGGGGACGTCGAACGCCACGTAAATAAAACTTCCTTTCAAACATACAAAAATTATACCAAATATTCGGTTGTAGTTGCAATAACAAACGATTTCCAACAATCCAACAAATACTTATCAAATTAAATACGGTTACAATTATGAAGTATGGTAAATTTTTTTTTGTTATTTGGTTTTCTATCCACAGTTTCAGCCCCCGTTTTGGTGATAGTGTAGAGATACCTGTCAGCAACGAAGTTATATAAAAAACAATATTTATAAAATTCCGAGTTTTTATCCCGCAAATAACGTAAAGGTTTCGTGTATTTATCCACATATACAAAATAATGATTAAAAAATGTACTGAAGAGATAAACACATTATTATTAAATTCAAATATTATTTTAAATTGTATATTTTTTTAAATACCTATATATGATAATGTTTTGATTAATCTATAGAATTACTGGTTTTTGATAACTTTAGTTCGTAATAAATCGATGCCGTGATAATGGCATGGCTAACTCCACATTATAGGTTTAAGCACGGACCTTAATTTTACTAATGAAAACAAAAAAATAAATCAGGAAACATATATTGATACGTGTATTTGCAGGGGCAGGAAGAGACAACAGCTCTTCAATTGAATTATATTATACAAGCTCTTCTATTGCCTTATATATTGCACAATTGAAGCAATCCATTTTAGAGCAAGTTTATAAATATTATTTCAATAAAAAATATATTTTTAAATATCAATTTAATAAATATAAAACCTTGACAACAACAAGTTATTGTTACTGTGTAGTGTGACGTATACTCGTCATTATTGTTTTTATTATTTTCTACAAAGTTAGATATAAAAATGAAAGGCCAGAATGGACGTCATAAAGACTACGATAAGTAAGAATTCAGTAAACAATAATGCTTGAAATTCGAGGCACTCCTTCAACGGAAAACAATACACCGCCAAGGGAGCTAAGGCGCTGATTTTTCTGTTGAAATGTATGGACTCGACCAACGACAGACTGCGATCTGTTGCTTTTAATGTTTTAGCTATAATCAATGGAAATCGTGAGGTTTGACTGTATACTATTATTTAATAAATACGGATTTATAATTATTATAATATGTTTTATTTTATATTACTCAACTAAAGGTCGCTTAAAAATTACGTTGATTTATTTGATTGACATATGTATATCAGATACACAATGTTTGTTTCATTCATGTTGATAGCCCACAAGAACCACGCACAGTTCAATTGCCTCAGCTGTTTTTGAGTGGTCGGACAACTCCCGCAAAAACAACTTAATGTCAATCAACAAAAGCTATTTTTAAGTGTTATCATATCATATCAGCCACAGGGGGTAAAGAAAACAAACAAATATATTATGATTCCGATTAATGATCATAATATTCTTTAGTTATCTACCCTGCTTTGCCTTTGGATTTCTTTACCTTTCCCTACTGTAACGGGTGTGGGGGAGCATAAAATTAATATTTTTAATATGCAATACACATTTTATTGTTGTAATCCCTCTGAAATTTGCCAATATGTGCGTACAAATAACGATAATCACCTCTTAATTTCTCAAAGTATGCGAAAACGGCGGGCATGCTTGTTAATAACAAATTATTGTTAATAATTTATTTAGTTTCCTATCCAAGAATTAATGTTTTCATAACAACAAACTACAAATAACTAAAATGAATTAACAGTGAGCAGCCCCGATTCGTACCGGCAAAACAAGCATAAATGTTGCCGTTGTGTGCGTGCTGTGATTCGTGCACACTGGTACGCACACATATTAGCCGCTCTGGGTATTTTACACTATTCTGTTTTTGCTATGCTTTTATCCATGTATCTATAACTCGTTGATCCGTGCAGACCGCGACGACGGCCCGTGCGGATTGCCGAACTCATTGGTGCATCTTACTCGAACGAAATGTTACAGACCCGCCAGCAGACCGCATGGGAGTGAGAGTGTTAAAGAAGCATGTGGAAATTGAAAAACGATAAGCCTGGAATCCTCCGCGCGTGTTCATATAGACGCATAGAAGCGTCCTTTGTAGTTTTAGTACACCGATTCTAGACTATATTATTCTATAAGGGTAAATAATAATAGTTAGCGAAACTCAAAACATAGGTAGTACTGGTCTATATGAACAACTTTTTCTATTGGGGCTAAGCGAAATTCGCAACTTTTTTTTACTTCCTCTCATACAAATTAACCTTATCCAGTCGTCGGTTTACTATGAGAAGGCGAATTTTTTTTCGAGAATTTTGCATATTCCCCATAGAAAAAGTTGTTCATATAGACAAGTACTACCTATGTTTTGAGTTTCGCTGACTATTATTATTTAACCTTGTATAATAGAAAAAAAACTAAACAAAATCTCTAGCTGTTTACAATTCAAGACTTATCCGGGGCTCTGTGTTTTACACAGACAGACAACATACTATTTTCTTACCTATTGACTGATAAGTGTTATGTGACCTACAACCTCATTTACTGTCCTACTTGGATAACATATCAATCTCTATGGCTGATATGGAAGAAACCCATCCCACGCCTCGAAAACATGACGAAGAAATCCATAAGTTACATTGCATCATATAACGAACCGTGTTGTAGTGTAGATAAGAGATCTGGCCCACGTTTTGCCAGTACAGTGTTTGTTACCATAACATAACTGTACTATTTTGGTTTCGGGTACCTCAAAACTCATAAAGGTTGTACTGTTTAAAAATACGAGTACAGTTAGGCATTTAATTGTTCTACAAGCAGTGCTTGCCTTCACAGGAATGGAATAAAAGCAATTGTTACTTATTTTTTTAAATACAATGGGTTTACGCTTGGTAAGTACTTACTATGAAAAGCGTCAATGAATCTAGGATGAAAGGCATTTGTCCAAAAGAGAGAGTGAAAACTGGCGGTATAAACTATCTGCATTGTTTACAACTCTTATCATGTTTTTTTAGGGCAGGGCATGCAGGTTTTGTGCCCGCGAATAACGGCGATAGGGCTTACCACACCACCCATCTCGCTGGGACGTAATAATCGTCGGTGAAACGCAGGTGTATCGGGTGTGGACTGTGACGTGCATTTCACAGTTCACACCGGGAACACCTCTGACACCCCCTCGGGGATTCATGTCGTGACGATATGTTTATGTTTTATGTATCATGTTTATTACTAGCCTTTGCCCGCGGATCCGCCCGCGTTTATGAACACTTTATGAACACCCCCCCCCCCCCCGTCAGTAGCAGTACGATGGTAATAAAAAAACCGCATTCAAATCCGTTGAGTGGTTCTCGAGTTAAAGGCGTTTATGAAATCTTCGCCCCATTTTCGGCTTGGGTGTTATTTTATGCACACCCCCCCGTCAGTAGTAGTACGATGGTAATAAAAAACCGCATCCAAATCCGCTGAGTGGTTCTAGAGTTCAAACTTTTTGAATTTAAAATTTCACGAAAATATTCAATGTACAGACACGACTTTTTTACTACGTTATTATTGGTATACCTATATACGAGTAGATTAAAACCCGGGTGTTTTACACCCATTTTAGTCTAAGTAGGATACAAACTCATTGTATATTTGCCTTTAACAACTTATATGCTCGAAAGATTTTTTTAAATCTTCCTTTGGTCACAAATTGCAAAGTATTCGGTAGCACCGTGACTTGAGGGTGTAACTTTTTACCTCGGTACAAAATGCATATCATAATATTGTTTTCCTTATTTTTGAATAAAAAGTATGCAATAAATGTGTTTTAAAGCAACTTGCGGAAATTGTTTATTAATTATAAAGTCTTCACAAAAATTACGTACGAGTACTTTAATGTATTACATTTTGTTTGCATTACATTAACAAACTTAAAAGCGTGTTTACAGTTGTAATGTAATGCAGCTAAGATGTAACGCATAAAATTTAATAATTTTCATGTGATCACCTAACTATTCACAAGCAGTTTGCGCGAATTGCTATACAACGCATTTATTGCATACTTTTTATTCAAAAGTAAGGAAAACAATATTATGATGTGCATTTTGAACCGAGATCCTCAGTTACCTTAGAACAACCCAGAAATGTAGCTCTGCTCAGAAAGAGGACCAGCGGGCCTATTAGGTATCTTTGAATCGGTTGCCAACTATGGTTGCTATTCACAAAAACAGATAAAAATGAACGTCTAAAATAATCTTCAATGGGTATTGAACATGAGTATTGAACAATTTACAAATTGTGGCGTCATTTCAAGTGTGAACGTATCCTTAGATAAGCGGAATTCGATAGTAATGAATGTTTTCGACGATAGGCACTCGGTTAACAACTGCTTTCACGATAGTGAATCAGGGGGCTGGGGCCTTATTGTCTAACTTTAACATCTATCGCTTTCAAATGATTCGCCTGATGACGACCCCAGCGAGGGGTCGAAATATAGCGCATTTTATGGATCTATATTTGACTAATAAAAACACAATTAACTACAAATTAAAAGCCAATATCTGATTAAAAAAATATATATTTATTGAATTATTTCAAATGTTTCGTGAATGGCAAAAAATTATCTGAAATGCATAAATATCAATAGGCTTGTACACAGGGTAAACAAAATATTATTCTTTTTAGTCCGTCATTTAGATTATCAAAAAATATTGGACACGTATTTTTTGTTTTGTCAATCAAACAAAAAACGACAGAGATAAAGCGCGTCAAAGTTTGGGAGTGGGGGAAAATGACGTCACTTCTAAGTAAAATTGTACCTAGATGTGACGTCACGCGGAACTTCAGCGGGCTATACCTTCATCATTGTTTGTTTAATTGAAAAAAAAAATACGTGTCCAATATTTTCTGATAATCTAACTGACGGACTGATTAATTTTTTTTAGTCATCATGGCTATTCTAGCCAATCGGGATACATTTGTTTGAAAGCAATAGCGAAAAAAAATATAAAATAAAAACATTAAATTTTATTATTTTAGATCTCTGTGCGTCACATCCCCGGTACTTTAGAGACTTGTTGCCATAACCATAGTATAAGTATACTGTGCCATAACCAACATTGAATTCTACAATAAAAGCTTTCATTTGGTACGCATGCAGTTTGTATTGGATATAAAGTTCGCATCATTCTTATCTATTCAAGTTCAGAATTTTTTAAATTACTAAAATTTTACTCTAATCGCCCCCTAAAATGGTTTAGCGCCACGATATTTGTTTATTGTTTCAGCGATAATGCGGACCAAACAGATTAAAATAATTTAGTACCAAGGCAAGGTATTAAAGTGTGGGTCACGAGCGAGTTTAGTGGGTTGTAAAAAATATGCAAAATAGAAAACAAGCACAATCGTCACATACAGCGCTGCATTTTAATGTTAAGTACTATTTAACTTGAAATTCTCAACTGTGAAATCAGGAGTATGTCTATTAGCGGGCCCTGAATCTCATATTTCGCGATTCAAGTAAGTTTGGAAACCACTGGTATAAACAACTAATAAACAAGAGGAAAATCTATTAATAGGCAAGTTTCTAATCAGCCCTCTCTAATTATTATGTCTACTTATTAGCTTATTACTAACCTAGACCAAGGAAATCTAATTTGGTATAAGTGTGTGAACAGAGTAATTCAATACAATTGACAAGTAGGAGCATTTATACAAAAACTCAACTGATGATGGCTCCATAATGAAAAAATGTAATTCATGCACGTGTAGCATAGCAGCGTTTTTAAGAGGATAGGTCGCGCTTGCAACAATCACTGTTACACCATGAAAAATACCCGCAGCAAAACTCAGAATGACGACTTTCGACACTAATTATATTATTTAAAATGAAATATCTGTTTGTTTCAGAGTTTAATAAGGTGTACAAATACAGATTGTAATCCAAAACTGTCTATTCCTATGGGAGACAGGCGTGAGTATATGTATGCATATAAATGTAGTATGCATGGGTTTTTGCTTGAATAATCTTACCTCTTTTAAGGCCGTCTTTGGTTTTTCAATATCGGCATGTGAATTAAATTCTTGACAGAACTACTTATCTCTTTTTTTCCCTTCGAAATATAGCGCATTTTATTGTATATTTATTTGCTTTTTACGGCTCTGTACCTCAAGAGAAAAAAAGGAGCCCTTATAGGATCAATGTGCTATCCGTCTGTCTGTCAAGACACTTTATCTCAGCAACGTGTAAAGGTATCGAGTTAAAATTAAAAGCATACACTCAGGTCTACAGTCGCCTGAAGATGTGAAAAAATCAAATTTCTAAGTTTACGTGAAAAAAAGATACGGCTATTTATGCCGCAAAAAACGTATATGTCAACACTTTCAAGGGAATCAAAATTCATGCGAGATTTATTTCATGCAAAGCTAGCTAAATTTGCTTTTACCAAAAAATAAAACCCATCTAATAAAATATATTTGATTTCTGTACAATGATTCCCATTAGTCAAAAGAGGAGAAAAAGTATGTTTAAACACAAATGAAAATTTATCTAAGCATGTTTTCTAAAATCAAAACTCTAGGTTATAGTAAAAATGCATAAACCAGAAATTAACAATAATTTTCTGTGTTGTTCATGAAAAACCACACCCCTAATTTATTTACATAACCACTGTCAGTCACAAGGAGTATATGGAATTACAACAACATTGCCCTTATGTCAACTAAAATTATTGTATGGGCTAAGTCAGAGGCTATAATAGGTCCAAGTTTAGTGCTTCGTGGGCTAAGTGTGACAATCGAAGTATTTCCCGTAAAACTTATATAAAAAAAGGCTGCCAGCACTTATAAATGTAAAATCGTTACTAAAATCTGGAGAATCGATTTGTTTTTTCAGAAATTATAGTAAAATCGTTAAATTTCGGCACGATCCATGACAGTAGTAAAACCTAAAAGTTGGAAGGTCTGAGACCACTGGAGGCTTGTTATTAATAATTATTTTATTACTAACTCAAAATATAGTGTCGTTTTGGATGCCGAATAATTTTTGCGAGTATTTTGACCATTCGCTATAGGCAGTGCGAATAATTATAGTTTTTGACATTCTTATGCAAAGTATTTGTTTAGCTGAATTGTGAATAAAAAAATACTTTGTGGTATGCATTTTAATACTAAAATTTCATTGTCAAGTTTTTAAGATGACACAAAAAATACTTAGAAGTATGCATTTGAATTGTCAAGTTTTTTAAGATGACTGATTGTACTATTTTATTATTTTTCAATAGACATCAATGAGGCACCTGTGTTATTATTGAAGCATGTGCATTGCATTACATGAGTCATAGCAAATCACTGCAACCATACTTACATACATACTGTAAATTAAATTCAATAGAAAGAGCCATCAACAGCGCTCACTGTGATTCATCGAATTTCCTAACTCCCATTTATTAGTCATCCCAATGAGGAAGGGATCAAAACGTATGTGTATTTTTAAATCTAACCAAATTTTCAATATCTTTCGTACTGTTATTTCAATCTATGTTCATGATATTACCGTCATCCGCAGACCAGGACGGTGATTCTCGCACACGCGACAGTTTGTGAAGGCCGAAAGCGGGTGGTTTTTAGAAGCGCTTTATGAAGAAACGCATCAAACTTTTAAAATATAAACCTGTTGTACACATTCATAACATGCTTTACGTGTCTTTGAGGAGTTAAAGTTATTAGAATTATCATCATACAGCATTTATGACGCGATAGACAAAGGCGTATGAAAAGCAAAGCGTGTGAAATTTTTTGCGAGAATCGCCGTCCAGGGCGGGTATTCTGGCACGTGCGTAAAAATTGCGAAAGCGGATTGCGGGTGACTTTAAAAGGAATTTTGTACAGATATGTGTTGTGTTTTTTTATGGAAACTTTAAGCATTTCTTATATCCTATAGCTTCTATTTGATGTAGTTTAGTCACCCTAATTTTAATCGCATGGTATTTATCTAACTTTAAACAAATATCTAACGATTGATATTGCGAGTGAGAAATAATGCCGGAATAGCCGCTCTGAGTTGCAATTGTGTAAGACAATCGTATTAAAATTGATTAAAGAGCGAAATATTTATTTATTAAAAAGATTGTCATGTGGCTATTCAGCTAAGCAAATTAGCCCGTTTGACAATTGAAATCGTACATTTTTAGCTGTCAAATGAATACAATTGTCTTGTTTTGTTATTGACAACCAAAAACGTACGATGTCAATTGTCAAACAGGATTATTTGCTTAGCCGAATAGCCATATGACAATCGAATTTGAATACGATTGGCTTACACACTCCCTCCCTAATTTCAAATGATATACCTAATAATACGGACGCCCCCCTATGGGATTTAGAAATGTTATATTTGGGATAACGAGAAGTACAACCGTTAAACCACACAATCTCTTAGTTTCATTCAACTTAATACAATACAGAATTATTATTATGTTTTGTTTGTCGGTATTTATTTTTACATGTTGAAAAAAATTGTGTAAATAAAAATCATTTTTCCTTGTACGTAAATACTTCATTAGAAATCCTCAAGCAGAAAATGATTCATTCATTCGTGTATGTACTTCTATATGTAGTAAAATAAAAACACTTCCCTACCTAATTGAATTCCCAGCGTAGTTTAAAAATATATATCTTATAGTTTGTACTGGGTGTAAACAGACAGATTAAATTAAACAACATACTATACTGATCACACTGCATGAATTTCTCAAAGAAACATAGCCCGCAATATTTTTTTATATTGAACTAGTATGAATTACGATATTTTTGTGAGCATTAAGGTGGACCAAATTTTTCATCGTCTAAGAGTGTTTATATTAAACCAAACGAATCTAAATCTATCTAACCTATCTAATAATAAAGTAGTAAAAAAGTCGTGTCTGTACATTGAATATTTTCGCGAAATTTTAAATTTGTACTGAGGGCAAAACCAAAATTTTTAGGAGTTTTGTTTGTCTGTCTGTATTTATATATGTTCCATTTAAACTCGAGAACCACCCAACGGATTTGGAATAATTTGGATGCGTTTTGTAACATTATTATCGTGGGGACCCTGGTGTAGGGTATAAGGGTATTCATAAAATAGCGCCCAAGCCGAAAACGGAGCAGAGATAAGCGCGAGGGAAGCCGCGGGTGAAAACTAGTTTTAAATTTAAAACCAAAAAAATTTGCAGTTTTGCTCTAGAAATTGAAAAGGTCATGATTGTTTAGATAAACAGTTGCGCCCAGCAGACGTTATAGATCAGCCGCACCTGTCTATTTAAGAGAGCTGCTTTCTGCTGGTGACCCTGAAAGTCGAAACTAATAGCTGGTTTTAATCAGAAGTTACAAAAGTAAAAAAAAATGTATATGATAAACTACAGAATATCTGGAATGATGTGCCATGATTAGAATTACAAATGTTTATCAAAATAATTATTCGACTGATGACGGCCCCATACAGTGGGCCGAAATATATCGAATATAATAAAAATAAATGTTATTTTGTTCATACTTATTACTAAAATAAATATAAAGGCTCAAGAAGAGTTAAATATATATTTATTAATATTCAAAATAAATATCAAACCTAGGTCTAATTTACACGAATACCCAGTTTAATTATTTAAGTATGCAAAGAAACGAATTGAATTTTAGTCAAATTGACGATATTCTAACAAAAAATTATTTCCTTTGATTTATTTTTGAAGAATTTTAGTCATTTGTAAATTATTTTGGTATGTTTTAACGCGTTCGCAACTTGATTTCCCGTCGAGCGACGGAGAGATCAATACGGCACGAGTGGTGGGAGTGAGTGAGACGCACGCACCCGGGGTCACCAGCAGTAATGCTCTACATTGCTTGGACTGCACTACGTCTATCATCAATTAATCATTCATCATTTATCACAAAGCATAACGGTAAACCACGATATACGCAGATGTAACCAACGATTTATCAGCATAATCATACGCCGATTTTTGACCTAGACGTCATTCGATATTTTTTTTCTTGTTTTTGCTATGTACTTATTTTTTATTTGCGTCTTGCTTGTGTTTAGTTTTCTTTTGTATTATTTTTCAATTCCTCATTTTATTTGGGTTCAATCAGCGATTTAATTTATTTTTAATTAATTTAACGTTATAATTTAGTCTACTTGTAACTTTCGTATTTTCTTTTGTACGAATAGGGACAAGCTAAAAAGCAGCGTTGTGCTACTGCTTTTAGCTCACAGCAAATGTCGCGTTTGTTCCCTTTTTACCATTTTAAAATCAATGCCTTATTGTTTATTTTTGAATGTGTTTTGTGTATTAAAATAATAATATTTTCATTATTTCTTTCTTTTATTTTAGAAAATAAATCACTTTAGTTTGGATACCACCATATTAGAAATCAAACAATTAAAATTGTAACAATAGGAAGTATGTATGAAATATAATATGATTGTAATATTTAGAAAAAAGGTAGAAAATAAAAAAGGGGCTATTTCGATAAAAATGGCACTATTTGAAGTCGCTTTTCAGATGAAGCCACTTATAAATCAGTATATAAATTTCGGAACCTTTTTCTAGGTTTGTTCAGTACAGAAACGCGATTTAACTTTTGCTCGATAGAAATAATTACTGAAATCAGGTCTTCTTCTACACTTTTTTTCATAGTTTGACAAACAGGAATGACATACAGACCAGAACGATATTTTGTTAGATAGATTTTAACGATATCTAAATTCTCTCAGTGGGAAATTTCGATAGCTATTTTAGTTCATTTTATATTAATTTAAAACCGACATTTTGCTATTTTTTCCGGAATCCGTCCCTCTCGCACTGCGGGGTGTTCCGCATGGAGTAACAGTGACCTTTGCAAGCGCGACATGCAGTTAGTGCCACAGCGCTGGTATTCTGTTGAACACTGATTAAAAATTAAGTTACGAATCTTTAGAGACGAAAGTGTGTATGTACGCCTGCGTAAATGCTGATCTCCTAGTGTATGGAATGTCGGTCTGAAAGGGTGAATTTATCGACGAACGTTTTTATTGAACTTCAGTTTTCGGCTTGAAGGTTATTGTTAACACCCACTACACGAGCCAGTAACAATTAATCTAAATATTATTGTTAGAGGTCACGGACATTAAACAATGTTGCGGCAATCATTGCCTCACAAATATTTTACCTATAGTTGTTGTAGGCAAATAGATACCATTGTTATATTAACCCGTAATATTTGGATGAGGCAATATAAGTAATTTTCAATGTTTCATTACTGTCTAAAAACGGTTGTCAGGTCAGGATTATCGAGAAATTACTAGATGACACAAGTCAAAATGAAGAAGAGAGAAAAGTTTTCAGTACTTTTGTAAAACATCTAAAAACAAGACATGGTTGTACCAATAAATAAAGTACCTATAATATATATGGGTATACTCATGGTATGATAGCAGATTTAAAATAGGTAAAATTTTTCTGCAAGTTTTTTTCTTCTCAATAAGAAAATTACGCATTTTATATAGATATGTACTTAATAAATTTCGCAAAAGTACAAATAAAATAACACAGGTTCAAAAAAAAGTACAAGTGCAAATATTTTTCTTGTATTATTTTCCTTACACTTACACATTTTCAATAATCTTCTGTGAACTCTGTACAAAACCAATAAACGTTAAATTTTTTTGATACGGCTTCTTGTTGGTATTGTACTGATGCCAATATTTGTATTTTTCGAATTTTCTTTTGGCTGTCTGTCTGCCTGTATGTATGTTCCGTTTTAACTCGAGAACCACTCAACGAATTTGGACATGGTTTTCTTCATTATAATTTTTGTGATCCTAGTCAATTAGGGGTGTTGATAAAATAACGCCCAAGTCGAAAACGGAGCAGAAGTTGAATAAACGCGAGGAGCCGCGGGCGAAAGGCTGTGAACGGATACGTTCACTTAAATGAGATAGAGATCGAGCTTCACAGATAAATACTTTATTATTAAAAGAATATTATGCTTTCGTTTAATATGACGTGCCTACTTTTATCACATTTTTGCTTATTAATGCTACTAATAATTACTAGCTTCCTAGAAAAACAAAGTGTTCGTTCTAAAGTTACAAAACCCTAGTTCTAAGAATGATCTTGTAAGTATTAAGATTTTACTGACGCAATCAACTTTGTTTTGAAAACAAGACTAATTTGTTGTTGGCAACTTAACACCAGAACCGTTTACGAGTGTAAACTGGGAAGTTTATTTACATAAACTAGCCACTCAAAAAATTGTAAGCACGCTTGTTTACATTTTTTTTCCTTATTGACGTAATTAAACCTCTAAGAAAATATGTTTATAATGATAAGCTTATGGCGGTCCGCAAAAATTTTTGTTAATCAATATTGAAATATCAGATTGAAAATGCACCCCCTAGGTTTATTGAAATCTATGACTGACAATAGACCGTAGATATTCCCGGCGGTAAATAATGCACATAGTAGGCTATTACAAATAGGTTTTATAGAGCTGTTTGTAATAGCCTACTATGTGCATTATTTATATATATTTATTATATTATGTTATTATATTATATTTATATCTCAGTCACCGGAGTATTAGTGCTTCTTTTGGCGCTCGATATCTCTTTTTTGACAAAAGTAACATAACATAAACGTTTCGGTGACAATCTAGTCAATATCGTGAGCGTACAAACCAACAGACAAAAAAAAACTGTTTTTTGTAATTTCCTAATAAGAACAAAAGTTGACAAAACCTGACTAACGATTTTATTGTAAGTGTTCCTATACGTATATAGTGTGAAATTCAGTCAACCGCCTAAATTTCACATTGGAGACTCGGTTAGTCATCAGGAACAAGGTTTATTGATCCTCCAGGAGAAACTCGAAAAATTTTTTTTTGCCTCATAGTGCCTGTACTTTAACTAGTCCAGGAGTAACGAGAACAAAATCATTTTTTTATGATTTCCAAAAAGAACTTTGAACCTTGTGCCTGATCACTAACCGAGTCTCCAGTATGAATTTAGGTCTTTGACTGAATTTCACCTTATATAGCACTTGTCTACGGCTGGTAAAACCGGCATTAGATAAAAAAAAACTTCATTAATTATTCCAACATATTTCCTTTATTTATACAAAACATTGAATACTAATAAAAACAATTTAAAAAAATAAACTTGCCATTTACATTTTAAAAGTTAAGGATTTCGTACCCAAAAAAGGCAGTTACACGCGTATTCGACAGAAACCGTTGGAATCGATCACTATGAGCTGGCAAACGAAACGTGACCCTCTTGATATGACGTCACAAATGCAGGTGATTCCACTTCTCTGTCATCTAGACGTAATTACTTATCTATCATATTGAGTAAATGAAAAACCCCTAAATGATAGGACTCATCTACTTACTATACAAAAAATTGGAAATTAGATAATATTTCTTGCAATTTTCTTACAGTGAAGTGGTTTACTAAGAATAAATGTTGTGAAAGTGTGCAGTATAGTTCTTACTGGCCCGAACTATAATATCCCGTCATACCTTGATTACATAATGGTGGGTGTATTATATCGTTCTATAAAGAGCTAAAGTGGATAGCTGCTTTAAATTTTGGTAATATTTAGGTCAAGCAATATTCAAAGTCCTTGATGAAATAGAGGGATATTCTTAGACATGTACATTTAACAAAAAAATTGATTGTTTGTATTGGGAAATAAGTATCATCTACCTATTTTTATAAGAAAAAACTAAGACTAGATAATACCTACAATATATTTTTGTTTCGGTAACAACCATATCATAGAACATAACAAAACATGATCTGCTAAAAATACATAACGCTAGCGCCACCTAGATGTTGTGTTCACAAATGTTGAATCACATGCTCTACACAGCGACATCTATTGTGAGATTTAAACATGAAAGCGACACCTGTTGGTAATATCAAAAACTACACGCTGTCTTATTTGCAGCACTACCTTGTGGCAAATCTTTGAACTACTACGTTTGTGATAGCATCAGTTTGATGTACCTTTTCATTTAATAACTACGTAGCTCACTTAACTTTGTATAGATGGCGTTTCAAGGGAATAAATTTGTTTCTAACTTTTGCATACAGATGTCACTAAGGGGCAGTTTTTATATGCACACATATAAGGCATCCAATAGGATCAAAGAAAATATAATGATTCCCGTAAAATATCTTTATTAAGAAACAAAGGAATCAAGGCGGCCAAACCTCTCAACCGGTGCAAACGATTATTTATTAGGTAAAAGAAGGCATACAAAATTTCATAGGCAAAAAAGAACTAGCAGATATCACATGACAAGGGCAGACATAAAAAAAGCGTTTTAAAAATCTTATGAACATTACGCGGAAACAGCCGGTTTGGTAAACATAAATATATAACTACGGCTACGACGTATATACGTATGCACCATAGACGAAAATTGCACAGCCTTACATATTACGATTGTAATAAAAGCAAGGTGTAGGCGTGCAGGACTTTTTTCATAAAAGGACACACCTCTTTCTCTTCTTCCACATCAATCACCGAAATATGGAAATATGGACACTCTATAGTAGTTACTTTTGGAACTTTAGGAAACATGAAAGTTTGACTCACCTGTATCGTTGAGAAGACCATTGATGTCCGTCGTCGACCCATCGGCCGACATTGCTGTAACAAACAAAAATATGTATCAAATATTTTACTAGAATAAACACTTTTAATTTACATTCTACTAAAATGAAATAAATACCATGTGGTTAAAGGTAAGGCTGACCTGAAATTATGAAAGAGGTCAATCAAATTACATAGTACATCCTCATATAAGTTTAAATTATCACACATGTTTTAAAACGTGACGTCAATATTTTCTGTAATTTTCCTGAAATCCCTTTTTACTTCTTTAATACTGATGTTAATACTCATTTCAATCGTTTAGTATTATTTGTTCTGTATCGTTACTGGAGTTTTGTTTTAATCCTGTATGTCTGGCAGACATTAGGATACGAGAAATACCTACAAGGTTTTCAGTTCTTTTGAGAAATATGGTAAATAATAAACACGTTCACCACGACAGTTACATAACTCTCGAACGCAATGAAGTTACAAACTAATTGATTTTGGATGAAGTATTCAACTGATAAGACAATCTGTCAGTCTATGAGATGACTAATAAACCAGCCCGAATTACAAGATATTATTATCACTATTAAAAACATATAATTCTTGAGAAATACCCATAAAACTAGAAAAGGCTTTTCGTAAGGGTAAAATTAGCATGTTATGACGTTTAAATTGCCCGTCGAAATTAACTGTGGACACGAAACTCCTCTTCTGTATGGGCCTCTCCTATATTTTAAGGGAAAACTGAGGGCCACGTAACTTTTCAGGGTTGTAATGAAATAAATCCAATTATTTTTAAACCATTGTAATATCAAAAGTTTTTTATATTACACTTGATTCGCGCATGCTGTATTGGTATTTACATTTATATAATTTGTTGTTTTGCAAGTTCTTTTAGATATTCCAACATTTGCCAAGGGTTACCAGACGACAGGAATTTTCCTGATGACATGTCAGAAGTTTCGACCGTCTGTCAAAAAATCAGGCAAAATTGATTCGGTCATGATTATTTATTTATAGAAAGATTAAGGTATAAATCATGTATAAATACGATTAATTATTGAGCCATGTTGTTTTTGGTATAAAATCTGTTGAATATCACGCTGCATCATAAAAATTCACAGTATTATCAAAAACTTTGTCAGTTTCACATAATTGGATCTAACGACCCCAATCACTAGTATCTATACGATTAAAATTGAACAAATTATAGGACCGACGGAAACCTGTCACCATTGTTTACAAAGCGTCATCGGATTATATAATTTCCATCGGTATCTCATGCCGTGAGCCGCGAAGCCTGAAGGCCGAAGGTCACGCCATGTCGAGCGTGACACCACGCTCTGGCGACCAGCTCCCGGCTGCTTGGCGCAGCCGCCTTCATGGGTGAATGAGGGGTTTCATCTTTGAACTTGTGAGGACTAGAGTATAACATTGAAAATAAGCTTCATGACGTAACGTCTTACAAGCTGTGACGTCACGTCCGGAATCAAGTTTACAGTTGGGATCTCCCACTTCACCATAATTATACCCTCTGGGATCAGACCTTCGAAGAATGAGTGAAATACTTACAATCGGTTTTGTGGTAGATACGAGTATTATGATAGCAATAAAGCTGTCTTACTATACAAGTATCTTCGAGTTCTACTGTTAATATTTCCGTTTTCAATGTATGTATAGGTACTCGTGTCATAGGTTTTATTGTAAAACTTGCATATACCATGTAAAAAAATATAACAATTTCTCCTTTTTAAAAACACCTCGTGGATACCTATGGGTAATTTGAGAATTTAATATGGTTTTTGTCATTCCTATATTCAGTTACGTTTCAAACAGTTAACTTAGAAATTAACTGATTTAGTTAACAAATTAAACAAGGTAAAGCAGTAACAGTAAACTAAGGGCCTTTTCACATTATCCGATCCGATGGGTGTCGGACGACGATAGCCAACATCCGATAGCCATGTGCTGTTTTCACATTACCCGACAAAATCGTTCCAATACGGCCATTTGCTCAATAGCTTTAGTGCGGGCAGGTCATCATGGCAGACTATAATATAAAACTTTATTTGATGTATTTATCCATTATATTTAAGACGCAAACAAGATCTGTCCAGAAACAGTTTTGGATACATCCTATTGTGGAAGCTAGATAATCAGAGGGAGCATTTTATACTCTTTTTAGAAAACGGCACCTAGAATGTTTTTTAATTACTTTCGTTTGAGTGAATCCACGTTTGATTATTTGCTAATTCATCTCACAAACAGTATCGAGAAACAAGACACACATTTTCGAATGGCTGTGGGGCCTAAAGACATGATGGCTAAAGAAACGCCAACAGAGACAATTTAGATACACGTATAGCACACATACAAACATTATCGTCCCACAGCTCACGGGCGACCGATCATGGTGCCACCAACATATCGGTGTCAGCTCCGATATTGGATCGGACAGTATGAAAGACTGATACATATTTCATACATTTACTTGCCCCGATATCGGATCGGATAATGTGAAAACGCTCTAACGGTAATTGCATGAGATTTTTTTTTTTTTTTTTTTTTTTTGTTTTGATAGATTCAAAGCTATCGTCTATATCGTAAATTTTTTGCAGCCTTATTATTATTGCTCTATAGATCATTGGCTCTTGCTTAGGGTACCTATTTTTAAACGTAGAGATCACTTACCTCCTGTAGAGTCTTAAAAACGTGTAGTATAATACAATGATTCTTACAGCCCGCCCCCAGAATTCGTCAAGTACTTGACAAAAATGAAAATTGCCTTTAAGATTAATTAAACCTTTTCGAGTAAATGGAAGGGAAGTTTTGTTAAAATACGAGTACGATAATGTCAAGTAGCAATAATTTTCTCTCTTTTCACAAAAATCATTTTTCTATTTGTAGACTGTCAACAAAAAATAAACAATAATTTGTAACGAACTAAACGCAGCCGTGACAAAATATCAGGATAAGAATGTTGATACTATTGATTGTTGGTACTTGGAAAATATAATAAACAGAAAATCACTTGTACTATTCCACAAATTTATTAAATATTTTGTCAAAAATGTATCAGTGTCATTGATTCTACACATACAAACGTTTTAATTTAGATTTATATAATTCCTTTGAAAATGCCGTAAAGGCGAAACCGGTCAGGAAATAAATATTTAGTAAATTTGTGTAATAGTACAAGTGATTTTCTGTTCATTCAGCTAATAAGCCTACGGAAATGGTCACCGTAGCGGGTGACGGAGTCTACTTTTCAAGTAGGTTTCGAGTTACTTATTCATATAAAATAGTGTCACTGTCTACGCTTGCTTGTTTGATGGTACACTTAACAGGGCAAGTGTCTTGAACTTAGCTTAGCTAACTTTACATATAGGTATATATACGTAATGTAGGTACAATATAGCGTCTCCGCTTTTTAACATAAAAACAGTTTACATGCAGAGGATTTATTAAAATTTATTTCATTGAGATTCTGTTTACAAACATGTAGACCAGCTAGCCTAGCATAACAAACCATATCGAGCTCGATAGCGCGTGATACAATGCTCTCTCTCACTCTGTTGATCTCCCTCGAGAGGGATAGACATTCTGTATCGAGCTGTTAAAGCTCGATATGATTTACCGTGCTAGGCCCCCTGATAGTTTGATTTTTTCTCCCAGCTCTTTTGTGGGCAGGATATGAAATCTAACAATTTTAAAAAGAAATAAATCTTTCATAATGAACAGCGTAGTTATTTACCGTAACAAGAGTGGCTAGAACATACACGTAGCACGTAGCAGAAAACTATCTTGCCACCGCGCGTCTGCCCGTAGGCTATTCGTAGCACCTTAGCGGCATTTACTAAAATCTCGTCAACTAAGAGTCAGATGTAAATATAGTCGGTCACTGTCAAGGGGGAGGGGATTTGCTTAGCTGAGAGCTCACGCCCGTCTTTTAGTTGGTGCAAATTAGATATGTGTGGCAATAAAAAACTAAAGTGAAGATAATATTAATAAGTATAATCAATTACGTGAAAACAAAGAAAAGATAAATTTTTGCTATAGATCAATAAACATGAATTTACTAAAAATACTGATCTATTGTGAGAAACAGCAAATCTAACTGGGTACTTATCGAAGTAGTTAAGGCAATGCCAGATTAGCACGAAAGCTATTGTTTGTAAATTAACAGCTAGAGCAATAAAAGAGAACAGAGAACAATAACATTCTATCTTTATTGGTTGTGAATTTTGCAATATTTTTGTAGTATATGATCAAACCGCGTCACGTTATGTTTGTCTAGCAGGCAAGATCGTGGCTTGAATCCTTTTTACAGGTTAATATTATTTCAAAACAGTATCTATAGGGGTTTGTGGGGGCGAAAAATATTTCTAAGTTTCATCTCTATGAAAAGTCGTTTTCTGCGAGTTTTCACAAGCAAATCACCTATTGAAATTTTGTTGATAATCACGTCAGTTGCTCTGACAGTAGAGCGTCTGCTCGTCGCGTAACAGGTCCCTGGTTCAAACCAAACAGGAGTAAAAGCCTCATTGTTCCTTTATGTCCTTGAAGATTTCAATTTTTTTTATTTTATTTTATTACGTAACTATTTATCCCCTTAGTGTTTTGATTGGACGTAGCTCGGTCGCCCAGGTACTAATAGTATAAATCTGATTGATGCGTTTGTAAAATATTCGAGCATTCGCACAAGCAATGGAAGGATCTTCGCAGATCAGTTATACACCCAGCTTTGAAGTTTCAGACCCCACCCTCCATTTAGTCTGAAATTAAGTAAGATATTAAGTTTATAGACTTACGAGTAGGATGATTAAATAACGCCTTCTAGGGTTCCGTACCTCAAAAGGGAAAAACGGAACCCTTATAGGATCACTTTGTTGTCCGTGTGTCCGTCCGTCTGTCCATCTGTCTGTCTAGACCCTTTATCTTGGGAACACGTAAAGGTATCTAGTTGAAATTAAAACCATATACTCAAGTCTACAGTCCCTTGGAGCTGTGAAAAATTAAAACTTCCAAGTTAACATAAATAAAAGATACGGCTGTTTATGCCGCAAAAACGTATTTTTCGACACTCTCAAGGGAATCAAAATTTATAGGGTATTTCCCGTTGACCTAGAACTATGAAATTTGGCAAGTAATAACGTCTTATTTATTTATTTATTTATTACAAAAAGGTACACCAACAATGTCAACACACACATTCAAAAAAAGAAGAAAGTAAACATAGGGCCTATATCTGGTGTTGCCATCAATTACAGGCAAAATATACTACAAATAAAGGAAAAAATCTTAAATTGCAATTAGATCATAAAAAATCATCGATGTTAAGCAACGGTATGCGCGGTCATAATTGTACGGGTGATCAAATCTTCTTGTAGATTTTTATTACGTTTATTAATTTGTACTTGTCCGTTTTATTAAATAGTTTGTTATTTATTTCACCCCCAAGTCCCTCTGCTACCAAAATAATGAATTCAGATGCAAATTTCCTCCATGATCAGAAGGCATGTGAAAAAAATACATACATATGTATATGTATATAATCGCATAATAATAAGTTATATAAGTATACTATCCAAACTAGCGTGAGCTGATTTACTCAATTTTGTACTATACTATTACTTATGCACTATACGAGTACATTATTTTTGAATGTTTCACCGATACAAGTGTATTTGAGTGTCATTCTTGGGACGCCGACGAGGCCTTTACCGTCATTGTCAAACGGCCTAGAAAATGCCGAAATTGTATCGTTGAAACAAATGAGTGCAAAACCATTTTCTCTAATAAAAATCAGGGTATTCAATTTTTGTATTTCCAGTACCTATCAGATTAATCTAATAACAAAACTCACCCAAGCTACTAGCACAGACTGCTTCATAATTGTTCACATCTGCATCTACACTATTATATAAAGAGGAACGATTTGTTTGTTTATTTGTTTACAATAGGCTCTGGAACTACTGAACCGATTCTAAAAATTATTTATTTAATAGAAAGCTACACTATCACTGAGTAATATAGATTATATTCCATTTTAATAAAGATCAGTTTTCAGTTCGAAATTTTAATATTTGTGAATCAAGTCGAGAGGAAAAGCGCTGCTTAGCTGTTTATCGGCTTGCGTAGACTAAATGGTTAGATATACGTGAAAAAACCGGTTGTTTTCCTGTACGGGAAAACTGTATCAGTTTAATCTGACTAGAGATTTGCATCTACAACGACCCTAACACACCTCATGCTAATATTAAGCTTGAAAAAGTCATTACAGCTATGGTTAGATAGAGTGATTACATGAACTATCGAAGATCCGAACAGCCTAGGGTTGAATATGAGCTCATAAAAACTACATTTTACTGTCATTTTTGGTATAACGGCACACAAGCGAGCTATTATACAAATAAGGTATTTTACAAATTACCGCCAAAAATGCTATTGATCCGTGATACTGATCACTTACCAAGCTCCCAGTATGAATTTGGCTGCATATAATTTGTGCCCAAATCAGAAGTATAAGAGAAGTAAGTATAGCTAGCTATACTGCTTGCTTGTACACCTTATGGTATCAAAGTGGACTATTAGTCAGCTATTGTACAAGCTCTTATGCCACTTGGACATAATAAATGGAAATATACCAAAAAGGCAACACAAGGTACTCCGTGGGCAACCAAACTGCATTAGAATAGGACTAAATAATGTAGCTATGACTACTAATAGCTCTTATCATGTGGCTTGCGGTTACAAATTGACGCTTAAGTTTCGTTCTAATACTTATTGTAATAACATCTAATGCCTAACGTTAAGTTAAATACGAAAAATAAATATGTACCTATGATAAAATGTGGTATTATCCGTACAAGGAAAAATAATTTGGTCAAGTGCGAGTCGGACTCGCACACAAAAGGCTCCGTACCACCACACAATACGGGTACGGAACCCTAAAGACATTATGGTTAATAACAACAATATAACTTAAATTGTAGCGCCTGACAATAATTTGCGTTTGCGTGCGGAACCCTACTGTCAATATATATATATATTTTTTGCTTAAGCATATTTCCTTCAATCTGACTGTATCTAAAACTTGTACGATTTAAAACCAAAATAAATAACTATTTAGTTAGAGGTTTTCTTATTTTTAGGATTCCGTACCTCAAGAGGAAAAAACGGAGTCCTTATAGGATCATTTTGCTGTCCATCTGTCTGTCTGTCCGTCCGTTCGTCCATCCGTCTGTCTGTCAAGACCCTTTATCTAGAGAACGTGTGGAGGGAGGTATCGAGTCGAAATTAAAAAACCAATATACTCAACTCTACAGTACCTTGAAGCTGTGAAAAAAATCAAACTTCTAAGTTAACGTAAAAAAAGATACGGCCGTTTATGGCGCAAAAAACGTAGGTAATCGTATATTTCGACACTCTCAAGGGAATTCAAATTTATGGGGTATTTTTCATTTACAGAACTATGAAATTCAGCAAGTGATACCGTCTTATAATGCAAGTATAGGGAAAAATCTGAAAAATATACTTTTGTAAATAAATTATCAAAAATATAATCTACAACCGAACCCCCTGGGTGACTCCGACTCGCACTTGTCCGGTTTTTTGTAACTTATTCATACCTAAGGCGTTTTTTGGTTCGACTTGTTCACTTACGGTTTCACTTTTTTTTCATAAACAATCCTATATTTGTTTGCGGCTATGACGTGTTTTGATTTGACACAGAATGTTTAGCAGTTTTGTTTGATTGACCACATAAACTACTCGGGTCTAGGTTTATGTGGTTACCTACTGTCATTCCACTCATTCATAATCGTCAAATTAGGATATCGGCGCGCATTTGAGCTAAGCCTTTTATAATACGTAACGTAAGTAGAATCTTCGGTAGAATCCTCGTCTCTGTAGTTTTCTATGATTGCTAGTCGTAATTTCTGCTTGTCTTGCTTGTCCAGATGCGGCGTCGTATACGCGCGAGGCCTCGCTCGAACAAGAGCGTGTGTTGAGTCCACATAGCGCGATTTATGTACTCGGATTATTAGTATTTAATCTTCGGTAGAATCCTCGTCTCTGTAGTTCTCTATGATTGCTAGTCGTAATTTCTGCTTGTCTTGCTTGTCCAGATGCGGCGTCGTATACGCGCGAGGCCTCGCTCGAACAAGAGCGTGTGTTGAGTCCACAGAGCGCGATTTATGTACTCGGATTATTAGTATTTAATCTTCGGTAGAATCCTCGTCTCTGTAGTTCTCTATGATTGCTAGTCGTAATTTCTGCTTGTCTTGCTTGTCCAGATGCGGCGTCGTATACGCGCGAGGCCTCGCTCGAACAAGAGCGTGTGTTGAGTCCACATAGCGCGATTTATGTACTCGGATTATTAGTATTTAATCTTCGGTAGAATCCTCGTCTCTGTAGTTCTCTATGATTGCTAGTCGTAATTTCTGCTTGTCTTGCTTGTCCAGATGCGGCGTCGTATACGCGCGAGGCCTCGCTCGAACAAGAGCGTGTGTTGAGTCCACATAGCGCGATTTATGTACTCGGATTATTAGTATTTAATCTTCGGTAGAATCCTCGTCTCTGTAGTTCTCTATGATTGCTAGTCGTAATTTCTGCTTGTCTTGCTTGTCCAGATGCGGCGTCGTATACGCGCGAGGCCTCGCTCGAACAAGAGCGTGTGTTGAGTCCACATAGCGCGATTTATGTACTCGGATTATTAGTATTTAATCTTCGGTAGAATCCTCGTCTCTGTAGTTCTCTATGATTGCTAGTCGTAATTTCTGCTTGTCTTGCTTGTCCAGATGCGGCGTCGTATACGCGCGAGGCCTCGCTCGAACAAGAGCGTGTGTTGAGTCCACATAGCGCGATTTATGTACTCGGATTATTAGTATTTAATCTTCGGTAGAATCCTCGTCTCTGTAGTTCTCTATGATTGCTAGTCGTAATTTCTGCTTGTCTTGCTTGTCCAGATGCGGCGTCGTATACGCGCGAGGCCTCGCTCGAACAAGAGCGTGTGTTGAGTCCACATAGCGCGATTTATGTACTCGGATTATTAGTATTTAATCTTCGGTAGAATCCTCGTCTCTGTAGTTCTCTATGATTGCTAGTCGTAATTTCTGCTTGTCTTGCTTGTCCAGATGCGGCGTCGTATACGCGCGAGGCCTCGCTCGAACAAGAGCGTGTGTTGAGTCCACATAGCGCGATTTATGTACTCGGATTATTAGTATTTAATCTTCGGTAGAATCCTCGTCTCTGTAGTTCTCTATGATTGCTAGTCGTAATTTCTGCTTGTCTTGCTTGTCCAGATGCGGCGTCGTATACGCGCGAGGCCTCGCTCGAACAAGAGCGTGTGTTGAGTCCACATAGCGCGATTTATGTACTCGGATTATTAGTATTTAATCTTCGGTAGAATCCTCGTCTCTGTAGTTCTCTATGATTGCTAGTCGTAATTTCTGCTTGTCTTGCTTGTCCAGATGCGGCGTCGTATACGCGCGAGGCCTCGCTCGAACAAGAGCGTGTGTTGAGTCCACATAGCGCGATTTATGTACTCGGATTATTAGTATTTAATCTTCGGTAGAATCCTCGTCTCTGTAGTTCTCTATGATTGCTAGTCGTAATTTCTGCTTGTCTTGCTTGTCCAGATGCGGCGTCGTATACGCGCGAGGCCTCGCTCGAACAAGAGCGTGTGTTGAGTCCACATAGCGCGATTTACTCGGAATATTAGTATTTAATTTGAAAAAAAAAGTGTTCGTTGTCGATTGTAAATATTGCATCCGTGTGTTTGAAAAAACATGTTACAATGTATATACTCGTATGTATATACATATACCGGGTGTAAATAGACTGCTACCATTAAACACATTTTCTACTGACCCTACTGAACCACTTTTCCCAAGAGTCATACCCGCGGACAGCCTTAGTTTAAACCTGAAGCTGTTTCACGGACGACGCTCTCTCTAAACTCGCCCGTATGTCGGTGCGTTAGGGTTCACGCATTTTTGTTTGGAACTCGATTATTTCTTAAACTAAGAGTGTCTTCAGTGGGGTCGGTAGAATATGTGGTTTCATTTAATGGTAGTCTATTTACTAATTTACTGCCAATTTTTTGCTCATGGTCAAAACTACTTTTTAAAATGTTACTCCGGTTAAAATTTAGTTACTATTATAACAACATAGACCAACAATAACTAAAAATGATTTTTTAAATGATCAGATTTTTTTGACCTGTCAGCTAGATAAAGAAAAATTGCGTTTTTCAGAATGAGAGTGAGGTAGTCAAAGGCTTACACCACATTAAACTAAAATTATAACAGCAAAAAACCGAACAAGTGCGAAACCGAAACCAAACCCACTGAGTGTTCGGTTAAAGACCGAACGAATATTTTTTATGATTTAATTACAAATATATAGTTTTAAGATTTTTCCCAATACTTGTAGTATAAGACTGTATTACTTGCCGAATTTCATAGTTCTAGGTCAACGTATTATACCCTATATGATTCCCTTGAGAGTGTCGAAATATACGTTTTTTGCGGCATAAAAGACTGTATCTTTTTTTAACGTTAACTTAGAAGTTTAATTTTTTTTACAGCTTCAGGGGACTATAGACTTGAGTATATGGTTTTAATTTCAATTTGATACCTCCGCGCGTTCCCGGGATAAAGGGTCTTGACAGACGGATAACAAAGTGATATTATAAGGGCTCCGATTTTTCCTCTTGAGTACGGAACGCTAAATATATACAATCTATTATATTTCTAAGCAATATCTAAATAGAATGGTGCTTTATTAAATTAGAAGTAAGGTCTTACAGTAGAAAAATACAAATTTATGAAAAATTATGAATGAAAATTCCAAAATAAATTATAAGATAAATTTGATCCAAACTGACTTATTTGTTAACGCTCAGTATCAAGGCAGTAAGGTTTGTTGTTACGAAAAAAGAAATCTGAAATCATGACATGAACCATAAAAAAAAAACGATATAAAATTATGCAAAAATTGCTTTCCTTAGGAAAAATAATACAATACACTCAACTCGAAACGATAGTAGAAAATATTTTTATCAACATCTTGTACCAAAATATGCATTTGGAAGAAAAATTGTTTTGTCTTATCACTTATTTATCACATAAGGGTTTTTCCGATCTCTATCAGTGCGAAATATATCATATCACTCACTATGGTTCTAACTCCTATCCGAGCTATAAATAAAAACCTCCGCTGCTTGTGTTAAGGCGACATTGACACTGAAATATTATGATTGATGTGTACCTCGTGTGGATGTAGCCTTGGCTTTTGTAATTCATACCATGGCATTTAGATCAAAAGAATAGACTTTGCTGCATTTTAATAAGATTTAAACTCGTAAATCTCGGTGGGTAAGTTGATTGTTTTCTATAATATAAATTTTGTTTAATTTTTTATCAGTTTGCTGCAAACACTTTTATAAGTATAAGTCTTGAAATTAGCTATGTGTTTAAGGAAGTCCCAACATTTACTGATCTGAGGTGCAATTGTGTAATTGTATTCAAATCGATTGTCATATGGCTATTCGGCTAAGCAAATTAGCCCGGTCGACAGTAGCAATCGTAAATTTTTGGCTGTCAAATGAATATAATTGACTTATTTTGTTGTTCACAACCAAAAACGTACGATTTCATTTGTCAAACGGGCTTATTTGCTTAGCCGAATAGCCATATGATAATCGAATTTGAACACCATTGGCTTAGACAATTGCACCTCTGGTCATGTGAAATACACAGTAGAATGCTCTAAAGGTCCATTTGTAGGATTTCGTAACCAAATGTTTTTTTATATTTTTTATTTACAATGTTCTTATTACGATGTTACTCTGCTGTGCGTCAGTCTATTCATTTGTACGTCACCCACAGCTAACTATAGTCTTAAGTCTTGACATTCAATGGTGCTCAAAATTTTCATAATTTAACCCTTTTTTTCCTTATCCATCCATCCATCAGCCTGTTTCGTCCACTGCTGGACATAGGCCTTTCCAGGGTTTCGCCACTCTTGGCGGTCCTCCTGGAAGAAATGCCCATACTCACACACGCTGGGCAGGCAGGTTGGTGAGCGCGGCGCCGAAACCCTTGCACCAGTGACGCCGCTGCCCGTCACTAGTAAAGTTTTTCCTTATGTTCATTGTTATTTAAAAATTTGAATCAATAAAAATATTTTATTTAGAAAGAGCCCGTCAGTTCGCTAAATTTTCTAGTCTCCAGTACTATCAAAGACAGTGTCAAAGTCCATAGTTATGGTCATATCTTGTGGGCAGTCGCGAAGTACTCCTAACAAATGTGTTTCGAATTGTAGTGATTTTCGAGATGATAATAAAATATATATATTTAATTATGCTTTATTTATTTGAATAGATTTCGAAATATCTTAGAAAATCTGCAAATAAATGTAGGTATGTCCCTTTATACCCGAACCTAAATTAATTGAAAACTATGAAAACATTCATTCTAATATTGTTGCAAAATTGGGAGTAATAAAAACACATGAAAATTTAATTGAATTTTATTAAATTTGAAAGCTTTTAAAACAAATCAAATCAAAATATTTATTTTGTAAAATAGATACATAAAGTATACTTTCTACAAGTCAAAGTTAATCTTTACAATAAATATCTTTAGAATAAAAAAAATAATAATAATATGTATATACTAATAAGGGAAATACATACAAAAAATATTTAGGTTGGGCTACTAAAATTTAATTATACACCTACATAAAATAGAGAAAACTAGGAATAAAAATATTATGTATAAATGATGCAACGAACAAACAAGTTGATAAATAAATACGGGAAATACATCCAAAAAATATTAAGGTTGGGCTACTAAAATGTAATAAAGTTATAAACCTGCATAAAATAAAGAAATATAGGAATAAAAATATTATATACACATAATGCCTAACCATCCGCACCGTTCGATTAGTATTGCTAAGAAGAAGGGCAAGAAACTTAGCAAACATGAATTTTTTCATTAGTAACATAAACTTAATTTTCTTATACCTACTTAAATAAAGGCAAATATAAAACCATAGGATTTATGTCAAAGAGAAAAAAAAATATTGATCTTAGTCAATCCGTCTTACATTGTCTATTACCTTATTACAGCAAAGTCAGTTTACATATTAATTAACTATAAAGGGCTTAAGATTTTAAGATTTAGAGGAATCAAACATGTCGTATTAAAATTTTCTAATTTTAACTTACAATTTTGATAAAGATTATTATTATTTATTACACCATACTTCATTATCGTCCAGATAATCATTGATTTTATAATAAGCTTTTATGTTAGGTTTCCGTGCGGGCGATCGTACCTATTTAATCTAAAAACGGCAAATAAACAGTAAGCTCTTCGAGTGACATAGATATGCTAATAGACATAGTACACTTGAATTTAATCCCTTGTAAATGCGTAATAAAACAATCATATCACAAGGGCGGCTTATGGTTTGTTAGTCGTATAACAGCAACACTCAAGACTACATGAATTGATAACAGCAATAAAGGCGTAAGTAGTTGTGCTGGTCACACACAGAAAACGGACGACCAACCAAGCTCGATTTTAGCTCAGTTAATGAAAATTAGTACCTGGTGGTACAGCTGGTGCCGGGCTCGACTGTGGAGGTAACACCATCTTACTCGTAAACCTTTAAAAAAAAGTTAGTTAGGAGTAAGAGGACAGCTCTCAAATAGATGCCCACCGTGCTTGCCCAGTGTGTAGAGGAATTTCTTTCAGGAGGACCGCCAAGAGTGGCAAAATATTGGAAAGGCCTATGTCCAGCAGTGAACAGAGGGTTAGATAAATAAATGAAAATTAAATCACAAACGTGAACAAGCGTTTATATTCCCGTTGACTTCGCAGATGTTTAAAACACTGAACAGATTTCGATGCGGATTTTTTTGTTATCATCGTAGTGATCCTGGTCAAAATCCAGACTATAAGGGGTGTTATTAAAATAACGCTTAAGCCAAAAACGGGGCAGAGATTGAATAAACCGGGGCGGGGCCACAGGTGAAAGGCTAGTATTATAATTATAACATAGTAAATATTTTTACAATTTATTATTATTTATTATAAATATTTTTTTACGTTATAAATGACTGTTTTTACAATTTCACCATCGATAATATGATATCAATTGTTTTAAGAAGGTTTAGTAGCTTGATTTTGCAACGAATGCTGCAGCTCGAACCATGGCAGTAAATTCTAACGATATGTTTTCTGAATGTACAGGTGCAGTTGCATAATATAATGGTCATAATTTAATACACGTGCAAGGAAGTTTGTAATTTAGTCTTTTTTAGTTAATAGATAGTTGGAAAACTAAACGCGCGTCTTTGGTGTCCTTTTGCAGCATTATTCAAAACTACCGTGACATGCGCTGGACTAAGTAGTATAGATTCTTGAATTGTTATTAATTTGGCACTAGGAAACGTCTTTCTTAATACAATTTTTCTGTAACGATAGGATATTTTTTCTATTTCTGTACGCAATCTTCGAAACACAAGTCTCACTGGTGCTTTGCCTTTTTTTTAATACCCGGTTAGTGATCAGGACCAAGGTTCAATGACCCTTTCTGTGAAAAACACAAAATAAAATTTAGACTTCCTATTCTAATTGAGTCAATCCATGAATTGCCATGCTTTTGATGGGTAACACGACGCGTAATATCATCAAGGAGGATGATAAACAGGAGTGGAGGTAGGAGACAGCCTTACTTTACACCAGCAATTATTTAGATCATAGGACTTAATAATCCGTCATTCTACACTACTGGGGCTTGCTGCCGCACAGTGAGTCGTCCCATAGAGGCTAGACGTAAAAAAATATTTTTTTGTTTTTTTCAACAGATATTTGTATTTTAGTGGTACTTATAATATTTTTTAAGTATAAGAGGTCTGTGGTCTTGATAAAAAAAACACAAAATATTTGAACAAAAACTAGACACATTTATTTAATAAATTGTATTAAAAATGTAATTAAACATAAAGAAAACTATTGAGCGTTAATTAGGCTGTGTAAGCAGCACACGATTGATATTTATTATCATGTCAGGTGCACCCCTTTATTTTAAACTTGACTACATTGCGAACCATTTTACGGTATCCAAGGCCTTTTAAAAATCCACGAAGGTGAAGAAAAGATCCGCCCGCCATTCGACACCCTGTTCAGTAATAATCCGTACACAGTTGATGTGGTCGGTGCAGCAGTGTTGTTGACGGAAACCGGGTTGCTCTTTTTAGGGTTCCGTACCTCAAAAGGAAAAAACCGAACCCGTATAGGATCACTTTGTTGTTCGTCTGTCTGTCCGTCCATCCGTCTGTCTGTCATGACCCTTTATCTCGGGAACGCGTGTAGGTATCGAGTTAAAAAATAAAACCATATACTCAGGTCTACAGTCTCTTGAAGCCGTGAAAAAATGAAACTTCTAAGTTAACGTAGAAAAAGATACGGCGGTTTATGCCGCAAAAAAACGTATATTTCGACACTCCCAAGGGAATCAAAATTTAAAGATAGACAAATATATTTTCCGGTGACCTAGAACTATGAAATTTAGCAAGTCTTATACTATAAGTATAGGGAAAAATTTGAAAACTATACATTTGTAATTAAATCATTAAAAATATAGTCTTACACGGAACCCCTCGGTGGGCGAGTCCAACTCGCACTTGTCCGGTTTTCTCAAGGTTTTGCCAGCTTCATTCGATAAGCGGATCAAAATTATCCTTGCGTGCACTATGCAGCAGTCACTGGCAAAAAAGCAATTCCTTTAAAGCTATTGCAAACAATAATATCTCCTTTTTTGGGCAGTCTCATTGTAAGGTACCTAAAAACCAAAATAACAAGTAATAGCGCCTAATGAAATACAAAGATAGCTAGAAGGAAAATTAAAGTATCATCCTGACACAATCCAAACAAAACAATAACCAAGGATCCAGAACTTAACAAACCCACCTTGACCTTTAAACATATTTCAAAGCTTTTAGTAACAGGTATTAAAGTCTACTTTTATAAGTTCATACGTCTACAAGTAGTGGTGGGTTAGACATAACTATTCCCAGCACATCATTAGTTCCTTAACTGCCAAGACACCAAACATGTCATTGACAATGGATACTATAAAAAAGTCAACTTTATCAATCGATAAACAACCTTATTATAAAGCACTATATGCTAAAGCGTTGTTTATTATCGTGGTCTTAGCTATCATGTGGTGACAATGAGAACATTTGTGTACTTCCGATCTGTTCTAGCCATAGTACAGATGAATAGGAGGATTTAGCCCTTGGTTCATAGATATGGCTCTATACAGAATGTACATAAATATAATATTGCACGGATATGTATGAAAAACGAAAAGCAAAGACGGTTTTTCCATTTGTTCAGATTTTCAGTTTGTCCTTAACTGAACGATAAATATTTAACCTCACTCTTGAAAAACAACATTTTAACACCTATTTTTTTACACAGCAATACAACTATAGGTTTATTATCACGAAGTACTTCCCTGAAGGAAGGTCAGAAGTGTTTTCATGTGTGGACTCTCACTGAAACAGTTAGCACTCCTTAAACCTCTTTTCACCGACGATTTTTGGCATCACTCTCCCAGTTTCTGGACGAGCGCTCTTCATCCTAGGTATTATCGACGCTTTACATCAGCTAGTCTAGCATAGCAAACCATATCGAGCTCGATAGCGCTTGATACAGTGCTCTGTCTCACTCTTTTGATCTACCTAAAGAGGGACGGACAGTGGTATATCGAGCTGTCAAAGCTCGATATGGTCAACGTTCTGTCCCATACTATTTCAAGTATTTAAGGTGACTTTCGTTTATATCCAAATTCACACTGGAGACTGGGTAAATGGTCAGGATCAAGGTTTAATGACCCTGTTTGCGTTATAAGAAAAATATATTTTTGGATTAACCTACTTGAAGGAAGCACTTAATTAATTAAACAGCTTGTATAATGTACACATAAAATGAAAAACACAAATTTAGTTAAAAGGATTGTACTCAAGCGACAATTCCCGTCCCGATATTTAAGCGGACAGGACCATTTTTTGGTGCTGACATCGTTAAAACCGGTTTTTGCAATACAATATTTTGTTTAGGTCAATGTCCAGGATCACTCAATCTGTGCCTCTATTCTTTTCCATACATTTTAACGTTTACATGTTTTTAGGATTCCATAACCAAAGGGTGCTAAATGGGAACCTATTACTAAGCCTCCGCTGTCTATCTGTCTGTCCGTCTCTCACAGGGGTCTACAGTTTCAATCGTAATAGTTATTAGTAATCGTAAAAGTTTAAATTTTCACAGAATACGAGAAACTATGACCTCTACCACGAAAAAAAAATCAAGTTTTTCCACATAGAAAAAACCTTGAATAAGTTGCATTATTTAAACGTTTTGGCTCTTACATAAAGTTGGTAATACAAGTTTTAAATTTAGACAGATTGTAGGACATACTCTAAAGTAAAACATTTAATAATAAAAAGTAGGGTTCCGGACGCAGACGGCGCTAAATTTTTTGTCAGACGCTACCATTTCGGCCACTTGTTTTTGTAGCCTTGATGCCACTTTGGCAAATATTTTATTGTTATTTACCATAACGTTTTAAGTGTTCCGCACCCGTACTGTGGGGTGGTATGAAACCTTTTGTGCTCGAGTCCGACTCGCACTTTCCCAAATTGTTTTCATTTGCAGGATATCAATTTGTGATTCAAAAAGACCATATGAATTTGTACATTTTACGTGATTCCTATTTTACAAAGCTCAGTTCAACTACGTACAGATGAACTGTGAAACCCTACCACTTCATTTTCTTGCAACGACACAAAGTATCGACGCGTGATAATAAAACCAAGGATATTTCCCTTCCATTATGCCAGTCTACCGTAGATGTACATATGGGTTCCGTACACGTAAGTTGCCAAACAAGATCCAAATCCTAAGCCCCCGCTGTCGGTCTATCAGTCCATCCGTCACAGCTGCAGCCGTAATAGATAGATAGTTGAAATTTTCACACTATACGTGTTACTATGGCCTCTATCACGACAAATAATGAAAAATATCTATCGAAAATCAATACATACAAGAAACCTTGAAAATATCTTCAGTCTTCTGTTTACTTTATATTTGCTTGATTGAGATGTTTTCTTTTTATACATTAATTCGTCATTAAAATTAATAATTTGTTATCCGGATGATATGTATACGTAACCGGTAGCCTTAAATATTTGTGGAATGAAAAGTTGAAACAAGAATTTGTGTATAATTTATTGAAGAAGATGTTTCATCAAGAACCATCAATCGAATCCATCCAAAACTTATATTTACGTTACATATTTGTTTCATACACCCGAGTTCCAAATTTGGTCGGATATTGTTTATACTTTAAAATAAAAACAATAAAAACAGGTTCTGTACTCACAGAAGTACTTATATACATTTTATTTTGCCTAGTTCACAGAAAGGGTAACTGAACCTTGGTCCTGACCACTTATCGAGTCTCCAGTATGAATTTGGCTTCGCAAACAAAAGTTAGCTTATTAAAATAAAAAGTGAAACAAATTTGAGAGGTCACTAACAGACCTTTCGGCCGAAAATTAAATGTTTTCGCGCGAACATTTTTCTTACTTGTCTATAGAAATTGAGTCAGCCGATTGAACCACTTTGTACTGGGAAGTGAATGAATTATTCGCCCAAAAAAAATGCATGTCTTGTTTGTGATCAGTTAGCAATACACACTTTACCCTTCAGTTATTTTTACCCTATTATTAATTTTTTCATAGTTTTTATTGTCCGTCGAAAAAATTGCGGTGTGAGTCCTTAAAAATAAAAGATTGCGTTGACTTAGGTGCAAGCCACACAGAAACGGCGCGGCACGCATCGAGCGCGCGGGCTTCATTCAAATTTCGTACAAAACACATGGAAATAAAGTCGCAATTTGAGGTATAGTACGGACGCTCGTTACACGCCCGACACCGCCTAAAACATACCATTCGGTGTGGTCAAATTGTGACTTATTTCCATGCGTTTTGTACGAAAGTTGAATGACGCCCGCGCGCTCGATGCGCGCCGCGCCGTTTCTGTGTGGCCTGAACTTAAGGTATATACGCAAAGAGCTGCTATTTTTGAAACAAGTAATTGAGAGAAAAAAATTAAAGAGACCTCTCTCATTTTACTCTTTTTTCAAGTCTATAAAAATAACTTTAATCAGCCTTATACAAAGGAGATAAAGCGCTACACTAGTTACCATTATGCATGATATTCCTTTTACAAAAATCATCTTGACCTTTGAAACCAGTCCGCCACCTGGTTCCTTAGTGCATTTAAATAAAAATAATTCTGATAAAGAAACAAGTTAACAGACTTTTAGAACCGAAGATTAATTATATTTAGGTTGGACCCGATCAGGTTCACAGATTTAATATTATTAAAGATGTAGTTTATAGCTATCAGATAATAAATCTACAGTTTTTTAATCGCGGGCGCTATCTAAAAATTCTAAAACCATTCTTTTGACTGTTAGCACTTGTTAATGGTGAATTTATTTTTCTATTTACAGATATTGCGCAAAGATTTCCTAGATACCGTGATGTAATAAATTAATTACATTTCGAGACTTACAAATTATTGCGTTTTAAAAAACGGAAAAGAAAATTAAATGCCAACTCGGAGCACTAAAAGCATTAATTTACATTTTATTATGCGTTTCTATATGCCATGATTTGGTCGTAATATGTCCATCGCACACCGAAAGAGATAAACATATCTGAAAACGTGCGCGTCCGAGTAGTGCGGGGAATGAAGAAAAGGTTGGATCATGCAGCTTTTTAGTGAATAAAATGTAATATAAATGTTTAAATGTACGAGAGCGTTAAAAAAAACGCTATTCTATATTTTAGATAATAGTTTTTTATGTTAGTAATTATATGTTGTTATTTATACTATTGTTATTTTTACTTTATTAGTTTGGACGGACTGTTTTGAACTGAAAATACAGCCTTCACTTTGCAATGTTTTGCGATGCAGCGAAATTTTGTCCATAAAGTTTTGGGGTACGCTATCGTCTTGGAAAAGGCCTCCGTTTTTTTCAAGAACCCTATCCATTCTTTCAAGGTGTCGAGCTATTTCCGGCGTGTTCTTAAAGGTGACATTTATTTATGCGGCCAAACTCATACTGAAGACTTGGTAAGTGCTCAGTATCAAGGTCAATAGACCCTTTTTGTAAAATTCGTAAATTATTATTTTCGTGTCCCCTACAGACGCAAGCCCACTCCCAACATAATTACTATGGGATATCAACTTTTAATTTTGCGAAATTTGCAAAAAGTGTTATCGATCTGTGATACTGATCACTTACCAAGCATCCAGAATGAATTTGGCTGCATAAATAAATTTCACCTTTTAACGTTACAGGCCAAAGACGATTTTAGTACAAACTAGTTTCCATCCATCCATCCGTCAGCCCGTGTTCGTCCACTGCTGGACATAGGCCTTTCCCAAATTTCGCCACTCAAGTCGGTCCTCCGTCCTCCTCATCCAGCCGCCCCCCGCAACGTCCTTCAGGTCGTCGGTCCAGCGGGCACGAGGTCGTCCTACACTACGCTTTGCTGTACGTGGTCTCCATTCTAAGCCTAAAACTAGTTTGGCCTAGGCCAATGTGGTTCCAGGTTCTCATAAAAAATAACCACGACCTAACCTACTGGCTCTCTTCTGAGCTGAAGGATTTCCGAAAAACTAATTTGGCTTAAGAGGGGGTTATCCCGACTTTATCTCTTGTCAAATTAATTTTAAGTTATTAAAAAGTGACATTTTAATTTTAACTCTGGACAAATTTCACCAAAGCTGCACTGAGTGCGATGCGCGTTCAGTATAATAACGCCTACCGCGCAATATTCCATCTTCCTTGGCGTTGCAGCGCGAGCGGTATGCACGCCGCGGGCCGCACGCCAACATTCCCCGCGCTGCTGCGTGCGCGGTCAGCATCAATGCGCGCGCGTCTCCTAGCCACTAATAACACCATCTTACGTAGCTGCACCGAGTGGACTCAGAGCCCCGTGCATAAGAAGTGGCGACAATATCACGCAAGCTTTGGTGTACTATAGAGTTTATTATTTTTTTCTTTTTTAGTTTTCTTTTTTTGTGTGTAATATGGCCTGATTTTTATTGTATTTATGTAAATCTGGCTGGAATAAAGAAATTTTATTATTTATTTATTTGCAAAAAATTCATGTCATATTTCACTCTTTGTTCTTAATATTTCGGCTGTTCGATACATGATTACTTAAATTTTCCTCGATCCCATTAAATCAAAAATATAGGTCTAAGCTATGATCTACATATTCATTTCATTTGAGCTATATTAAGTTTCGGAAAATAAAACTTACACTAAAATAAACGTCATGAAAAATGTGATATAAAACGGCCGTTATATTAAATACCCATTCCTCTAATTCCAAAATAAACATGTGAAAAATGAAAGCGTTGGAGCACGACAGATTTCTCTGGATAAACACACCTTAACATATACATACCTATGTTAATTAAGTGCGATTACATGATAAAGGCCATACAATAATGTTTCTTCTCTTATGTTTAACTATTTACGTACACACAACGGAAAACAGTTAAAAGAATTTTTCGCAAAACTGCATCAATGACGTAAACGAAAAAACCCAAGGGTCCGTCGAACAAATTACAAGAACATATTATATAATACGAGCCACAAACCACATGGTCCAAAGTTCATTTACTCCATTAGAATTACTTATGCATAAACAATCCGAAGTTCAAAGAGATTATTGTGGAGTTAGAACTGTATGTAGAACATAAAAAGTTATTTTAAACCAGCGCAGCGGGCCTATTAAGTATCTTTGAATCGGTTGCCAACTATGGTTGCTATTCACCAAAAAAATATAAAAAATGAACTTCCAAAATAACCTTCAATGGATATGGAACTATTTACGAATTGTGACGTCATTTCAAGTGCGAACGTATCCTTAGATAAGCGGAATTCGATAGTATATGTTTGTAGGTTTTCGACGATAGGCACTCGGTTGGCAACTGATTTTACAATACAGAATCAGGGGGCGGGACGGCTATTCCGGCACGAGCGAAAAAATTGCCAAGGCAGATTTCTAGTGATTTTAAATTATGTATATATAATAGTATATGTATTGATTTTTTTAGTAAACATTCCTTAAGCGCCATAGTTTTTTAGTCGAACGACTATTTATAGTTATATTGCGAGTGAAAAATAATGCCAGAATAGCCGTCTACTCGCAATATTATTCACTGTCATGTCACATGGTATTTATCAGGCGATTAATAAAGTCGTTTGAAAAATAAAGCGTGAGAGTCGCCGCCCAGGGCATAAAAACAAACGGTCAAGTGCGAATAGGACTCATGCCCTGAGGGCTCCGTTCATAGCATTTAAAATACAAACTTATTTCCTTTGCATTTATGATTGACCAACTTGACAGTTACGATCCATTAAACTCATGTATACACTCGGGGTATAATTATGTTGTTTTTTTAATTTATTTTAATAAATTTAACATTGGTAAATCTTACGCACTGTACGCACTTCTGCTACAAGATTTACGTATTAATGTAATTTCAAGCTTTTAAGTCAACTGGAAGTACCCTATAGGTTTTAACGGTGAGCAAATCTGTATGAAATGATAGGGCAAATAGCTTTTTCCACGTTAAGTTAGAAGCCTGATTTTTTATCAGCAATGTGGAACCGCAGACTTCTGTCGTAGTTATTAGTTTCAGCTGAATATCTCTCACGAGACCCGAGAAATAAGGTCTTGACGAACGGACAGACGGACAATGAATTGATTGGTAATATAATTTTTCATTTTGAAGTACGGAACCCTATAAAGCGTTCGATTATCAACTAGCGTCACGTCAACTAAGCGGTCAATTAAAAACTTAGACCAGTTTTTATAGTTCTGAAAGAAACACAACATTTTGTTCGCAGATTGGCCGCGTGAGCGCTAGTAGTCAGCATAGACGTAACTATAGGTAGGGGCCAGGGGGGCACGCTCCCCCCAGCGTACCATCTGGCTCCCCCCACAAAAACGGGCGTCATTGATGTAAAAAATGCTTTATTAAATTTAAGGCGTCAGTTGTTTTGTTTTTTGGTTTGTATGTGATGTCTTTGCATGGAGGGTCATCTCTATTTATCTTAATACGAATAGATATTTTTCGATGGCTTCATGAGTGAGGGGGCCAGCCCCCCAGCCACAAAACCTAGTTTCGCCAATTGTAACCAGCTGTTCTCTCCTGTAATTTGTGATATCGATTAGTCACTGAGCCATTTTTAGGGTTCCGTACCCAAAGGGTAACCAACGGGACCTTATTACTAAGACTCCGCTGCTTATTACCAAGACGCTGCTGTCCGTCCATCCGTCTGTCACCAGGCTGTATCTCATGAACCGTGATAGTTAAACAGTTGAAATTTTTACAGATGATGTATTTCTCTTGACGTTATAACAAAAAATACTAAAACCGGCCAAGTGCGAGTCGGACCTGCGCACTCCCATACCATAGACATGATTTTTTAGCCGTTTTTGTAGATAATGGTATGGAACCCTTAGTGCGCGAGTGCGACTTGCACTTGGCCGGTTTTTGGGTTTGTCAAAACACCGTTATACAAGGAAAGCTGGTTCTCCAAAAATATACGTAAAATATATTAATTTCCCGACATTGATTCAAAGGGTCTTGGGATATTGAATATAAACAATCGTGTCATGTTCAAGACCAGTACGGAAACCACCTGATTTGACCGTGACTGCGTATGCGCCGATTGCACACGTTTCACACGTATCGATTTCCATGTCAAGCTTGCGACTGTCATCATGACATCTCTACCATAATGATATATCATTCGATTTGGAATCATTTTGCGTTTTCCGCCATATACTTGCTTATTAGAGGAACCTAGTAACTAAAGGTAGTTGTGAGCACGCAATGAGAATGATAAAAACAAATATATAAATACAGTCTAATTGACAAACGAGATGAAAATTTAAAGCGAGACATGTATACTAGATTTAGTTGTTTTTTGTATAAAACCTTTTTACTTACATAGCTGTTTAGGTAATAACATTTATACCGGTTTAATATTAGTTACAATATTTATATGGAAACACACAAAAAAAAAATATATATATAATATATTATTATATATTATGTTATATATTATATATTAAATTATATATATATACTATATATTATATTATATGTAATATATTATATATATATATTTTTTTTCTATTTTTCCATATAAATATTGTAAATAAAGGCTCAAAAAGAGTAAAATATACATTTATTCATGGTTTAATATTAGGTATGGGATACCATGGGCCGAAATATATTGAAAATTGTAGTATATATATTTGTGGTTTTCCATATAAATATTGTAACTATATAAAAATATATCGAAATTTGTAAATATATATGTTTTTTGTATTTTTCTATATAAATATTGTAAATAAAGGTTTAAAAAGAGTAAAACATACATTTATACATGGTATAATATTAGGTAATATTTAACGTTATTTGTTTCAGTTATGTGTTTCAAATTTGCCCAGATCATTGTTTCAGATTATTTGATATACTCTATATAAATACATTTTTTATTTATTTTTTGTATTATTTTTTATTAATTATTTATATTATATACAACTTTTAGACAGATAAAAATTTGGGGTCCCTACTTCCGGGCGTTACCATTTTAGCGGCTTCTTTTTTGTCGCCTTGATGTTGCTTTGGCATATATATTTTTGTCAGTTACCATAATGTTTTAGGGTTCCGTACCCGTATAGTATGGTGGGAAGCCTTTCGAGTCCGACTCGCCCTTGGTCGAATTATCTTTAGTACGGGATAACTTTTGTTCAATAAGGTTGCATCAAATAGGTCACGTGTCACATTTACGTTCACAACGATTACTGGGCGGAAGTCAGTATGTTTTTATATGCACGCGATGGTTTTATCTCAGGTATCCGATGCATGACTGAATGTAGGTACCTAATTCCTAATATGTAGTCGGTTTATGAAAGGCGGTGAAATTATAAGTTATCTTCGTAGCAACTGGGGATGGTCCTTTAAAAAAATCGTATGTCTTATAGCTTTTTTTAATACCGCTCAAAATAGCTATGGTGAATTTAGTTAAATTCATTTATCACATAATAGATAATTATTATCTATTATTATCGTTCACCCAAAGGGTGCCAACGACCCTATTACTAAGCCTCGCTGTCTGTCTGTCACAGGGGTCTACAGCTTCAACCGTCATAGGCAGAAAATTTAAATTTTCGTAAAAAAAACGTGTTACTATGGCCTCAATCACGAGAAAAAATAAAAATTAAAACTTACTTTTAAAAAGTTAAATCCACTTGTTTGATTTGTTTGACAGCTTTTACCGAGGTAATTGATGGCGCTAAGAATACCTTGTCAACCTTTTTGCACTAAGATTCATTAGTAAGAATATAGATGGCTAGGATCTTGAAGGCGGTCATTTGTCAATTTTGTTATGTACTATAGTGTTTTTATGGTTCCGTACACGTAATATGTGGTGGTACGGAATCCTTTGTGCGCGAGCCCGACTCGCACTTGGCCAAATTATTAAATAATATAAAAAGTAACAAAATCACCGTTCTTTAAATGTGAGGTTGTCAATATGATATTTTGTTTAGTCCACCTACTGTTTAAAGTATGTAGTAAACAAAGTATGTAGTAATACTTTTTCCAGAATCCTGTGAATATTTTAATATTAAAAATTTTAATATGAAATCCTCTCAGGGTACGAGCAGTGATACTCGCACTTGACCGTTTTTAGGGTTCTCAAGGGTAACCAATGGGACCCTATTACTAAGGCACCGATGTCCGTCTGTCGGACGTCTGTCTGTCTGTCTGTCCGTCTGTCACCAGGCTGTATCTCTTGAACCGTGACAGTTGAAATTTTCACAGATGATGTATTTCTGTTGCCGCTATAACTACAAATACCAAAACCGGCCAAGTGCGAGTCAGACCCGCACACTCCCATACAACAGACATGATATTTTTGCCGTTTTTATAGATAATGCATGAACCGTGATAGTTAGACAGTTGAAATTTTCACAGATGATGTATTTCTGTTGCCGCTATAACAACAAATACTAAAACCAGCCAAGTGCGAGTTGGACCTGCGCACTCCCAGACAGCAGACATGATTTTTTTTGGCGTTTTTATAGATAATGGTACGGAACCCTTCGTGCGCGAGTCCGACTTGCACTTGGCCAGTGTTTTTATCCTTTGTGTACAGAACCCTAAAATGTTTTTTTATTTCTGCAATCACTTGGTAACTGACCGGCATAGCTCCTTCTAATATAAACAGTCAACAATAAATGTTGATTAATATAAATAAATACTTACTAAAACATGTTTAAATTTATAAGATAATACTTTGAATTATATGTCCTTCATTACTGAGCTAATAACTCCCTAAACTCAAAGTAGTGATGTATATATATTTACTAAGAATAAAGTAGTAAAAAGGTTGTGTCTGTCCATTGAGTATTTTTGCGAAATTTTAAATGAAATATGTTATTAATATTGTAGTGAAACTAAAATCACAATTTTTATAATTTTCGTCCGTCTATCTGTATGTATATTCCGTTTTAACTCGAGAACTACTCAACGGATTTAGATGCGGTGTTTTTTAGGGCTCCGTGCCTCAAAAGGAAAAAACGGAACCCTTATAGGATCTTTGTTGTCCGTCTGTCTGTCTATCAAGACCCTTTATCTCGGGAACGCATCAAAGGATCAAGTTGAAATTTAAACAATATACTCAAATCTACAGTCTCTTGAAGCTGTAAGAAAAACAAACTTCTAAGTTAACGTAAAAAAAAGATATGGCCGTTTATGCCGCAAAAAACGTATATTTTGACACTCTCAAGGGATTGAAAATTTGTAGGGTATTTCCCGTTGAGCTAGAACTATGAAATTTGGCAAGTTATACCGTCTAATACTACAAATATACAGGGTATAAATGCAAAGTCAAGAATCCCTTTAGGGTATGAAAGTATACACGATTCTGATGTCATTACGAGAAAAAAAAATGTACCTTGAATTTTCACCAACGATTCCATCATTTTCGCTATGGCTACGCAGCTCACCGGCCTCCCCACACACCTAATTGCACCCCGCAACCCGCACCCCTCATCCGAGTGGCCAGCGACCAGTGAGGGTGTCCACGCGATTAGTGTATTTTGAGTAAAGAAAATCGTCTCATTATGAGGTACTGGTACTTCATCAAGAGATCCCAGTATTTAAAATGATATCTTTACCGATCATACTAACACACCCTTAAAGGATTCTTGCCTTTACTTTTACACCCGGTAGGAAAAAAAACTCAAAACTATTTGTAATTAAACCATTCAAAAATCATCGAGTTTAAGCTACGGTATGCGCGGTCGTAATTGCACGGGTGACCAAAGCTTTTTGTAGAATTTTTAAAACTTTTACTAATTTGTACGGAACCCTCGGTGGGCGAGTCCTACTCGCACTTGTCCAGTTTTATTTATTATTACTACCTTCAATAACTCTGGTCATATAGACTATATATAGGTAGTAACCCCGATCATATAGGCGTGTTCATAAAATAACGCCCAAGCCGAAAACGGAGCAGAGATTCAATAAACGCAGGCGGAGCCGTGGGCAACGGCTAGTTTATTATAAAACAATTCACGACTTGTAGGTTTGCTGTACCACGGAACTTAAGAAGCGGGTCATTACGCAGATATTTTCAGTTTTGGAGGACATATTCGTCAGAGAAAGTAAATACTTTAAGGTACGTCCTTCAGTCAATATTTGTCCTGTCGACTTAGGCTGCTAATGGACGTAACGCGGATGTTTGTGAAGCGAATATTGTATTTATTTATTCAAATTTGTATTATACAATTTTATTTGTAGTATATGTATATAGATATATATATAAATACAGAAAAAATTAATTCAAGATATATTTCGGGCCCTACTGGGCCCGGCGTCAGTTGAAAAATATAATATAACATAATACAATTTGTGTTGCAAAGCTTATTCAAATTCTTACCTAAGAAAGAACCAAAAACAACTACCTTCGTGGTTATAAATATGTAGTAGATATTATAAATAACTCCTATCTGGATAAAGTAAGTTTAATTTTATTGTTAGCAAACAAGTTAAATAACTTAAGTTTTTAAAACAACTCAAAAATATGATCGGAAATACCTATATAAGTATTGACTGACTGGTGTTATGATGTCATAAATTGAACAAGAGAATGAAAAGCAAATAATGATTGTTCAAACCGGGCTTCTTAAAAGTATTTTTGCATGCATCTTTGTACTCGTCTAACTCGCAAAAAATGACTTTTGTACTGCTTAAAGGCATGTTTGTAAATAAAGCCTCTGTGTCCTTGTATTTCACAATTTTTTTAACGTTTTGTATTCATACGGATTCGAATTCTGTGAATGCAAACATCATTTCAAATGATTGTGATTTGTTTTAAAATTCACTAATTCCATGGTAAAACATATTGATGTTTTATTTATTTTACGATTGTACGATTAAACAAACTAAATTCTTAGAAAATTTCTAAACACTTTATTTAGCCATCTCATCATTCTTAATTCCCAAAATAAGGAATTATAAATTCAGTAACACGAGAACTCAAAAGAGCCCTGTGAAAAAAGCAATGTCTTCTGGTTAAAATAATTTGGGCAAGTGCAAGTCGGACTCGCGCACAAAGCGTTCCGTACCACCAAACAAAACGGGTAAGGAACCCTAAAAACATGATAAAAAACAATAATATAGATACCATATGAAGGCGTCAAAAGAAGCCGCTAAAATGATAGTTTTTATTTTCCTTATTTAATATTTTACTTTAGAGTATAACAATCTTACGAAATTTGAAATTTGTTTGTATTACTGTCTTTAAGATAGAGCTGAAACAATAGATAAACTTTGATTTTGAGATTATTCCATTTTTTGTTATTTGTCGTAGTGGAGGCCATGGTAATACATATCGTGTGAAAATTTAAAATGTCTACCTATTACGGCTGAAGCTGTAGACCCCTGTGACTGATGGACAGACAGACAGACAGCGGAGGCTTAGTAGCTTAGTAGAGGCGTAGTAGGAGCCTTCGGGTACGGAACCCTAAAAACGATAAAATACCTGCAAGGTGACTTTCGTCTATATATCCATATTCATACTGGCGACTCAGTAAGTGATAAGGATCAAGGTTGTTTGCAAAATACAAAAAATATTTTTTGTGCCTCTATATTATTACGAGTATATTCCTTTACAAGTATAGGATTTCTAAATTTTATTTTGCGTGTTTCACAGAAAATCCTGAACACTTACCTCCAGTCTCCAGTATGAATTTGGCTATATAAACGAAAGTCTCACTTTAAGTATATCCAAGAAAATCACCACCCAAACAGGACAAAAGAACGTATAACTTGGTTGTTTATATTTGTAGTTTTTTAGATGTGCTACGCCCCGCCGCGCGTTGCGTCGTCGAAGTCGACTATAAAGTGGTATCTACTTTGACGATATTGATTACAATAATACGTTTTTTTATTATCATTTTCTATTGTAAGAAATAAAATGATTATTGATTCTAGCATACTAAGCCTTAAGCATCCAAAGGTTACAGATTGAATCCCCGTCAGAGAACAATCTAAACCTTCAGGTCTCTTCATTGTACAGAACAAATAGTAACCTGTGTTTTGCTGCTTCTGCCAGAAAGACAGTACAGTTGATAAAATAATAGCAGGGAAATGTGCGTCCGGGGCAGTGAATTTGTTATCCCCCTATCGACGTTTCCCTGCATAGAGGGGTGACTCACTGGAACGTTTGAGTAATTAATTTATAATGCCTGCCAGGACATTAAGGCTATTATCTTCGTTACAAATACGTATTTCTGAGATAAATTTGAATCGTCGCAAACATAATTAGGAGTATGACACTTAACTTTATAGTTTCAAATTTAATCAGTTTTCTATTAAAGAATGTCAATAAGAAATATGATGTGACGGCCTTTTTTATCGATAACTCTAAAACATCAAATTTTCAAGAGTATTATTTAAGAGCCAGAAATCGTTTCTTCTTTATTAGACCTTAATTCGGGTCTCGAATGCTTAATAATTTAATTGTCATATGCGGGGACTGCGCGCAAAACTTCCCAAGTAGCATTCGGGGTTCTATATAAGCTGTCTAGTCGTTCACATGTACTCCAAAAGCTGTGTAAGTTAGCTGTATAAGAGCTGTATAGCTTGCTCTAATGCTCTTATAGAACCAGTTTGGGCACAAATTAGACAGCCTTAAGTTCACTATGGCTGTACATTAGCAGTATAATGGCATTATAATAGCTGTTTAAGTAGTAACATCGGACTTAAGGCTGACTTACGGCACTATATGGGACGCAGTGTGAACCATACTAAGTACATGAGTGTAATAAAGAGTAACAAGTGGCTAAATACACAGCCTTCACAGTTATAAAATCCCACAAAATTACTCCAGTGCTACCTAAAGTTCACGTGTGTCCTAAATTATTTCTTTATTTTATTATTAATTATTATCCTCATAGTTGATTTTGTGTGTGCCATCAGAAACCAAACTCCGGCGGATCAAGGATAAAAATGTATGATAACACGAGGTAGTACCTGTTTTAAATACTTAATAATGTTAATGCCATGGGAATGCAACTTTATCGTGAAATATATACATATTTACAGCTAAAATATTCACGCGCCTCTGTAAAAACGCGATATTCATTTTAAAATATTTAAAACTGGCTGAGAGGAAATCTACAATTTTCAGTGTTTGATATTATATTGTTTTTGTTTGATAAACACTTGTACTTGTCCACTTATTTATATTAATTTCCCTTACCGGTTTCGCTGTTAAAGCATTATATAATAATATAATTAATAATATAATAATATATAATAATATAATTAATAATAATGCTTTAACAGCGAAACCGGTAAGGGAAATTAATATAAATAAGTGGACAAGTACAAGTGTTTATCAAACAAAAAATGTTTCAAAAGTTCCACCAAGTGCCAACAATCACGAGCATCAACTCCACGATATTATATTGGCATTATAATTATACTACGGTAATTAATTATAACATGAAACCAAAACTCAATCGATCTATCTACGTATTTTGTGATAAATCTGCATGATAATTTTGGAGATTTATTTGGTAAATATTTTAGGTTAGAACAAAATGGTGGAAATGAAATACGGCTATGTGAACTGTTATAACTCCAATTTAATGCGGTGGAGCGTATATAGGTTCACATGTGTTCTGTTAGAATGCTGTTTTCTATTTAAAGTCCCACATTTGCACCACTACAGAGCCAATGACTATAAACTTATTCTAATGTGAACTTATGTACAGCTTTAAGATGTAGTTCAGGTCACTTGTGTCATCGTTTAATTCTTTTAATATACTGAAATTTTAGAGATCCGCAATAATAATTATTGTCCGTTAAATCGCCTAGCCCAGGTACTAAGTCAAGTATGAGTACCTAAAGTAAAAATTTTGTAACAAACTAACAAAAATCACCTTTTGTTTTCGTGTGAGACACACAATTTGGTCTCAGAGTATTTATGTTACCGGCTTTCTGTATAATCCGGTATTGTATACAATGCCTAGGCAATGTATACAATGCCAAAAAGATTAAGGTAATGTATGAAATATTATTTATTTAGTACATTGCCTAGGCATTGTATACAGTACCGAATGCGCAGCCGGTAATGTATATAACAGACGTGAGCAGGAGCGGGAAATTGATTAAGGCATGTATTTAAATGATTTTTTATGAACAAAGCTTAGCCTTTTGGTTAAATGGTATTTCAGGGTGGTCATAAAAAAAAATAACCACGAAGATTATGTATGGCGGTTGCGCCACAAGTTATTTTATTCAAAGCGGAATGAGGAATACGATTTTCAATAGCCCATGTTCTTATTTTTTTGCGAAAGGTTAAATGATTGTCCAAGTCAAAATTGTATTCACTATCACTAGAACTGCAATCACCACACTCTGATATCTGTATATTTTGAAGGGAACTTTCAGGTTCAGGCACATTTTCCTCTGCATCATGTACAGAACCACCATGAACAACGGTTGAAGTCGCACTTGTTGAAGCCGTATCGACGGGCTCATTTTCGGGCGTCGTTGTCAATCGACTGTTTATTTTTACAATTTGCGAATATTCTTTTGCAATTTTTCTTCTTATTCCACCGGTTCTCGCTCTTATTTTCCAGGATTTTTTATTCATTTTCACAATTTTTTGCACGAGACGTAATAACACGCAGCTTGTGGGATAAGTGTAATAGAATATCACATTCACATTCATGTTCAGCTTACAGCCAATAAGAGTAGTACTTGTGGACAAATAAACTGCTATTGATGTTAATAGACAACACATGTAGTCCTTTTAACAGCCTACATTGCACATGTGAACCATTTAAACACTTCTGTACAGCAGTAAAAAAAGGTTATTTTAATGATCACAAACAAGTCCTACTACAGCTCTCAGCTGTATAACAGTCTAAAACAAGTAAACATAACAGCCTTTGGCTTTATAAATGACCACATGTGTTCTATTAAAATGCTAGCTCTGTAACATCGTACAAGTAGGCCGTTAAACAGCGGTTGGCGTATCTCTACCCTCCTATAATGCTCTTAGTCAGACGGCTGACTAAAGGATAGTTGTTAGAGTATTATAACACCAACAATCGTATAACAATATAACTCTACACTCCTATAAGTCCCTTAGACAGGTATAGGTGTAATTAATCGCAATAATGCAGCTTATACATCACGAGTGAACTGTAATAATGCTTCAAGTACACCTGGGAACTAAATGTGTACTCTTAAATGGAGTAAAATGCTACTTGGGTTAGTATTCAATTACTAACGAAATTGCCTGTATGGTAACCCGGGACAGGGCTCTTCAAAGCACAAAACAAGTAAGTCAGTTTTTTTCCGCTTTACGATTTGTATAGCTAAGGCACACAACTCTACGTTAAAAAAATCTGAAAAGGTACTTAATTTTTTATTTATTTACGAAATTAATTTTTAAGTATCTCTTTTTTAATAAATAAACAACGATGAATCCGAGTAAAATTTCAAGAAAACAAGTAGTTATCTGTTACTTATTTTTTGCTTTTTTGTTATGTCGTTGCCATAGCGTAAAATTGATCATTTCACGATCTGCCCAAACATCATGAAATCTGTAAAAATTAAAGGTGTCGCCTCCCCTTCACTTCGCTTGGCTCCAGAATTTATGATCACAAACAACCTAACACGCTTCTCCTCGCTTCGCTAATTGTTCCTTCGCTTGACTTTTTTGGAAGTCTACCGTAAATTTCTTATTCCGTACTTTACGATATTATCGATCAGATCATGAAATGATCAATTCTACTATTAACTACCAAATGTACTTAATTTATTCCAGATATTAAGATTTTAAAGCTGAAAGCAAGGAAGGCGGCTATCTGAGCCTAGTTGCTTGTTTTTAGTCTTGGCCTCATCAATGTCTTGTCGTATTTGCAAATGTCATGTAAAACAAGAATCCAGCATCTTCATTTACTTGACTATAGTTTATTCTTTGTTAGAACTCAGCAGAAACCGTTTCTTTTTATTCAAAGCAGCTTCGGAAAAAACAAAAAAGATTTGGTGAGAAGAACACAACTAAAACTTTACATTATGAAGATTGTTTATCTACAGCTTATAAGAAAATTCCATTTCAGTAAAAAAACGAACATTATGCTTTACTGTAGAATTTTACAAAACATGTTTTCAACTTGGAGCAGCCGAGTTGGTAGCTACTAGGAAAGTACATTGACAAACGACGATTCGAGTTGACACATGAATTTCCTTAAGTTGCATGTGAATTGAGAGGGTCTATACTTATAACTGGACTGGTTTTTTTGCCAAATCAAAAGTAAATTTCAACCTACGACCTTTCATAAATGACAAGCTACGATCTTTGTACGTATAAAAGTTCAACCACTGTGTTATATTTAATAAGAGTGTTGTAAAATTAATTAACTTGTTTCTTTAACTGCCCTTATTGTGACCGTTTTAAGTTGAAATAAATAAATGTGAATGAACAAGCTTTACTTCTAGAAATATCTTAATTATAGTTGTATCAAAAATCTAAACATTGACCACAACATTACAATGACATTAGTACGTCTTGGAAATTAACGTGGTTGATGGCGCTAGTGGCGATAGATACATGCTATACATTACAAAAAAAAACATACTTGTATTGTACATAACTAATACCGCAGCAGTATATTTTTCTTACGTATTTAAATCAATAACTTTACTATATTTATAAAGATTAATAGCTAGTTATTTTAATTTACTGTTAACAATCACGAAAACCAATAAAAGTACGAAGCAAAGTGTGTGGTCCATACATCAACTCAACATCTATAAAGATTATTTTACATTTCATCGCCATGTTATCAGTATTAATTTCAGGTAAAACATAAGAAGATATATTATAATCTTTAAGTTCTGTGGCTTTGAATCAAAGTGAAATACAAACAGCTATTTACGATAGGGTATTCAGATATGAGGTTCCTAATTTCGGTAGGATACAATATAGTCTTAGAACAAATACGGGTAGTAAATAACTTTTTCGGAGGCCGACTGGGTAACGGGTCGATTTTCAATTTCGAATAAAAAGTTTCCTATTACCCTTGACCTCTGAACATGGCGGTACACGTGCCCAGCACACTTTGCACAAACAGTTGGCCATAACAATGACTCATTCATTGTTCATCACTTTTTTATTGCAGATTCTTTGCGTACGAATGAAATGTTAATTGGTTTACAGCCATTCGTAGGAGCGTTAGTCAAAAACAATTAACTACCAGCAGTTTTGTATCTTTTACATCAGGTTCTGATTGTATCGCTGTTAAGTTTGACGTTCTAAAAACGACTACCACTGTGTTGATAAGCATAGGTTAGTATTTCAAATCAATCACAGATCAACATTGAAAACCTAAACAAACAATCATGCCCCTGGTAGATATACAAATCTACATGGCTAAGCAAATTTGAGGAATTTTGCATGACGAAGTAAGACAAGTAGTACCTTGGCAGGAATATATTCCTTTTGCACTATGCCGTTCTTTGCTTCTTTTTGTTAAATAGAGAGAAAGCTTTTGACAATTGACTGACTCAAGAGCCTGTTTCACAACTTGCTGTTAAAGTTCCTGAAAGTTTATGTGTCACATAACTTCAAGTCCCGAACTTCAAATGAACCTTTATACGATCATTTTGTTGTCCGTCTGCCTATCCACCTGTCACGACCGTTTTCCTCAGGCCCCGTGAGAGATGTCAAGTTGAAACTACAGCCCTATGAATCTATGATGCTGCAAAAATCAGGCTTTTCAAAAAATTATTGCCTTTTATATGAAAGATGAAACAAATTAGTTGTCACGAGTTTGAATTTTTTAACGAAAAATTGCAAATCTTATTTGTATAAAACTCAATTTAAAAAATCCGTTAAAATCATAGACATCTATGGTTAGAATCACAAACTTACCTACCTAAAATAGGCAAACTATTTTTAGACATATACATTGTTACCCACAACAGTTTCAAAACATTCATTAAACATTATTTATTTTTAATCTTACTGGGAGGTCAGGAGTTACCATATGTCCACAGTTCGTAGCGTGGACAGCGAAAAAACCCTGCAGACTTGGCAAAAAAGCGACGAAATAATCGCTGACGCTCACATTTAGAGCATACTCGACGGCGACGGTGACCGGCTACTTCAAGGTGACCTTTGCCCTTCGGTAGCTTTTTAGCAAATTGCTGGGCGAGGGCTGACATTGACACCGACTTGCCAAAACATTATAACCTACCAACTGACTTCAAGTTAAACTGATTGGCTCTTAATGGTGTAATAATAGGTGTGGACTTGGGTGCGGTGCTTTTTTTTACTTTTGGATAAATCTGTCTCTTAAAATAGGTTTTAAAGATACGGAATCTTTATAACCCTATCGTAGAAAAACTTAATCCTGGGTCACTTTGTTTTTGGTACGAAACTAACAGGGTATGAGTCCTACATACAGTAGACCAGTTTTTTTGTAGTTTCATCATGTCTTCTAGTGGATGTAGTAAAAGAGGCGACTAAATGATAATAAAATGGTATACCAAATGTCTCTATAATGTTGAGAGTCATGAGATCATCTTATCTTCGTCCCATCTGCAGAGATGACGTATGTACCTCTTTACTGGTGGTAGACTTCAGCCGTTGCTTCTCACAACCCTCATGACGAAACCATACTTTCAAGCAGCTCGTCGTTTTCCGGCATGACGTCATAAAAAGCCGTACCGAGAGAGTGGTTGCAGGCAATTGCGTGGTAATAGCCATCCGTCCGTTGCAAGCTACCGTAGATATCCTACTGATTATCCCCTCATCTATTTCACTCCACTGCTTTTTGGGCGAGCGCGCTCCATCTTAGGTCTCATAGAAGCGTCAGGCGTGGTTATGACTGAGCTTTAGCCCATTTTGTATTTAAAAGAGATCAGTATCTATTCATCAGCTTTTTTGATAGCCTCACATTCTGAATCGTAAAGCAAAGCTTATTTTACTGCGCGTTTGGAAACATTACCTTAAACTTAATTGGCAGGGTACTCCCGTCAAAGAGCGCTACCTCATCCAGGCGGTTTTTATACTTTAATCTCTCTTTGATTTGTAAAATGACACAAGATTGCTGACTAGTCACATACCAGGGATAGTTCGACAAATCAGGACGAGGTCGAGGTTGAAGAGTTTTAACAGTCTTTTTTCAGAGTTCCACAGATATTTCATCTGGACTGTTGCTTTATTTTTCTTTATTTTGGATATAGATAGCTATTTTAACTTCAGAGGATGTTATCTTTTCAGTTGATCCCACCCATGGCATAGTATAGAAGCTGTAGCCTTTTTTGTGGATATTTCTCGTTTGGGGACTAAGGATAAAGATGGCATTCCTGCCATCATAAAGGTAAAAATCTTTATCTAACGTTAATGGATTTCCCAAAGACTGTCCGAGAAATTTAGAATGGATATAGCTTATACCCAAACTTAACACATAGGCTACTTTTTATCCTGGTAAAAAGCATGTAGTTAAGCCGAATAACACGCGGCCGTGCCGCGGGCAAAAGCTAGTAGGTACATAAAGTCTTGGGTACAGCAGTAAACGAAAGAACAAATAACTGTTTAGTGTTCATTATGACGACATGAATAATCTGTTTTACCGAAAACATTGCGTGACATTTCAGTATCGCAATTACGATTGAAGTTGGGTACCTCGAATCAACAACAATTTTTCGTGAACGTTTGGCTAAATTGGCACATCCTCATAATTTTCGGTAATTGCCTGCATCCTTACATAATTTTCTACCGAAAAGTTGGTTATATTTGTTAACCACCACAGTCAACTGTATTTGTAATGTTGTTTTTAGAATACAGGTAAGTATATTGTAGAATTTTCGTGTTAATTTACGATTTTATTGAGAACTAGCCTTTCGCCCGCGGCTTCGTCAGCGTTCATTCAGTCTCTGCCCCGTTTTTAGCTTGGGCGTTATCAATATCCTTTATAGCCTATATGTTGACCAGGGCCACTACGATGATTATAAACAAACCGTATCCAAATACGTTGAGGGGTTCTCGAGTGAAAATGAACTCTAGAAATGGTTCCTAGTTTTGCCTTTAGTTCAATACTAAACAAATAAATTTAGGTACCTTATCTAATCTTATTAATACTTATAACGCCATCTACTTAGTTGTAATCAGACACCAAATTTACAAATGGTAAACGTAATGTAGACACACGGAGCGCCATCTAGTGGACATTTTGTAAACTATACTGATGAGTAATTTTATTTTTAGTTTTGTCATAAAATATCTGTTTAATATACCTACCTTTTTTTTCATCGCTGACTCAGATTCAAAAACAAATAAGACATCAGCCATTGAAGCATCCATTCTGTGACAAATTTCGGCACGAGTAACTAACCTTTGAAAACAAAACTATGACAGGTACTAAGCGGTTTAAACAAAAAAATACTTGTACATTATTATCTTCGTATTCATTGAATAGAAGCGCTGGCACTATAGAATTATTTTTAAAGCATGAAGGCGGATTTAGTATTATATATTAAAATTAACTTTTGCCCATGGTTTCGATCGCGTGGAAGTGTCTTTTAATAAAAAAATAATTAATATCGTCTATAGAGGCTCAAAAAATATTTTTCTTATTTCGCAAACAGGGTCATTGAATCTCGGTCCTCACTACTTACCGATTATCGAGTATGAATTTGGCAATATAAACGAAAGTCGCCTTTGTCAAAGTGGATATAGAATAGAAATTTCTTTGAAACCACATATGTATGCCAACGATAATAATAACGTTGACGTATGCAATGGAATACAACTCAGTAAAAGAAAAAAGAAAAAATAAATAATTCTAAGAAAATAAACAAAATTTAGAACCGCCGAAAATGCATATTTTTTACCTCAAATTTTTCGCATAAAAGCAGAACAGTTCATTGTTACGTATTAATTAATTTCTAAACTTTTTATAATAGGTCAAGATAAATAATACCATGTGATTTAAATAAACTCTACTCGCTTTAATACTATATTGAAAGAATATTCTGCAATTTTCACTTTACCTATGTTGCATGTATGCAATCTTTCTAATAAATTTATAACAACAAGATACGCATGTCTTATGTCAGATACAATCTAAACTTTTATCTTTAATTCTGTAATGACGCTTATAAATTCAATAATTGCAAATACCTAAATCATACCTACAGCAAGGTTCTAAGATTTCTAACTTCTTAAACTAAGCTATAAATATATGAAGTTAATTCAAAGGACAAAGATAAATCACTTTAATAATATCAAAAGTTCGAACCTTACTGCTACTGTAGCCTTAGCATGAAAACATTACGGTTACGTTTAGTTTGAACGTAACGCGGTTTTGTATGAAATCTGATAACCGCCCCTAGCGGTCAGTAGCGGAACTTATCAGAATTCCATACAAAACCGCGTTACGTTCAAACTAAACGTAACCGTAACGTTTTCATGCTAAGGCTACTGGTCTAGTATGGTATAGCTAGGCCATAACTGCTGTGCACTCTCTGAGGTATGCGCGGCGAGGCGGGGGGAGGAAAGGAACTAGCATGCGTTCACCTGAGATCGATATTGTCGGATTTTACGAGATTGGATTACAATATTTTTAAGGATATAAACTTTATACATTTATTAGGAAATATGATACTACTATAAGGTAAGTGAAATAAGTAGCTAAGTACGTTATATTAAAATTATAATTTTTATTTCAATATGTCGTGTTTTATTAAAAAACTAAACATATAATTCAAATCAGCATCGAAATCAAATATAAAAAGGTATAATTTTAATTTATTGTACTTAGTAACTTGAATGATGTGAACTCATGCTACTCTTTCTTTTCCTCCCCCCGCCTCGCCGCGCGGCGCAAAGGCGGTGCACAGCGGTAACGGTCAGGCTATAGTATGAGTGAGTATGTCAGGGGCAGAATAATTGTAGCAGAAATATAAGCAACCAGTCCCCGACATGCAATGATGTTACTCTGCAAGGGCAATCAATATTTCCTGCTTTGTTTTGACAGGAATACCTAAATTTTATTTAATTCGTATTTATCTTTTTTCATGATTTAATAAAAACCGGCCAAGTGCGAGTCGGACTCGCGCACGAAGGGTGCCGTACCACCACACTAATATTATAAATGCGAAAGTTTGTGTGTGTGTGTGTATGTTTGTTACTCTTTCACGCTGAAACGGCTGGACAAATTTGGATGAAATTTATAATAGATATAGCTTATACCCTAACACATGGGCTACTTTTTATCCCGGAAAAAATCATGTCGTTAAACCGAATAACACGCGGGCAGAGCCGCGGGCAAAAGCTAGTTATCTATAAAACGGCAAAAAATTCGTGTCTTTTGTATGGGAGTCTGCGGATCCGACTCGCACTTGGCCGTTTTTAGTATTTTTTGTTATATCGGCAACAGAAATATCTATCTACAACATCATCTGTGAAAATTTCAACTGTCTAACTATCACGGTTTACGAGATACAGCCTGGTGACAGACGCACGGACGGACAGCGGAGTCTTAGTAATAGGGTCCCGTTGGGTACTTTTTGGGTACGGAACCCCAAAAAGATGTCGGCATATTTTTATGAGAAAGGAGGGTTAAAAGCCAAAGTCGGGAAGGCGATTTATGTATTAAATTACTTACTTAAGTTTATATTTAGATACTAGTCTTTCTTTCATCATTATCATCCAACACATCTCACTAAATACTTTAAGCGATGCTGTCTCCGATGAAAAGGACTGACGTAATTGTAAATTATAATAAAACGAATCTTGGTCTTGACGAAACGTTACCGACCAAACGGAACTCTAAGTAGAGGATTCATTCTAATGAACTCTATTTTTGTCAGCAAGAAACGTGCTTCCCCACGTGACCATGTTTGACCCTGAATCGAGACGAGACGCCCAACTCGCGTCAAATGACCCAAGATATCGGCCTGCATGGCCCTACAAACAGGTGGTAATATTTTGGGCAAAAATGTATGTTAGAGAAATAAATAACTTTTTTTGGTAAACCGGATTGATTTCCATCTATACCTATACTTATAATAAAGTAGTAAAAAATTGGTGTCTGTAAACTGAATATTATTGCAAAATTTTCAATTAAATTGGTTATTTGTTTGTATATTGAACTGTGGCTAAAACTATTTTTTTTTAATTTTGTCTCTCTATACTAGGTGAAATTAAATTAACCGACCAAATTCATACCGGAGATTGGATTAGTAATCAGAAACAAGGTTTAATGACCCTCCAGGTGAAATCCGAAAAGAAAATTTTTTTTGCCACATCGTGCCTGCACTAGGTATTGTACTTAAACTAGTCCAACCAGTAAGGGAGCAATAAACTGTATTTTTCGAAATTGGCCAAAAGGATTACTGAACCTAGTTCTTGATCACTAATCGAGTCTCCAGTATGAATTTGGTTGGTTGATTTAATTTCACCCTATATGTTCCGTTTCAACTCGAGAAACATTCAACATATTTTGATGCGGTTTTCTTCGTTAATATCGTAGAGACCCTGGTCAACATATTAGCTAAAAGGGTGTTGATAAAATAACCGCCAAGATGAACATTTTCAATATTACTCAAGGATTTAAAGAGACTACCGCGCGAGCAAAGCCGCAGGCAAAGGCTAGTTTCAATAGTAAAAATTAGCCTGATGATGTATTATAAATGAAACTAAATATACGAAAATATAAAAATAAATATACGAGTATACCTATATACCTATAATAGGTATTAAATATACACTCTGAAAACTTTACCGAAATATTTAACGATTTTTTTTATTCCCAACGTACGTAACTCTAAAACAAATAAAATTTATGAGATGCATTAAGTCAAACGAGAAAAAATAAACTGGCATCGGGGCGGCTCCAATAAATTTTCGCGACATTTCGAGTTTCTTGAGAGATGTAGCCGAAATTGGTGTTTTTTGCGCATAAAAATGTGGTCGAACTACAAACGCCACGTCGTCGCGTCGGCGTCGCGTCGTCGTCAACGGCCGGTGGCCAGTCCGAAGTATAATCACGGAGTGTTTTGTACACAAACGCATATACATGTACGCACGGCAGGTCGATTCAAAGATTTTAATAGATGAATGTGAGTATGTAGGTACAGTACATATTTACAAAAGTAGCAGTTCTGTGTTGAATAAAGTTTACTAAGTAAGTTTTGGCATAAATATATTTCTGGTTATATGGGGTTCGGAATGTTACGATTGGAAATGCATTTATAACAGAGTATCCGTGGTTTGACAATGAAATAATAATAGTGTGGAGAATAGCGTATTAAGGGATTGTTGCGCCCGGAAAGTTTCCTGGAGGAAACTAACATTCAGCAATTAGCAATCTTAACCATATATCACGTTTTATATTAACAAATTATACACTTATTAATTCTTTTTTAAATCTAATTTTGATTTGGATTAACTGCAGTAATTGTTAATGTTGTTATACTTTTTAAATGTTACATTAAGTACATATTTTTTTACGTTAAGTCTTCCAGATTTTAATGTTTTTTAGTTTCATCTCATGTGTGTTTCGTATGCTTCAGTACTTAAAGTGAACTGAAATAAATATATTATTACTATTATGTACGTACATTTGTCAGTCACGGGCCCGGTCGTTTGAAAAGCATTCAGGGAGCCGAAGCCAACACTCAAGAAACCTTTGTACCATTTAATCTAAATGTGAGATGGCCGCATCCATGGAGGCCCCCCCCCTCAATGTACCATTGGGATACACTAAAGGACAGTCCCCCATAGTTGCCAAACCATTGCCGGGAAGGAAGCGAATTGGAGTGGGCTAAGAGTATGGTATGCTAAATGGACCGGATAACAGGGCTATGGAGTGAGATAACGGACATCTGCCTCAAAAATCTCTCACAAATTTAAGTCTGGCAGATGGTGACAGTACCTACAGTCAAGTGCCCCCGGCGTTATGACATTTTACACTTCCAACCTGGAGCTATCCACTCTTGCGACTCCACTGTGACCGGCTGGTTAAGGCAAGCGCAGCGGCGAGGGGGTGTTTCACTGTGTGTATGTGTGTGTAAGTGCATGTGTGTGTTTCCCCTGGAGGTAGGGTCGGTGGTGTCGCCACTCACCATCGGCTCGCCACAAGCCGCTCTGCGGTGACTGCTTGCACTGGACATACCAGAAGGCGAAGGGGTCATCACACCCCGACACCATCTGGACGTACCAATGCGCGGTGGGGTCGTCACATCCCTACGCCATTATTATTTTTATTATTATTAAATTTATGTTTATCACTAAAGAAAGATTTAATCTTTAGAAGATAGAGCTCGACTGAGTTAGACAGGCTCTGATTACTTACGGCGGTTCAAGTCACAAGCAAGGATACGAGTTAAACAGCAGTAAAGCAAGTATGACTCGGGAATGTGAAAGAAGTAACAAACATTAGTGTACATACACAGTCTGTGTACCTCTCCGTAAGATAAGCACGAAAATATTTAATTCATGTTTACATTATCAATTCGACATAAGGTACGTTAAAACTTGTTTTAGCGCGTGAATATTAAGTATACATTTTTAATGTCTGCTACAAACAAGTTATACAACCTGTGCTATAGGCAAACGTAGCAATGGTTTAAAATGAGCTAAATTCAAATACAAATTTCCATATTTTTGATCATGTTATGCATATTTTTAGATTTGTATTTACCTTGAAACAAGATGCATTTTGTTTTTTTTTAATACGATTCTTGTCTATCATCCATTGCTATTATATTTATGTATAATTGAGTTTCCTCTTACACCTTTCATAGTATGTAGGTTAAGTTCAAGTATTAACTTCGCTGCCTGATCTTATAGCAGCATATTAATTAGAGCTTACTCCGTTCTTTGTGACTGCGGACAAGAAGTCCAAACCATGTCTCATAATGTTAATTTCGTCGATACCCGGGGACTCCAGACGACCTAATTAATCTAAAACTAGGTTGACTCATAGCCTGCCTATCCTCTGACAGAGATCGCCATACGATAAAAATAATAAAATAAAGTTACAACTATGAAAATTCCATGAATATCCGTTTCGACGTGTTACTTCACATGTTATCATGGAATATATTATGTAAGTTTGTACGAAATAAAGAAAAGCGTAATAAAAAACAATAAAGGAAGCTATGAAATTGGGAAAGGCAGGAAAAGGTGTCATTAGAGATGCTAAGGGGAAGATATAGGGTTAAATTATTCAGAAAAGCGTGAATATCTTGATTCAGATTAAGAGATATTCATCTCAGATCCCTCTCATGCACCGAAGACTTATTGCTACTCAGTTCATCGACGGTAAGTTATGGGTGATGCCTTTTACAGGAATTTTGTTGGTTGGTTTCATAATACTTGACGGAAAATGTGTCAGTGACATTGAACAATGAGTGAATGCAGGAAACGGAGCCCTGCACCAAATAGTGATTGCAAAGTACGATTGTCAGTACAAATATGACTATTTACTCGTACATTTATGTGTAGTAGTGAGCGAGTACCTTGAGATATGTATATATGACAAGAAAAATACCAAAGATGTGTGGTTTGTTATTTACTGATTGAGACGAATTACATATGAATAAAAGTGTTTGTTGCAGCCTGAAAGAAGATGCAATGTCGATATTAAGACATCCCAAAAAGAAGAGCTTCTACGACTCAACTGATAACTGTTGAAGAAGCGGGAGCTGTGTGATAAAAGATGGATACCTGTGATCTCTGTCTACACCTAAGTTATATACATAAATTGTAAGTTGCGGCCTAGAGTTTTCTTATAAAATCCAATATTTTAAATACTCCAGAAAGTTTCCGAGTTCAAAATTAATTACTTAGATCGAACCGCCGAGTTAGCCGAGCCATTGCACATTTACTCAGGCATTAAAAAAATTATAGTGCAAAATATAAACCTATTTTTCTGCATTTTATACTTGTCATATGGATTTATAGGTATAATACTATCATTGCCAGTCTACCATGAAGGCTAGGCCTTGCAAAGCTAATTAATTAATCACATAAATAAATTGTTGAGATATCTGTTAACAATATTCTTAAAGTTTTTATAACATCAACTCCATAAAGCAAACTCAGCATAAACGCTTGTAAAAAAAATTTAAGCACACGATTTCCTTTCATTCGACACTATTATCTAATACTCCCATAAAAAAAAGGTTTTCATGCATTTATTGGTTGATTGATCTATGTCAAAAGCAGTCAATAACCTTTCTACAACAGCAATGTGCGGACATTTTTCAAAATAGATCCTATGTACAGCACAATAAGGTCCATGTATGAAACTTCTACCTACATATAAAGTCCAAACGAACATTTTCTATCCATGTAATCGTAATTCAATAGGACAATGCAACTAAAGTTTTAGGCAGTCTGCCAGAATGCGGGGACTGAGAGAATATTAAACAAGAATCACACTGTCACACTCATCAGGTTGCAACTTTGACGTCATCCTTTCTGTATGAATTAGGCAGAAAACAAGGTTTCATTATAAGAAAACATAAAACAAAGGAAATAATTTTATGAAAATTGTTTTAAATTTAGATAGAATTAATTTTAATTGTATATTTTAGGTATAGTTTTTTTTGTTGGTTAATGTTTTGATGATGAATCAATCCCATCCATCCATCAGCCCGTGTTCGTCCACTGCCTTTCCCAAATTTCGCTACTCATGTCACCCCACTTGATGGTAAATGTAAAGCAATTATTATTTTAAAACATTTTACGAAATTTATATTGTCAAAAACAACCTTGTGACACAAGTAAAAACGATTCTTATTATCACGTAACCTTAGGAAATAGAGTGAGTGAGTATATTTAAGAATACATCCAAATCAATAAACCTTAAATAAAAATATTTGACCTTCTGCTAACTTCCTAAGGAAGTACTCATACCTTGTATAATAAAGAGCTTTATCGTTGCGTCCGCAAAAGGTAAAACACAACAGATACATTTAAAAGTGAAAATTTTCCTTCTCATGAAATCGTTGCCTCTGAGCTTTGGCCGTGAACCTTTAAGGCAACTTGGAATTCTATACACGAAGCTTTCCTTCATTTTTAGGGTTCATTACTCAAAAGTACGAAAAAAAAATATTTTATGCTCACTGGTGAGTCCATCCGTCTGTATGTCTGTGTGCCTGTCTGTTCTATTACAGCCACTTATATCAACTTAACTAACGTATCATAAATACTTCACGATCGTACTCTACGTTCTCTGAAAATTTGCTACTAGCAACTCCAGTTCACTCCTCCATATTTTATGGTAACTCCTTTGCTGTTAAGGCGGTCAGGTTGTGGAATGATCTGCCATAGCCATCAGGCGTGTTCCCTCGTTATCTGCCTTCAAAAGATTAGTAAGGGATCATTTTATTTCTTTGTAATCTTTTCTATAATCCATCTACCTCTTCTACAATTGTTATAAATTATTTACTAGTCAATTATTGTATTTAAGGTACGTATTAGTTTGTTCTTATATTTCATCGTATTTAAGTATTAGTATATAAAACATTGTTAGTAAACTCTTGTAAAATTGTCCATTACTATTTTTTTATGTACACCGCCTTCTTTATTTTTCTACTGACTTAATTTCCACCCAAAGGTTGTCTAGAAGAAATCGCTTTAAGCGATAAGGCCGCTAATCGTTTACCTACCTTCTTTTTTTATCCTCGAAGTTTTCTTTATGTGGTGCAGAATGAACAGTATTTTTTTGTCTTTGTAATTTTCTTTATTTCATAGTATAAGTTTATGGGGAACATTTTTTATTTCTTCAATCGGCGTATCGTTTGACAGAGCGTTGCTTAAAAGTATTCAATGTTTCGAGTAATTTGAGAAAATATACAAAACACTATGAACCCTTTAATTCTGAAAGAATGCGACCGAAATAATCAGGGTATTATAGCGATAATCCCGAATTAAATTGAATGTAGAGAAACATTATTTAACTGAGAAATCCTCGGTGCGCATATCGAATTCACACTTGCCGAGTTTTTGTTTTGACTTATCTTAACGTAAATCAGTTGCGGTGTTTTTTATTTTTATATTATGGCTGTAACTTGTAATTTACGTTTTCTTGACTATTGCTATTAGTAATGACGCGAGGATAGACGCACATTACTTTAGGAAATAATAATTATATTATTACAACCACATAAGTAGAAGGTTTTGTAACTCTACAAAACTCGTTAAGTATTAATCACTTTCATATATTGTTAAAACAATTCATAAAATGTAGCCATCAGCTACTCATAATTTACTAAAGTTAGCAAAGTTAGGTAAGCTATTCACAGCCATTCCGAATTGTAATATTTTAAACGATTACGACAGCAACGGGAATTTAACCATCTTATCATTCTCATTTTTGCTAAAACAATATATATATTGTAGTCCAGATCATGGCTCGGAACCATCATAAAAATTAAGAGCTTTTTCAAGTTTGTAGTTTAATTACAGCCAAATTTTTTTTTACCAAGCATAAGCCTCCGATATTTGACCGTTCTCTGAGTGAACATCATTAAAATTTGATGTATTACATGTTTAAATAAGTAAGTAAGCTTGTAAATAATAGGGCGTGTATTTAATGATCTAACTAAAGCCTATTAGCAGTGGCATAAAAAGTTTCTTTTTCTAATTGCATCCATAACAAGACCTGTATTGTAATCTAAGGTAACAATTTAGATATTCCTTGTTACCATAGAAGAGGTTTTCAAATAATATCGTAAAATTACTCCTATTGATGAGAAATTGCCATAATTATAACCATTAACGACGACTTCTCGGTCTATTCTTACATAATCATAGTCTACTTAGATATAATAACCTATGCAAAACTCGAGTTTCTACCTTATCTCTACAATACAACAAATTATAAGCTTCAGTACGGTTGATGGTGTAATTAACCACTTAATAACCGTAATTTTAATGTTTCTACATTCGTAGTATATAGATAGTAAACAAACAAGAGCTTCTTTTCTAGAATGGTAGGTATACCTAAATTGATATTATCAATATTTTTATATCGGAATTGCGGATGGTGGCTGAATGAGGAGGACGGAGGACCCCAAGAGTGGAGTAATATTGGAAAGGCCTGTGCCCAGCAGTGGACGATGATATTCTGATGGATGGTGTGCTTGAATATTATTTACTTTCAGAAAAAGGAATAACTATCTTTTATGGTGGTTGTCCCAAATTCAGCGCCCTCTGTGTGTAATTCCAGCACTGGATTTCATTTACGTGGTTAATGGAAAGTACCTAAAATCCAGTATTCATACCTTATTTACACACCAATCCCTTGAAAATGGTGTAATATCTGAAACCGGTAGGGAATGAAACTGTAAAATAAAAATAGTGAGACTACTACAAGTGCATTAAATTCAAGATGTGTTTCCAGTTTCACCAAATGCCGACGATCATATAAATGTTGACAATATATAAATGTTGTAAGGTAGACATGTAAGTACATAATTAGGAGCCGAGCGGAGCGGAGCAGAGCGGAGCAGAGCGAAGCGACTTCTGTAGTTTTAACAGAATTCACAATAAGCAGAAAAAAACATTTTCCGAGCATTTTCCGATGACTTACGGTTCAATAGTTTATAAAATTAAAGGACCGCTTCCTTTTCCGAACTGTACAGTGTAAATTGAACTTTATTAGTTCATGCTAAGGAAGATATTCCGACAGCTAAATATGACTTACGGTTCAATAATTTTAAAAATCAAAGGGTTCTAGCGGTACCGTAGTCCCTTCCGTAGAAAAATACAATTTCTTCCATTGTCCTTATGATCCAACCCATTGGTAGAAACCAAAAATTTTATAAGATTTCGATATATTCTAAATTTAAAAAACGAAAACCATAAAAGATAGTTAAAATAATAATATTGTATAGTTAACAAAGTGGTAACTAAAACATCCGATAGATTTAAAGAGCATAATAAGGTCTTTATTATCTTAAATTTAGTACAAGGTGAATTAATCCTTATTATTACTCAAGGGTCTGCTGTTAAAAACGACAGAGCATGATAAGAAAATGAAGTTACCTATAAATCTAAACACGAATTGCTTCATAGAACGAAACCAAGACGAAAGTAAAGTAAGGAAAAGTGGTTTCATAAAATTATATACCTGTGTGGAATTGTAGACGTCGCGTCGGTATCTATTTAGTTCTAGATTCTTAATATTATGTTCTAGTTCACTAGAAATTTTCCAGTTTGTCCTTTTTCTTTACATGAATTGAAACATAATTATATCGATCTACGAGTACATACTCTTAAAAAATATTTTAAGTTGAATTTTGTTGAATGTTGAAACTCTACTTCCATCTCTTCGGGCTCAAGCAAGTTAGAAATGGGTTATTATTTTTACCATGTGATGAAATTTGTATACTTAGGTATACCCACATCTAACTTACGGTTTTTAGTCCTAATATTACCAAAAATTATCAAAAACCATCAAGTCGAAAATGAAGTTGGGAGAAAGATTCACAAAATTAGCAAAAAGAGAAAAACTGTGAAAGTAGGTACATATGTTAATTGTTATATTAACTTGTTTATTTTGTTTAAGCTGTGAACGCGTTTGCAAAGCTTATTTCCTTGTGCAATTTTCCTACAACCTATCCATTCATTCATTTCAAAGTATAGATTTCCGGTAATATTTCACCCGGAAACCGAGGGACTACTCGAAGACGTGAAAAGGGGCTGATTTGTAATATCATAGTTACGAAATCTCCTTGCAGTCAAGGTATTGCAGAACGGCAATCATAGTACTCTCAGGCAGGATTCTTGTAATAATCTCTACATGGCAATGGCATCGAGCATAATCGCGACTACTTGTTACTAGATATAACACTTCTTTATCATCAACTCAGCCTCTTTCTGTAAGCTAAGAAAAGGCGTTGGAGTTTTTACTTCTCGGCCTTTTGCAAATCCCAGTCGCTGTTTTCCAGATGCTTTAGACAGGGCTATTTTGTTCGTGGCTTTCCATTTCTGAGATTACTAAGAATTTTTATTTTTCATATATTGTCATCAGTTTTATTACTGCTTACGGTTGGTAAGGCCAAGACGCTTTAAAAATTTTGCGACAAAACAACTATGCAATTTACAAGACGTTTTTAAGAAACATTTAAATATATTATTTGAAAAGTGGACTATGATGACATATGTAGATATAATTGTGGCATCCTAAACGATAAATGGATCATATAAGGCAACGATGCGGATGTACTTATGTTTGATTTTGAAACGCGATATGTTTAGATTTGTTCCCTTAATCATTATAAAATGAACGAGTGTCTATTGCTTAATATGAATACACTTACGGTAGTTACGAATCTTGCATAACAAGATCTTTTAATGTGTTACCTAGTACTGTCAATGAAATATCTAAGAAATAAATAACATTAATATTTATCCTTGTCTAGTCTAGAATTATTTAATCTATTCGTAAAGGCTCCATTAACGCATAATGCAGCTTTTTCTCACATGAATAATTCCAAGACAGCACGAATGTTTCTATATATATATTTAATAACTTCCATGTTTGTACATAACTGCAGCGTTCGTAATCATGAGTATATTTTTATTTTCGCACTATGAGTTTCTTTATTGGGGTTAATAGTCAACTTGCTCAACTAATCAGTTAAAAAAAACTGATCAAGTTCGAGTAGGATTCGCGCTTTAATGGTTCCGTACTGTTATCTTAAATAAGTTAGCAGACTTGAATAATTTGAACAAAAAATGCAAACTTATCATTACGTACAAAACGTATGAAAGAAAACTGTAAAATTAAGTTCGTAAAGTATTTTCCCACATAGAACTGGAAATTAAAGGTTTTCGGATTGATTCCTAGCGGGCAGGTACAGTAGTACTCGACTGACCACCGTGCACGCCTGTACTCCTGAAGAGTCCTAATAATAATGAGTCATAATCTTATCGAAAGCTCCACCGATGCCTCCTTGCACAGTTAATAAACAAGTGACCAAGTGAGACTGATCCGTTATCATCATCAATTTTATTACACTTACCCTTGGCTATTAAGGGGCTTGATGGAAAGCGTTGATAGGATCTAGGATGAAGCATGATCTCCCAGAAACTGGGAGAGTGAGAGAAGGCGGGACCTTTATCATTATTTCCAGGCAGTGGCGGAGTGGCTTGAGCCTAGAGCAGCAGATTTTAGGAGCGGAAAATTCGGGGACCATACCTTTGGAAGCAATAAAAATTATTCAATTACATTTACCAGTACGGATCCCTAAAAATGATATAAGTGTTATAAACGTAACCATTATTGCAATTTTAATAATATAATTGGCTAGTCTGGCCTTTATTATCGGATTTATTGCACAAAGTGGGTTTAATTTACGTTCATTGCTCAAAAAATTCGTTTATTAGACAAAGAACCTTAAATAAAGCAAAAATGTAAATTCAATCCCAAGTGAAAAATCTCTAATACTCAAATATATAACAAAATTATGTTTTTTCCTACGGTTTGGCTATAATATTAACATTCAGAATTGCAGACATTTTTATGTGGAGAACAATTCTTCACACTACTAATTTTGATTTTATGCTGACAAATTTGTAAAATCCCTTAAAATTGTATTTAAAAAACTTTCAAACGTTGTACAATTATACAATACTCATAAAAATATGTTAAAAACAAAAATAAAATCACAAGGTTTCTCAAACAAATATGGAATGTTTCATATATGCGACTTCTTCGTAGAACAATTCTTCACACTACTAGTTTTGATTTAATGCTGACAAATTTGTGAAATACCTTAAAATTTTATTTAAAAATCTTTCAAACGTTGTACAATTATACAATACTCATAAAAATATGTTAAAAACAAAAATAAAATCACAAGGTATCTCAAACAAATATGGAATGTTTCATATATGCGACTTCTTCGTAGAACAATTCTTCACGCTACTAGTTTTGATTTAATGCTGACAAATTTGTGAAATACCTTAAAACTTTATTTAAAAAAACTTTCAAACGTTGTACAATTATACAATACTCATAAAAATATATTAAAAACAAAAAAAACAAATTTTCACGAGGTTTTTTTAAACAAATATGGAATGTTTCATATATGCGACTTCTTTGTAGAGCATACTGAATGTCAATATTAAAACATACATAGTTTGCTTAAGCTGCTACACAGTTAAAACGAGAGGTGGAGAATAAAATTTAATTACATGACTAAACTATAAATAAAGTTGTCCGGAGGAAACTTCCTTCACGACACAAAAACGATCGAAGTCACAAGACCACGATCGATCATGAAAATAATCACGAGCCTCATATTCCAAATTCAAACTCGTTACTCAATTAGATCTGATAACCAGGATCACGAGTCGGCACCGGGCACGATATAATGAAATCTTCCTGTTTGTCCCCAACTCCTCACTGTCATTCCGTACTTTAGAAGCGCAAAAAAACCAGTGCTCGCACATTTTACTTCGATAGATATTCAAAGTAAAAGTCGGAAAACCTTTAATTCGTTTGATGGTGTATGTTCTCACTTCTTGACGGAACATTATTTTAACGATAATATAAAAAATATTGAAACTCCTTGTACTTCCACTAGTGTATTTGTCAGAACGGTCACGCTACCGTTCATCGATTTAATCCAAATCTTTTTCGAAATTGTTAGTATTATTGTATTGTATTATTGTTTCTTATTATGTATTTTTTTCGAAATTGCTGCTACTTGTTTTGTCTTTGTATTTTTACCGATACGTTGTACGTTGATTCATAAATCAGATTATATCCTGAAATTTGGTTAACGTTTATTCTCATTATCTGTCCAACAAAATTAAATTTGATTTGCTCATTATTAAGTGTACATCTCAGTCAGTCAGGATTTTATCGAACCAATGTAATCAGAAGAAATAAAATAATATGATTTTTCTTAAAACTCAACGTTTTGTTAATTATAATAGTCTAGGAGCTTGTGGTTATGAGAACCTGTAGATTGTAGATTAAAATACAACGTACAGTTTATTTCAATACAATGTTTGGGCCAGTTTTAGTGATAAATAAATACTTGCGGTATTTGCTGCTTAGGAGTTGATATGCAGTGTACGTCGTTGTCGCCTCGGACTCTCAGACAATCTGACTGTAATATTACTTTTATATTTAGATACGTCTGTATTTTGATCATTGATTTTGGACAATTATTTTGAATACAGGCATATAAATCACCATATATTGCTGCAGGTACTTTTGACGTACCTACCTATATTAGGTATTATGATATTTATAACTTGCATATTTGTATGCCAGCAAAAACAAAACTTGTAAAAAAAACAAGTCCCGTAACTTAGTTCTTCTACCCCAAAAAGTTGTGAGATCCATGTAATACCAAGTCGGTTAATTTATCCAGTCCCTACTTAAGGGACCTTCTGTCTTATTAACTAACCTAACAACATCTTATAGTGACCATATCAATATTAAAAATCGTTTATGTTTTAAACAAATAGATTGACTTGGCCATCGCATGAAAACACAAAGTATCTCACAAGTAATACATATTATATTAAATAAGATCATTTAGTGTGATTGCCAAGTCAATCTATTTATTTAAAACATAAAAGATTTTTAATATTGATATGGTCACTATTGGTAATTACCTAACAACGTAATAACTTAAGCCAGAAGGTCCCTTAAATAGGGACTGAATAAATTAACCGACTTGATATTACATGGATCTCACAACTTATTACGGTAGAAGAACTAAAGTTACGAGACTTGTTTTTTTCCAAGTTTTGATTTTGATGGTATCTCATTTCTTTTTGTAGATAGTCCTACTTTTTTTCCTTTCCGGTACCTTCTGCTTCTTGACAGTAAAGTAAACTGATTCATTCACTAGATAATGTAACTTTGTAATCCTATATAATTTATATAGGATTACAAAGTTATTTATGCAGTTGGTGTATCTGTAAAACTGGACTGAAATTGCAAAGTATTTTAGTTTTTCCTTGATTTATACACTAAACACTAATTTTATTCCAAATTTGAAGCATCTATGTCTGCTACAAGTGCCTAAGAGTTCTGATGATCGGTCAGTGAGTGAGTGACAAAATTGAGAAACTTTGCCTATTTATAATTCTTAAAGTACTGGTTCAAATTGAATGAAATTTGAACCATTTAGTGTTTATACAATGCCTGCTTGGTTACTGAAAACTCAGGCTTCTAGTTTAATCGACAACGAAGTTACAAGGGCATCGAAAATGGCCTGAACTGTTTCGAGAAAAGGATGGTACGGCCGTGCCGCTTTTTAGCTCGACTTGGCGGGGGCACTGCCGTGCCCCCAGATAATACAGGTGAGGTTATGGTCGTAAATCGTATGTCGGTATAAATGTAATTATATTTTGAAATAATACGTATTTTATTTAGTCTTCAGTATTAATTTAGCTGAGTAAATTAATGTCATCTCTTATATTATGAGCACTTATCTTCCTCGTGGAAATCAACACGCGTCACTTTTTCCGCATCGCACTCTAAACCTTGGACCAAATTGGACGACGTCGTCGTCGTTCGTTCTATTTACTTCGTGACCTAAAACAAGGGTTGTAATGCGCAGAATTTGAACAAAGATAAGCTACAGAGCCAACTAATAGGATTGAATAAAAAAAAAAAAAATTTTTTTTCCAAAATTTATGTTCATTTTTTCAAATTTTCAATAAGCCTGGGCAAATACCGGAAAGTAATTTAATAAAACCCTAATCCATCCATCCATCCATCAACCTGTTTCGTCCATTGCTGGACATAGGCCTTCCCAGGATTTCGCCACTCTTGGCGGTCCTCCTGGAAGAAATGCCCATACTCACACACGCTGGGAATGTGGGTTGGTGAGCACGGTGCCGCAACCCTTGCACCATAGTGATGCCACTGCCCGTCACCATTCTGTTTTATATAAGGATAAACCGTCATCCATAGGTCCCAGGCAATGGTGGGCCGCCTGGTTTTGCCTGAGAGCTGTTCTCTTACTCTCCCCCGAATAACTTCGGGAGGATTTGCGAGGATTTGAAAACCCTAACGCTCGTCTTATTATATTCCTTTTATTTATCTTAGTATCGATATTGATTATTATTACCTTGCCCAGACAAAGTAATAAACACACAACCAGCCCTACAGACTACAGGTAACACAGACCGACTTGGGTTCAGGTATAGAGGTGGCCTCGGAAAGTCACTTAAATAGTCCAAGGGAGTGTCTATGACGCAGAATCAAGGTCAGTTCTCGATTTAGGGTGGAACCATAACTTAGCAGCATTTTAGTGACGATGAAATGGGAATGATAATATCAATTGTGATGCTAGGCGTGTCATTCTAGGTGTGGAGTAATTTGGTTGTTTGGTTTGTTGATTGTGGTTACAGTTTATCTCTAAAAGGAATCATTAAGTACTATTGTTGATCGCTTTCAAAGTCTTCGATATAAATTTTTGATGTCTTCAAAGTCACTTTGTATGTTTATCAGTATTATGAAAATAAATCTAAGCTGCCATTAAATTCGCCCACAGTAGGGTGTATACCTCTTCTTTCTCATGCAATAGTTGCGTCCACTGCAGTCTTCCAGTTTTGTCAAGTGTCCTGCCTATCTCCGCTTCGTTTCATGATTCCGTTGTCCACATCTTTGACTTTGTTCTGCGATAAATTTTTAAGTTTCGTAATCAATAGAGCTCTTGAAGGCGCTTGTTACTGCTGGCGACCTTGAAACGTTGCGACAAGATCCAGGTGTAAATTTCAGGAAATAATCGAGTTCCAAAAAAAATGCGTGAACCATAACGCACCGACATACGGGCGAGTTTAGAGAAAGCGTCGTCCGTGAAACGACGTCCGTATAGGTAAAAATATTTTACTACTAAAAGATTCTTGGTTCAGATTCATATTGATATTGAAACGGCTACTCACGATGTGAGTGTCAGATTTTGCCTGACTAGTTTCACTGTAATCTTACAGCTTCTTCGGAGCGAAATCTGACTAATACATCGTGAGTAGCCGTTTCAATATCAATACATATATAGATAAATAACTAATTTTAAAAATTATTTAGAATTGTAAAAATTTGGATAGCGTTTTTGTTACTACAAAAACGTACTCACTGCCAATTGAGATTACCCTATAGACATCAATATGTTCTTTGATTGGAACATGTGTTTTGTACTCATAGAGTTTTATTATGCTGCCATCGTGTACATTAAGATAATATTGGGATTAAATCTTTTTGCTGACTTTGTTATCGTGTTTTGTATAGTGTGGCACGGTAATCAGGAACGATTTAATATATTCAAAATAATATTGTAATGGTTTTTACTCCGTTTTTTTTAAAGGCCATAGCAACAACCGGTTTTAGAAAAAAAATGTTTTATGTATATTATGGTTCTAGTATTCATTTATTCCAGTGATTTATTAGGATTCTAGTTTATTAATAGCAAAAGTTGTTGCCAAAGGCTAATTGCTAAATCAATGTTTGCTAATAGTACATTTTGGTGCAAGTGCGAAAAGGTTGTTAATTAGAGTCACGATTGACTTTTTTGCCGAGACGCAGGCAAAAAATTGTTGGGACGAAAAATATCAACACTTTCGCACGTGTATCAAATGACGTTTTTAATACACCTGCAAAAAATTACATGAAACAATAAAATAAAAGCAATTTTGTTGCAAATCAAAGCAGATATACAAGTCGACAGAAGAAAACGAAGTCTGATTGGCGCCAATCTGTACTACAAAGACCAATGTCTCTTTCTAAAATCTTTTTAATAATAGTTTCTAAGATAGTTAAAATAAAATATAAATAATGACGTCTAAAATCGTTTTTAATTTTTTAAACGTCTTTTACAATTTGACATATGTATATAATGTATTTAATAACAAAATATAAAAGTTTGAAAGTACTCATCTTAAATTTAGTATATTCGGTAAAATAAAGGTTCACATGCTTACTAAATGATGTGGCCGGTTTCCCCTAGATGGCGTCAGTAGTAAAAACAAAAAGCACGAGTGCGAAATATGTCATTTTACGCACGCCAAACTGGCAGGTGTATTTATATATTGTTAATATAGCCACATTCTTCACTAACATGGTTTAGCTTGGTGTAGACATACATTTGACTATATCAGTACCCGTCATTACCTACTGACATTTAAAGCTTGGCATTTTCGTGTAACAGAAATCGATAGTCTATAGCCGGATTGTTTCTGTAGCGTTGCACTACATGGGGCGTAACAACAATTTAGTGATATCTCATATTCTACTGATAATGCTGGCAACGTTTTGCTAAGAAAACAGTAGTTCAAAATGAAAAAAGTCTCTAGAGTGGACGTCGTACGCAACGAACGGATTCCGATTTATCTTTTTTAACTCACAGCTTGGCCACTATCACGCATGAGCGGCCATTCTGGCAACATTTGTCATACGGCATAAATGCATAAGTCCGGGCAAAAGATTTTTATTTCAAAAGCTTTGTATCTATGTTTCTGTATAAAAAGCTTCCTAAGCTTTGGAACCTTTGCAAATTTTCACATGAGTCAGAATTGATTGAATCGATTTAGGATAATCGCCCTCGCTCAGAATGTATGAATCAATGAAAGTTTCATTTAAAGGAATCTAGGTAAAAAAAATATGGATATGCAGCTGAAACTTTGCTCTTGTCGACAGATCTTATGTTAGAAAGGGGATGGGGAAATAGGTCGTTTAATTTCTGTGCGCACTCTTCAAACCTTTAAAAACCGAGAGGCAAATAATTTTTTACGGTGTTTAAGGCTTTGGTATTCAGCATTGGATTAATGAATTAATTGTTACCATTTAACTCACGTTAAATATATAATAATTTATACTCGTAGCATTTTTCGTTTTTGATCCAACTGAACTTACGAAGTTAAAAAAGTTCTATAAACGTTACTTGAAAAGTTTAAGTCAGGGTGAAATGAGTTCTTTTGGGAGTATAATAGCCTGCGTTTTGCTTTGGTAGCATTAAAGCAAGTTCGTACAGGACGGTTATTCTGGCATTATTTGTCACTCACAATATCAGTCATTCGACTATTGTTTACAGTATGATAAATCCAATACCATGTAAAGTGGAGTAACTAAGCCTAATAAACGCACGGTTAGCACGGACAAGGGCGTAGACATATCTACACTATTCTTAAAAAAGTAATTTTTGGTAAAAAAACAATATTTCTTTGTATCTTCCTATTAATGAGCGTACGTGTAATACCAAATCAATTGAGATTCATAAAAGCGTAAGTTTCAAGAACATTATTCAACGTCATTAAATTCCTGTTAAGTGAATTGAATAAATCTGTGAAAGAACAAATTAATAAATATCATATTATAAGCTTGTACAAAGTAACAACACTTGAGTGAATAAAGATAAGAAAATAATTTGCAATTCAGTTGGTATGCAATAAGCCTTTGGAGAATCTTATCAGTTTTATAGCTGCTATTAAGTTGTCCTATGATTTTTAAGTCCAACTTATTATTTGATCGTGGATAATTTTCTGAACCATTAAAAGGGAAGTTTTCCTAAATGTATTGTGAAAAGTGGAAAATATACCAAAAGGATCCTTATTTGAAACTAAACTGGCTTATTCGTATACCCAGTGTAAATACACTGCTATGTTTAAATAAGACCATATCCTCTACCTACCATAACGAACAACTTTCCCAAATAAATCTAACCACGCAAATGAAAAACAAAATTCTTCTTTCCATACTAACTTTGAAAACCTATCCTTTGATTTTATCCGTAGATAATTATTTAAAGATAGTATTTGCACCCGGTATATGTATAAAAAAGCAAGTTAAGTTTATTTAAGTAAACAAGTTGATGTGTATTGCTTTTTATTACCAGTAAATTATGTGAAACTGTGATTGCTAAAAAATCGCAACGAAAGTACTACGAAAGCGTAGAGCTTGACGTAGAGACTGAATCTTCGTGTTTTCAAGTGGTAAATGATTTTTTGATATTGTAATAGAATAATTGACTATCATTTCAATAATTTTTATTCAAATCGTTTTAGCGTCGTAGCCAAATAAAAGTAAGTACTACGAAAGTGTAGAGTGCTACGATAAGTAAGTGTAAGACAGTAACAACTAAAAGTGCTACGCTAAAGATGTTAATTGTAGCTGTAGGTTCTTTACGTCTATGCGCCCTTGGTATGTTTTATCTCCACAATTAAAACGACACGCTAAGTGCTGTGCCTTTTAAAATTAAATGAAAAAATAAAGTAATTCCTTTTCTGTTTTATGTTGAGTAATAAACTTTATTGAAAAGTTGATTTCTCAAGTTCCTAAAAGAGAATAAAAATTTATTTATTTATTTAAGTAACAAATTGCAAACTATTACAGTTTTAAAAACTTTCAACTCTTGTTATTTTTAGGCTAAGAAAACTTTAAAGTACGAGAAAGGTGTGTATTTAAAAAAAAAGATATACTTATTTTAGTAAATCAGATATTAAGGGAAGAAGAATTATTAAAAACCGCGTGAAACAGTAAAAATTTTGTAAATCACCCTAGTAAAGAGTACGTCGCCAATACTTTCTAAAAAATTGACTCTTATAAAACGCCTGAAGAGCTTTTATACATCGTTTAATGATATGGAAGAAGCAAAAGGAGTGACTCGAAGAAAACCCGTGTTTACCTACAAGAAAGACAGGCGTGTAATGCATTTATTAGTTTAGATATGATTCTCGTGACATTTTTCATGTAAAACTAAAAAGGTGTGCCTGCAATCTTTGCCTTAACATGCAAATGATAAGAGAGTATCATGCCAGGCATTGTTTTGTCGTATTTATCTCAATCGCTCATATTGACAAGGCCGCAGCCTCACAGCCTGTTTTCATCGCAGACGAACAATAACTGCTTCTCAAGGCATACTGTAAAAATTATTCTACACCAATTGAAAACAAGCAAACGTGTTGTTGAATTAAACTATTGGTTTTTGCGTGAAAATCAAACGTAACATGTTCTCAAGTATTCAAATCAGCCATTTTGCAAAATAGAAACCAAAACGAACATGCTACTTTTAAGGAATTTGTTTTCTGACATCTATTTATATGCCGATAAGAAAAAATAAAGCAATTCTTGGTATAATTTTTTTTTCAAGATAATCATGAACGTTAATACCAAGAAATTGTTACAGGAATAAATACATGCACAAATTCATGAAGGAAATTATTACCTCACTAGCTTTTGCTCGCGGCTCCACCCGTGTGTTATTTGGTTTAACGACATGCTTTTTTCCGGGATAAAAAGTAGCCTATGTGTTAAGTTCGGGTATAAGCTATATTAATTCTAAATTTCATCCAAATCCGTTCAGCCGTTTCAGCGTGAAAGAGTAACAAACATACAAACACAGACACACAAACTTTCGCATTTATAATATTAGTGTGATTCAATCATTATATTTTTTTATGCAAACGTGACATTACTACAATTAACAAATCATAATGAACACCTGCCCCATTGAACCAATTCGAATACCTCGTATTTATTTCAATTTGACAGGACTGGTTTTATAATAAATAGAAAAGCGATGAAATCGTAAAACGAAACGCTAAAGAACAATGTGTATTCAACTTACTCTTTTATTTATATTTATTTATCTTTTACTTATAACTAAATTGGCGTATAGAACAAACAAAGCGTTGAACAAATAGAAAATAGCAATGCCATTTTCATACAAAATGAAAGCATGTTTTTAATTTTAATTGGGTTTTCAACTTTGACCATATAACACGGGACTAGACAAGCGCACTTATCCCCCTCTGCCGAAGTACATGAACAATTTATTCATGTAAGTTTGCTTGTGTACACGTTTTGTGTTTATGTTGCAGCTTTTGATTTAGTGTGACGTATCAATTATTTGCAGGAGTGTGCGTGAATGAGTAAATGTGTGCAGTGCGTGTTTACCTCCCCTCTCATGGAAAACGACAGAATAATTTCAGTACTAAGAGTCACGCTTAGCCAGGTCCCGTGTTAAATGGTCTAAGGTTTTCAAGGATGTTTTTTGCAAATAAACCATATCTCCAGGATAAAAACAGCTGATAAATCTACGAGATAGATATGAACAAGAAAATTGGAATAGTTGAGTTGACACTAAGGATAAAACTAATGCAAATATGATGTTGATATTACGAACTGTATTTTCCTAACAATTATTATTTAATATAAACCCAAGATATCTACCGTACATAAATGATAATTGGCTTTGACGGATACCGTCTACTTTTATTATGTAGTCCAAACAATATCAGTGCCCTAAATAAAACTGGTATTTAGAAATAAAAAACATCAAGCACAAACAAAAATTTGGATGTGTAATTGTGTATATAAATGGTAGGTACTTAATTTCAATTTAGTTTTTTATTGTACTTTATTTAATTAGCATATTTGCATAAACACGCCATACATACGCACTACACATGAGCAGGGTATATGTAGATATCTGATTACCTACCAGGGGATCTATCACGCTCCAAGGATACAGTGTATTTCATTTCCATAATACTTGCTCTCTCGCACATTAACAAACGCGGTATGCGTGAGAGCGCAAATAGGATCAATAGACGTTAATATCTATGACACGTGCTAGCCAAACGGGAGAAGTAACTCAGAGTGAAGGAAGAATATTGAGATATAAACTCACCAGCGTCTGGGGTGACATCTGTTGTCAGCTGCACAACAACCGACACCTCATACGTGTCGACCTCCAGTTTTCCTGCGCAGGAGTATGAACCTTCGAAACACGCGTCACTGTCCTAGTGACGTCACACAAGTCACATCACAGAAAATTTTGCACTCTGAAATAATAGGCTCTCACTATAAATCACTTTATTCACTTTTTTATTTAAACGCCGTGACGGAGCCTTTTTATTCTCGTTTAAATATATTGATTCTTTTCCTCTTCCGATTGGTCAATTCTATTTATACCATTTAAATGAATTAAATGTTTTTTCGTAGTTTTTTCGTTCGTAGATTTTTAGGGTTGTCGATAAGTCGTTCTTCTTTTATATCTATTGCCATAAAGTACAGGAAAGAATTGAAAAAATGTGATTTCCTTAAAATGTTTAAAAACAAATTACTGGCATTAGGTACTTAGCAGGAAAATCTTACGTGAAAAACAGTGACAAGGTGAAACCAGCAAAAACGCAATTTGTGTAAATAATAGACCTGTTTTACTTATCATAAACATGAGAAATGTCTGTTCTGTCACACGCCCCTCAGTCTACACAATGATGGTTCTTTTAACAGTGTCATAAGGATTAAAGTCGTATAAAATAGGAAACTTGAACTGCAGGTGAACTGTACATGAGTGTGACGGTGAACGCTGAACATTTTTTTTCAAGCGATAATGATTTAAACACAGTGGTAAAATTATCTTGATTATCGGAGACAGGCCGCGTGATCTTGTCTTTTATAAACAATTTTTTATGAGTTTTGAAGGCTTGCAAAGTTATATGACGCACGTTTGAAGTCCAAATTAATCGTTTTTTTATCACAGTCGTCGTCAGTTCGATGAATGCGAGTTGAATTTGAGAAATAGGTTAAAGAATTTTCTTAGCGTAAAATTTTTTCCACGTTTATTTTGCTCTCGATCCAATCTTTTTCCTTTAAACAATCTTTGTAAAGCTACTTACTTTTGTAATAATACTTGGCATAACCAATATTAAGGCAATATTTACTTACATTGATTGATCAATAAAACCTAAGCGAGTTATTCACAGACGAGTCGAGCGTTGTGATTGCAAGCACGTGACTGGTGGAAAATCGGCGCGCGCGCTTCGGGGACGGCCTATCTCGTATTTAGAGGAAAATTTACATGAAAGAATACGGAAGTGAGTATACGAGAGTATATATAATTATAAGATCACGATGTTTTATCGCACGAAAAGAAGACCTTTAATCAGCAGTATGCAAAAAGAGGCTTTTAAAAAAGCTAAGTGGGACAAATCCTTTAAGCTGTCGTACGAATGTACCTATTGCAAAGAAAACAGCAAAATGTAAGTGAAACATGAAAATTCAAAAGTAGACGGTCAAACAGAATACGTTTTTTTTGCAATCACCGGTTTAAGAGACATGTAAAACTCCACTCAACAAGCACATTAGTTCCACAATATATTTCTTAAATAAGAAACCGATTTACATGACAGGGTAATTGAAATCTTATTTCCACTAATGTGCGCTCATTCTGCAACGCTGATGTCTTCAGACAACCCGAGGACTAGAGATCTCGACAGCAAATCTCCATAACAATGATCCTAGAACAATTGCCACCAATAAACTGTGTTTTCCGGATATGTTGAGAGGAAAACATGAATATGCATATACAGGAGCTAATCGCCGGTAGCGTTGAAGCACTTCACTAGCGTGTAAATAATAATCCGAAACATATTAAAATAATTACCGGAGTATTAGCCGATTACACTGATCGAGGTCTCTGATTGGTCGGTTTGATAGAGCGAAACTCGAGGACGGTTGCAGCGAGCAATGTCAAGAGCGCGTCCGAGGCGGCGGCGGCGGCAGTGGCCACTGGCGATAGGCAAGTGCATCTCGCGGACTAACAAAGCGGCTCCGTCACCGCGAATAAAAAGGTAAAGGATAACATCACGATAACGTTTTGAAAAACGAATGCGAAGGCTTTCGATAGGTATTGTACCTGTGGCTGAGACTCGCGTCCGGCGGCAGCGGTGTGCGGCGCGCGAATGAGAGCGGGCGCGACACCGGCACAGGTCTGCTGGTGGCTATTGTTTACAACTATGATTACATTTTCGTTTCGATCGAGTTTTCTGACCCAGGCGAAGGCTTGCGAGGAAAATCTGGACGCTCTGCAACCTCGCGCTAGAGCCCCCTGTAATTAGCACCTGCTATCTCCTCGCACATCTGAAGTGGCGAGCAGGCACGTGCTTCGACACTTGCTTCAACTAAACTTATTATCTGATTTTATAAACTGATAGTCGTAAAATAAAATAACAACGCCATTGTATTCAGATTTGTTGTTTGTTTCTGTGTTGGATGTGGTTTACAGAGCTACCTTTTGATGTATGAGCCTTAATACTTAACAAACCGCAGTGACCAGAACTTGGATATGTATCAAACGTTAATAAGATACTCAATATTATGTGGACGTTGGGTTAGATGATAAATTTATCACATTAAAGCGCTAAACAAAGAATGATTTAATTTTGACTAGCCTTCCGCTCGCGGCTCCGTCCGCGTTTATTCAATCTCTGCCCCTTTTTCAGCTCGAGCGTTATTTTATGAACACCCTGTAACTAGCCTGTATGTTAACCAGGGTCACTACGATGATAATGAAAAACCGCATCCAAATCCGTTGAGTGGTTCTAGAGTTAAAACGGAACATACATACATACAGACAGACAGATAGGCAGACAAAGAGACAGAAATTTATTTTTTGTTTTTTTAGTTTTGTCTTCAGAACAACACTAATAAACCTACTAAAGTTACAAAAATATTCGGTGGACAGGATATGATTGCAAAATTCAACGGTCTAGGATAATTACCTCAGTGGCGCAGTCGGAAGCGCGCTTGTCTTGATAACAAGAGGTCGCAGCTTCGAATCCTGGCCTGGGGTTTTTTTTAAAATTCCTGTCTGTTTGTATTTTTAAATTTGAATCGTTAATCAGAATGTCATGAAATTAAGCAGGCGAGTAAATGAGGCAAAAAGAATTTCTAAGTTCAAATATAAGCCAAATCGGTCAAGCGCAAATCGGGCGAGCGCGAGTCCAGAGTTCGGGCGAACTACTAGTTATAAAAACTCTTTTTGCAACTTACGAAAAAATGTTGTGCCCCTTTAACAACCCCGAGTCAATTCGTGAAGGAATACAAAATTATATTTTCCGTTTTTATACAAAGGGTCATTAAACCTTGTTACTACAAAGTCTCCAGTATTGATTTGGATGATATAAAGACACCCACGGATAAATAGAAGTACATTTTTCATATGTAGAAACTAATTAACGAAGATGATCTTTTTAACCTATTAGCCTTTGCCGGTGGCTCCGCCCGCATTTATTCTCTCTGCCCCGTTTTCAGCTTGGGCGTCGTTTTGTGAACACCCCCCATCGTCTATTGGTTGACCAGAGTCACTACGATGATAAAAAAACTGCACCTAAATCCGGTGTGGTTCTCGAGTTAAAACGGAACATACATACAGACAGACATAAAAAAAATAAAAAATTGTGGTTTTGACCTCAGTACAATACTAATAACCCATTTCATTTAAAAATTCGCAAAATATTCAATGCATAAATATTCAAAACATACCTATCTACAGACCCGACATTTTTACTACTTTATTATTATTTTTATATAAACGGCCTCGTTACCGTCATTTTAACATACCGTAATTTTAACATAACGTAATTTTATACATAAATGACAATCTCATGAGGAATTGATTCGATTCAGTCCCTCACCGGCCCCCATTAAAATGCAAAAAATCGCATCGTTCCGTTGACACGTAAAAGAAGTCAAAAACAAACTTTCACGTTTATAATAATTAGGGGTTAGGAGCATCATGTTTTCCTCTTTAGTTGAGCATCTATCCAACGTTAACATTAAAACATAATATGCGTAGTAGTTATGGAATAAAAATTTTCGTTGCACATTAAAACATAATTTGCATAGTAGTTAGCAAAGCCGATTCTGAATGCCTTAATTTTAGTTTTAGTGTTGTCAAAAACTACATTTTCTTCATTCCAAACTTGTTCTTTAGTTTTAAAAACAGCAGCCATTTTACTTTGGAAAAAATTCAATTTTGACAGCGCTAAAACTAAAATTAATGCCTTCAGGATCGATTTTATTAAGGAATAATATTTTCAAATTAAGTTTTATTGGTTAACACCTGTCATCCATGGTTAACCCAAATATTTTGCCCTACTGACCTAATGTCCATTTTTTGCTCTCAGTTCCATAGCATTGGTAACTTTTTTGCTACACCTTGAAGCCAGTAGATACCAAGTAGCTGATCGTTGTAATGAGATCATCAGTTTTAGTTATAATCACATACCTAAAAGCTCACACAAGTATTCATGTCCACTACGATAAATTACACCCTTATTTAATAAAATTAAAACAATCCTCAGACCATAAACGTACAAAAAGCCGGAGAAGAGCGAGTCGGACTCGCCCACCGAGGGCTCCGTTAATTTTTTTGATTACAAATGTACAGTTTTCAGGTTTTTCCCTATACTTGTAGTACAAGACGGTATTACTTGCCAAATTTCATAGTTCTAGGTCAACGAAAAATACCCTATGAATGTTGATTCCCTTCAGAGTGTCGAAATGTACGTTTTTTGTGGCATAAACGGCCGTGTATTTTTTTCACGTTAACTTAGAATTTTGATATTTTCAGAGCTTCAAGGGACTGTAGATTTAAGTATACAGTTTTAATTTCAACTTGATACCTCCACGTGTTCCCGAGATAAATGGTCTTGACAGACATATGGACGGACAGACGGACAACAAAGTGAGCCTTTAAGGGCTCCGTTTTTTTTTCTGTTGAGGTACGAAGCCCTAAAAAGAAGCAGACGGAGTTGCCACTAATAAACAACTGAAGCATATCAATGGTGGCGGTTTAAAAGTGTGAGTGGACTTACTATAGAAAATAGGCTTACTATGATGTGATTGTGTGCGTGTCAGGCTCGTACGTGGGTGCTTCCGTTTTTGGTTAGCGTAATTCCTTCCGCCCCTGTCGTTCCATGCCTCACACTTATTCATAAATACTTAATATTATAAGTACCTATTGAAAATAATACATTTGACCATTTAAGAATCCTTCGCTGACTCTGATAATCATAAAAAAATTCAAGAAAATTTGTTTTCTTTCTGCTGCGATCCAATTTAAAAAGGAACTTCAGCTGTCCTTAACCAGCTATTAAAAAGCAACAACTTCAATGTCTAGATAGATAATGTATGCAACAAAGTGACATATAAAAGAGAGCATAATTACGGTCAATATTAAAAGACACTTTAAACTTTTGGGATCTTATAAATTGATTTGATCTCCATTTTAGAATTTTTTAACCAACATTTTGGCTAATTCCTCTTTTTGATGGTAAAAATCCTTGGTCTTGCGATTGTAAGCCGCAAATTTATGTATCATAAAGTATATAATAAGATCCCCAATTTACCACATTCCACCGAAAACAAAAATTCTAGCAATTTGAGCAAAAAATTTTTTTTCAATGTGATCAATCAGTTAACGATACATGATCTACCCTAGAATTATTTATTAATATTGTAGGACCTTATATATTATTGTAATTTATATAAAATAGTCGAGACGCATCTGCAAATAGCTTCGGGGGTGTTCCCAATTTAAACATTCTTTCTGTTTACTTACGTATTTCATTTTGTATGAATTTTATATTTTTCAGCTACAAAACTTGTTGAGTAGGGTAACTACCTGAAACAAAGAAAGGGTGTTTAAAAGTTTTAATTTTACTATAATCCAACCTAAATATAATTTTACTCTTCAAACTTCGCGAGAAAGCTATCTTTGAGTAAATAAAGGACTTGAAATTTTAATATAATATTAGGTGCAAACAACTTTGTCACTAGAGTGTAACTTTTACATTACGGTATTGCTGTACATACTAAATTTATGGACTTAGAAAACTAAACTTGAGATTTTTTGGTCACTAAACAAAAGACGAAGGCTGCATAGTTTTCGATCATTTTTTTAAAGCCACAGAACGGGCGACTAGCCAATCTACAAAATAAACCACAAAAACGTAAAAGCTATCAAAATTCTGTTGTTGTCACAGCCATTCAAGACATTCAAGAAAAGCAAATTTAAATTGGCTACAAATAACAAGCCCAGGTGTTAATGATAACTAAGACATATAGTAGGTACTGTTTTGCTGATGTGTACTGTTTTGTAAATTGTAGCTAACTGAATGGCTACATTTTGTCAATAGCTTTAACAATGTTTTGTTAATTATTCTCATCAAAAAGCACTACAGGTAGAATTATAGTAGTATAATATTGTTTAAATTTAGCATATAAGTGATACATTTTACACCGATATGTATTCTGAGTCCCTTGATAATAAAGCTGTAAAAAAGGTCGTGTCTATAGTTGAATATTTTTGGGAAACTTTTATTAAATGAAATAGGTTATTTTATTACTTATGAGTATTGTACTGAGTCCAAAACTACAATTTTTAAAATTTTTGTCTATCTTTATGTTCCATTTTAATTTGAGAACCACTCAACGCATTTTGATACGGTTTTCTTCGTTATCATCGTAACAAGCAATAATCAGTGTTGATAAAATAACCGTCGAAAACTTTCATTAATAGTTTTATCTTACGCGCAAATAAAATATACATTAATTAAAGACTCGAGCGAAGCTGCGGGAAAAATGCTAGTAAACAATAAGCATAAAGGCGGCGGCGTAGCAGATCTGTCAAATGGGAAAAGCGTTTTTTATTTACTAGCTACTGTAGGAAATAAGGACAATGAATTTGTTATTAACGATTAAGTGTACCTCTCCACCAGTGGCGTGCATAGAACTTTTTGTTGGAAATGCAATGAAAAGGACAAGTTTGACAATAAAAAAGATATGAAAAAATTGAAATGTCACTTTGAAAAATCATTTTTGCATGACGCCAGAGGAGGCACTCCTAGAGTACATGACTTCATACAATTTTCTTTTCAAGTTGATTTTCTTTTTTTTTTTTCATGTAATATTATATTTATCGTCAAACTCGACCTTCTGATTGCTTTTCCAGCAAAAAGTTCTATGCACGCCACTGCTCCCTACAAAGATGGACAAGTGCGGGTTGAACTTACACCTTAATGGTGTCGTTTCTCTCTATCATTACGTTGATATTAAATTATGGGATTTGAAATGCCTTATTTTAGAAACCTTACATTTTTTTGAGGATTGTTGCGGTGAAAGTTATAAAGATTTGTTATTAATTACAACTCAAAAACTTAGTTAGACGGGCGATAATGTGAATTAATAATAATTCCGCTTTTTCATTCTGAAATATGGAACTCTACAAAGTATAAGTACGAGTACAAAAGTCACGAGGTTTTATTCAAATAAAAGTTCATTAAACCAACGAAGCAAACAGAAGGTTTTTCTTCAACTTTATGACGAGTGAAAAAAACAATTAAGAGCGGGCCTGGCGACCGAACTCAGTGTCGTTTACAAAAAGCCTTAGGTTGTGACGTCATCATGTCAAGCCTAATCTTTATGATTTTTTAAACGTGTATGCTGATTGAGTACGTATAGGCTTATGTGTATGTATTAATTTTTATAAAAATACTAAACAAATAAAACAATAAAAAATACTGCAATACATATTTAATAAGGAAAGATCTTTTAGTTTGACTATTCAAAGCTCTTTCATGCCATTTCAATGAAGTATCTTTTTGTATTCTTTTTCTCCGAGTCTACTAGAACAATCCGGTGTTTGTATGTATGTATGTATGAATGTTTGTTCGACGATAACTCGAGTATCGTTGGTCGGAATGTCATGAAATTTGGCAGGCGAGTAAAGAAGGCAAAAGAATTTTTAAGTTCGAACATGAGCGGTCAAGCGCGAATCGGGCGAACGCGAGTTCACAGTTCGGGGCGAACTACTAGTTACAATCAAGTTTTATAGAAAATTTCAGAGGTAACGCCATTTGGTTACCGAAGGTTTATTGAGATCATACTATTAGGAGGTGATCCTTTTCTTTAGCTGGCGAGACGGCGTACTCTTAAGAAATAATAAAGTCGACAACCATAAGGTGCGCATTTTCTGAACAACTTTATTTTTTATTACAAATAAAATTACAAATAAAATTTGGTGTTCGTGATTTGTTTTAAAGGTAATTGTTTAACTTTTACTTATTTTTAAATTTATTATGTGACGATAGCGGAATAAAACTGTAAAGCTTACAACTTACATAACATTCAGATAAATTGAAAGATCAGGAATACTTAAATTAACAACGTATAATATTTGTCAAAACATTTATTTTGCAAATTACTATATAGTTGGCATTGTTATTGTGATATGATAAGTCGTGAACCACGATCGGTACAATATAAAGTAAATTGTTATTGTTACAGGAAATATTTGCATACGAGTGCTTAGATTAACACATTGAATACAAACAAAAAGACCGGTCAAGAGCGAAGTAAACTTACTTCTTGTAACATTATTATTATTAAAAAGGGTACAATTAGCACAATTAATATACCTTTATTTATTCCACAGGCTGTGACATAATATTCAGGCAGCTGTATATGTCGCAGATGGATGGTAAAATCAGCGTTTTTATGAAACCACTAGTTGTTGTACAAAACCACCAGTTGTTTTACAAAACCACTAGTTATTTTACAAAACCATTATGCTATGTAAAACTGCTAAGCAACGTTCTGCTATTTTAGCTAAATAACAGAACTTTAACACCCAGGATTCTATAAAAGTTTGCGTTATTCAGTGCAACGGGTCAACGTTTAGCGGTTTTGTAAAACAGATTGAAATGAAACGTTGCCTTCTAAATTTACACAGAGCCCGCCTCGATCCGCTCCGCTTGGCTTGGCTCTCAAATTTATAATCACAAGAAACATAACTGCTTTGTAAAATAACTAGTGGTTTTGTAAGAAAGCCGTTTATGTAATCCAACTTTGACATATTTTTGTACAACAAATTTTAATCTTACAAAATTAAGAAAGGATACATTTGTGGTATGACTCCATCTGTCTGTCATAGTCTTTTTCCTAAGACGGAGAAAGGAATCAAATTTAAAATTTGAAATTGGGTACATAAAGAAAGCTTATACCTGTCAGCATCTGGTTGCGTTAAAAATATATTTTCTCTACGTATGAAAATATATTTTTACCTTGGCATATCAAATATTTTTTTTTTTTTTTTTTTGAATATATTTATTTATTTCAAGAATAACTTAAATCTAAATACATCCCACAAAACCAAGTAGGAATTTGGTTTGTCTGTGGGGAGGGAGTCGCACTTCTTTTTCGTAGGTAGGTACATTAACAATAAATAATAACATTGTTATTTTAATCTATGTTTACATATTTTGTAGAAGGTAAGTTTTATATAATTTTGCAAATTTATTTTCATTTTGTTCAGATCTTATACGAACAGGCATTTCATTATATAACATTGGAATTTTGCGTTTAAGCAATCTGCCGCCAAAGTAGTTATTCACTTTTACTGTTTCATATTTACCCTGAGCAGTTGCTATGACATATTATTTGAAAGAGCGCTGCATAAGGATGATAATTATTAAGATTTTGTTGTCTATTTTACAAATAATTCGGAGGAATGTTATAAAAAACTATGTTTACTAGTAAATAAGAGTTTACTAGTTAAATTTAATAATTTCTGCAATATGTTTGTGTACTACTATAATAATGACGTTTCACCTTACATACTTTGCCTTATACAAAATATGACAAATAAGTTTAAAGTAATGCAAAACTTATTTCATCCTTTGTTATGAATAATTTACAACTTTAGCACGTTAACAAATCAAAATTAAACGTAAATTCTCGTCAGACTAGTCCGCCATGAGATTTATGACTGTTACGTGTAATAGTTGTAATAAACATCTTTGTATCTCAATGGCAGCTCATTGTGTGTAAATATTGATAATTTGGAAGGAAAACCGCAGCATCTTCACCTATCTTCAACATAAAGGGCAATGTCATGAGCAAGGACGACGCGACGAATTAGCATAAGGATTGGTGTGGCCACAAAAGACGCGACTTTTACCCACTTACGAGTATCTTGAACTGTTTGCACGAAAATTCTTCTTAGCTGTTTTAAATTTCGTAAATTGCTAACAAAAAACCATTTTATGGTGCGACTTTGTAATCCGTTGAATGTAACAAATGCTTACCCAGTTGCTCAAGTTTTTAGTGTTCCATCAAGAAATGGAAACGACGAAGCTTCGGTGTCGGTATGTCAGTCTGTTTGTTTAGGCTAGGAATGGCTGGGCTGATTGAGTTGAAATTTGACGTGTACGGGAATACTAGGTACAGGTATAGGGGACGCTCTATTCTCGTGAAGATGCTGTTTACACTGGAGGAACCTGCGAAACTTGATGAAAAAACGTCGACTGCTAACAAAAAAAATGTTTCAATTGACACACATTCTAGTTTTACTGATATAAATAAACGGATTGACAATAACTATGTTTTTGAAGTACACGTACGTACACCTAATTAATTCGTTAACATATTAATTGGAACGTTCAATTTAAACGTACATTCATCGTATTTAGTGAGAAATATTGACACAGATGTAAGCTTGTCTACACGCCATAAATTAAATGAATTATTGTTGGACCATGAAATGACGTTGTTTTTACCACATCACAAGGTAAACCAAATATAGTAGACGACATGAGTAAATATAATAAAGTCCTCCATAAAAAAAAAATATTGTAATCGATTAATTTAAAAAAAACGATTACATAACCTGGGATCTCATTGCACGCGTTACGGGGCCTGATCCCACTGGGGATTTTATAGGTTGAATCTAAAAAATAAACGCAAGTAAAAAAAATACTTTGTTAGATTACTTTCATTCGGTGGTAGAGCTGATGCCGGGCTCGACTGTGGAGGTATCATCATCTTACTCGCAAATCCTCCCGAAGTTATTCGAGGGAGAGTAAGAGAACAGCGGCGACAAAACCAGGCGGCCCAATTGCCGGGCCTTATATAAAACGGACTGGTGACGGGCAGCGGCGTCACTGGTGCAAGGGGTTCGGCACCGCGCTCACTCACCCGCCTGCCCAGTGAGTGTGAGTATGGGCATTTCTTCCATGAGGACCGTCAAGAGTGGCGAAATCCTAGAAAGGCCTATGTCCAGCAGTGAACGAATCAGGCTGATGGATGGATTACTTTCACCGAAATATTAATCTAACACTGTTATATTATTTTTTTAAATAAAATGTGACTTCGTGTAGGTATATAGCAAAATTCATACTTGAGACTCGGTAAGTGGTCAGGACTAAGGTTCAATTACCCTTTCTGTGAAATACGCAATATAAAATTTAGGCTTCCTATACTGATAGAGTCGAGGTCGTTCTTGAACAAGTATAGAGGCATATTTTTAGGGTTCCATACCCAAAGGGACCCTATTACTAAGACTCCGCTGTCCATCTGTCCGTCTGTCACCAGGCTGTATCCCATGAACCGTGGTGGTTAGACAGTTGAAATTTTCACAGATGATGTATTTCTGTTGCCGCTATAAAAAAAAAAACCGGCCAAGTAAGAGTCGGGCCCGTGCACTCCCATATAATAGACATGATTTTTTGCTTTTTTTATAGATAATGCTACGGAACCCTTTGTGCGCGAGTCCGACTCGCACTTGGCCAGTTTTTTTTGTATTTAGCAAACAGGGTCATTGAGCCTTGGTCCTGACCACTTACTGAGTCTCCAGTATGAACTTGGCTATATAAACTAAAGTCACCTTATAAAGTGAATATAATATCGAAACTTTGATCTATAAAACTGCTGCCCGCCTGCCTTGCCGCTTGTTTCGTGGCCGCACGGAAAATCAGCAGTGCCCTTGCGCATGCGCGGCACACAGATCACGCGCTGGTCTCAGTACACAACACTATGACACTTCATAACGACTTCCGGTAGAAATGGACACGAGCACGTAACTGCTTATCTGTTTGTTTTAGGGTTCTGCACTCTAAGGGTATGAAAGAAACCATAATGGTGAGACTCCGTTTTCCGTTCATTCGTATGTAAGTCACAGCCTAGTTGAGCCTGAAGTGTAGTTCAAAATTGCATTAAACTTGCCCACACAGTAAAAAAATTAAATTTTGTATTGGCACAAGCATTGTTTTAAAATATTCCGACATTTTACTTTTGAGCATAGTACGGAACCTTTGGCGCATAATTTGGCACAAAATGGTCTCTGGTTTAATTGTTTTTGTAAGTCTAATGTTCGTGTTTTCTATTCCTTTAGTTTTGCAATAGGTAAGTTGTAAAAGTAGCTTTCCCTTTAATTTATTTTCAGTTCAGAGCTGGAGATGGCAATTTTTTACGTTATACAGTCAGCTTACGAAAGGTTCGTTAACCGTTTAAAATTATGCCTTACAGTGGGATGTTTTGTTTTCTAGACAACTAATATGTTAACTTATTCGAATCAATGAAATGAGTTTTCAGCGACAATATTTTTATTTAATTTAGTTTTTAAAACGTTTTTATCTGGTTGTAACTAGAATAGAAAAAGAAATGCTTCGGTATGGTGCGCAAGAGGAAGTAAAGCTCGACCAGGTACCGCTGCCGCACCGTAGATGGACTGAATTAATGAATGAATTTATTGTAGAAACACGAAATAAAACACTACAAAAGTCACGAACAGACATTATTAAACAAAGGCAGGCTTATTACTAAAAGCAAAGGACGTATGCCAAATAAATTGGTGACGTAGGTACTGGAGTATAGAAGGGTCTAGTCAAAAGCAACACAGTAAAGAAGAGCTTGTCAGGATCGTAGCAGACGGACCTCTATAGTCTCTTTATAGCCCTTGCGGAGATAGGTGTTAGTATAATTTATGTATGTTGTACTCGTCCATACATACAAACAACTTTTACTATGGCGATAGGCGTGAGCATATGTATGTCTGTATTTATTTTTCTAGGTAAAATATCTGTAAGTACAAATCAAACAAGTGAATAAAATAAATATAATTTAAAAGTGTGACCTCAAACCACTTAAATAGATAGTCGTGTAAATAAAATTTACTGATTAAGATCACTTTCCAGCCACTGGCACGAAGGCGACAATACTTTTCCGTCTACAATGTATGAGCAGTATTTGTTTATATTATGTTTCATTTAATATCATATGCAAATAAATATGATTAGTCCACTGGTTTGTCTTTATTATAACGTTTATATATAAATATACTGATTAATAAAATAAAATAAAAATTGAAAGTGAAATAGAAAGTGAAAAGTGAAATTATATTTCGGGCCCTCTCCTGGGTCCATTGTGACTGATGCCGGACCCAGGAGAGGGTCCGAAATATATTTCACTTTCAATTTTAATTTTATTTTATTATTTAATATCATACAGATAAATAAACGTGCATTGTCTGTCCGTTGAAATTTCTTAAAATTTTGTCTTGTAATTGGTATTTCTATTTGTTAGTACAAACACAATTGACTGATAAAGAGCCGGTTCCAGCCACTAGCACGTATACTTTTCCGTCTTCAATGTAGGAGCACTATTTGTTTATATGTTTTATTTAATCTCATACAGATAATTAAACGTGTATTGTCTGTCCTTTGTAATTTCTTGAAATTTTGTCTTTAAGTTTTTACATGTTCGTATAAACAAAACCACTGATAAAAACCAGTTTCCAGCCACTGGGCACGTATACGATAATACTTTTCCGTCTTCAATGTTTGAGCGCTGTTTGTGGATATGTTTAAATTAATCTCATATAGATAAATTAAATGTATAGTGTCAGTACAAAGTAACTTTTCAAAATTTTGTTTTTAAGTTGGTATTTTATTTTTATATGTTTATATTGCACGATACCATATAAGGAGACTTTAATTTATACAACCAAACTCATAATGGAGTCTTGGTAAGTGACACGGATCGATAACAGTTTTTGCTAATTTCTCAAAATAAAATCTTGACGTCCCGTAGTAATCGACTCGGGGCTGGGCTTGCGTTTGGAACAAAAGGGGTCATGGAACCTTGTTACCAAGCACTTACCGAGTCTTCACTAAGAATTTGGCTCCATAAATTAATGTCACCTTATATATCAAATCAAATCAAAATCAAAATATATTTATTTACCAATAACAATACAACATTTACAATTGATAAAGTGAGTTGAGTACATAATATAAATTAGCAACAATGCGACAAGTTGTAAAGGCGATCTTTTCAACGAACCCTAGACAAAGCAGAGCTTGAAACACAGGGCCCAGAATACGATTAGCTATGGTTACGAGTTCTCATTTAGTTTGATTAGTACTCGGTCGATATAAGTAAATTTAAATTTAATATAACATTAATATTAATTATAAATGAAAATTAAATTACATAGAGAATTTACAAAACAAGGAAAAGTAAGTCGATAAAAATAATTACCTACTGTTGGCCTTATTATAACGGTGAATATGGTAGATGATCGTGGTGTGTGTGAGTTTGTGTATATGGGGATGTTTTAGGGTGAGTGAGAGGGTGTGTGTGAGGGTAAGAGGATGTGTGTGTGTGTGTTAGTGTGTTTCATTTGCTTTGATTTATGTCTCCCCTTTCGGAAGAATTTCTTCTGTCTGCATGTAGTCTAACCCTTCAAGCCATCGAGAAATCAACAGAAAGCATTTTCCACTGGTGCAAAATTTAAGTTCTGGAATTTTTTTACAAGCCGCATTATACAAGTAAGGAAAAAGGAACATTGGTAATCTTTTCGCAAAAACCGTCCGATTCTGTGGAAGTGGAACTCTAAAAAGCCTACGTCTTAAAAGATTTTCGTGTTCGGGAGATTTAAGCATAATACGGTGCTTGTTAACCATCGTTCTTAATAGGTATAACTGTCGAACTCGAAGTACTTTGCTCTCTTTGTATAGTTGATTAGTACGGAATCTACGCGGTTTCTTCAACATGACTTTAAGCACTGCCCTTTGGGCGATTTCAAGTTCTATCATGTTTGTTTTTGCGGCCCCTCCCCACACTCTATTACAATAAAGAAGTAATGATTGGCAAAGAGCTTTGTAAACTACCATGAGAGTATCCTTATGGCCACTATTTCGGAGTGACTTCATTACAAATATAATTCTCCTCACTCTTGCTGCAATGGATGAGATGTGGTTCTGAAAGGTGAGCCTCTGGTCAATAATAACTCCGAGGTACTTTATAGTCTCTGTTTGGCCAATTAATCGTCAATCACATGCATTTGTGGATGATGTATTGTGCGGAGTAGTTACCATATCACAGGACCTCTTGTGTAATCTTAGAGGATATGGAGTATCAGGACGTGATGCTGCCGTTATATGAAATGCAATATGTTTAGTTTTTGTGACATTGAGCGAAAGACAATTGTTATCTAACCATGTTGCAATTAAGCTCAATCCCGCTTCAGCAGTTTTATACACCTTTTCCCAAGAAGTGTTCTGAAATAATATTACAGTGTCATCCGCGTAGCAAATAATGTTTGCGTCCTGCAGTGGAATTTGCAGAAGGTCGCTTATATATGCAATAAACAGCGTGGGACCCAGAACGCTGCCCTGGGGGACCCCATAACTTATAGGCATCTGGTCACTTACGGTTTTTCCTACTTGGACACATTGTACTCGACCAAACAAATAGCTCTGAAACCAGTTCGGTGCCACACCTCTGATAATCAAGCAATCAAGCTTTTTTAAAAGTATTGGCAGAGACACCGTATCGAATGCCTTTGCGAGATCGAGGAATACCCCAAGACAACGTCTATTTTGATCCAAGGAGTTGGATACTATATTGGTCAGTAACAGAACCGCGTCCTCGGACGACCTGCCTTGCCTGAAGCCGAATTGCCTTTCAGGGATAGCGTTATTATTCTCAAGGAAAGTGACCAAACGCTTATTTACCACCCTCTCCAGGATTTTAGAAAAAATGCTGAGCAATGAAATCGGCCGGTAATTGCTGGGTTCATCTTGTCAATCTCCGCAGCCACCTTCCAACACTCTAGAAATATTCCCGTCGAGAGACTGAGGTTGCACACGTGTGTCAGCGGTTCAAGAATCGTATTTTTAATCCGTTTAATAATAGTCGGTGTACAGAGATCAATTCCCGAAGCACTATCGTTCTTTATATTGTTAATAAGATTATCTATTTCGACGATGTCTGTTGGGGTCATAAAGAATGATTCAGGGTATGATTTGAGAGGTTTAAATTTAGCAGCAAGAGCCGTTTGTGTGGTTAATAGTTCTGTGAGAATGTCACCCGCCATCCTACTCCCAATTTTTGGATCTATATGTGTATTACATAGTTCTACAGGCACACTTTTTTTCTTTGTAGTATGACTTATATCATTTATAGTTGACCACAGTTTTTTAGGACTATCTTTATTGGCTGAAAATTTTTGGTTCTCGTACGATCTTTTCAAGTTACGTGATATGTTATTCAAATAGTCGCGATATCTCTTATATGTTTGGACAAAAATTTCGTTATTGGGATACTTCCTAGCTTGGGTGTGCAGTCTGTCCCGAACCCTTTGACATCTCATTAGACCAGGGGTAATCCATGGCTTCAAGTTATATTTACTTCGGAGAAGTGTTATTTCAGTAGTGTGAGCATCTAATGATTTTTTTATTATGGCAGTAAATAGGTCTGCCGCTTCATCTGTGTTAGAACATTTAAGAACGGGTGTCCAATCTGCGTGTTGCAGTTCTATTGCTACGCTATCAATGTCAATTTTAGTACGCGTGCGTTTCTGTATAGCAAAATTTATGTTTAAGGACGTGCCTATAATACAAACACTGTGGTCAGTAATGTTTGTTTTCACAACAGCGCCTAATGAATCTCCCGGTCTGGTAACGAAGAAGTGGTTCAGATAGGCTTTGTCTGTATTTGGGTGTGTTATTGCTGGTAGAAGTTTGTGTTCAGTTAAGATGTTTAAGTATCTTGAACATTCTTCGGTTAGGGGTATCGCACATAGATCAAGATTGATATCTCCTGCCAGAATGCGTGTTTTAGTTTTATTATGGCGTAGCAGAAGATCTAGTGCCGACAGAAAGGGATAAACATCTTTGAATGATGGAGATCTGTATATGCATAGTATTGTTGTATCCTTGTTCAACGTTATTTCCAAACAATTAGAGTCTACAAAAACTGGTTCGGCTGCAGTGGCGCTCCACTTTTCATTAACGTACGCTGTTACGCCCCCAGCCTTGTTGATATATTTTAATGTTCTAAATGCATTGTAACCTGGCATTTGCAGGATTATGGAATATTCTGTTAACCAACACTCAGTTAATATAATTAAATCAAATTCAATATTAGTACGTTTCAAAGCAATTGTTAATGAGTCAAAATTTTTTTGGAGACTTCTTATGTTCAATGTTAGTGATTTAAAATCGTAGTCACCTGTGAGTACTGTGCTGCAGTCCTCTAGATCCTCAAGCGTGAGACATTTTACAGAAAGGGAATTATCCCTTTATATATTTGTCATTTATTATATTTGTTATATTATTATATTTGTCATTGGCATATCGTAGAATTCGGAACATCATGATCTGCCTCGACATATCTTAATAATAATTCTGTTTAAGCTACAGGGGTTAGAAAGACTTTCGATTTCATACTTAACAATTTGCCGAATTCTGCAATATGCTTGCGATATCTACATTATGTGTAAGTTTCTGTCTGTCTGTCGCTCTGATTGAAACGGTGTACTAAATATTAAAATTACTGTAATGAAATTCCATAATTTAAATAAAAGTAATTGCCCATGGCTTTACTCGTAACAGGGAAAATTGCAGATTTTTTTAAGGTTCCGTACCTCAAGAGGAAAAAACGGAGCCCTTATAGGATCACTTTGTTATCCGTCTGTCTGCCCGTACGTCTATCAGTCAAGACCCTTTATCTCGGAAACGCGTGGAGGTATTGAGTTGAAATTAAAACCAAATACTCAGGTTTACAGTACCTTAAAGCGGTGTAAAATCAAACTTATAAGATACGGCCGTTTATGCCGAAAAAACGTATATTTCGACGCGCTCAACGGAATCAAAATTTATAGGGTAATTTCCGTTGACCTAGAACTATGAAATTTGGCAAATAATACCGTCTTATACCACAAGTATGGGGAAAAATCTGAAAAATATACATAGTATAGTTTTTAACGGACCCCTCGGTGGGCGAGTCTGACTCGCACTTGTCCGGTTTTTTTATTATACATCATTAGACATGATTTCTTAGGTGTAGTTAACTAGGTGCGACGATGAGGAAAGCGAAGCGAATCGAAGAGGAGCGTGTAAGGTTTATATGTAAATAAATTTGGGGAGCGGAGCACCCACGATGGGTTTGGGTGGGGAGGTCGAGGAAGTGGTAAAAAAAAATGAAGTGAACTTTTCAGAAACGGCGGAAACTTTTCTCACAGATAGTTGACGCCATAGTATTAAGCTGAAAAAAAAATCTTCAGCTGCATCGTGAGATGATGCGTCAGCTGCTCGCATGAACTTGTTTGCAATTTAGGTAGTGTTTTTACGCCGATAGATTGCCATCTTTTTCAATAGATCTGGAATAACTAATAAGAACTCACGCACCCGCGGTGGGTGTGGGAGGTAGAACAAGTGGTAAAAAAATGAAGTGATAGTACGCCAGCTGAAACATTTCTCAGAGATAGTTGACGCCATAGTCAGCTGAAAAAAACCGTCAGCTGCATTGTGGAGGGGGGATGATGCGCCAGCTGCTCGCATGAACTTATATAAACACACGTAAAACAAAGTTAAAGTACGCCGCATGAAATTTGACCTGGTGATTCTTTAAGGCTGCGCCGAGCGTACGCAATAAATCGTATTTAAATTGCCAGGCAATATTTCTAAAATGAAAGTCGGACAAATTGTAGTTTATACTTTGGTGCTTGTTTGAAATTAAGTTTGAGATAAAATTTCACAGTTAAGTTGTTAAAATTACTCAAACGCCAATACGCCTTTGTTACATTTTGGGTTTAGCTTAAATAGTTTTGTTTTACGACATATACATTATTTTTAATTTTTGCTCCCGACGGCAAAAAATAAATGCAAAAAGGTCTGGGAAATAATAAATAATTATACATACGGCAGAAAACACGAGAACCGTAATATTAATTTAATTCAAGTGGAAAATAAGGTATTAACAGATCCTGCGACTATTGCACAGACAATTAATAATTACTTTATAGAGATGACAACCTGTGACTCTACAAACAGATCCGTTCCTCATCTACAAGACATTTGATATTAATAAATAGTACATTTTTGCATCCTTGCAACCACGAAGAAATACACAAAATTATTATGTATTTAAGGAACACCAATTCTATGGGGCCTGATGATATATGCACAAAAATTATCAAGATATGCGCTGATATTATTTCTCCAGTACTAAGTCACCTTATAAATTTGTCATTTGAACAAGGAAGTTTTCCGGAAATACTCAAATTGTATTTGGTGAAACCTTTATACAAGAAAGGATTAAAATCATCTATTGATGCTTATAGACCTATAGCTTTAATATAAATTTTCTCTAAAATATATGAAAAGGCTATTTATGTCAGATTAAATAATTTCATCAATAAGTTTAATATACTAGTAAAGCAACAATACGGGTTTCAAAAAAGAAATCAACAACATTAGCTACTTTCACATTATATAAAACAATTACACAACTTATAGACAAACGCAAACCTTCTATTGTTATTTTCTTTGATATGACAAAAGCGTTTGATTTCGTCGATCATAAAATCTTGTTAGACAAATACTACAGCTATGGAATTCGTGGAACTGCTAACCTATTACTCAAAAGTTACTTATCAAACAGAAAACAATATGGCCAAATAGAAAAATTAAATAACAATAATAAATGTATGATGACCTATAAATCTCCCACTAGATTTAATAGAAGCGGTGTGCCTCAGGGAAGTATATTAGGTCCGTTGCTTTTTCTGCTCTACATAAATGACCTGCCCACGGCAACACCCCATGACACTATTCTTTTTGCTGATGACATCTCGTTGACAATTTCAAATGACAAAACATTAATACAACAAGACATTAATAATGCAATACAATCAATAATTAACTGGCTTCAAAATAATAACCTACAAATAAATTTATCAAAAACTATATTTATTCAATTTCAGAATTATAACAATACACCACTATCTCTTGACATTTATAACAATAATGAAAAAATTCAAGAATCTGAAACAACCAAATTTTTATGCTTCATACTTGACAGACATTGCAACTGGAAGGCTCACATTGATGTAATATGCAAAAAATTACACAAATTTGTATTTGTTTTATACAGGCTTAATAAAATATCAGGTCAAAAATTGGCATTGGCTGCATATCACGGCTATGTGGCATCAGTTTTAAGGTACGGTCTACTATTGTAGGGTAACTCTACAAATGTAAGTTATGCATTTAGGGCTCAGAAACGACGCATAAGAGCAATCTGCGGGGTTAAGCCCATAGACCGTTATTTAAGAAATTGAAAGTTCTTACGCTGGCGTCCATGTATATATTAGAAATTGTAAAAAATAATGCTGTTTTTTTTAAGACGACAGGAGATTTTTGTAAATTTAATATGAGGGACAAACAGAGACTAATTGTGCCAATTATTAAATCTTCTTTGTTTCAAAAGAGCTGCTACCCTATGGCTATAAAGGTATTCAATAATATTCCTAAGGATATAAAGAAACTTCCACTTAACTCATTTAAATATCAATTATGTATCTGGCTATATGAAAAGACTTTTTACACAGTCAAAAAATTATTGGAATATAATAATAACTGGTAAATTTTGAATATGTTAATCTTATTATTTCTTCATTTTAAAACAAAAATAATAAGATATTGTTTTTCGAAATATATTTCGGCCCACTTTGGGGCCGGCATCAGTCTTATTATTTCTATTATTTGTGAATTATCAATGTAAGTTACTGTTACTAACACATTTAGTTTGTAAGCTATACTTAATTCTAATTTTTTGCACACCGTTTTTACGGTAAATTATGCTGACACTATTAATATTTCTTATGATCTTGTAATACGCATACTCTCGCAAATAAAACGTTTCATTCATTCATTCATCCATTCAATGCTATGCTTTTTATTTGCTGAAAAGTAAAAAACTCTGAGCCATATTCGAAGTAAAAAGCTTCGGTAAAATCTTCGTCAATGTCATTTTCTATGATTTTAATTTTCAGATTTATTTCCTATACATGTGCTATAAGACGTACTTGTGAATGAAAATTCAAGTTTCTAAGTCAACTGTAAGTTCCCCGTAGGTTTTCACGGTGAGCTACTTTATATGAAATTGGCTACGTAAAGGGGAAAAACCTGTTGATTTTTTAATAACACCATGGGGCAGTAGACTTTGCTAGGAGAAATTAGTTTCAACTTGTTATCTCTCACGGGGAAATACACTACCTACATCTAATTTCAAGAAAGAAAGAAAGAAAGAAAGAATAGTTTATTTGTGAACATAGGAAATGTATGTACAATTTATAAATGTCACAACAAGATGTTAGGTATTAATTAAGAGCACTATGTTCTACCTGACGGCGTACAAATATTGAATGTTTTTTTTTTTTAATTAAATTATTCTGTTACATGCACATGCAAATACATAAGAAAGGTGAATTCAAATAGGAATGTCAAAATTCTTGATAATATACATAAAATGTCTGAAGTAGATATACAAGTAACATTCAAAGAAACGTATACGAGTAATTAAAATTAAAAGTTATCATTAAAGAAATTATCAATTTTATAATAGCATTTATCAAGTAAAAACAAATATAATTTATTCTTAAACTGTCTAAAGTTCAAATCTCTAATGCTGGTTGGAATTTTATTAAATATTTTCGCAGCCATACAGAATATGCTATTCCGCATGAGAGTTGTTTTTGAGCTCCGTAAACACAAGTCGTTTCTATACTGGGCTCTTACATCATGGAAGTGTACTTGGGAAACCTCAACAAAGAGCTCGGGGTTTGTTTTTACAAATATAGCAACTTCAAAAATGTAAAGCGAGGGCATGGTTAGTATTTTAAGAGACCTAAAATACGGTACACAAGTTTCATGCTGTTTCAGACCACACAAGGTCGAAAAACTTTGGTTTCTTTCTTCTTTTCTATTATATTCTTCTTTTTTATCTTTCCTCACCATCTGAAGACAAGCCAAAAAATAAAGCTGTATGGTTTAAATTTGATGTCTCTGTTTAGTATTAGTTTCTGGTCGATATACAGCCAGATCAGATACGTACGTTAAAGTTACTGCTGTAATTAATGACTGTAAACAATTATTGTTGTGCACGTTTAGTCGTTTACATACTTTCACATTTTCAATGTCATTACATTCACAGGTTGGCTGGAAATGCTTAGTCATATTTTGTGTTATTTCATTTTCATGTGCAATAAATAATAAATTAAAACTGAATTGAATCCTAATATGCTTATTGAATAGGTTTTATTTAATTGTAGTAACAGTCCACTTCTGACAGTCTCTTGAGGATATATGCCGTTACGATATATGTTTTATAATTTCAAGTTATAGCGTGTATGAGGCTCTATGAACTATCTGTTTTAGGGTGAGAACTTTAGAGCAACTAGGCATACGGGAATCGTTTTATTCAAGAGATAAGTAGCAAGTGACAAAAACAAATTTTTCGACAGTATTTATTATACAGTTCTCATTAAAAAAAATCTAAATACTATATGCCAAGACTTTCTTTCTGGCGACAAATAACCAAAAAAGAGAATTAATTCTTTAAAAAATATTGTGTTTGGTACGTTAATACGGGGAATTTGAAATCTTGTACTGTTGTACGACATTTTAATTTTTTCCGTATAATACAACATTTTTCTAATTATAATCCATTAGTAACACAAACTTGAGAAGTGTTTCGATTTTTTTGATGAGAAGTGTATAATAATTAATTTTTCATTTGTTTTAAACACTTCAATTATTGATATCAAAATGGTACTGAGAGTAAGATTATCATTGAAATAAATTATAAATATATTTTCAAAGAGATAACATCTGAATCAACGGAGTCCGTACATTTTACGAAGATTTAACGACGCACATCTGACAGAATTTTGTAAGAAACACTTAATATGAAAATAAAATAATCGTAAACCTCACATCAATAACACCCATCAACATTAGTATCTTTAGCGCTTATCTTTATTTACATTTAATTAATGATGCATTTAAAATGGTGTTAATCTACGTGATGTTTGTTGGTACTGATAAAGGGCTGTTCAGTGCAACTCAACAAATGAGTTTTCTTGGTCACCAAGAAATGTTTTTTTTCCCAATTTCTATTGCACTGCCTCCCTTCGTATAGCTCCTTTCCTCGTCGATGTTCATAAAATTCACGCCATCTTTAGCTTCTTACACCCGCAATGATAGATCGCAAGTTTTATCTTGCACCAAAATTTTTTTCATGTTGAAAACTTCTAAAGTCCTTTTTATATCAAATTCGAATACTGATTATTTCAGATAAGTGGAAAAGAGATAGAGCCTCAGTCGAGCATGAGCCTTTTGATTACCAGTCGAGTGACTTGAACACCGCTGAACGCTTGAATAATATCTATCCACAACAATGTTATCATAACATTGCACCTTTTTTCTTCTATTTGCACATTTTCACGGTCTTTCTGGGGTTCCTGTAAGTTAGATAAATAAACAAGTATCAAATACACAGAAATATTGAGTTCCTGACATATTAAGAGAAATATGTAAGACAAGAGATCTATCAAGAGTCTAGTCTAGACTGACAGCCATCATTTTAGGCTTCAATGTAATTCACGTGTGCACAAAGATTTTAGCGGAATCCTGTAAACTCTGTATATTATGTATGTGCATCGAACTTGGATTGTCTAATCAGCTATTTTACAAAACCACTAGTTGTTTACGAAACAGCTGTGTTATGTAAAACAGCTAAACGACGTTCAGCTGGCTTGTTATTATTTATTTATTTATTTATTTATTTATTTTTAATCAAACATAACATGACATGCAATTTTACACGAAGGTGTATCAGAAACCTTTTGGGGTTTTTATGTACACCCAGTTCCAAGTCTCGTCTGAAAACATTATTCAACTATTCTCCTAGCTTTTCGAGTAACATAGTAAAAGTAGGTAGTTATTTTATAAAAAACAGATTATGTCTGAGGGTAGAACTACACACATTAAAGAACACAGTCGCACATCGTGCCTGTTAAGAATGCAGAATAACAAATAAAATTACGTGTGTAGATATTAATTGGATACATTCTTAATACTATTATCATAAGGACTATTTGAGCTTACTAACAGCGTATTACAATCAGTTTGAATTGTTAGATGGAATATAAGGATTTACACTGTTAGCTGCTATACAGGAGGATATATTATAATGATATCATTCTTGTTTTGATAAAATCACTTTTACATATGAAAAATAAATAATAACAGATTTATTGTTAGAAGTTTACAAGAATGTACTTTCTAACCTAATAAAACAATGACACTTCAATCTAAAACGTAACAGATTGATAAATAATAGCAATTATAATAAAGAATTGTTGTTTAGATAACAGTTAAAAAATACCTCTTTAATTTATGTTTAACGTTTCGTGCGTTAATCGAATCTCTGAGGGTGTTTGGTAGACTGTTAATTAATTTAGGCAGCATAAATTCAGAGGTTCTTTTGCCGTATACATTTGTCGTTGTAGGAACAAGTAGTTTATTTTTAGTTATATTTCGAGTTAAGACCTTATGATGGATAGGGAGTTGAATATCTTGACGGTGAAACTGCTCTTTTAAAATTGCCAGTTCCACCTTCAGATGAACAGGCAGTGATTTACAAAATTTAAACAGACCCATTGGATTGTCACGAAATTTTTCTTTTATTTTCACCGGAACAATTAGCTTAAGGATACGAAGTTGAAGTGAATATATTTTGTCTAGATATGTCTTAAATGTCCGTCCGTAACTACTAAGTCCGTATGAAATGATGGAGTCAGCTAAAGACTTGTAAATATCCAATAAAATGGCGAAGGGTACTTTATTTTTTATTAAGTATAATTTAGCCATGACCGCACGCAACTTGGTGCATACACGATCTATGTGACAGCTCCATTTGAATCTGTCGTCTATAAGTAGCCCTAAGTACATTTGCTGACGCTCCTGCTTAATTGCAGGACAGTAACAATCTGGTGAGTTGTTTTTGTGCATACAGTCATGACTGTGAGCCACTAGCTTGACTTCATCTGATATCCCTAGATTATAGCTGGATCGTACGTGGATTATTTTCGTTTTATGAGCGTTCAGAGCTAAGCCGACATCATGAGACCACTTACAAATGGTATTGAAGTCTTTTTGAATCTTGCACATTGCTTTATTAACGTCCTGGTCCGCTGAAATTAAACAGGTACGTAACGTTCGATATACAAAAAAAAAAAAAATACAAAAATATTTATTTCAGTACAAAACACATTTTAACAAAAACATTGTTGAGACCTTCTTGTAAGTATAAAATACTTGTGACAGAAGACCTCACTCTTCCATAGCCATACATTATACAAGTGTGAACCAACTACTAACACTACCTATATTATATTTTAGACATAAAGTAAAAAGTCTTTAAACAAAACCTTACAATAGGTACGATGAAGAGCGAAGCAAGGAAGAGCCTGTTGTTGCTTGTGATTATAAATTCTGTAGCTAAGCAATTCGAAGCAGAGGAGTAAAGAGATCCCTGTAGTTACTAACAGCATTCACTAAAATTTACAATCCAACATTTCATTTTATACTGTTTTACAAAACTGCTAAACCTGACCCTTAACCTACACCCGCTGACCTGCTGCATTGAAGCAAAACTTCAGCTATTTTGTAAAGTATCTGACAGTTGTTTGGCTGTTTTAAATAACACAGCCTTTTTGTAAGACAACTAGTTTACAGTCTAGTTTTTTAAAACTGCGACATATACATAATTACAAAAGTAGTCACAATTTGTAATTCTAAAATAATTTGTACCTTTAATTGTGTTTATGTATTATTTTAGTACGTTTACGTGTAATATCCTCAGTTTAAAATTCAGTTAAACTTTTTGTATTTTCACGTTATAAATTTTATTGTGACATTAAAATTGACGTGCAATAAGTGTATAATTATAATTTACATATATTGCATTAATCAATTACTCACTTATGAATTCATTTATGAAGTGTAATAATATTTAATATCATTTTAACCGTCATTAATAGCAAAACCTTTTACAGAGCAGTTGTCATCACAGCATTTTGTAATAATTTGCAGCGCCGAATAATGCAGCGATCAGCAAACAATTCAGACCGCAAATAAAACCAGTTTAAACTGATGGAGACGTGGAAGCCGGCATTCACTGAAATGTCGGAACAGTTCAATACATCCTGAGATGACCCGCAGGATTTATTGCACCAGTTATTGGCTCGTCGGATATTGTTACTTATTGCTACAACAAACGAATTCTTGGTGAAATCAACCTTTACAGTATAAACGTTTCCGAGGACGGTGAACAGTTTTTGTTACCAAATATACGACTATCTGCATGAATATGACTAATTATTTTAGTTACACAATATTGAGTGATATACTAGGTAATATTTAGGCAAAATTTTATCAATGAATTCAAAACATATAAAGCAGTTTTGTCGTAGTAAATATGCGCTGAAAATCAGAAAACTAGAGATAGTTTCGTATATATATATATACAAACAACTTTAAAATGGAAGTATTATGATATATATGGATGGTATAAAACAAGTCTATTTTTTTAATTTTCAGCAACTAAAAATGTTGCCAGTTTAATGCAAGTTAAAAACGGGTCGCTTAAAAACTGTACTAACTATACGAGGGGTGGCTGAAAAGTAATCTACCTGACTATGAAAGAAAATACATGGATTAATAATTTATTTTTTATTTTTCAATATAGTCCCCTGCAACTGAAATGCACTTACGACATTTGTCAATAAGTGACAGCATACCATTAAAATAATAATTATTATTTTGTTCGTCAAAATAGTCATTCACAGCGTCCTTCATCTCTTCGTCTGTTGAAAATCTGCGCCCTCTCAAATTTTTCTTTAAATTTTTAAATAAGAAGTAGTCAGAGGGAGCCAGGTCTGGACTATAGGGTGGGTGGTTGATCTCTGTAAAGCCGTTTTTTGTCAGAGATGACCGCGCCTTAAAGGCCGTGTGCGCGGGTGCATTATCATGCAAAATCAAAACGCCTTTGCTAAGTTTGCCCCTCCTGTCTTCTTTTATTTTTTTGCGTAGCTGGTCAAGTAAGTTCGCATAGTATTCAGCATTCATCGTGGTGTTTTTTGGCAGGTAATCTATCATAAGAATCCCCTCAACATCCCAAAAAATGGTTGCCATTAGTTTGCCCGCTGACAGCCGGACCTTAAACTTCCTTGGTGGTTTTTCCCCTTTAAATTTCCATTGCATCGATTCTTGTTTGCTTTCGGGATCCCACTGACGAATCCAAGTTTCATCACAGGTCACTATTCGCAAGATAGTTTCTTCCTCTTTATCCTTTACCAAGTCTAAAAATGACTGACAACATTCCACACGCCTTTGCTTATCAAACGGGGTCAACATTTTAGGCACCCAACGTGCGCTCACCTTGGACATTCCCAAATGTTCATGAATTATTTCATGAACTCGTTCCTTGCTAATGCCAACATCTCTAGCTATTTCCCACTGCTTAATTCGCCGATCGGCAAGGATCAGTTTCTTCACTTTTTCCACATTATCTGCGGTAACTGCAGAAATGGGCCTTCCACTACGGGGATCGTCTTCTAAGCTCACACGGCCTTGTTTAAACTGCTTTGACCAAAACTTTATTACAAATTCGGAAGGACATGAATCTCCGAACACCTTAAACATGCGCTCTCGGATCTGCGTCGGCGTATTCCCTTCTTTACCGAGGAATTTAATCACAGCGCGATACTCAATTTTATCCATTTTTAATTTTATTGCAACATGAAAAAACGAAGACGCGCCAAAAAAAAATTGAACTCGTAGAAACAAATAAGTGTCATAATTTTTAAAAAAGGAATAAACAAAGAATACGAGAATATAGTGGCCAGTAACATTTTTTAAACTTTCTTTAACAAAGGAGATTTTATATCAGCCACCCCTCGTATAAGATGACTTTCGCTGATATAGCCAAATTCATTACATTACATTCGAACTTTGGTCCTAACCCTTACTGAGCTGCAGTATGAATTTATACGTGTATATATGTACCTATTTAAGGTGACTTTCGTTTATATATAATGTATTTATATATAAACTAAAGTCGCCTTAAATAGGTACAGGCTGTTAAAATGATAATCTTTTTCCTTTAAAAAACGCCTGTTTTTTTACTGTTTCAGGTTTGACCCCATAGTAAAAGTTGTTCGATAGATAGAATACACCGGTTAAAAAAAGGTTATATCATCTTAACACCATGTCTAATACTTTTGGAAGTTTCACTTTTCTCCATCTACGTCTTACTGTTTAGAATTTCGATTTATTAGTTCAGAATTTGTTAATGCAGTCAAATGCCCTCTTGGATAAATACCAAGTAAAAATCCTGATAAAACATGAGAGTAGAGTGGTATAAGAATGTTTTGTGGAAATTTTCACATCTATTACTACTTTATTTGGGGTGAATAGATCATAGAAATACACAAATTTAGTTCAACTCTGGGCTGCATACGAGTACATCTTGAAAATAGTGGAATTTCGGAGAAACGAAGGCATGAAACTCTTTTTACATTTTGTCTTTGAAATACCAATCTGCAAAGATGTCCTCAGGTAAGTTATTACTCGGTCTATTAAAGTGGTAATATTCATTACATGGCTTGCAGGGCAGGGCTGGGTAGGACAGGATATGTAATGTCTTCTTTAACAAGCTCTTACAAAAGCCATTAACCAGTCAGAACTTCATTATGTTATCAACGCTGACACGAATTATTTGGCCCTTAGGGTTGTTTCGTAACCAGAACGTGGTAATTATAAGGAGTTTTTACCACATAATACGTGTACGGAACTCTAAAAACATTGTGGTAGATAACGCCAACATAGATTCCATAGTACATTAAGGCGACAAAAAATAAATGCGCTAAAATGGTAGCACCTGACAATCCTTTCGGCACCTTCTTAGTAAGCAAACCTATTTTTCATCATTTGTTGTATAACTTAAGAGTCAACATGACGCAAGAAAAAAAAGTTTTATGTTTTTCGATTGTAGTTTTCTGAAGAAGATATAAGGTCCATCCTTTGAGAAAAATATATGACGTTGAGTGATTTTTTGTGAAGTGCAGTAACCTAATTATAATTAAATTAATCAAATATTTAATCCAGAAAAAAATAATTTGTAAACCTCAGTTTTCATGATATTTCATGTTTAAAAAATTCATTTCTCCTGTATTATTCAACAGATTTGCTTGGTTTTTATATAGTAAAATAGGTATTATTGATACCTATTGCAGTTACGTAAATATAATAATATGTTCTTTTCACGAACGCGAGGCATTTCTGTCGTCGTAACTGCCGAGACGAAGAGCGTGCGATTGTAGACTAAAATACAACGTATTAAATGTTGTTTTCGCCTGATGTAAAATAATGCATTTAATCTTGCCTATGCCATATCCTTAAGAGTATTTATTTGATCAAATTTGAAACTTGTATGTATTTCTGTCTTAAAGATTGAGCTGAAACACATTAAAAAACTCAACTTTTTCGAGGTTATGGGTACCCCTTGGGTAATTTTTTTTAATTATATGCCGTGGTAGAGGCTATAATTGTTATAATACAATAATAATTGGAACACGTATTTTGTGAAAATTTCAACAGGCTACCTATAACGGCTGTAGCTGTAGATCTCTGTGACAGACGGATGGATGGATGGACAGACGGACGGACAACGGAAGCTTAATAATAGGGTCCCGTTTGGCACTCTTCGAATACAGAACCCTAAAAATAAACCAACGATAAAAAAGTATTTACCTTATTACCACGTTTTAATCTTTTGTAACCTTCATGTGAAAAATACAAGTGCTCTTACATAAGCTAAATACATTTTTAACTTTTAAACGATATTGCTCAATGTTTATTTTACTTCTATATATCTATACTCAAAATAAAGTAGTGTAGAAGTCGTGTCTGTAAATTGAATAAAAAACCACCGTTTTTACAATTTTTGTCTGCCTGTCTGTGTGTATGTTCCGTTTTAACTCAAGAATAACTCAACGGATTTAGATGAGGTTTTCTTTATTATCATCGTTGTGACCCTGGTCAACACTTAAGCTATAAGGAGTATTCATAAAAGATTGTAATAAACGCGGGCGGAGCCGCGGGCAAAGCCTTGTTAATAATAGGCGGCAGTATGGACGACATATAGGGCTATTAAAAATCAAAATGTAAAAACCAAGCAAAATAGAGGCTTTCGTGGGGAGAAGACACTAAATACACTCTAAGTACAACGGTTAACACTTTCAAATAAAACAATGCCTTCATACAGAATCACGCGCGTGATTACATGCAAATATTGTCTCATGTCATCGCACCAAAACGTGACCATAAAAAAATGATAAGCCCATTTCAAGTCAATGGACATCAGGCGCATTTCAGAGAGAAGTGGTGTATGTAAGCGAGAGCTACTCACTACAAATCTACAATCAAAAGAAGGAAACTAGCATATCTGGGACATGTTTATAGACACATTAAATACAATGTAGTAAAAACCATTATAGAAGGAAAAATAGAGGGGACACAGGGAAGAGGCAGAAGAAGGACTAAGTGGATTGACAACCTAAAAGCCTGGACTAATATTAAGGAAGCGGCAGAGATCTGCAAGCTCACTAAAGATCGGACGAAGTTCAGAGAGGTGGTAGCCGACGCCCGTTAGGGCATGGTACAGGAAGAAGAAGAAGGTGTATGTATGCAATTTATTTTGTAGAGCCTAAAACGAGGATCTTTCCTTAGTTAAAAATATTATAATAGCATTTAAGCTACATGATAAAAAAAGGAAAAATGATAAAAAAGATAAAAAAGATACGATCTTGCTAAGTTTCTTGCCCTTTTTCAAGGCTTATGGAATGGGCAGATTTAGGCATTATATCTATTTATAGTTTATCTACCTATTTATCAACTTATTTATTATTGCATTGTGTAGGTATATTATGGTTTTTTTTCTTTACTTATGTTAGTATATGTTTGGTTAGCGAGTATATTTATTTATGGTCTATTTAGTTCATTTATCAACTTATTTATTCATTGCACATTGTAAATATATATAATATTCTCTTTCCTATATTTCTTTGTTTTATGCAGGTGTATAATTATATTAACCCAAATGAAATATATATTTTTTAAATCTATTGCCCGTATTATACTTGTATTTGTTTCATCATATTCGATTGTTTTATAAAGATTAGACTTGACCTGTAGAAATTATATTTTATCTCTATATTTTACAAAATATACTATTTGGTTTGATTGATTTGAGTAGTATTTTGATTTTTACGAGGTGTAAGAAAATAAAAGCTTATTCTGCGGGAGACAGTCTCAAAAACGGGCTATAAATACATATTTCTTTCGAAGACCATGATTAATATTTCCTCCGATTTAAAACGTTAAGTTTATAAGTTTACTTGCCTTTGCTCGCGGCTTCGTCTGCGCTGAATACCGATGTAATTGGGTAAATAAACAATCATTACTTGACGCAAGTCCAACAGAAACTTTTGCAAGTATTACTAATTACTTTCATGATATTGTAGCAGGATAATAGAATAAGCCCAAGTTACAAAAGGAAAAGCCAGAGAAAATTACGCACAATTGCAGAAAATTCCGGACAATTTTCTTCAACATTTCTAATTTCTTGCGCAAATTTATAAAAATAGTGCATTGTACATTTACATAAGTAAATACCTATGGTAATTAATATGAAAATTATAATTGTTGATTTAATTAAAAACATGATTTTATGATTTCATTTGTAATTATCTACCTTCATTTAAGTGAAAATTCTGGACATCTTAGAATTTCCCCGCATTCCGGACAAAGGACAATATTCCCGGACATTTCTGGAATTTTCCGGAAGCATGGCAACCCTAGCCCAGTACTCCAACCGTAAAATTAAAACCGCAAATCCGTCGGAATACGTTAGGCTGATCCATAGTTGTACCCGAAGTACGGCGATACGGCTCACCACCCATGTCACTGGGACGTCTTTCATCGGTGAAAAGACTATTTAATCAAAATTGGTCGGTGAGACTGGGTGTACGAGTGGGGACTGAGACTTGCATTTTACAGTCCATACTCGGACCAACTTAAATACACCATCGCGGGGATTCATATCATGACAGCATTATTATTATTATTTTTTTACAGTAAAGCATTTTTACGGTAAGGCAAGGTCTCAGAAAAAAATCGATAGTTTTTAGGTAGTTTTTCTTCTTTACGGCGCGGCGTCGCTAAAATCCCGGGAAAAACCGGATGTTAATTTTCTTTGTCATCATAATCATTAACATCACCTTTATAATCAGGATGTAGATAGACTGTTTCATTGAACCCATATTTTTTTTATAACTGTAATGATCACAGTTGGAGAATAACTAGATTCGTGGAAAATACAAGAAAAATCTTCGATATTATCTAAACTAACCGACAGAACCCACATGTTTTACATATTAGTTAAGAATATTCCTCATGTGTCAGCGCTAGCTCAGTCGATAAGACCTCGATTTTGAGACCCAGGTTCAACTCCCTGCTGGTCGAGCATCCACCAATGAGTTTTTCGGAATTCGTGTACACAGCATTTGTATACGCACCACTTGCTCAAAGGTGAAATGAAATGAAAAAATAATAAGCGCGTTTTGTGTGTGTGACTCGTTTTGTAACGCTCCCGACATTACGCATACAACAAAAAACCTGCCAAGTGCGAGTTGGACTCGCGCACGAAGGGTTCCGTACCATTATCTATAAAAACGGCAAAAAAATCATGTCTGTAGTATGGAAGTGCGCAGGTCCGACTCGCACTTGGTCGGTTTTAGTAATTGTTGTTATAACGGCAACAGAAATACATCATCTGTGAAAATTTCAACTGTCTAACTATCACGGTTCATGAGATACAGCCTGGTGACAGACGTACGGACGGACGGACAGCGAAGTCTTAGTAATTGGTTACCTTTTGGGTACGGAACCGTTAAAAGTGCGTATGCACGGTATGGTATTATGTATATATGTATTTTTCATTATATGTATGACTGCACGAAACTGCTGATACGAGACACCAAATTTTTCCCCCTGATTCGGCGTCGTGTACGAGCTCCCGAAGAGATTGACTTAGGATAACTGATAGGAAGTGGACGATTGTGTGTCATTTTCCTGTTATCACCGAAGGTGGCACGGCGCTGGCAATACTCTCGAACGTTCGCGAGGGAGCCTTGATTCAGGTATAACGTCAAACCAAGTCGATGTGGAAGTATTCTCCACATTGACTTGATTTGACGTAGTACCTGAAAAAACAGTACATTGTTCGTTGTCAATCTGTTCGTCTGTATGTCTAACTCTGTCTGTAAAGACTACATTTTCTCAGGAATGGGTAACAAGTTATCTGCTGCTCATCGAAACTTCCCTTTGATCAAGAATCTCAAAAGGAATCAAAGAAAGTTTAAAAAAAATAAAAAAAATAGTTAAATCCGTATTTTCATACTGTTTGTGCAATAATTACTACACAAACTTCAGTTTATGATTTTGAAAGCGCCCATTTAGAAAAAATATATTTGAAAAACTGTTTTGGCTGGTTTGCCCGTTGGTCTATCTGTCACAGCCACTTATTTCCTAGACATATGAAATTATTAACTTGAAATGGTTATTAAATTTACTTATTCTACTTTTTGGGGGGTTGGGGAATATTCGTCCTCAAGGATTCGTCCTCTTTTCTATTTTTGGTAAAATTCGTCCCTCAACTCATACCATACATAGCCGTTAGGTACTTAAAAATGGTATTTCTTTTCGATAGTATAATGAGAGTGAAAAGTGAAATCAGAACAAAATAAAAGTAAATTTGCAATCAACATTCTAAACATTTATTAAATATCAATTATTTATATAACTTCAACTAAGGTAAACTTGAAAATACTCACATATATACATATCATAAAAATAAAAATGCTACAATATTCATTTTACAAATAAAAAAAAGAAAATGTTCCGATTACAAAGTATAAAATAAAAATAATACATCAAAATTCTTACAATTTATAATCAACAAAATATTTTTAAACCAAAGAGTAGTAAATTGAATTTTTTGTATTGTGAATGAATAGGTATATTCCTTTTTACTTTTGTGACTGATAGTACTCTTATATAAAATAAATAGAAACCTAGGTATAAAATCTTTTGTCAAGACGAAGGGGACGAATCGACACCCAAAAAGAGGTCGAATTTTCACTTAGTCAATTAATTTTTTGAAAAGGGACGAATTTTCACCAAAAATAAATACTTTTGGGGACAAATTTACGCGGTGCGAATTTCAAGAGGACGAATGCACTCTGACTCTTTTTATGAGCCTCAAAAATATTTTATAGTTCTATTACCAAAAGATGAAATAGGAGCCATTATAGTGAGACTCCGTTGTTTGTCTATTTATCTCGTAGATACATAAAAGTTGCAAAAATAGGGTTGACTTATTCACACAATGCGGTAAGGTAAAATTAGGAAAAACGAAATTAGCTCAAAATTTGGAACAATAATTATATACTTTTTTAACTTTTTACCGGGAAATAACGTCTTGAACTAACAGCTTAATTTAGTTCCCTGTATCTACAAATTAATGCTATTTTGGACTAAATATCAAGACTAGTTTTTAAACAGATTAAAAGTATGTGACTTACATAAAGACGGACGCACGGACGGACAGACGGACAATAGATTCTCATCATAATGGTTTCCTTTTTATTCTTTGTGTATAGAATCCGTCTTGATTATGGAGTATGGGCATTTCTTCCAGGAGGACCAAGAGTGGCGAAATCTTGGAAAGGCCTATGTCCAGCAGTGGACGAAACAGGTTGATGGATGGGCGGATGGTACAGAATCCCAAACGCAAATTCTTATAATTCAAAAATGTGACAGAAAAAGAAGCAAAGAAAAAAAGAACAATCGATTGCGTTTCAAAAGTAGAATATTTTAAAATCGGGTTTTCGTTTGCGCTCAAGGAGACTGACATTCTTATACTGTTCAACAGAATACTAATCGAGTTCGGAACTTGCAAGAAAGCGACACCTGCTACTTTGTATTATCACTGAACGTTATTTATAAATCATTATACGTATAGTATAGGTATTTAATAATTTCCAGCATTTTGCCCACACCTACGCTAGACAAAATATAATCTCTGGCCTAGAAACTCAAGTCTTTTAAGTAAAATGATTACTGCTCATCTCCCCTTTATCAAAGCAGTAACATACGTTCTTTACAACTTCCTCAAGAAACTTTCAGGTTATAGTACAATAAAGGTGCGATTCGGTGAAGCACGAATTAATAACTATCGCTTAATTCAGAAACCACAATGAAATAAACCTGCTCTTCAATAATAGCATAAGGAAAATAAGACTTGGAACTAATTTTTCATCATTATCTCAAAATCTGCGTACATTTTCCAAGTTTTCTTTGACTTACAAGGTATGATACCTTATTTTCACTGACCAACATTTTTCAACGTTTACATAATTTTCACAGGATTTAAATGAGAGTGGATCTACAAATACAAGGATTATGACTAAATACGATGGTAGATAAAGCGTTAACTTCATCAGTTTTGTACTATTCATCTGCCATACAAGTACTGCATCTCGATTCTTGACCTTTCTGATCCTGAACTTGTCCAAATTATTTTAAAATATTATGCATAAATTAATTTCATAAAAATTTTAACATGTTATTTTTAAAGTTGAAACTAGTTCATAGCAATAAATATTAATTTATGAACATATTTGACATACAAGATATCGCAGAAAGATGCCACTATCGTATTTTAAAAGTATTTTCAAACACATTTTTAAGTATATTATAAAGCCGATTTTGAAGGCTTTAGTTTTAGTTTGACATACATAAAATTATGCTTAAGTAGGATTAAAACGAAGAACCTTTTTCAAGTCACCGTTTTATAAACTTCAAACTAAGATTTTAGTTTGACAGCCATCTTTTACTTAATTTAGTGATTTTAACTTGTTTTGGTAATTTCAAGGCACATTTTAGAGCCGTCATGTGATTGAATTTAAAAAATTTAGTTTGATTTAAGAGCGTTTGCTAATGCTTGCTAATTTTAGTTAGTGTACCCTTCAGAATAGCAAAATATAGTGTTGTCACTTAAAATAACGTTTTTTAGTAAGTTTCTTAGCTTAAAATTAAAACCTTCAAAATCGGCTTTATTGGCCATCAGTTGATTAGTGAGAACAAAACCTTTCAAATGATTATTTATGAGCCAATTCTTCAAACACGTGTGACCTTGTGGACAAAATTCCTTTACCTTTGTTACACGTATACGTATCTTGAAATTTAAATATAAGTTTTTGCTGTGAAACGCGCCACATAAGAAATATCAGCGTTATCATTATATAACAGTATGTGTAGATATATAAATCTGTAAGTATGTACATTGAATGCAGCATGATAACATCAATCATGCCTAATTCTCCAGTTTACCCTAGGTAACTATGTCACATAGTCATATAATAGTAGCTTTTTACAACTGTCATTTTAGTGACATACGAGCATAGTGACCTATTAGGTATGTGCAGTTGCATACAATGCTTTTCTACGACTCAATTTTCCCAACATTACCATTACCAGCACAGGGTAGACCATGGTTTATATGGGTACACGCCAAAATTTTGGATTTTACCCAAGCAGCTTGCTTTGCTTAGTTTACCCGGGTAAACCTAGATTTATCTTTTTTTCTAACATTACCCGTTACTATTTATTAATATCGACCCATCCATCAGCCCGTGTTCGTCCACTGCTGGACATAGGCCTTTCCCAAATTTCAGGTCGTCGGTCCAGCGGGCACGAGGTCGGCCTACACTACGCTTTGCTGTACGTGGTCTCCATTCGGCCCCAACTTAACCCAACACAATTTTATGTAAATTAGATCACAATGGAGTTAGGGGCAAATCTTTGGTGTACAAAACTTATCTGATATAGTGATATTCACAGATGACACGTCCCTCATTTTTTAAGTCAATAGACTGTTTTATATGCTCTGTGGTGAATTAACCTAAAGATAAACTTGATAACGCGAATGCAACTATCTCTGATTCTAGATTGGCTCACTGCAAAGAATTTAATTCTAAATGCAAAAAAAACATGTATAAAATTTACTTTACTAAGTGTAATTAAGGTAGATGTTGATTTAATTTTGCAGGAGTCTAAGCTTAACAAAAGTTAGTTTTTTTTTGGCATTACGATAGACTCTCGTTTTCTGGGGTCCTTACATAGCAGTCTTCTGTGGTAGAATAAGTTCAGCCGCATACGCTGTTAGACGTCTAAGGGCCGATTCGACCAACTACGGCTTTAAACCAGAATAACTAATCTTGGAATATATTTACTCCCTAAATTTTAATCTTGGTATAATTTGTTGCATTTTTCCAGACCATTTTTATACTCGAATAGCAACTCGAAAGAATAAGAACGGTACGTGAACGAATGTTGAATGAACGTATAAACCGACAAAATAACTGTGCTGATATTCCTTTAACCAAAGTACCAAATGTCGCATTACTTCAATTTTGCCGGCTTACAGGCAGACGTCAAACGTCAAAAAATAATTTAGGACGTTATTATTCTGTCGTTTGTTGCTTTTGCGACTTGCGTGTTTGAATTGTTCTTTGCTCTGTAAAAGTTTATTGATTATTGAATCGGTTTATAAATATGGAAAATGACAACGAGAAACGGAAGCATAGTCCTTCCGAGAAGCATTTATTGCTGGACCTTGTGGAGGAACATTTTGGCGTCATCGAAAATAAGAAGATCCTGAAAAACAATGCTTTTCTTTAACCACTCTTGGACGCCTAGGTCTTAAAATCTCCTCGTCACTGTCGGAATCGTCAATCATATCTCTTAGGCGGCGTGACATAATTTTAATTGGTAGATAATTACTTTTCACCACATAATAATAAAAACTTATCGATGTACTCTCACGGACGGACGGAGTGCTTGTTTGACATAGCAGCTGTTCTCTTCGTTCGCCATTTTGATTTTTGAACTTAATCTATGGATAAGGGTCGGTATACCGCGAGAATCGGTAGAATAGCGCTATACCCGGAGTATTACGAAAGTAACCCGGGATTAGTGGTTGGTAAAACGTAAAATGGGTTTACTCCAGAGTATTTCCTGATTTATTCTAGAGATAACACTTATACCAAGCTTAAATTAGCTTGGTCGAATCGGCCCTAAAGCAAATTACTGATGACATTGCTGGTTTAGTATATTTTAGTTACTTTTACAGCAAGTGTATTATTAAATTAAATTTAAGTAATATATATTTTGAATTGTATTTTCCCATATTACATTTAGTCAAATTGTTTTTTATTTTACATTCAAATTTCCGTGAAATAAGACCACATAATGTACCTATATTACATAAATACATATATTTTATTTTAGTAAATAATGCCCGCGACAACATTTTCTATAGTATTTTTATAACACCTAATTTTACAGTTAATCCTTTTATGATTCTTTACAAGTACTAGGTGCACAAACAATATAGAAGGTTGGTTGACACCAAAAGCTCGCTCTGTGATCGCCAACTGCTACATTAGCAATGGAAATGCGATGCGTGCGTGTGGACTGGACAATTCATTCGAGAACTTCACATGGTCTTTACCTATTTGGTAATAAAGAGTACTTTTGAATACGTGAACTGCAGAAATCAGGTTGGAGTTTATGAAGCAATAGGGTAGGTCAGACACGAGTGTTGTCTTAACGCGGATTTGATTGACTAACTCAGAGCATGGTTTGACAAATTGTAGTTTTCCTAAATCACATCTTGATAAACAAGAGAATTTGCAATTGTTACTTTCAATTCTTCATGAATATAAACAGTATAGTCCAATCGAATATTTAACATTTTTAGTTTAAGGGCATGGGTGACCTGAGATTGAACACTTAATTTTGCATCAACTAGAACTGAACTATATGTCGTTTCATTATTGTTTAGCGGTTAGCGCGGCTTTTTCCCGACTCACCATAGTCCCAATTCGACACAATTTTTTTACTCTCATACACTCATTCCCGATTACAAAATGTTTTATTTACAGTAAATAAATAAATCATGTGCTTAAAATTACTTCATAAACGTTAGAAGAACTTAGGTATATTTTTATAACTATGGGTATTTTGATTGTTGCAACAAAATTATCCAAAACCTGTCATTTACGTATTTGCGTCATCGTCGTTATTCTTCTCTTCGTGATTCCGCTCTCATTTTAGTCCTTTAATAGCGTCTAAGCAGATTATAAGATTAACCAATAAATTAACTATTTCTTAGAGCTCTATCGAAATAAGGTAATTAAATGTTGACTTCCTATACTAAAAGAGTCGATGTTGTTCTTGAACAAGTATAGAAAAACAAAAAAACATCTCGAAAATATTTTATTTATTATTTTTATTGTGCTTAACAGAATTAAATTATAAACATACATATAACGTATTCGTAAAAATAAAGTAATTACAATAATTGAGGCATTGAGAGCAAGAAAGGCCTAACATTTCCAGACATAATTGATTTTTAATTTGTGTCTGGAAATGTTAGGCTTTTCTTGCTCTCAGTGCCTCAATTAATCCACGACTGCTTGGTCTAAATATGCATTTTAAATAAACAAATTTTCCCTGTTATTTGTGTTGCTAGTGGGTTAGCGGATGTTCTTAGACTAGCACACTTTTCCTTTTTGAATTTTCAAGTACAATTCTTAACTAAATCAAGCATAAAGCTTTACAGAAATGACTCCTTTCTTTCCTTGGAAGGAATGACATTCTAAAGATTTCTATACAAGAGTCATGTATGACGTAGTAAAGGCGTGCTTGTTCTCAAATCGCGCGCGTCCCGTTATAAGCGCCATGCATTTTTGTAAAGCCAAAGATAATGGGTAGTCTTAAACAAATTATTCATTTGATTACAAACGATGTTCTAATGACTGTTTGTGAATAAAACCTGTCAGGACACCGTTACGGTTTTAAACCATAACTAGTTCTACAACCGTTACAAAACGGACTAATATCGTTCCGTTTTCGATGTTTCTTTTGCGTTATTTTCTACGTTTCTGACAGTGTAAAGTCACATGTTTTGATTGATGCCTAGATTTGAAAACTAACAATTACAGTGGCAGATTTTTATGAAATTGATTTTATGTGTATCAATAAATATGTGGCTTGAACTTGGTTTTCCTTTACATTTATCTTAAAATTAACATAACAATTTATTTTATTTAAAACATAGGGGCTTGATAAACAAAGAACTGCAAAAACTTCCGTGCACACATTATGCAAATATGCATGTACGGACGCAAGCTTGACAAGCTACTTATTCGTAGTCCTTATTGCGTCTTAATAACCGTTAATATCATCTACAAGCAGGAAGCCTGAGCTGCAGGCTACTGTACCAATAAATATTAAAGGTCAAAAGTCGACGTTTGACATCAATTTATGATGTCGCTTTTTTCTTCCGCATCATCCTGTCGCAATTTTTAAATGAACGAACGCTTAAAAAGGATATAAAAACAGGTCCATGATCTTTTGCAAACATCCATTCTGTGGGGAGTTGCGTAACTGAATATTTTAAAGCAAGTCGTCTGAGGTAATGTCGTCTTAAAAGTATGACGATGTTGTCGGTAACGCAGAATATAAATTAAACATAAGCGGTTACTATGTCAGGAGCATACTAAAGTTGTATAATGCAAATAGATTTTGTGAAAATTACAAATGCAAGGTAAAATCGACACTAAATAGTGTAATGTTGTTTCTGTTGCTTTTGAATTAATTTATAGACGTTTTAAAAGTTAACGGGACGATTAAATTAATACTTACCGAAAGAGATACTAGCAATTGCCCAAAAAGTTTCTCCTACTTCAATATCACTAATAATAAAGTAGTAAAAAAGTCGTGTATGTACATACATTTTTTTTATTCAATTGGATAGCAATTGGGTTGTTAGTTTTATGTCCTAGGCATTATGTAAGCAGTGGATGGATACGGGCTGATGGATGGATGGATTAGTTTAGCACTGAAGCCGAAAGTACCATTACTAAATGTTCCGTTTTAACTCGAGAACCACTCAACGGATTTGGATGCGGTTTTTAATATAATCGTAGTGGCCCTGCGGGTCTATAATGTAACTTTATATCGGTTGCCAACTGGTTTCCAAACCCTAAAAATATAGAAGTACAAAGAAGGCGGAGGGAATTTCGCAAATCAAAAATTGAAGCACCCATAATAGGCCTAGTCTCGCTTACGCACGAGCCCGGCATGCACACATTCATATCATAGTAAGCCTATTTTCCATAATAAGTCCACTCACACACTTGTAAACCGCCGCCAATGCTATGCTTCCGTTGTTTATTAGCGGCGACTCCGTCCTCTTTTTTGTGTACGTCTATGGATAAACTCTGAACTTTCAGAATTGTGTTCAGTGACAATTGAACTGTTCACGAACTGTGACGTCACTTTAAGCACAAACGTATCCTTAAATAATCGGAATTCGATAGTATATCAACGTTTTCGATGCTTGACAACCAGTTGGCAACTGACCCAAAGTTACATCAGTAAGCACAACCGTGTCGCTTACCTCCATTGTATAGGTATATAACAAAATAGAATAATGTAAGAACGATCGCCGCTGTCAGATAAACCAAATGCTAAATGACAAATGGTAAATAAATAAACTAAAAAAAACATAATCTAGGGTCCGGTCAACACATAGGGGTGTTGATAAAATAACGCCCAAACTAAAAACGGGGCAGAGATTTAATCAACGAGGGCGAGGCCGCGGGCGAAAGGCTAGTAATTCATACGCACGTAGGAGTAAAGGCACACTCATAACAGAGGTATCTCATTTAGGGTGCCATGTCATGTCGGCGTCTAAATTGGACCAATTGTTGCGTCCCCCTGATCGTGACCCCAGTTCAGAGCAATTCATTTTTGCATCAATTTATTAGCTTTATTACGCAGTCACACGCTCTTGACTGTGAAACTTTAAAAACTGATTATTATTCCACTACCGTGAATAAATTTCATAGAAATGTTTTCTCTCAGCATGATAAATTAATCATGAATGAGTTTCTTAAACTATCTTTGTATCGTATTGTCTATGATTATTATTTTATTGATGTGAATAATCAAATTAAGACGTTGGTATCGTAATAAAACAAGACTAACCAGTCTGATGTACAATTATCTGAATCTGTTAACCAATTTGTAGTAGTGAAAGTGATAACATGGTAACACTAGAGATGTTTTCTTATAATATTTATAACTGCCTTTCGCCCGCGGCTTAGACCGTGTTTTTTTTATCTCTGCCCCGCTTTCGGCTTGGGCGTTATTTAATGAACACCCCCTGTAGCCTATATGCTGACCAGGTTCACTACGATGACATAGTAGAAACAGAATAGTAGAACAACTCCCGCGCCGTGAGAGGCATAAATGCCTACTGCTGCAGGGTCGTCAATTTATTTTGCGGCGATGCGACGAACGGCGCGCGGCCACAAAATACCTATCTGTTTTGTAGCGCGGGGCGGGCGTACGTTAGCGCGACTGCGAAGCGCAGCCGACCCTTAGTCACACCGCCAGAAACCGTCTGAGATATTGTCGCTGTTTGCGTGCTGTGGTTCGTACGTGCAGGTTCGCAGGGGCTCGCCGCGCGGGCGACGTCTCTGTGAAGATAGCTTACTAGTCTGTTTTTACTATGACGATGATAATAAAGAAAACCGCATCCAAATCCGTTGAGTACAGACTAGCGTTGCCAACCGTCCCGTATTGCCCGGGACATCCCGTATTTTTGCTGTAAATTGAAATGAAATGTAATGTTGAGGACTAGCCTCGTCCCGTGTTTTGCCCTGCCTTACACACAATAGATACCTAAATCACATAAATTTTTGTTAGATAAATAATTTGACGGAAACCGTAATTAATACGGTAATTTTCCAATAACTATAGTTCAAATATATTATTTTTAGGATTCCCAAACTGAAAAAAAAAATTATATAATCTTTGACAATCTGTAATTAGGATTATGATTGTGTTCGTTCTTACAAAATTCGTACCCGACATGAAAAATAAGTAAGCTTGGATCTGCAAGGTCTGTTGCAAAATATAGTTTTAAGTATAAACAGACATGTACACATTTAAAATAATTTATATTATTATATTTGTTCCGGGAAAATATGGATAATTCCGTTTTTTTAGCTTCTTCGATCATATGTTCCTTTAAGATCCAGAAAAAATGTTGGCATCCCTAATATAGACAGACAGGCAAAAATTCACAAAATGATTCAATACAATACCGATAACCCATTTCATTTAACAGTAAAAAAATAAATGTACAGACACTACTTTTTACTACTTTATTATATAGATTTTACGAACACATTTAAAACGTCATCACAGCAACGATTGCAAATAAAAATGTTACTCTTTGAAAGTGGCGATAAAATTAAGTTTTTACGGGGATTCCATTTTTATGCTTGGATTCCTATGAATTGAATAGATTGTAAAATAAATAAAATATGTAGAAAAGTTGCATAAGTATTTTCTATATACATATAACTGATGGGAAGATATTAAGTTTATTGCCTGTTTAACGCTACGTTTATTCCAACAAAACAATAACGAGAGAAAACAGATTTACTTAAGGTAGTAACTTTTTATTTCGGTGCAAAAGCCACGTGATAATATTGTTTTCCTTACTTTTGAATATAAAGTTAGCAAAAAACGTGTTTTATGGTCAATCACGCAAATTGATTTAAAATAATGTAGTTGGGTCTGCCGCTTTGACAGAGTGGGAGGGCGCTCGCCTGCTAAACCAGAGGGCATGGGTTCAATTCCCGTAGTGCACATTAACCCTTAATTTCTCGCACAAAGAAAAATTTGTCAACTTTAAAAATATGATATTGTCGATGATTTTCCCCATTGTCCCCGGGGATATTTCAGTTATTCTCAAACTGCATTATTGTCCAGTTCAATTGGAGCAGTTCATATAGATAAGTAATTTATACTTCGGTTTATTTACTCTTCCACGAAAAGTAATTAAAATTCATTGCACAGGTATCCATCGAACTGCTTTTTTAACTTTTACCTGCAGACAAAAAAAACAATTGGTTAATATAATGAATAACACGTCAAACATATTAATGGGTAAACATTTTAAACATCTCTTATTGACAACTTTTCAACAACATAGGCTGCTATATAACATCTACCAATACTTCTTGAGTAACAACATAGGTAGTAAACGAGTAGCCTCTAATAGCAATACTATGTACTACGGCTTAACAAATTAACAGCTCACCTACTTTGCATTCCAAGCACAATTAACAACAAAAAAGACGTGAGTTCCGTCCGGTTTGCCGAGGATCGACCTTTTGACATTTTCTTATGTCACCAACATAGGGAAGCGTTACGAAACGTGCGATCATAGTGCGAAATTTCTCTAGTTTATTAGAAAGAGACAGATCTATATAGGAGAAAGAGAATCTGGTTGCACAAATCAGGTGGCCCAGTGTGATTTTTGCATTTCTCCGAAGGGTTTCAAAACACTTCCGTGCAACTATCAGGTAACAGTTCGTTTACCCTCCTCGGTTTAACTCTTGTCAATTTTTTTAAGCTCTAGTGTGAAATTCGCATCACTCCGAGTGATTTTCGCTCGTTTCGAAAAGGAACCTAGACAAGTCACCAACAAACCAGAGGCGTGTCACAAATAGGTTTTTATGAGCTGGGTTATATATTAACTAGTCTATACATTAGTATATAATTATTAAATAAAGTAGTAAAAAAGTCAAGTCTTGTACATTGAATATTTTTGCAATTTTTCATATGAAATGGGTTATTATAATTATTAGTATTGTACTGAAGTCAAATCCACAATTTTTTGATTTTATTCAGTATGTCCGAGTATGTTCCATTTCAACTGGAGAATCACTTAACGGATTTGGATAAGAGACTACTATAACAATTAGGTATACTGTACCAAAAAACACTTATCGCTTACGATCTTCACACTCTGTATATTATTTACATAAGAGGCTTTTTATATTATTTATAATCTTGTAGGAACACTTCATTATTTAATATTTGACGCTTGGATCATATTTTTGAAAATCGTGGTCGATATATATATATATATATATAGATATATATATATATATATATTAATGCTTATCTAGGTATACTTGTAAGTTACGTCAATTTTTTATCTTATATGCATGGATATAATAGAATATAATAGGATTTAATTCGTTTCATTCAGCTCTATAGACTTAGCTTTCTTGTATTATTTTTTAGCTAAGACTTGTTTAACTGTTTTAAGATAACTGATTTGTTAGTGCATTGTTTTCTACAGATTTGCAAAGAGCAGTATATAGTATTTATATCACAGTTTGAAAATGATGTTTACACTGTGTTAATAAAGTGTCAATTACCTACTACGTTTTTAATTACCTTGAACCGCAAGTTTATTAAGAGCTGTTTACCCTTTAACAAACTTTTATAATATTTAGCTATTTCTAGATATCCCATATCTCAGTCTTTTGCATTAATTATTGCTTCAATTTACATTACGTTATTTACTTTGACCGAAGCGACATTTGTAGTATCAAATTAAACAGAATCTACTTTTCTTGGTTAAATATTCCACATTTTCCTTCAAATATTTTTATCTTATCATATCAGACGCGTCAATCGTGAAGTGGTTAATATATGTTAGTGTGTTACTTGCGAGTAGTAACGCAACTTTGTAGTTTTTCCCCGAGAACAATTATTCTTCACATGGGATTTTCTTAAGAACTAGTTAGTTATGCTAGATATGCACATGAATTATGATTCGCACTTAAAACACGCAATTTCACAAGTCAAATATTGCTTAATGTTAAGTTTGCGATGTCAATGTGATTTTAAATTAGTGAAGAACTTAACTAACCCACCTACCAACAGAAACAAATATAGCAAGTAGGATTCTGTTGTTACCACGAAGTCGTGGAACAAATTCGTCCGTTTGTAAGTATACAAAAGGGCACTGACCTTGGCCTAGTTTTAATATAATTGCTATAAATGAACCAAAATATAATAAAATATTTATGAACAGTCTTATTGTATAAACATTTAAGATAAGAAAAAAATATATTTTTATGTAATTTAAGGGGCGAAATATACGAGTACTTTGATTTCTTATGTTTTATATTAAAACCTATTTTTTTTATTTTATTTCAAATTCATTTTTCAGGGTTGCACTAAAGGCCAAGGCGGAGCCCTATTAATGTCACTCCGGTGCTGTCTGTCCGTCCGTATATCACGGGTATCCAACTTGCAGACTGAATGAGTAACAGATCTGAAATTTGGATTGATTTTAAATTAATTTTCATACATACACGAAAGGAAAGCAAAATTTTTTTTTTTGTTACCTCAGCATGTGGGTTGTCTAGAATAAAGAAGTGTATGAAACTGCACATAACTAGGTATTATTAAGACACTCGTTTGATACCACACCCGAAAATGTATTTCTCGAGCAATGTACGGGCAAAGTTGCACGCAAAATCTAGTTCTTAAGGTAAAACCGGACAGATGTTCCATAAGCTCATCTAATATTGATGCCTTTGGCATGCATTAATGGGCAGGCAGGTGCAAACAATTTTCTCCTAGACGTCGCACTACTTAAGTTTTCTACAGGCACTTTGGGCAAAATCATCTTTATCTCAAAGCAATAAGTACTTGAAGACTTTTAACATCTCGTCAATCTTAGAAGCCGAACGTAAGAACTTGATCTCATTCACCAAACATGGTGCTCTTTGCAATTTTATAGGCAATCGAACAAGTAAACTTAATAACGTACGGACGCTAGCATAACAGACTAAAGTCCCTTTCAATAGAATCCGGCAATAATGTAAACAAACCAATTATTTGACAGTTGTCTATGATTATACTGTTGTACCCAGGGCCTTTTCACTTAGACCATTTTTTCAATAGATTGAGCTACAAGAGGTTGTTTCAGTCACTGCTGCCATTTTAGCGCGTTCGGCGCTACATCATATTGTAACGTTTTGGTTCAGTACTGTTAAGTTATAATATTTTTATGAAATAAATGTCTAAATTTCTAACAGATTTTTGGTATGGTTAGCGCGCTTTTAGAGTTTTTGCTCCTAGCGGAGAATTTAGTGATTTTATTTAGTGTATGTTTTCATTTCTATACATTATGTCTTTTACTGTTGAAAATTGGAACTGAATTTGGCGTTTTTTTAATCTCTGAATTTTGTAGAATCTAGCGCTTTTTTGAGCGTTGCTAGCGCTGAATAGGGTTTTTGATCTGCCAGCACTTGTTTCAATTTCAAAATATCTGTCTGTTTCTGTTTTGAGCTGCATTTGTGGTATTCAAGATTTTGCGATAAATCAAAATCAGTGACGATTAACTTACGACCCGGCAATGTTTCATGGATTCTGTTGACTGTGTTTTATTTTGACTACTCATCTTTCTTTTTGGACTCAAACGAGCGTGTTTCTTTACATTAAATGGACATTAATTTGCTACAACAATGAGAATGGAAAAAATGTGCTGTGTGCCGAACTGTGGTAAATACCTATCTTGTGTAATTTTATGTTTAAACCCCGGTGAATGTGACTTTAACGAACATATAGTATTTCAGATTCGCGTGACTTGTGAAATTTGTCAAAACTTGTGAATTTAGGTCACTTTAGGTTATCTAAAATGTTTTGTTTACTTAAATTACATGTAAATAAATTATCATTAATTTCTTAAAGCTTGTTTTATTTAACTAATATGTAGTAGGTATTTGAAAAATAAAAATACAATGCAGTAAGGCTGGGTTATACATGAGGTATATATACCTGTGTAGGTGTAGGTAGGTACAATAACGAACTAAGTCCGTCATTACCCACAAGATGTCGCTAAACCGAGATAAAACTGAAGACTCTATTCCCAGTTTACCTATAAGTTACTCTATGGTTGTACCTATCATTTATTCAAATATTTAAATCTTTTTAAAATCAATTCAAAACAATGAAAAACACTAACTTTCCAAAGACAAATAAGACTGATGATTAAAACATGTATATGAAATTTGATAAACCTGTGGTTGAGGACATTATCAGTGCCGTCTGTGTCACTGGACCTAGTGAAACACGTGACCCGGAAGTAGTAGTGAAAACTTTATCAAATGTCCGGTCGAGTCTGGCTTCGATACCGGAAACCTCTGAACGCAGCCGAAGAGCGGAAAGGCGAGCGGCGACGAGAGAGGGGAGGAAGCTTAGTACTCGACCGACCGCCGTGGGCAAAAGTACTCCCGAAGAGTCCTGATGATGATGAATTGATGAGTCATAATCTCATCGAAAGCTCGACCTGTGCCTCCTCGCACAGTTAAAAAAGTGAGTCCTATCCGTTTTTTAAATATTTTTGATTAAACTGTTGAAATTTTCGTCGTACGAGTATTTTTTTTATTAAAATAACTATCATAAAGAAGTTATTTGGTGTCAAAATGATTCTAAGAATAATGTATGTTTCCTTGAAATGTGAATATGATTAGGATTGATATTCAAATGTAAGTATTGACGGAGTAATCGTGTTTAAATTGGTTTGTTTACATTATTGCCGGATTCTATTGAAAGGGACTTTACCTATTGGCAGTTTTCATTGCGGCGTTATATCATAACCGTCAAAATCGCTAACAGAATAGGGAGCTTGAAATGCAAGCGTTTGTACATTACGTAAATAAATATATTTTTTATATTTACCGATAAATGGATTTTAATTATATAGTCCTGCAACAAATAATTCTAGGGTAGTTCATGTACAGTTAACTAATCACATTCAAGAAGAGAGAAAAATTTTTGTTCAAATATTTTTTTGCACTACCCAGTACAAAGCTAAATTTTTAAGGAACGGCGAAAAAAAAGTTCGCGCAAAGCGTTCGTTTTTTTTTTCGCTGAGGACTGGTCAATTAGGGATACTCTACCTTGAACATTTTTTAATTTAACAGTCCACAATTTTAGCACCTTTCTTGAACTACTGAACCAATTCTCAAAATTATTCCACTGATAGAAAGCTAGACTATCGCTGAGTAAAAATGTATTTTATAAATAAAAGTTTTCAAATTCTCAAAATGTATGTGTCAAGTCGGAAGAAACAGAGCTGCTTGGCTTGTTTATCGGTGCGCGTTGCTCAATAGTTGGTTACACCTAAAAAAAAACGTCAAGGGCGAATAAGACTCATGCCCTGAGGATTCCGTACATACCGTTTGAAACACGAACCTTTTTCACGTGCATTTATGACGACCAACTTAAATTGACACTTACATCTATTAAACTCCGTATCCAAAGTGTCTAATTAAATGGGAATACTCTTGAATATTTTTTTCCTATACGTATGCTATTAGAGACCTACTTGTGAACGAAATATCAAGTTTCTAAGTCAACTGAAAGTGCCCTATTTCATGGTGAGCCAATGTATGATATTTATTTATATAATTAAAGAGCAATAACTTTTTAGGTGGTAGAGCTGATGCCGGGCTCGACTGTGGAGGTACCACCATCTTACTCGCAAATCCTCCCGAAGTTATACGGGGGAGAGTAAGAGGACAGCTCTCAGGCAAAACCAGGCGGTCCACCATTCCCTGGGTCCGACGGATGGCGGTATATCCATCCCCAATTGCTGGGCCTCATATAAAACAGACTGGTGACGGGCAGCGGCGTCACTGGTGCAAGGGTTTCGGCACCGCGCTCACCAACCTGCCTGCCCAGCGTGTGTGAGTATGGGCATTTCTTGGACCCCATGGACCCCACCCCACACAAAAAAAACTTTGAAAAGGTATAATTTTTCAGCTCTCTCTCTTAAAAATGGTAATAAATTATGCCATCAAAAACAAAATTTGTAAAAAAAAACAATTTTCGCAACTTAGTTCTTCTACCGTAAAAAGTTGTGAGATCCATGTAAATCCAAGTCGGTTAATTTATTCAGTCCCTACCTAAGGGACCTTCTGTCTTAAGTTACTACATAATTACAATATATTTTAGTTTTTCCTTGATTTATACACTAAACACTAATAATAATTGTATTCCAAATTTGAAGCTTTTATGTCTGCTAGAAGTGACTTAGAGTTTTGATGATCGGTCAGTCAGTCAGTCAGTGAGTTAGTAAGTGACAAAATTGAGAAACATTGACTAGTTATAATTCTTAAACTACTGGTTTAAATTGAATGAAATTTGAAATATACCGTGTTTGTACAATGCCTGCTTGGGTACTGAAAATTCAGCCTTCTAGTTTTATCCACAAAGAAGAAGACGGGGGTCGAATATGGCCTGTTTCGAGAAAAGGATGGTACGGCCGTGACGCTTTTTAGGTCGTGCCCCCAGATTAAACAACGAACTACACGCGAGTGAAGCCTAGAAGCTAGTCCACTTTATGTCAATCCAGGGTACGTCTATAGGTACTATGGGGTAAAATTGTGCAGGCCGACTTTTCAATCTTTTTACGATTGCGATAAACGACAAAAGTGGGTCTGCAAATCTTTCCCCGGTGGCACATGATATACGTAACAAGGCTATTAATTCAACGAGTATGTAGGTTAACGTATGTGATTTACTTAAAAACCAGTCATTGGGAAAATCACATACGAGTTTTTCTATTATACTCTATGTTACGCTACTTTTAAAGGTGTATTTATTATAACAATATAGTTTTAAGTATATATATTTTTATACTAATAAAATAAAAATAAAATTAATATAAAAATACAACTGGTTTTTTGAGAAAATATATACGTTTAGTATGCGATTTTGATTTTATAGGTACATAAGTTGTAATTTTATTAAATGGCGACAGCATAATTTTTGTGCCATTTCCAAAAGAATTTTCTATTTTCTTAGATATAGATAATATTAAACCTGGGAACACAAATATACGTACCATATGCTAAAGTCGAAAACTTACGTATATGGATTATTAGTTATTACTTAGTTATTATTACGATTACAAATAAAATAACATGTCGTCTGCAACAATTCCTTTACACAACTCTTAAACAGCTGCACAAAAACATATGACCCTTGTTCGAGATCGCTTGTTATAGGTATATTCAACTCTTTAAACAGATTATGGAAAAAAATCTACCCATATTTCTATCCAAGTAGAATCCTAAAATAAGGTTTTCCAAAGGAATCAGATCAGAGGTACAATTGTGTAAGATAATCGTATTCAAATTGATTGTCATATGGCTATTATTCGGCTAAGCAAATTGGTCCGTTTGACAGTTGAAATCGTACGTGTTTGGCTGTCAACCACAAAACAAGACAATCTTATTAATTTGACTTATTCATTTGATAGCCAAAAACGTACGGTTTCAATTGTCAAACCAGCTAATCTGGTTAGCCGAAGAGTCGTTTGACAATTGAAATCGTACGTTTTGAGCCGTCAAAAGAATACGATTATCATACACAATTGCACCTCAGACAGAGTATAAGCTTTTTGTCTCAGCAATAACATTCCAAAAATGCGTAAAAAATTAATTCGTGGTGTAAACAACAAGATCAGTAATCAGTGTTGACGATGTCGGGGCAAACACAAACCTATTACAATGTGCTAAAACCACACGAAATTGAATAATAGCTTGCATATTATTCAACCGAGTTAACCAAGTGACTTGTATTTTTTTTTACAATGACTCAACGTATATTTTGAATCGCAAGAGTGGTCGCTTTGCCTCGATGCCTGTTATCAGAAGCGTTTTAACCATGGTTACATAAGACATCTGTTAAATAAAAACGTGGGTTTATAATAAAGTCGATTCTGAAGGCTTCAATTTTAGGTTTAGTCCTGTTAAAACTTTCCAAAGTAATACAGCTTCTGTTGTTAACCTAAAGAACTATTTTGGGATGAAAAAAATTAGTTTTGACAGCATTAAAGGTAAAATTAAAGCCTTCAGAATCGGCTTTATTATGTAAGTGTATAGTCATGCAAAAAATGTAAACTCAGTCTGCAACAATACGTATTATTATTATCGACATTTCAATAGCTAGACGATACTGGCATTTCTTTGTTGAAATTATTACAGGTGTTAAATGTTTGTTTTTAATCTGTATTTGCCCACCCTGACGCATAAAATGTGAGTGTATGTGGAACGCACATTCTCGTGTTGTACAGTTTTTGACACGTTATGTTGTAGCATAGCAGTTCTTACAAATCTCTAGTAAAGTTGAAAATCGTACGCAAAAGTATACCGAAACGCGTGGGCGTTTATACGGTGAATGAACCAACCGAACAAGATAAAGAGATACCCACAAGAAATGCAGCCCCCTTAGAATTATTCTAAGTGCAGCGCACACACGAGAATGTGCGTTTCACATACACTCACATTTTATGCGTCAGGGTGGGCAAATACAGATTAAAAACAAACATTTAACACCTGTAATAATTTCAACAAAGAAATGCCAGTATCGTCTAGCTATTGAAATTTCGATAATAATAATACGTATTGTTGCAGACTGAGTTTACATTTTTTGCATGACTATACAGAAAGTTCTTGCTGAATACGTAATTTTAAAGCGAGATGCAGCCAGTAAAATGATTACAAAATTATCATTTCCTTTCTTCTCCGAATGTGGTTTTGATTGAAGATTACGTTTTACTACGAATATTAAGGTACATTCACATTTTAGCTTACCTACGTTTGCTTAGCTTAGACTGCCTATGTGGTCTAATTAGACCTAAGTAAAGGATATATGAATATAATTTGCAATATTCCGCTAAACAATTCTTGTCGTGCTATTCAAAATGCAGACTCGTGCACCGCCCGCCCGCCCGCATAAAAACATGCAACAAGCAAGCAATACAAGCAAAGCAATCTTAAATAACAAGCAAGAAAACTTATCGACACGTGTTTCGCCTCTGAACGAGGCATCCTCGGGATGTGTTGCTAGCCCGGCTTCTCCGCAGCAACTGATGTGTTGCTCGCCCAGCCGCTCCGCAGCAACTGATGTTGTTCGCCCGACAGCTCAGCAGCTAGTGACGAGCCGCCGACCAAAACTCACCTTTTATACACCGGCCTGACTAGTTGTTTGGTGGGGAATATGTGGAGACGAAAACATGCGTAACAGTGGGGTAGTGGTAAAGTTAGTTTGTTCGTTTAGTAAATCAGGGTTATTCTTGTTTTTTAGTATTTCTAATTGTTCTAACACACACATTCTTAAACCTTTTTTACAAATATGTTTTACTTCAAATGAATGGTTATCAGGCAAACTATGACCGGACTCTAATAGATGTTTTGCAAAGTGTGATTTTTCAGGATGATTATTTCTATGGGCTGAGATATGTTCTTTGTACCTAGTTTCAAAACTGCGACCTGTTTGACCTACATAGACACCGTTACAATCATTGCAAGACAATTTGTAAATACCAGACTGTTGTTTTTTATCTAATTTGTCCTTACCATTGCAAATACGCTTTATCTTATTTTTGGTTCTGAATGCAACGCGAACACCACAACGTCGAAAAATCTTCGCAACCCGTTCAGAAATTGGACCTAGATAAGTTATGCTTGTTTTATATTTCTGAACACTCGTACTTTCAGGCTGTAAAGCAGACAAACTGTTTCTAATAATGATATTCTGTTTTTTGTGGACTAATCTATCAACCATTTTTGCACTATACCCGTTATTCACAGCAATCTGATATATTATGTTGAGTTCTTTTTCAAAGTTGTCAGGACTTAGAGGCACCGTCATCAATCTGTGAACATAACAACGAAATGCTGCAAGCTTATGTTCCCAAGGGTGACAAGATGAAGAAGGTATTACAGTATCGGTGTGTGTTGGCTTGCGGTATATTTGAAATTCATGTTTATTCTGTGCCCGAGTAATCGTTAAATCTAGAAAATTAAGGGAGTTTTCTTGTTCGACTTCTAATTTAAATTTTATTTTGGGATGAATTTTGTTCAATTTGTCAACAAATACATCGAGCTGTCTACCAGTACCAGTCCAGCAAATAATGATGTCATCAACGTATCTGTAATAATACAAAATATTCGAACTACTGACAATGTGTTTGTTCTCAAAACTATCCATGAAAATATCGGCCATTAATGGACTTAAGGGTGAACCCATCGCTAAACCTTCTTTCTGCATATAGAATCTATCATTGAATTTGAAATAATTTTGACGCATGCAAACTGATGCAAGGCTAATGAGGTCATCAATTTCGTTAGTGTGAAGACGTTGTTTTTCTAGTAAATTTCTAATAACAATCAAACACTCATCGGAAGGAACATTGGTAAACAAGCTATCCACATCTAAAGATATCAACTTCGCATTAGAGGGCAAATGGACATTCTGAATTTTTGATATTAAGTCATCTTTGTTCCTAAGACAATAAATGGGCTTGAAGGCAGTTTTTTCTATCAAAATATGATTTAACCGTTTTGACAAATCATAAGCTGGAGCACCTATATAAGAGACAACCGGACGAACTGGAATATTATCTTTATGAATTTTTGGCAAACCGTACAAAGCTGGAGCTACAGGGTTCATAGGAAGTAATTTTGCTTTATAGTGAGAATTGTCTGGAAAAACAAAGGAGGTGTTGTTGACGGCTAATTTTAACTCTGCTTGAAATTTCTTAGTTGGATCTGAATTAAGAGGAACAAAGGCGTCACCCTGAATAACATCATTTACCTTTATATTATAGTCATCACGATTCATTATTACTACTGTGTTGCCCTTATCGGCCTTGGAAATCACTAAGTTATTTTCGTTGACCCTACTCTGAACAGATTTAAATATTGCTAGTTCCGGATTAATTTTGAGACTTGATGAGACAACGGACTCTTGAATTTCATGCGTAACCAAACTCTTCACAATATTGTCTTGCTTAGAAACAATTGCCGTAATCTCAGCATCAACAGCTAAATTTTCTAATGAATTTTGGGACAAACTAGAAGGAATATTATATTTTAAACCCTTTTCTAAAAGAGACATCTCAATTTTAGGAAAAACAACATTAGTTAAATTTTTTACTCGAGGGTAGAATGAAGAAGTTGATGAATTTTGCACGGGCTGTCGACTAAAATCGTTATTACACTGTATTAATCTATCTAACTTACTTTTCTGAATGAGATACTTCTCGTGCACAACCTTCGATGCCAAATCTCTAGCCTTTCTATCCAAGCTGTCAAATTCAGTGCTGTGTAAAGAAAAAGTTAATTCAGTATGGAGAACTTTGAGATGAGTTTTAAGGTTATTTCTTACCGAAAACCAATACCTTATTTCTTCATTCAACCAAGCCAATTGTGCTCTTCTAATAGCTAAAAATGAAGACCTAGTGTGTGTGTTACAACGAATATTAAGTTTTATGTAGTTGGGGATAACTTGATTTTTCTTACATTGTTGATTAAACCAAACATTCTGTGCGGCTATTCTGTGTAATTTGGTAAGTTTAACATACAATTTCGCCTGTTCAGCTATGCTTGCTGACCTAAGATGATTAATTGAAATAGGCGTTACCTTGCGGAAGTCCATCACTAAGTAAAGGATATATGAATATAATTTGCAATATTCCGCTAAACAATTCTTGTCGTGCTATTCAAAATGCAGACTCGTGCACCGCCCGCCCGCCCGCATAAAAACATGCAACAAGCAAGCAATACAAGCAAAGCAATCTTAAATAACAAGCAAGAAAACTTATCGACACGTGTTTCGCCTCTGAACGAGGCATCCTCGGGATGTGTTGCTAGCCCGGCTTCTCCGCAGCAACTGATGTGTTGCTCGCCCAGCCGCTCCGCAGCAACTGATGTTGTTCGCCCGACAGCTCAGCAGCTAGTGACGAGCCGCCGACCAAAACTCACCTTTTATACACCGGCCTGACTAGTTGTTTGGTGGGGAATATGTGGAGACGAAAACATGCGTAACAGTGGGGTAGTGGTAAAGTTAGTTTGTTCGTTTAGTAAATCAGGGTTATTCTTGTTTTTTAGTATTTCTAATTGTTCTAACACACACATTCTTAAACCTTTTTTACAAATATGTTTTACTTCAAATGAATGGTTATCAGGCAAACTATGACCGGACTCTAATAGATGTTTTGCAAAGTGTGATTTTTCAGGATGATTATTTCTATGGGCTGAGATATGTTCTTTGTACCTAGTTTCAAAACTGCGACCTGTTTGACCTACATAGACACCGTTACAATCATTGCAAGACAATTTGTAAATACCAGACTGTTGTTTTTTATCTAATTTGTCCTTACCATTGCAAATACGCTTTATCTTATTTTTGGTTCTGAATGCAACGCGAACACCACAACGTCGAAAAATCTTCGCAACCCGTTCAGAAATTGGACCTAGATAAGTTATGCTTGTTTTATATTTCTGAACACTCGTACTTTCAGGCTGTAAAGCAGACAAACTGTTTCTAATAATGATATTCTGTTTTTTGTGGACTAATCTATCAACCATTTTTGCACTATACCCGTTATTCACAGCAATCTGATATATTATGTTGAGTTCTTTTTCAAAGTTGTCAGGACTTAGAGGCGCCGTCATCAATCTGTGAACATAACAACGAAATGCTGCAAGCTTATGTTCCCAAGGGTGACAAGATGAAGAATAAACATGAATTTCAAATATACCGCAAGCCAACACACACCGATACTGTAATACCTTCTTCATCTTGTCACCCTTGGGAACATAAGCTTGCAGCATTTCGTTGTTATGTTCACAGATTGATGACGGTGCCTCTAAGTCCTGACAACTTTGAAAAAGAACTCAACATAATATATCAGATTGCTGTGAATAACGGGTATAGTGCAAAAATGGTTGATAGATTAGTCCACAAAAAACAGAATATCATTATTAGAAACAGTTTGTCTGCTTTACAGCCTGAAAGTACGAGTGTTCAGAAATATAAAACAAGCATAACTTATCTAGGTCCAATTTCTGAACGGGTTGCGAAGATTTTTCGACGTTGTGGTGTTCGCGTTGCATTCAGAACCAAAAATAAGATAAAGCGTATTTGCAATGGTAAGGACAAATTAGATAAAAAACAACAGTCTGGTATTTACAAATTGTCTTGCAATGATTGTAACGGTGTCTATGTAGGTCAAACAGGTCGCAGTTTTGAAACTAGGTACAAAGAACATATCTCAGCCCATAGAAATAATCATCCTGAAAAATCACACTTTGCAAAACATCTATTAGAGTCCGGTCATAGTTTGCCTGATAACCATTCATTTGAAGTAAAACATATTTGTAAAAAAGGTTTAAGAATGTGTGTGTTAGAACAATTAGAAATACTAAAAAACAAGAATAACCCTGATTTACTAAACGAACAAACTAACTTTACCACTACCCCACTGTTACGCATGTTTTCGTCTCCACATATTCCCCACCAAACAACTAGTCAGGCCGGTGTATAAAAGGTGAGTTTTGGTCGGCGGCTCGTCACTAGCTGCTGAGCTGTCGGGCGAACAACATCAGTTGCTGCGGAGCGGCTGGGCGAGCAACACATCAGTTGCTGCGGAGAAGCCGGGCTAGCAACACATCCCGAGGATGCCTCGTTCAGAGGCGAAACACGTGTCGATAAGTTTTCTTGCTTGTTATTTAAGATTGCTTTGCTTGTATTGCTTGCTTGTTGCATGTTTTTATGCGGGCGGGCGGGCGGTGCACGAGTCTGCATTTTGAATAGCACGACAAGAATTGTTTAGCGGAATATTGCAAATTATATTCATATATCCTTTACTTAGTGATGGACTTCCGCAAGGTAACGCCTATTTCAATTAATCATAATTAGACCTAGTTTACCTACAGTAATGGGTATGGGTACTCAAACGCAATTGCAAAAGCTTTTCGAGTTTTGTCTCTGTCTATTTTTACAATTTAAATTTGTGATTCGTCTGTTACGATTCCTTCATTTTGTACATACCAATTCAATTTAAATGTGCAGTAAAACCATATTTTAAAAGATGTTTCTTAGTACCTACTAACGTAGTAGTTTAGTCGATCACTTAATTGCTTTAAAAATATTTTCTGGTAGATCGCCAAGTGTGAAAAGAGAACCCCTGCCTCCTGATTCTGTATCGTAAAATCAGTTGCCAAACCGAGTGCCTATCGTCGAAAACATATATACCCGCTTATCTAAGGATACGTTCGCACTTGAAATGACGTCACAATTCGTAAACCGTTATTCGTAAATTCGTATACCTATTGAAGGTTATTTTGGAAGTTAATTTTTTATCTGTTTTGGCGAATAGCAACCATAGATGGCAACCGACACTAAGTTACATCTGGTCTTGGGGTTCAAACGAAGCTGATTCAAATCCCCAGTGGCATGTTTTTATTCGGTCCGCGTGCTTCCGAACGCAGGTTAAGCTGTTGGTCCATTTTTGTGTCTAAGTCAGGGGATAGGGTTAATCACGGGTTAATCGCCGGTAAAACGTGGTTATAGACTTGTGCTTGTGCCTTACACTTCACAGTCTATTTTTGAAAATACATGTGATAAACCCTCAGGATTCTTGTCGTGACGACAAACTGTTGATAAAAATTAAAACTTCTCCAAATAATTATGGGTGTCCAAAATTTCGTTTTCTTATTTATAATTTTTAATTAGTTTAGATAAGATAGAAAATAAATTAATTACAAAAAATAAATATGATTTTGACATTTCACTAAGAAGTTTTATGTTATGTAATTAAACCCGCCCGCGTGAAAGTGTCTTTCAATATTTGAGTAACTAGTATCAATAGTTTTTGACTTAACGGTAATTTTATCAACACCCCTTAGAGCCAGACCATAGTCACTACGGTGATAATAAAGAAAACCGCATCCAAATCAATTGAGTGGTTCTCGGGTTAAAACAGAACATACATAAATACTAACAGATAGAGAGCTAGAGAGACAAACAAACAGAAAAAAAAAAAAAGTATGTTGGCCTTTTAAATACTAATACCCACTTTCTTTTAACATATCGCAAAAATGTTAAATGTACAGACGAATTTTTTTACTGCTTTTTTATTAGTATAAATTTTAGTAGTAAACTTTTTAATTAATAAATATTTCGCTCTTGGAAGCTTTTCATTTTTTATTTTACGTATATATTTATAAAACTTAAGACTAATATTTCAAGATATATTTCGGCCCTACTTTTATTAGTAAACATATAGAAAACTTTTTCTCAAACATTTTTTGCCCTAGAGAAAAAATAAATGTATGAATCTATTTCCGCCCTAGAAGGAAAATTTATTTATGAAAATCCATTTTTACCCGCTAAGGTAAATCACTAGATTTAAAACATGTGAATGAAACAAAAATAGAGCAGTATTCCCGACATTGATGAAATTTACAGAAACACGAATTGAATTGGTATAGAGCTCGCGCTGCGCTTATTAAATTTGCACTTGCTATTTTTTTTTATTTTATACAACATATAAACAACTAAAGTCATCCATACCTGCCAGCCTACTAATGTATTCTAAAATATGTCTGATTCGGTCCATAGACTAAATAGTTCCATGCCAGATTGATCCCGTACGATGAAAATATATACAAAACAATGTCATGAAAAGTCAATATTTTTCCTGAAACGGTCTCATACTGTTTACATAACTCGTAGCTCGTCCGGCTATTTGAATCTTGTGATCGGGAGATAACATACAACGACACGAGATTACGTCAATCTCGACCCTATTTACATTTGTTTTGTGATCTCAATTTTTAGAGGACACCCCATTAAATTATCAGAGCAGGGTTCAAGGAGTAATTTTGGGAATAAGGCAAATTACATGAACTCGGTGGTTTTTCTTAAAAGGGCCAAACATTACGCGTTAAAACGAGATCAACTGAAGATATAAGCCGATGATTAAATTATTATATTGGTATGTATTATATTACCAGTGGATCCAGTTTATACTGTTTATACACTTTCATCTCCTGCTCAAAATACAAGTATATAGGATATAAGAGTAGCAGATGAATTAAGATTACAGCATACTTAGTCAAAATTCTAGTTTCATTTGCTAAAATGTCATATCTTTATTTGATTAATCTCGTCGGTACTTTTCCTCAGAATGTGCCTCCTTTATATCTGTGTCAGATGTTCGTTGAGACAGTCTATTGCCTTGGTCAAATCCCATACATTTTAGGATCAAAATGAAGAAACAACGTTTTAACGGATTTCCTGGAATACATTTTTTTTATCTAGGTTTGTGGATATAAAACATACTGGTGACGGGCAGCGGCGTCATTGGTGCAAGGGTTTCGGCACCGCGCTCACCAACCCGCCTGCCCAGTGTGTGTGAGTATGGGCATTTCTTCCAGGAGGACCGCCAAGAGTGGTGAAATCCTGGAAAGGCCTATGTCCAGCAGTGGACGAAACAGGCTGATGGATGGATGGATGGAGGTTTGTGGAAGAGCTGATGCCGGGCTCGACTGTGGAGGTACCACCATCTTACTCGCAAATCCTCCCGAAGTTATTCGGGGGAGAGTAAGAGAACAGCTCTCAGGCAAAACCAGGCGGCCCACCATTGCCTGGGACCGATGGATGGCGGTATATCCATCCCCAATTGCCGGGCCTTATATAAAACAAACTGGTGATGGGTAGCGGCGTCACTGGTGCAAGGGTATCGGCACCACGCTCACCAACCCACCCAGCGTGTGTGATATAGTATGGGCAATAGTATGGGAATTTCTTCCAGGAGGACCGCCAAGAGTGATGAAATCCTGGAAGGGTCCAGCAGTGGACGAAACAGGCTGATGGATGGATGGATATGTGTGAAAGACTTGTGACGTACGTAGCCGTTAGCATTCACGGTAAAGTTAGGAATAGCTTGAACAAAACACCTTTTTGTTCATAACCGAAGAGAATATGGAAATTACTTTAGAATTTAGAATAACAAATTGAGAAAATATCCGTCTAAAAGATTTTGACGCGAGCGGAGCTGCAGGAATAAGCTGGTGTTTATTGTCTGTAAGAAAGTAACGAAAGTAGGGCAATATGTAGACCCAAACATCCACAGAAAACAACGGAATATTGTTGACTACATCAGACAATGCATCATTGCAGGGGTCGGGTATTGTTTTAGCTTTGACACAAGGACGCAACGTCACAAATGACATCGAGGAGTAGACTTGTACACAGTTTTAGAGACCTGAAAGACATTGCAATGGATTGCAAACAACTTGGCCTACTGACCACCAAACTACCAAGAAAAAATAGGAGACATTTGGTAAGGAAAACTTTGTTGAACATGCTCATTTTATATTTGCATAACAAATGGATTTGGTCTAATATTCTGTCATATTGAGGGCCGAATGAATACTTTGTAGCATGTGGAGTAACAGTACTGTTAGCAAATTGTGGCATAGCATACACACAGGATGGAGAATTTGAGAAATTTTAACGTGCCGCCGCAGCGCCGCCGGCAGGCACCTACAAATATTTTTCTTTGTTCAGTGATTAGATGTTATTAAATTGCAAAAAATATATCTCTTACATATAGGTATATTATACCATGTAAGGAAAACCGATGACAAATATTTCGTTAAATTTGATCCTGCAAGGCAAGGCATATATGCAGGTTATTCAATAAGGTGACTTTCGTTTATGTATATCCTTATACTGACGACTCGGTAAGTGGTCAGGACCAAGGTTCAATGACCTTTTCTGTGAAATAGACTTCCTATACTTATTAACTTGAGGTTTTTCTTGAACCAGTATAGAGGCACAAAAATATTTTTTCGTATTTCGTAAACAGGGTCAAGGGGCTTTGACCACTTACCGAGTCTCCAGTACGAATTTGGCTGCATAATCGAAAGTCCCCTTACAAGTTATACTGGTAAAACGGAACCATAATAGGATCTTTGTTGTCCGTGTCTCAAGGCTCTTTTTTTAGGCACAGCTTGAAATATCAAGTTGAAATTCATTTCGAATACTAAGGTCTACTTCATACTGATGTAAAAAAAACTAGTTTCTAGTTCAACGCAATAAAAACGAATAACTTTTTAAAACGAATCTTCATATTAAAAATGCTACTCACTGACGATCATCAAAACCTACAGGGCACTTCCCGGTTACTTACAACCCGGTCACATTATCTCGAGACCTGGCGTCGATGACGTCACGTCGCGTCGGCGCTCAGATATGGTGCGCAAAACAAGCATCCTCTAGTAGGATATTATTATAAACAATAAGATTTCCAACAAAACAAATATTGTGTTAATTAATTTAATGTAGGTAATATTATTATAATGATATGATTAAAATCATGAAAAATAAATGAAACAATCTTGGTTAAGTGGGTACAAGAAGTGTTTATTACACAAAACTACAGACTAAAAATCTTCTTCAGAATATATGATTAGCTCGATACCAGTCATTGTCTCATTCTCAATCTCAAATTCAAGGAAAGCGAGAACTTTCAGGATTAAATTTCTTGCTTCACTGTGAATAGTTTTTCCCATATTTGAAAAAAACTTTCACTGTCCCACTTCAAAGCAACGAAATAGTAACAAAAATGTCCAAACTAAACCAAAATGTCCAAACTTAACAAAAATGTCCAACGTTGCAACAAAAACAATATTTTAACGTAACATCGATAACAAAATAACAATAAAAGTCCAAACGTAACAATGGAATGTTTAAAAATATACCACGAAAACAAGTCGACGCGTATCGGCAACGAAAGTGCTAACCGTACTGACGCGCCGTGGCGAGCGCGGGGAGGTGAAAGGAGAACGGGGCGGGTGGTTCGCATTCCAGCGAGGTCTCGAGATAATGTGACCGGGTTGTATATGTACATGATCTTAAAATTTGGTACGAAGGGAGGTCTGAACACTTGTTTGGTTTTATTTCTTTAAAATAAAACATTTATTGCGTAAGAAACTTGGAGTTTTTACACTAGTATGAGGCTACAGTTTTTTTTTGTATTCGATAATGTCAAAATTCTTTTTGTTTTAATTGTTTTAATTTTATGCCCAATTTTTTTACAAGTAGCAATAATGTAAAAATATGTAATTTTATTCTTTATTCGACTGTCGACGACCACAAGTGGGTCGAACAAAATATAAGGTGACTTTTATTTATACAGCCAAATTCACACTGAAGATGACTCTGTAAGTGCTCAGTAACAAGGTTCGATGACCTGTTTTGTGAAATTTATTCTTTTCGTGTTCCCCACAAACGAAAGGCAGCCCCGATTCAATTACTATGGGACGTCAACATTTTGTTTTGTGAAATTGGCAAAAAGTGTTATCAATCCGTGATACTGATCACCTACCAAGCCTCCAGTATGAATTTGGTTGTATAAATAAATTTCCCCATGTATACGGGATGTTTGGGGGTATATCGAGATATTAATGTTTTTTTTTATATAATTATTAAATCTATCGACAAAACATAGTAATCTTGTAAGGATTCTCCTTTTCCTTCATAAAATACGGAACTCAAACTATTAATTTTTGCAAAGAAACATTATGTATCAAATGGAAGAAAAGCCTTATTTTTCATATTATCTTGTATGTAAATCATACAAATGTTAACAAAACCGTTCAGTTGTCGATTATTAAAAAAATTGATAATATAGAACGCGGCGCGACCATAGTTTTTTAAATGTAATACCCGATGCCTCGGTTATCCAAAACATTTGTACAAAAACAACAACGGAATTCTCAACGATTGCGGTCCCTCCAAAGCTTTGAAAAAAATTACCAGCAAATAACTCAATGGAGCAACTACAGAACTTCCATCCGGTTATATCTTGACAATAGGTTTGATTTATCGGTTCTTGCGCAACAGATTTTTTGTGGATCGTTGTAATCGATGTAGCGTTCCTAAGTAGTACCAGAAAAAAAAGCTCCACACGATAATAAACATAGAAAAATATATAACTGACGTAATGTAATGACAAACATGTATTAATCTGTTCAGTTCTCATTATCACTAAAACAATTATAGCACGAATTCATCATCATAATTTCATTTAGAACTACCAATACAAGATATCGTTGATTTTCATAGACTTTATTATCGGCATATATACGAGTACAAAATGAGCAGGTTATTCTTTACCAGGCTTTTTTGTTTGCTGGTTTTCGTTGAAATGCTTGACTATGGTTTTCAGTGGGGCACCGAAACAAACGTTGATTGAGATAACGAATGCTAGCAATTTTTGCATTCCTAAAATCCAGATTAACTTATTTACAAGTTCATAAATGATAAAAAACAGGAATGCTTTTGATTTGACACGTCTTTGCTTATCTTTCTTCCAGGGTACCTAGCATGGTAGACCATATTGAGCGTTGACAGCTCGATATACCACCGTCTGTCCCTTTTTTTAGGTAGATCAACAGAGTGAGACAGAGCACTGTGCCAATCCCTATCGAGCTCGATATTTTCCTTCATGTTAGAGGTGCAGGTTACCTAGCATAGTAGACCATATCAAGCTTTGACAGCTCGATATACACTGTCTGTCCCTCTTTAGGTAGATCAACAGAGTGAGACAGAGCAAGACAGAGCACTGTATCAAGCGCTATCGAGCTCGATATGGCTTGCTCTGCTAGACTAGCAGGACCTATTTCTCTATCTGTCACCCCTTTCTTTTAAATGTCCCGGATGTATTTAATTCGTAGACTTAAACTACCTTCAAAGAAGCGACAAACAATAGCGAAACAATTATAATGTATATTGCTCTGGCACGTGCAATCGATCGATGGCTTAACTTATTACACGAATGACCGCAGCAGCGGTTTTAAATTGTTATGAGAACAACGTAATTATAAAAAAATAAATTAAAAAAATTCCATGGCAATTATACCTATAACTTAATCGCAAGGGAAATTCATGGGATAAATTGCCTGCAACTCACACCTTGTGAGCAGCTCTACCGAGAAGATCAAATTAAGAGATTACTCATACGAACCTACAATAAACAGTTTTCTGATACAAATATCGTAAATCGGGCTTGCAGTGAAGAGGCTGAGCGGAATTTATGTTACGAAATGTTAAAGTAGAGGTTTAACTTTAAACCATAATACAAGGCGATGATATTGTAACGGCCAAACCAAATATTTTGAAAAACATCATCCATCCATCCATCCATCATCCTGTTTCGTCCACTGCTGGACATAGGCCTTTCCAGGATTTTGCCACTCTTGGCGGTCCTCCTGGAAGAAATGCCCATACTCACACACGCTGGAGGTGGGTTGGTGAGCGCGGTGCCAAACCCCTTGCACCAGAGACACCGCTGCCCGTCACTGGTCTGTTTTAAATAAGGCCCGGCAATTGGGGATGGATATACCGCCATCCATCGGTTCCAGGCAATCGTGGACCGCCTGGTTTTGCCTGAGAGCTGTTCTCTTACTCTCCCCCGAATAACTTCGGGAGGATTTGCGAGTAAGATGGTGGCAACTCCACAGTCGAGCCCGGCATCAGCTCTACCACCTAAAGTTGGTAAATAGTCAACTTGAAATTTTTCTCCTTGAAAAGTATACTGGATTGTTTTACTCGCTGTTTTACTTACTAAAATTCTATACAATCAATTTTTAAAGTCAAATGGTTGATACAATTTGTTCGAAAGCATATATTTTTCCCTCTAATTTGGGCTTTTAAAGCCGTGAAACCATATTTACCCCAATAAAAATCCAGCATGAAGTTATTCACAATTAAACCCTCTAACTACACAGAATCGTGAATATAAGCAGTGTTTGCGTAAAATCTGTTCAAGAATGGTTCAAGACTTGGACCGGAACTCAGCCCAGTCCATCGCTAAAAAAATACCGCGCGACCTTATTATGAATTCTACACTTGTTCAGTGTTATTATGTCTGTGATATGATCAATTACACTTCCGATTTAACCATTGTGATGGTGACGTATTCATTTTGTTCGGCGAGTTGCGTCAGGGCAGCACCCGCGAACCCTTCCCAACTGATATCTGTGAAAAAGAACTTGACCAACACCTTTGTGACGGCGTTGTCTTGCATACGTTTTGTCTGGTCAATCGCTAAACTTACACAAGAAAACTGAAAAATTCATCTAAATTATGGATTCTGTTTTCAACTGGAAATATGTTTTACTTTTATTAAGATGCAAAACTTTATTTTATTTTCTGTAATTATTATGTAACAATTTTAGAGATCGTAATTTGAAAAGTTTTCAGTTATATGCAGTAAATTTTTTCTTAGCCTATTTTTATTTTATTTTATCATTATATATTTTATTACTCATGGGTTGAGTCTTTAATAGGATTTTTTTTCCTTACCGAAAATAAAATTGCTTTGTGTACCTAAATGGCCACCGATTGTACAGAAAACATACCACTTTGACGCAAAGTTTTCGCTAATCGAATATCTTATACAGAAAAAAATCTGTTTTGCCTCACGAATGAGGTCATAATGGTCAAATTAACTCATTATCAATAACTGTTACATGCTGTATGATGTGATGAACATTATTAAAACAATGGTAGTTTATTCTATAAGTGCGGTAATAAGGTGGCAATAGCTTACGAGGACGATAACGTTCGAGTTAGTTATTGCCTTTACCCACGTGTATCATACTACGTTGTTCAATGCTTAGTGTGAGTAAATAAAGAAACAAATAAACAATAAATATTCCAAATTATCGATTTTTAGGCAGGCATTCTTTTTCTTCGCACGCAAGTTGACAGAAATAAGCTGCTTTCAGTATAGTGCGTTCGTAGGCTGCTTTCAGTCATAATATAAGATACCTTGCTATGTATTATTGTTAGTGGGGTGTCGTCAGACGATCACACGGAACGTAGCCTACATACGCACCAATACCGAAAGCAGCTCATTTCTGTCAAGTCTATATAGGGTACACAAGAAAAGACTTGCCACTTTTTTTCAATAAATTAAATATAATAAAAATAAAACACTAGTGTGGCAAAGTTTAGTTTAATATCAGTTTTGACGCAGATAAAATAGGTCTTCACAAGCACTTGCATTGAATATTTATATTTTGATCCTTGTTATTCTCTAATCGTCTCCGAAATGGAAAATTCATTATTGTATAACTCTTTTTTGTTTGAAAATCTTGCGCTTATTTGAATATTTAGATTTCTTATGTAATCCTTGCATTACTATGAAGCAAAGAGCGAGTGAACAAAACCAATACCCTACAAATATATCGTTTCTTATTTTAAAATCAACATTATGCAAAGCTGCAAAAATGAAAAGTCATGGTTGTAATTTGATTTCAGATTTCTCCCCCCTACTATTACTGCTGGGTATACTCGTATATAACTCGTCTCTGTACTGTGCCACCAATCTTTATCCTGGGCTGATCTGATCTAGTTTTTCCAGTACCTACATTTTATATTTATATATTGTGTACAATCATATAATACTCGTACATGATCTAAGATTATTGATAGGATATACAAAACAATAAATTCAGCAATGAGCATTGATATAATTGTAATAATAATTAATTACATTTTTTATACAGAATATACCAAAAATCTTATTTCAAGTTTGCTATTCACAATCGCAATTAGTTAGATATCAAAAAGAGTCCGGTGGTTATTCTTTTGTATAAAATTTAAATTTTATCTAAATTTAAAAAAATCGAAAATTCAATTTGTGGTCCACTTTTGCAAACGGTGAGTCCGGGTATAATTTTATTGAAGGCAATGAGTCTCTTAAAAAACGTTATCAGTTAGGAACGCCTCACAATAGCCGTGAAAGTATATTAGAAAGCGTCGGCCGGTCAGCGGCGGCGCGCGGGTCACACTCCACAATCCGCACGTACAAGTTATATCAGGCTTTACATAACAATACTATGGCTTTGTGGGTAACTGGAGCGATATTATAGATTGTTTTTTTCACACCAAGGTAATCAAAAAAAAATGGTAAAGCGTTAGTTGTACATAACACACGGGTTCCCTCAATACAGATAGGTGCATTAATTGAAAAGAGGCTTCGTTTGACGCTTCACTGATCTGAGGTGCAATTGTGTAAGCCAATCGTATTCAAATTGATCGGCTAAGCAAATTACCCCGTTTGACAACTAAATCGAGCATTTTTGGCTGTCAAATTTTATTTTATTTATTTTATTTTATTTATTTTATTTTATTTATAAGCAAAAATCCACAGCAAGTACAGTTTTAAAGATAACATAAAAATAACATCAAGAAATAGTGCCAATGACGGATTTCATTACGCTAACAAAATTTTTAAAACATGAGGAACATAACTATAACTACTGAATAAATTTAAATAAAAAGACGCAAGCAAGACTCCGTATTAAAAACTAAAGGGTTGTGTGTGTCAAGTGATTAGTATGCATGTATATGTGTGTGAGTGTGTGTGTGTCAATGAATGAATCTTGTTTTGTTGTTGACAACCAAAAACGTACGATTTTAATTGTCAAACTGGCTTATTTGCCGAGCCGAATAGCCATATGACTATCGAATTTGATGACGATTGTCTTACACAATTGATCTTCTGATTCTTATAATGACATCGTCCTTTTTTTTCGATGTTCATCATTCTTTCACTTACTACTTAACTTTAAAGGTTTCCATTTTTGTCTGAACCCTTTAATACCGTGAATTATTTTGGTTTTTGCATCTGATCTATTGCTATGATTTGGTTTCAATGATACACGTGTCGGTATGCGGACGAAATGATACTTCAGGTGCGTGATGTAGCGTGCCGAAGTGCATTTATTGAGTAGAATTTTATTGGCTCTTACCAGGCAGGGACCGCCTGTCCCGCCCTACCCAAGGGTAATTTTAGTAAGGCTAAAAGCCAAAAACATAATAAATAAAGGAAAAAAAAATCATTTCATCCGGCGAAATCTGTCCTGCTCCAACGCTTTCGTTTTACACATGGTCATCCTGCTCAGCGGAAGCGCGCCGCTTAGAAAAGTCGCGGTTTCGAGGTGTTTTTATTCATTATTTTGGAATTAGAGGGATAGGTTTTTCATTGACGGCCGTTTTATATTACATTTTTTAAAACGTTTATTTTAGTATAAGTTTTACTGTTCATAACATAACATAGCTCAAATGAAATGATAATTAGATCATAGTTCAGACCTCTCTTTACGTTTTCAATGGATCGAGGAAAATGTAAGTAATCGTGTATCGAACGACTGAAATATCAAGATCAAAAAAGGAAATATAGCATATATTTTGTACAAAATTTTATCTTCGCTTTTTATTGGCTTAAAATTAATTTGAAAAGAGACGAAATCGTGATAACCCCCTTAATATAAAACAGTTACGGAGATTCGCCCCTACAAATGGGGTTGAGTAAAATTGGCGCTAAAATTTTGCTCCCATCGTCGCATTTGGTTTTAATTGATACTGATTATCTCTGATGTAAATAACGTAGGAGTTAGAATATTTGATTTTCAAAATGTAAAATTGTACACATGACATGAATTGCTTTTATATTCATAAGCTAACTTGAATTTTGTCTTCAAGCGCCTTTTTATTGTAGAATAGCTACCGAATCGTAGCCTTAAGATGGGCAACTTCAAATAAGCATATCACCTTGGGTAACTTAGTTAATCGGTATAGTAAAGATAATATATGTAGATAGTGGACTATAGGGCTGATAGATTCATCTAAAATTTACGAAATTACCTCTAAATTTCATGGTTTTCGAGTTTTAAAGGGCCTTCCTTGAAATTTTTATTTAAAATAAGTTAACAAATGACATGGTCAGCTCTTCTTAGAATATTTTAAAAATTTCATCTAGAAGCAGAGTTATTAAATAATAATGAAAAAAAAGCCAAGTGCGAGTCGGACTCGTACACGAAGGGTTTCGTACCATTATCTATGAAAACGGCAAAAAATCACGTTTGTTGTATGGGAGCCCCCTATAATATTTATTTTATTCTGTTTTTTAGTATTTTGTTGTTAAAGCGGCAACAAAAATACATCATCTGTGAAAATTTGCACTGCTTAACTATCACGGTCATGAACCTGGTAAATACAGCCTGGTGACAGACGGACAGCGGAGTCTTAGTGTAATAAATATGATATACGGGGGTCCCGTTGGTTACGGAACCATAAAACGCAGCATCTTAAGAATACACTTATGTATATCATATTTATTTGTGACATCAGGTCAAATCAGGTAAATAAGTTGATTAACTTATTGTGACCTGATGATGTCGTAAGGCGAAACCGGTAGTGTAATAAAGGAAATTGAAGTGAAAGAGTATAAGTGTATTTTTAAGATGTTGATGATGTTTCACCAAGTGCCGACAATCACAAGTATTAATCTAAAAACGCAGATTTTTGTGAGTGCGTGTTTCTTGGCAGTAGTAGGTAGTAGTACCTACTAGGTACCCTTTCCTATTACAATCCCATTATCATGGCAGTATGGGCTAAGATCCCTTTGCTTTCTTACTTAGTGTAAGTAAATGTATTTTAACAGCAGATAAAATATTTTTTGCATTATTTGGTTCAGAAAACTATACTATAATTTAATATTTTTCCGTTTTAGAGACGTTCGTGAATATGTCATGCTCTATTTTTCAGTTCATACTTAAGTTTATACTTAAGTGTAGATAAAATAATAAATTTTTACATTTAGTCTTGTATACGAATCATAAAAATAGATCTCATTTTGACTGCGTTGTTATATTATTAAAATTCAGTTTCATAATACATTATGTCCTATCTAAAGTTGTTTGCAAAATATCATTGAGATCGGGCCCAACAAGCAACACTAAAGCTTTATCTATGGCAGTAAGCAGGCCATAGAAAAAGCTTTAGTCTTGCTAGTTGCAAGCAAGGCCCACCTTAAGGGGGTAACTTTTTACCGCGGTACAAATTGCACAGCATAATATTGTTTTCCTTACTTTTGAATAAAAAGTATGCAATAAATGCGTTTCAATGCAATTTACGGATATAGTTTACTAAAAATAAACTCATCACAAAAAAATGTAGTTAAATGTATTACATTTTGTTTGCATTACATTTTTTTTTTTAATTTATTTAACCAAAATATCATAGGTAGTTACAAATAATAATCTTCGCCAAACTACTGAGTAGTTTGTTGGCGACCACGCTCTTCCAATTTCACTATTCTACCTTAATATAATACATATTTTCTCTAATTTACAAACTTTAAAGCGTGTTTACAGTTGTAATGTAATGCAGTCAAAATGTAACGCATAAAATGGAATAATTTTCACGCGTATTACTATAAAGCGCATTTATTACATACTTTTTATTCAAAATTAATAAAACAATATTATGATGTGCATTTTGCACCGAGATCCTCTGTTACCACCTTAATTGTCATTGTCCGCTACTTATGATAATAAATAATCATACTCGTAACCCTCCTAAATGTTCCCACGCGTGTTGTCATCGGCATGGCTTGTGTTTTCTCGGATTTGCGGAAGTTTGGCGTAAATACAAAGGTGGCTTATTTATACAGACAAATCCATACCAGGGATTATTTGTATCAGACGAACATACTAACCCAATTTGGCAACCTAATACTAAAGGCGCTGCTGCGTCCGTCTGTAGGCCACAGGGGTCTACAGTTTTAACCGTAATAGGTAGACAAATGAAATTTACACAGAATACGTGTTAGTATGGCCTCTATCGCGACAAACAATAAAACATTCAAGTAACTGCAAGGAGGATCCGCAAAGCAATTTTCAACGTAATTCCAATTACAGTTGCTTCCAGCTCTATCTTTGAAAGGGGAAGGAAGTGTACGACCCAACGCCTGTCCAACTTGGACACTGACATTATATTCCAAGTCAGCGTACTTCTGGCGGAAGACAGAGTCCCTCCGCATGCGGGGCTCCATGGAAGCCAACTTTTTTCTTCTGCGAGCGCCCTGAAGTTGCCTAGAGGCAGTCGGATGGTGAGGAAGGGGAGTCGGGTAACAAAACTTCTGGATCGGAAGCAACCAGTAGTATTTCTGGTAAAACAATTCACACTCCTCCTGAGCTGGGTCAGACATGTTTCGAATTCGGCCAAACTGTAGTCTGTGAAGGGATTGAGAATATTAAATTGAGAAGTCCAGGCTCTAATAATGAAGTGGAAATGGAACTTTCAATCGATAATTGTAGGAATATTTTTTGTTTTGTTTCATGATTTGTCTTTCAGAAACCATTTACAATCAATCGCAACTTGGGTCTGATGATGAGGCCCAGAGAAGCTCACTGGAACTATTCAACGGCCTCTACTCATATGGTGATCGTGTTTGTGCTCTTCATATTTTTACGTTATTTGGTGGAGTTTTGCTTATGTGGGTTCTTTCAATTCGTCTTTGCGAAATGTTTGACAAAACATGCCAATCAACCAGGGTCCGATGATGGAATAGAAACTAAACTGTGTAATATCAGTAGAATTATCATGTATGGACTCTTTCGATTCATTTTTTTTAAACCTTTTTCTTTCCATGGAAACTAAGGTCGTATAATAAGGTGCCAACTCCTCACCGGGCTGCAATAAAAATAAGTAGGTAGGTATTTTTAGATATATAAATCAGTTCCGTAACTGACTAACGGGCAACATACAGCCTAACCGCAGAAGATTGAAACATGACATTTAAAACACCACTTCACTAGTTATTAACGAAGAATTAAAGAACTTTTCGAAAATAAACACATAAGAGGCATCAAGAAAAGATTTTTCTAAAATCATCCCCTAAAACGATGTAAATGTACTTTTTAAAAAACATCGTTTTGCCTGACAGGTTGTTAAAGGCAAAATCTAATTCGAATTTATATCCCAAACCCACGTGGACGAAAAGACGAAGCCGCAGGTAAAAGCTAGTATCATAATATTCATAATTCAAACTTTAAGTCATACTCGTGCCAATGATATTATTGGTTTGAAAAAAGTGGAAAATATGAATATTCATTGAACATTCCAGATTTTCGTCTCCATTGTTCTAGAAGGCATGACACTTAACTACATACATTATTATGTGCTATTAGTGTAAGTAATAATAATAAGTATGGTGTGCTGTAAAATCTTTTGTTTGTTTGAAACATTTTACACGTTCTAGACTGTAATAATAACCATTTCAGAATAAATTGTATTGGTAGTTTCTATATACTTCCGTAGTCATTAAAAAGTTCAATACTTTGCCTTTTGTTTATTGTGTATAATAAATTACAATGTGTGACGTCACGTACAAGCTAGAAAAATATTAATAAAAAAATATTATGAGGCGAATCACTGAGGGGTCAAAATATATTTTACTGTAATTTTCTTTGCTTTTATTTAAAAAAAAACAATTTACTATAAATTAAAAGCCAATATCTGGTTTTCCTAAAATATATTTAGTAACTTATTTAAAAAATTATAAGCAATACGTACACATAGATTATTTAAATAGAATAAAGGTAGATAATATAATAGGTATATAATTTAAAAATACCAAGATCTCGATTTACCTCCTAGATTTTTTTAAAACTTTATAAATCATTTTTTACTCTTTAAAAAGGATTCGAGCTAGGATCTTGCCTAGTATTTATTGTTAACTACTATTTTAGCGATTGTGAAAACTGCATTGCAATTCACCAAAAAAAGATAAAAAATGAACTTCCAACATAACCTTCAATGGGTATTGAATTGAAATATTTACGAATTGTGACGTCATTTCAAGTGCGAACGTATCCTTAGATAAGCGTAATTCGATAGTTTATGTATGTTTCCGACGATAGGCACTCTGTTGGCAACTGATTTTACGATACAGAATCGGGGGGCTGGGTGGCTATCCCGGCCAATTTTTTCACACGCTTTGCTTTTCACACGACTTCGTTTCTCGCGTTATAAATGCCGTGTGATACTAATTTTATGAACTATAACTCCCTAAAAGACACGTTGAACATGTTATGACGTCCTGCGGACCTAGAAGCACAACCGTTTGAGGCTCACTCTTCTCGTCTTCATCAAACGACGCTGGACGTACAGAAATTTGTACAGAAATATATCAAGCTTTTGAAATATAAACCTTTCTTCCAGATTCCATGTTTTACGTGTCTTTTGTGCAGTTGTATTCAACAACCTATTGGTTAAATTTAGTAGAATTATAATTGAACGGCATTTATCACGCGATAAACAAAGTTGTATGAATAATATAGCATGGAAAAAAAATTGCCAGAATAGCCGCCTTGAACAGATTCAACATTTTTCTCTTTCTTCCAAAGTTGTCGCATAACAAACTATTATATACCTTCCATTGACTTTCATCAACCACAGACAAACAGGTTACAAGAAACTCTATGGCTACGTTTATTAAGCCACACCTTGCCCTTTGCATCGCTATCATTCAAAGGTCTAGTCTAACGAAGCCTTCTAAGCAGAGCCTTTCAGCGATCCAGGTACTTCACCACCTGGGCGAGCGAATGTAAATAATAATATTAAGGCAACACGAGCCATTTCTATAGAATACCTAAGTCTTTGACGAACTGCGCCCTGCTACGTACGATGCATAGGACGCCATACCAAACTACGCTTCGGAAGGTGCAACGGTGTAATTTCACGTCGCACATCGCATCTTAGTAGTTTCTAACCCAAAAGCTTTGTGTACGTTTGAACGAAGTTTAGATATCAGACTCACTTTGCTAGTAACGCCCAAACCATTTTCTGATAGGTTAACCGTTCAAAGAGCATGTTCACATTTGGCGGAGTTGTCGTAGGTAGGAGTAGGAGGGAGGAGTTCTTCTTTGTAAACTCACCGAAGAAGAATAGTTCTATTCGCGCAGTTTTAATTGTATCTATTACTTGTATTCTATTGGCTCATATACAAATAAAATATTATTCAGCTTTTTAAATTTCTATAACTTATAAAGTAACTCGCTTTTCTCAATCCAAACACACCAGTTGACTTGCTTCTAAGCTAGTTCAAGTGGAACCACAAGTTCTTTTAGTTTACCATTATCGTGTCCAATATATCGGAGAATTTGATGGTTGTTTTGAAACTTTCGACACATTTTGATTGAAATGCACTTTTGACTGCAAATTAACTTTATAAGTCCTGCATGTTTACGGTAAGGCCAGAAAATTATCAGCCTTAGAAAACCTCGAAATAAAACAATAATGCCATTTCAATGCCACCCAAATATTAAATAATCAATCACACATTAATAACTCACCATTGCTTCAATATTTTAAACGGCTCGTTTGATATTTGACATTGGATCTGATTTGACATGAAACACAATTTAATAGTTTTGACATTTATCTGATTTGACACTTCGGCATAGCCCCCTATCTTAATTTATTCCATTATTTCATAAATTAATTTGATTATTATTATATCAACAAATCGCCTTCTCTCGCTTATATCTTATACAATTTTTATCAATTTAAATGTAATTTTATTTTATTCTATTACAAAATTCTGCTTTCTAAAACTCATGTAGAAGCAATAATTAGGTAATTAATATAATAACATTAATAACCCTCTGGAAATGTTATCATAGCGAAACCGGTTGGAAAAATTAAAATAATATAGTGGACAAGTAGGTACAATGCTTATGTGCATTTCAATCAAAAAAATATATCGGAGCTTGAAAGGGTTTATCGCGTGTTGCCCTAGAGTGTAAAGAAGGCTTAAAAGAACAGTTGCGGCACCATCCAAATCATAATGTTTCCAAAGCATACCTAACTTTTATTGTAGGGGTCCGTGAAAATTCGATTATCTGCCCGTCCTTTCGCGGCATAAACTCTAGAATTATAGTGAGACCCCCGAAAAAGGGCGAAACTCTTCAAAGACGAAACATTTTTAAAATTCAACTGGCTGAGATCAAAAATGCGTATTGAAGAACAAAAACATTTAGTCTCATAGATAAAGTTACCTGCTTTATTTTTCCATATTCTATGAACCTACACTAACTATACCATGCCACAGCTAGGGCTTACAATTATCCATCGCTAGAAAGTTGCAACTATTATCCGGATACCGGATAATTTAATATCCGCATATCCGAGTAACTGTGTTTTCTTAAAAAAATATAAAAACATGTATTAAAAACAAAAATACGATTTTGAAATGGTCCTCGAATGTAGAAAATGCATATGTTTAATCTAAGAAAGGAAACAGAGATATTTCAAACATAAAAAAAAGCTTTATTCAAGGAATACTTGTTACATCGGAACCGAAAGCTAAAAATTTACTGTCATAAAGTTTCGTCAATAAAACGAGTATAAGTCAAAGTTGGTAAGTTATGTTACTGATGGGTAACTAAAATAAAAATAAACAATTAAAGCTATAGTGTATGTGTTTTTATACACACTTTTTCATGTACTTGTGTTACACAGCTTTTCTGGTGTGAAGTTTATAAGTGCTGCAGTGCATCGCATTGTTTTTATTGCCATTACATTGCGAACATAATTTAAATGTAATCTGAAAAGGTGTGAACATACAACGAAAATTTGCCTACCTTCAGCAGTCATTGCCTTGCTGACTTACAACGAGCTGGAATTAATATATTATTCATAACTTAACACATTTTTTTAAATATGTGACCTCTGCTCACTAGATTTTGAATTACTAATACGAAGGTCTTAACTTGCATATTGCAATGCTTAATTATAGGTAATGTAACAAAAAGATTAATATCGAAAATTATTAAAACACGAGTTCAAAATTTACCAAAAACACATATGAATTGTTAAGATAAGGCGTATAAATAATATACCAAAGTAACATATTTTACTCAATTAGTTTGTAGGAAATATAGGAATAGATAGTTTAAGTAGAAACATGAATTAACATTTAAAAAATATTTTTTTACACAAAATGGCGAATATCTGAATGATTTATCCGGATAGTGACCCTAGTTGCAGCACAGGTTATAGGTGTTTCTCAATAAACATTTATATGTTTATAGGCACCGCTAAGAAGATGCCGTTCAATGATTATAAACTCTACATTTTACGTCTTCATCTAACTAATGATCTTGATGATGATGTGATTCCTGACTTTCATGTCTTTCCGCTCAGCTGCTTGTAGCCTACTATAAGTTCGGGGAAAATTCCTCTGTTTCACTTTTCTCTCTTACGCCAAAACAAAATGGTGAGAAAGTACATTCGAATAAATTGATAATATAAGATAATTTGTGGGCGTCTACAGCTTTTTTAGATTTTGTTTTTTTCACTTAGTTTATTTAGATCAAACATATACAAATTAACAACAAATTTTAAAAATCCATATTAGACGTGAAAAAATAGGATGTATTTATTTTTATGCCACAAAGTCAGCTCGCCGATAATTATATAATATAGAGGTACAAATAGGTGCCTAGCTAGATGATTCACAGAAAATGATTGATACCAATTATGGGTATGAATCAATAATACACTTTTTGTTTGTCCGTCATAAGAAGATTGTTAAATTTGCCATGACGTAATAAATAGCATTTTTAAACTACAAAATGGACTGTAACAAGAAAGATTTTGCATTAAAAATAAATTAAAGTTTGATCATAAGTTTATGTATTACTGTCTTTTCACATAATAATGATAGTATTGTTCGTGCCAAACCTAAGGAAATAGATGATAGATGAAAGAGATAGTTAGACCGTTTGTATCTATGACATTTATTTTGTAAAATTACAAATAAGTACAACGCCAGATATTCATGCACGATATGCCTATAAAGTCCGAGTAATTAATCAATTTACGCAACTTTAAAGATGTAGATTGAGAGAGGCCTTTTAAAATTTGGGTTTCTATGTAAGGAATGGCCATGTGATAGTTCCGTCAATACTTTTGTTTTTCGGACTCCTCATCCATTTTGAAGCACTTGTTGGATCTAAACACAGACTGGTAGATAGACAACGAGGTTTCGTTACAGGCTTTCTTTTTTTAACGCAACCCACGTGTTTTAAACCTTACCTTTGTTATATATCTATTATAACTACTAATAATGAAATCGTTAGTCATATTACAAATCGTTAAAACAGCAAAAGCTGGTCAAAAAATAAATAAAGGAGTTTTATTTTGTTAATATCAAAAACTCGTACATATTAGTCCTTTTTAAATTATTTTTGTTTCCAACGACATTTTCTCTGAAAAATACGATAAAAATAAAAAAATTATAAAAATAAAAATTTCATCAACTAGCCGTGCGTCTGCGTAGTACTTAGAGTAAGTCACTAACAGTGGCGAAGGCGGAATGAACATTTTAAAAAGGGAAGCCGGTCAAAAAATCACCTTACTCAGAAAAGCAACCAAGGAAAACATGCAATTTTTTGTACATTGCAACTCCCTGTCAGCCAAGTGTATTTGTCGTATTGAGATTTATGGAAATATTTGAGAAAGCGAAGAGCACGGAATAAAGAAATTTAGTGCGGATGCCATTCCCAAAACAAGCCGATGGGAATCGTGTTATATACCACTAATATAGGTACCTAATTTGAGAAAAGAAAATGGTTTATTTTTAACAAAGAAAACTCCCTCACTTATACTATTTATTACTAACAATACCTTTGTTCTTAAGATCACTAGAATGATTAAACGGGTGCATGATTGGATTCGGATAGCATGCAAACACTAGTATGTATGTATGAGTATGCATGAGCTGAGCATCTTGTGTGACTGCTGTAGTCACGAGATGGTGATAAACAAAGAAGTAGCAGCCGGCATTGAGCTTCTAACAATGATGGGGCATTATCATAACACTATATGAATTAAATAATTATGTGAACTAACATAATAATATTATATGAATGAGTCATGAACTCAGAACATACAAGGATATAGACATGACAGCTCAGGGTGTCGCCTGGTATGGTTGTTATATTATCTAATATGGGCCAATTAATTCTGCAAACGGTAGAGTTGATGAAATTGTGAATCTTCTTGATACCAGGGGAATATAGCGTTGAGAAGCAAGAATGCTGGATTCAACGGGGTCCGCATGTACAGTTGTACAGATTAGTGTAACTTTGATGCCATTCGAATACCAATTGCCACCCCATTAAATTGGTGATAGAATGTTATTTAAATTATTCTCACAGATTTAATAGTTCTCTGAAAAGTTATTAAACTCAGCTGTTTACATTGAGGTTTGTTTATTACGTGTATACTCCGCAATCTTGTCCAACTGACGTCACTATAAGGTGGGGGTATAAATGGAACAGCCTAGTTTAAATAACATAAAACCGTTTAAGTGCGTGTAGGGCGCGAGCCTTGAGGGTTCCGTATCATTCCAATAAGTTAATTGACAACATTTTACACAACATATCCAAATTTAAGATCTGTTACTCATTCCGTCTGCAAGCTAATGACCCCTGACATACGGACGGACAGACAGCAGAGCGACATCAATAGATAAATTTTGCCTTTTTGGCGAGGAACCCTAATTAACCACTTATGTATATTATTATAGGATAAGTATATAATTTCTTTGCATAAATACGACAACATAGATATTCTTGTGAAGATATTATATTATGTTGGGTACACTATTAGTAAAATGTCGAAAATTACCAAGTAAATGGCAAACACACGGTTTAGCATGTTATTAGAAACTCAACTTTAATAATTATTAAGAAAGCAATTATTACAAATTACTGAGAATAGTAGTATTTTAATTTCATTTCAACCCTATATTATAAGGACAGTTTTTGTTATTGTTCCATGTATTCCCCCACCTACCCTATTATCAACCACGTCGCGTCAGTGCGGCACGATTGCGGTGTCTAATTTGCCGTCAAAATCATTACTGCAGTAAACCATTTTTATTTTTTAAATATTCAAAATAGCTTATCTTAAAACGAAATTTTTGACTAATGGTTTTAACGGCAGAAATTATGTAGTTCCGTTTGTCAAATTTCCAAACAGCCGTAAGTTGCGTCATTTAATATTTTTGTCACTAAAATGTACTTGCCAGCACAGATTTACTGAATACAATTACAAAATATTATAGAAACTTGTGTCGACTCGGGTTTACCCCAGAGCATTACAAAACAAAAGCTGCATCAGTGAAGAAACCGACTCCAACCAATAATGTCCACATTTTTGAGACCACCCACATTATATTAAACGATAAAAGAAAAGTGTACTGTCGTTGTACAACGGGTTTCTTAGTATGATTACAATCAGCCTATTTATAAGTTGTTATATATATTTATATATGCATACATATATATACATATGTTGTTTATAGTTGTACGCATCGTTTAAGATCCTATGGCCAGTGCTTTAAGAACTTCAAAAACTTCCATACCAAAAATATAAACAAAAATAATTGGTATAAAACTGGTATAAAAGCCGTGTTTCCTGCACTTTAATACCGGGAAATTCAATTATTCTCTATCCTTATTTTTTAGGGTTCCGCAATCCGACAAGGAACTCTTATAGTTTCGCCATGTCCGTCTGTCCGTATGTCCGCGGCTTAGCGCAGAGACTATAATAATACTAGAAAGCTGTAATTTGTAACGCCGAAAAATGGTAAAATTAAAGTTCCAAAAATTTCACAGAAGTAGTAGGTATATATAATAAATTTAAAAGGGAAACTATCACAGCTAAGTAGGCTTTACAGGTTTACGAGTACAGGTCGTGCCAAACTTTTGGTTCCCTATAATGTAAGGGACCAGAAGTTTGGCGCGGTCTGTATTAGTAGACCAACTTATATGTACCGGGCAACTACGGAACCCTACATTGCGCGTGGCCCGACACGCACTTGGCCGGTTTTTATATTATGAATTTATGATGAACTTGAGACTGAGAGGGTTCTGTAGGGGGAATTAACATTACGCGTTCCCCAACCGCTCATTGACCAAATATGTCCTCAGAGAAATAATCCGTGGAATCCGTATCAAAAGAAAAAAAAATACTCTTCCCGATGAATAAAATGTTGAGACCATTAAAAATAATTAATAATAAAGCCGATTCTAAAGGGTTTAATTTTAGTTTTAGTGCTGTCAAAACCTATAGTTTCTGTTGTGTTAACAAGTGTTCGTTAGTGTTAAATAAAAATAACGAACCATTTTGGAATGGAGACAATTTAGTTTTGGGAGCACTAAAATATAAATTTAAGCCTTCAGAATCGTGTTTTCAAAATACCAAAAATATAAAAATTAATTAATTTGCGCGGCATGTTAATTCATGAAATTGTGCAATATGATCAGTAGAGTACATGGTCATTTAAAGTCAACTGTACATTTACACTCGATATACAAGGTAAAATTAAATTAACCGAACAAATTCATACTGGAGACTCGGTTAGTGATCATAAACAAGCTTCTATTACCCTTTTGCCTAGACAAGGAAATGTACTTAAACTAATCCAACCAGTAAGGGAGCAGAAAACATATCTTTAGAATTTGGCCAAAAGGATTATTGAACCTAGTTCCTGATCACTAACTGAGTCTCAGTATTAATTTGGCCGGTTGATTTAATTTCATCCTATACTTGTCACTGAAAGATTAAAAAATCCGCGTAGTATATAAAAAGTGTAAGTATTTATTGGGGTGGTTATAAAATGTATATGTTACCGGCAATCTGTATAATCCGGTATTGTATACAATACCTAGGTAATGTATACAATACCTAGGTAATGTATACAATACCTAGGTAATGTATACAATACCTAGGTAATGTATACAATGCCTAGGTAATGTATACAATGCCAGAAATATAATTTATTTTATACTTTGCCTAGGCACTGTATACAGTACCGAATGCGTTGCCGGTAATGTATATAAAAGACGTGAGCGGGAGCGGGAAATTGATTACCTACGGCATGTATTTAAATGATCTTTTATGAACAAAACTTAGCCTTTTGGATAAATGGTATTTCTGGGTGGTCATAAAAAAATTTACCTCGAAGGTTATGTATGGCGGTCGCGCTACTACTGACTCGCCATACCCAACCTTCTAACCTAACCTACCGGCTCTCTTCTGTGCTGCAGGACTTCCAAAAAACCTATTTTGACTACGAACTTAATATTATCCCATTGATTAGTAATATAACTTTACACTTTGCCGCTGGACCAGCAAGTACTCTATACAATCCCCAGGAATCGTATACATTGCCTAGGTAGAGTATGTAACGGATAATAATATTTCATACATTGCCCGGACGCCCCAGGTATTGTATACATTACTTAGGTATTGTATACATTACCTGAATTATACAGATTGCCGGTGACATACTAGGTGAAATTAAATCAACCGACCAAATTCATACTGGAGACTCGGTTAGTCATCAGGAACAAGGTTTAATGACCCTGCAGGTGAAATTCGAAAAAAATTTTTTTTTTCCCTTAGAAACTAGTCCAACCAGTACGGGAGCAGAAAAAAATATTTTTCGAAATTGGCCAAAAGGATTACTGAACCTAGTTCTTGATCACCAACCGAGTCTCTAGTATGAATTTGGTCGGTTGATTAAATTTCACCCTATATATAAACCAAAGCTTTTAGGGTTATTGTAATGTTCCTGTGTTGACAATGTTACGATGACAATACATAATAATAATAAATGTAGTTGGCTCGTGTGAAATAATGAAGTGGTGACGCAAAATTCGCGTGTGACATTTATACGACGTACACATGTACGAGAGAACAATCGTATGACGAGAGCGTTAATAAAGTGCTTTCATATTTTATCGTCTAACTTACCGTCATATGTTGTGGATAACATTATTTTTATGTATGAATATTTGTTTTTTCAATAATTACTTTGAAGTGAAAATATGACAGCTTGTATTTTCTTAAATTGACACGTGCCAAGTATCACTGAAAGTACCTCTTAAATCGTTGTTTTTTTGTGAATATTATATTTGTGCCAAAATTAAGGCGATAGGGCTTGCTAGCCATCACGCTGGGACTTAGTAATCGTCGGTGAAATGTGGGTGTCTGTGACATCTCGGGGATTTATGTCGTGACGATATATGTATTTCTCTGAATAGCTTATAAAATATACATTGTTACCAATTTATATCTAGGAAGCAGTGGTTTTCAAATGTTTTGGGACAAATTTTCGTTTCGTTTTATTAATTTTATTAACGTACAATATTAACACTTATTTATTTATTGATTTAAATTTGCTAAATCTGTAGTTATATTAAATAAAGTTTAATTGAGTACACCCGCAAAAATTCCAATTTCAACAATTGAAATTAGAAATTTTTTGAATACGAAAAATTTTTGTATTGCGCAAGTAGATGGAGTTTTACTTAGGATATTTGAAAAAATATATCATTGAGAAAATCCTAAACTTGAGTTTTTAATTCGGCAAACACTCTTGACAAATAGAGTGTTGCCATTATTCGAAAAAAATAAATAGGGATTGATATACATCGATATGTCGATATGTGTATACGTTTTGGAAAGCAGCCTTGTTCAAACAGTTACTACGTTATTATAAGCAATTTTCGGCTGTAATCTGTTGTATATACCTTGAAATAAAATAAAAATAAAATAAAAATAAATAAAATAAAAAATAACTGCAGCATGACGTTTGGTGCTCTGATAAATGCGTAAAGTCTATCAAATAAAAGCCGAACAACTTTACCTGACACGGATATGGAAACAAGGTGAAAAAAAATCTGGGTAAAGTTACTCTCAGCTTTTATTAGACAGACTGCATTCATATATGTTTTATTTACTTTATATTATGAATAAAAACGTTTCCCTTGTAAAATAAGATGTTTAAAAGAGATCGATTAGATCGAGTTAGCTGATTAAAATACCATTATGATAAATTATTTATTTGCTGGAGTAGAATAGGCACATCAAATTAGCAGTTACTATCGCCTGTAGCACCTTTTGTTTCTATAGTTGTCCAAATATTCGCAAGATGAAAAGTATGGATCGAAATAAAGTACGTATTCATTAACACATTTTTAATCGGAATGAGATTCGATTTTTAATAATAAATGCTAATGTATATTATTATATAATAAATGCTATTAGGAAAGGACCTTGTCATACCTGAGGTGCAATTGTGTAAGGCCAATCGTATTCAAATTGATTGTCATGTGGCTATTCGGCTAAGCAATTTAGCCCATTTGAAAATTGAAATCGTACATTTTTGGCTGTCAAATTAATACAATTGTCTTGTTTTGTTGTTGACAACCGAAAAAGTACGATTTGCTTAGCCATATGACCATTGAATTTGAATACGATTGGCTTACACAATTGCACCTCTGATGTCTATGTGCGTGCGTTAGCAACGTTGACGGAAGTGCGTGAGCGAATGAGATGCACATAGTGGCTGACGCACACAGGCACAAGGTCCTGTCCTAAAAGCATTTGAAACGAATAGCATAAACTCGAGTGAAGTGGTGTGCAGTTTTAGATTAGACGGACCCTACGGTGCCACTTATGCTTTGGATATTAAGAGCTTCCTTTACTGATTTTTAAATAAAATTTCAAGTTTTTACTTCCGGTAATAACTGTGAAGCAAACATAAGAAGACCACTTCGAAATAAACAAAAATAATTTTCGAAAAAGATGGTGAAAAAGAGTAATGTTATATTTTTGTTAAATTTTGCGTCATTTGACCGTATGACTTTTTGAATATAAGAAACTTCAAAAACGCATCGTGTAGCCGCCAATATTTTATGATATCGATAAGAGCAGCACTGGCTGGAAAGTGGCAATATTATGCTTTTCGAACTGTCAAACGTGTTCACCGAATTAAAAACTCCACTTTAGGATATTTGTAAGGGTCTACTCTGCTTCGCTCGGCTCTATTTATATGTACTGTACACCCAAAGCGCTCCTCCGCGATTCGTTCGTCGTCGCATTTATTTTTAACCGACTTCAAAAAAGTTAACCGACTTCAAAAAAGGAGGAGGTTCTCAATTCGACTGTATTTTTTTGTGTATGTTGCTCCATAACTTTGGCAAATCTAAACCGATTTGAAAAATGTTGTTTGGTAGGGTTTGCTTCCAGGTAGGTCCTATTTTAGTTTGGTCGTGATCTGATCATGGACTTCAGAGATAGACAGCAGAACTCCTCAACGGATGACGGCATTCACTCGATATTGCGGCAAACACTTTGTACCAGGATGCAGATTGAAGGATGTTACTTGAAAATTAACATAATCCACCTGACCTTCGACCTTGGTCTCATGACCACAGAAATCCTGAACGGATGACAGCACATAACACGAGATTTCGGCAATTACTTCGTTTTACCTATTGTAAAAAGCAACCAAATCATGCTAGGATGGTAACGAAGTTCTTTTCTAGTATAGATTAACCGGACATTTGCAGTCATTTCAAGATTTTTGCACTGATCCCCTTTTTGCTGTTTACCCTGCAACGTACGCCCCTCCATCTGGCACTGTTCTATATATATATCCTCACGACATGAATCCCCGAGGGGGTGTCAGAGGTGTTCCGGATGTGAACTGTGAAATGCAAGTCACAGTCCACACTCGCCACACCCGCGTTTCACCGACGATTTTAACGTCCCAACACGATGGGTGGTGAGCCCTATCGCCGTTCTTCGGGCACAAATACACGATTTTAGGGCATGCAGGTTTCCTCACGATGTTTTCCTTCATCGTTCAGCAAGTGGTAAGTATATTAAATAATTTGCACATAAATTCCGAAAAACTCATTGGTGCATGCCCGGCCGGGGATCGAACCTGAATCTCAAATATTGGGAGAGCAGCGTTCTACTCCTGAGCTACCGCCGCTTTACTTTTTGTCAATTCCATCTGGCAACCCTGCCTGTGACGGAAGTTGACCACTCGCACTCCCACATTTCACCGAAATTTTCAACATTCCCGCGTGATAATTGTTGATCCTTTTCATCGTACTTTGGGCATAAATACACGCTTTTTAGGACATGCAGGTTGACCTCATACAGCACCTTCACCGTTCAGAAAGTGGTAAGTTTACAAATATGTACTATGCATATAAATTTCTACAAACTAGTTGGTGCGCTCAAAAGGCAGTAACCGAACCCTGGGATTTAGAGTCCTGCCGATTTAGCATTTTAACCGTCGATAAGTCCTAGGATTCAGGGCGCTCACCCGGAAACTGGAAAAGTGACAGCAGACGTGGCGTTAATCAGTTGTTTCAGGGACGTCCGCGAAAATTTACGGAAGTTGGTAACTACGAAACTGCCCCAGTTTTGCTCGGCAAAAATTTTAGCTTTGACTCCTATGAAAAGATATCAAACGCATTTGTAGCTTTTCTGTACTAATATCTGAAATTTAATCAACCGACCAAATTCATACTGGAGACTCAGTTAGTGATCAAGAACTAGGTTCAGTAATACTTTTGGCCAATTTCGAAAAATTAATTCTTTGCTCCCTTATTGGTTGTACAATTCCTAGTGCAGGCAGTATGGGGCAAAAATTTTTTTTTTTTAGAATTTTGCCTGGATGGTCAATAACATTGTTCCTCATGACTAACCGAGTCTCCAGTATGAATTTAGTCGGTTGATTTAATTTCACCTAGTATTAAAGCAATAAAAAAGTCGTGTCCCCATATTGATTATTTTATCAATTATTCATATGAAATGGGTTATTATTATTAGTATAGACTTTTTGTCTGTCTGTATGTATGTAGGTTCCGTTTTAATTCGAGAACCACTTAACGGATTTGGGTGCGGATTTCTTTATTATCATCTCAGCAACCTTGGTCAACGTACAAGCTATAAAAGGTGTTGATAATATAACGCCCAAGCCGAAAACGGGTCAGAGATTACATAAACGCAGAGGAAGCCACAGGTGAAAGGCTAGTCATGAATAAAACCGTAGTAAAAACCAAAACACAAAAGGAATTGTTAGTGTTGATACTTCAAAAACTTACCGTAATGTTGTAAAAGCTTAATATTTAAGAATCAGCATACCTAGGTTTAATTTGCATGGATATAAAGAGAGCCGTATGTTAATTAATGTACCGTATGGTTTAGCGGATATACTGGTACTAGCTGAGACTTATTTATTACCTCTACCTTGCTATTGGCTAATTCTTCGCTAAACTTCCTTTATGGAAACTATGTTTTGTGCACAGACAAAAACTCAAATACTTTTAAGCGTGTGTGAGGAAGTCGAGTAAAATAAATTACTATGCATCTTACTAATATTATAAATGCGAAAGTTTGTGCGTGTGTGTGTTTGTGTGTTTGTGTATGTTTGTTACTCTTTCACGCTGAAACGGCTGGACGGATTTAGATGAAATTTAGAATGGATATAGCTTATACCCCAACTTAACACATAGGTTACTTTTTATCCCGGAAAAAAGCATGTCGTTAAACCGAATAACACGCGGGCGGAGCCGCGGGCAAAAGCTAGTTTATAATAAACCGAATTAAGGCGTTTTCGGGCAAAAGCTAGTTTATAATAAACCGAATTAAGGCGTTTTCGAATGAAAGAACGCAGCCAAATTAAATTTATTCTCATTCCTAAATTGATAACAAAATATATTAGGTAATTATATCTGGTAATGTCGACATTTTAAAGGCTTTTTTGAACCTTGACCATTTGGCTTTTTTGTTTACCCTTAGCGGGAACCCTACAAAATTATGTCAAAATAATTTACTTAAGTAAACACTTAATACGATCATATTGTAACTTATACCCCAAATGTTTAACTAAAACGGTATTTTGTTTCAATAAGTACATGAGCCATTAGCCCATAATGGCATATAATGATACTGATACTCAAATTTAAGAACTACAGATAAAAAATGTAGAGCAGTTTAATTATTTTTAGAGTTCCGTCCTCGAAGGGTGCCAAACGGGACCCTATTACTAAGCCTCCACTGTCTGTCTGTTTGTGTCTGTCTGTCCGTCTGTCACAGGGGTCTACAGCTTCAACCGTGATAGGTAGAAGGTAAACATTTTCACAGAATACTGCGTTACTATAGCCATCACGACAAGCAATAAAACATAAAAAAATATATAAGGGTGGTCCCCCTAAGGGTTTTGGCTCATACAAGTTTTAAATTTAGTCAAATTGTAGGACATACCTTAGAGTAAAACAAAAAATAATAAAAGGTAGAGTTCCGTACGCAGGCGGCGCCAAACTTTTTGTCAGGAACTACCGTGTTAGCGTCTTGTTTTTTGTAGCCTTGATGTGTTGCTTTGGCATATATATTGTTGTTATTTACCATAACGTCTCCGCATCCGTATTGTGTGGTGGTACGGAACCCTTTGTGTGCGAGTCCGACTCGCACTTGGCCAAATTATTTAAATCATGCCACAAACGTTTCCCTGCAAAAATAGGGTTCTATGACGACTTGATTCTTAATACTTTTACGGATGGTAAACGCATAATATTCTGAGTTCCGTAATAGGCTGTGTGTCCCAATAGGTAGTTATGTCCAGTTGTACACAATACTTTATCTACGAACATCAAAAATATCATTTTCCCGGGACATTATTTATGATCTTTTAAACATACAATTTAATGAAGAATTTAAAAAGGAAAACTCGGTGTTCTTTTTTTTTGGTCTTGTAAGCATAAGTAAGGATCTTTGCTTAGCCTTATTGGCAGTAATTTATTTATTGAAAGTGTTCCGTGGGAGCATTGGAGGCCATGGCAGGGATCCCTTTGCCTAGCCCAAAGCAAAAGATTCTTTTGTTATCGATGATTGTATTATCTCTAAGCTAAATCACAGCGCAGAATCGCAATGTTATATGCCCAAGAAAAACATCATAAGTCAAAACACGACAATACATTTTCTCATTCACACACACACACACATACCCTCCCTCACATATTTATACGCCCTCATCCAATTACGTACACGAACACATTTTCACTCTACACGCACACACCCACACAAACACAAACACACCTAACACACACACACACACACATAAATTCAGTTTATTTAGATGCGTACATCTAGAAAACCTTCATTAATTATAATTTATTTTTATTACTGTAATTTTTGATTCAGATTAAAACTTGTAAAATACCATTTAAGCACTCTTAAGTATAAATTTTCTAAAATGTTTTGGATAGAGCCTAATTTCCACTTCAAAAGGATACTTTATGTGGAAATTAGTGTTTTTGTTTACTGTACAATTTTTTATGTAATAAAGAAATTTTCATTTCATTTTCATATTATGACATTGTTTGTTAACATCGAACAAACAATGTAGGTACTTTTTTCCTTGTGGTAAGGGAAGACATAGTGTATTTTCGTTGCTCTAACTGTGTCTGGCTTAAGGTCCTTTAAGTTTTATATTTATAAAACGCATTTATTGCAAACTTTTTATTGTGAAGTAAGGAAAACAACATTATAATGTGCATTTTGCACAGAGATCTTCCGTTACCACCTGAAATGTACGTTTTAAAACTGTGTACTCATATGCAATGCGACATCTAAATTGGAGTCAAAAAAACATTGTACGGATTTTGTTGGAATTTTCCATACTGGTGTGGCATTCGTCCACTACCAGTTGGATACTTTGCTCGTTATCTATCGAATATTGCATAATCGTGCGCATGCGAAGTCGAACCAAAAACCTTGCGCTTGAGATTGTTGCGTTTGGAGCCGGTATTTTAATATCTACCGCCCGGCTCGAATTTCTTGAACTTTCGATAGTAAACATTTTACTATTGCTGCTTTACAAGGCTGGAACGGGGCCTAGTAGAACATCAACAACGCCAGACTTTCGAAAATTCGCTTGATTGATAAATTACAATTCTCACATTTGCCTGAAAAATACTCCACCCCTTTGTTTTGGTTTTAAAATCTTCCTTACAAAAACGCAAATGCGGGATTGCCTTGTTTTTACGGTTCCGTAGTACCAGAAAGGTAAAAGGAACCTTTGTGGTGAGACTCCGTTATCCGTCCGTCCGTCCGTCCGTATGTTAGCACCGTTAAAGATAAAGACTTGAAATTTGCTAGAAAAATAGCATTCACTTGCCTACACTATACGGTGTACAAAATGATTTTTTTTTATTGTTCAAAATATTTCTAATACAAAAGTGAGAAAAATAAAAAAATATCCTAAAAACACAAGTGCTGATTATAAAAATATAGACTCTTACTATATTTACCGGCACCGATATTGAGAAATCTTTGAAAAACCACATAAAAATGCATGTGGGGGACATTTATTTCCGAAACTGGTGGACCGAAAAAAAAGAACAAAAATGACGATAGTAAGCCATAACTGGCCAATTACAGGAAAACTATAGCGATTAAAAAAAGTTGATAACAAATGAGAAATATAAAAAAAATGTAAAATAAATAAAAAATACATTTTGTTTAAAACAATTCCTCATTAGCAAGGCATATTATAGGGTTGATGAACTGTTCATTCATAAGAATAAATAATAGAATGAGTAATTAGATCGTTGATGATTCTGGAATAATTTTATTGTTGCATTTAAAATTGTTATTTTAGACCCATAATAATTTAATTTACATTGTAGATATATTGTATCCATCCATCAGCCTGTTTCGTCCACAGCTGGACATAAGCCTTTCCAGGATTTCGCCACTCTTGGCGGTCCTCCTGGAAGAAATGCCCATACTCACCCACGCTGGGCAGGCGGGTTGGTGAGCGCGGTGCCGAAACCCTTGCACCAGTGACGCCGCTGCCCGTCACCAGTCTGATTTATATAAGGCCCGGCAATCGGGAATGGGTATACCGCCATCCATCGGTCCCAGGCAATGGTGGGCCGCCTGGTTTTGCCTCAGAGCTGTCCTCTTACTCTCCCCCGAATAACTTCGGGAGGATTTGCGAGTAAGATGGTGGTACCTCCACAGTCGAGCCCGGCATCAGCTCTACCACCTATATTGTATATAGACATAATATTTGTATGCCCCATGAACATAGCAAGGAGAGGACTAAAACCTAATTTAACATCCACATTGTACCTGTGTTAACAAATAGATAATTTGAATTGAATTGAATTAAAAATACAATATGGGTATCAAATTCTAGTTATTAAAGAGTTGATTATAAAAATATATACTTTTACTATATTTACTGGCACCGATTTCGAGAAATCTTTGAAATGCCACAAAAAATGCATGCCCCCCCCCCTAATTTTCGAAATTATTGAATCGAAAAATATGAAAATAATGGTAATTTGTGATTACGTAAAGACTACAGGAAAAATATAGGGGGTGAGAAATTCACGATTACAAAATGACAAAATAAAATTTTTCATACACGAGTTTTATTTCGAGCACGGTATAAAAATATTTGAGTTACTCTTTTGTGGTACAATCGATTCTTTTTTTAGTGATCATAAACATTTATGGACAAGATTTTAAATACCTTCTTCCTGACTGTTCCCAAAACTGTCGAATTACGGAAACCTAGTATGAATTGTATTTGACCGGTCTTTTAAAAAAAATGAAATTTGAGTATATGGAGTGAATGTAACCTACTTAAATTTATAAAATTTTTGGTATAGTATATTTCTGTTGTTTCGCTGTGTGAATGTTAGTATTACCCGTCCAACATACCAATGAGCCAACCAATAATCGCCTCTACCAAAAGCTAATAAAGTCTGACATTGGCCTTATTGTATTGGACGATTGGTAATATTTTTCTCCAGCCTATGCCTTACCCTTAAGAGCCCAGTCCACGACGACGACAACTTTGATCAAAAACAATATGTTAAATATTTTTCTGGCCTTTATCGCGATGATTTTGGAAAAACTAGGGACATACACCACTTCATATTGGCCGTCGCAATAAAGGTCTATAAATTCATTTGATTGAATTATTCCTCTTTTGCGAGTTAATTTATTACTTACGAAAACGCTCCGAATCGTTATTCATAATATCTAAGTATCAAAATAACGCGCAAAGGAGAAAGAATTGAATCAAATAATTTTCAGGTCTTCATTTAGATAGCAAATATGGACTGGTGCATGTCCCTGGTTTTTACAAAAACACCGCGGCAATGATAAGAAAAATAATTAAAATAATGCTTCGCATCAAACAGACGAAAAATACGGAGCGGCCTCTTAAAGGAAATTAATTATAAGATAATTGATAAAAGCCAAGCATAACAAAAAACTGAAAGTAATGAGACACTTTCTATGTAGATCAGTAAGCATAATGTTTGAGCGTATGATAATCTCGGATCACGCACGTCTTTAGTATTTTCTATAGGACTTGTGTTTGGTCTTTTTCAAGCTTTCTTCGTTACACATCGGCATTGTACAGTTACGAAATCGAACCTTGTTATTTAATGACCAGCGCGTATGCGGGTCATTAACACAAATGACTCGCCTCGGGTGTGGCAATACGAGACCAAAATGTCTTATTGATATAGAGATACTATCTTAGAACTTGGCGAATCCGATTATACCGGTATAGTATTATTTCGCAACGCGTTAGGCGTCGATTTTGGTGTAAATGTCATTGCGCTGAGCTGGTTCGAAACGGCTTGCCACCTGTAATCGAGGACATACTTTATTATAGTTTACGTATTTATGCCTTGTTATTAATGCTTGCACTCGTAAACTTTAATTTATTAATGTAGCTGATATTTAATGGTTCATTATTATGAGTACGGAACTCGCCATGTTTACTTTTTAGGGTTCTGTACCCGAAGGGTACCAAACGGGATCATAGCTGTCTGTCTATCAACCGTAATAGGTGGAAAAGTTATTTTTTTACAGAATACTTGTTACTATGGCCTTTTTCACAACAAATAGATAAAAAAAATTAAAAAATATAAAACCCAAGGCCCCATATCATAAAACGCCATCTAAGATGACTTGTCTGAAAGCTTTTACCGAGGTAATGAAGGCGCTAAGGGTAGCTTGTCAACCTTTTTGCACCACCCTTTTTGGTTCAATAGAAAGATGGTAGATGGCGCTAAGATCTTAAAGGTGGTCATTTGTTATGTACTATGTTATTAGTATATGTTATATCCGTAATAAGTGGTGGTCCGGAACCCTTGGTGCGCTAGTCCGACTCGCATTTGAGCAAATTATTAATGCCATCAAAAACAAAACTTGTAAAAAAAACCAAGTCTCGCAACTTGATTCTTCTACCGTAAAAAGTTGTGAGATCCATGTAAATCCAAGTCGATTAATTTATTCAGTCGCAACTTAAGGGACCTTCTGTCTTAAGTTATTACATAATTAGTTAACCTAACAACATACAAAGTACACAGTTATTTATGCAGTTGGTATATCTAGAGCACTGGACCGAAATTGCAAAATATTTTAATTTTTCCTTGATTTATACACTAAACACTAATTGTATTTCAAATTTGAAGCTTCTAGGTCTGCCAGACTAGAAGTTCCTTAGAGTTTTGATGATCGGTCAGTCAGTCAGTGAGTGAGTGAGTGACAAAATTGAGAAACTTTGACTACTTATAATAATAATTCTTAAACTATGGATTCAAATTGAATGAAATTTGAAATGTACCGTGTTTATACAATTCCTACTTGGTTACCAAAAATTCAAGCTTGTAGTTTTATCCACAATTAAGTTATAGGGGGTCGAAAATGACCTGAACTGTTTCGAGAAAAGGATGGTACGGCGTGCCGCTTCTTAGTTCGCCTTGGCGGGGACACTGCCGTGCCCCCAGATACTCGTATCTTTCCGAATTTACGTCGAACTTCCCTCTGTCACGGTGACGGGATGACCTGGATGAGCCCCATACTTGAAATGATGTTTATAGTGACTGTGTAAACCTAAAACCTCACAACAAACACACACCCACACACACACACACACACACACACACACACTAACACACACCAACACCCCCTCATCCACATGACACGTAGATACACGACACAAATGTAATGTTCATTCATAGGTTTCATTGTTTTACAGAATTTTGGGTTTTTTTCTTTGTGTTATATTATAAAATTTAATATCTTGTTCCTGGTTAATTAATTAATAGTTTTACAGAATTTTGGGTTTTTTCTTTGTGTTATATTATAAAATTTAATATCTTTTTCCTAGTTAATTAATTAATAGATACATGTTCAATTTAGCATAATGAAATCCGTCATTGGCAGTTTGTACAAACAATATTTTTTAAGTCTACACTTTTATATTGCTGTGGATTTTTGATAGTAAATAAATAAAATTAAATCTTACATTTCATGTTGCCGTACCACCTCAATGTATGTCACAGTTACAGAATCACAGTCTCCCTCCTTTTGAATTATTTGTGGAAGGGACTTAAGACTATAAAGAGATAATACATTTAAATTACACATGAAATAAACTTTTAATTATTACAAAAACACTTTATTCTGCCGGTTTCGGAATACCAGGGTCAATTAAAAGAATAGGTCACGCTTGCATCAATTACTCAGCACTGTTACTCCTTGTGGAAAGTGCCGCCGCAGTGCGAAAGGGACGGATGCTGGAAAAATTACAAATTTATGTAAATATTATTCAGTACTTTATTATTATTATTTAAAAATAAAGAAAATGTTGTATGAAATATCTATATTTTTGCAAATAATATATTTATATAAGAGTTTAAGGAAGGTTCAAAAAATTTATTATGGGTTTTAGCTCGAATAACGTTAAACTTCGACATCAAAATGTTCAGTTTTTTTTTTTTCGGTATTAGATTGACTTGAGAAGATTTTCTTACGATGAGGTTGGGCATTATTTTGTTAGCAGATTTTTTTAAAACATATAGAATGCTAAATTCTTAAAACCAGGAAGAATAAATAACGGTTTTGCGGGGACTATCCTCTTAATAATGTTGTAATTAGCTTAACTGGTGTTTGGCCAAAACGAAGTGTTGGTAATGGTTTGTGGAAAAGTATAATGTAAGTGATTTTACTGATAACAAAGATAAGTTTTATCAAATGCCGACAATTACAGCCGACATCTTTCAAAAGAGCGTTTACTTGTTTGTGTATCAAGTTGGCGCAATTTGTTTTAACTTCAAAACATAAATTTGGCTACACACCATAATTTAAACATATTAAAAAACTACAAGGGCTAATTAAAAATATACGGCAGTGAGAAGTATTACTTGTACCTACCAGTAGCGAAGGGTGAATATTTTAAAAAGCGAAGCCGAGCAAAAAATCGCGTTACTCAGAAAATCAACCAAGGAAAACATAACATTTTTGTACCTGAAAACTCCCAGTCAGCCACGTGTTTTGAGATTTATGGAAATGTTTGAGAAAGCCGTCCCGTCTTCTATAGGCATAGGATAATCGGATCGATATATACCTAAAGTTGAAAAAATCCTTGAAAAAGTTTATAGGTGTAGAGTCGGCTTCTTAAAATATAATTTATTGTGAGAGACAAAATTACGAAATTGTTTAAAACGTTATGATGATGTACCCAATACCTTACAGATGTTACCGTAAATGTATATTATTTGGGAATTGTATACAAGTCCTATTAGGAAATTTTATAACATGCCAAGCTGATTTAGGCAGAGATAATTAGTTTTCGGTTTCTTTAAAACATCTTCTTACATAAACCTTATGACGTTGTGCCTGAAGATATAAAACGAAATCGGTCGCTAAGAGGAGGAAGGAAACGCTCTGGAACTTACAAGTAAGACTTTTCATTGCAATAACAGAGTTCCATCAAGAACCATCAATCAAATCTATTAAATATTTAATTTTAAAAATATATGATTATAACAGAAAAATATAATATGTTTATATTATATAGGAACTATAGGATTCATATAGGAACTTCTAGATTCAGAAATATATTTTTAAAAATTAAGGCTGAACGATTTACTCGTCATTAAAATATCTCAAAAACTTTAGCCCGCTTTGAACGATTATGAATTCAATGTAATGAATACGTTCAAATGGAGAGACCATGGAAGAGCAAATTGAAATGACCCTCGAGGCAGTAACTGACTGAGGCGATGCCAACAAAAACCCATGCATTTATTTTTAGTGCCAAAAGGATGCCTTTCACTCTAACTTCGTCAATAAATTACAGGAGTCGGTAACGGACCACCTAGTTGTGCCTCTTACTCTCTCCGGAATTACTTCCGGGGGGTTTGCGAGTAAGATAATGGTACCTCCACAGTCGAACCAGGTGGCTCACCATTGCATGGGACCGATTGATGGGGGTATACCCATCCCCAATATGCCGGGCCCTCAGATGAATAAAGGCCAGGCTTTATATAAAACAGACTGGTGACGGGCCCTACACTTACCGACCCGCTGCCCAGCGTGTGTGAGTATGGACATTTCTATGAGCGAAATCTTGGAAAGGCCTACGACCAGCAGTAGACGAAACAGGCTGATGGATGGATGGTAAAGGACCAATGACTGATGTCATGTAGAAACACAAAGAGTCGCTTCGCTTCGGTCCACTACCAGTAAAGGTAAAAGGATTTAGGGTCTTGAGTTGTATTCCAAAATATAAAACAAACCTAAAAATATGTAAGCTTCTAAACCCTAATGTAGACTGAGCAAGTCGCCATAAACAATGTTCAATGTTTTTTTTTTTTAAAATCAATATCGATTGTTCCTCATCAGGATTGGGTTAAGAAATATGGGACAAATAAGGAGGCAAATGCTTTCAAATTATTTGAAGAATAGAATTTCGAGGTGTGATTTTTAAGTAGCGATTAATTAAGTCTACAGAATGAATATACGTATGTATACCACAGAAATATAATTATTACTAAGTAGAATATTATATAATATATGTAATTACTATATTATACGTGTTGTGATATATACCAATCAAAGCCACTAATCACTTAACCATTTAACGACATTCTGATTAACCAGGCCGTTAAACTGAAGATTGTACGGCTTCAGTTTACAGAGTGGAAATTTCAGTAGCCTAGGAAACTGTAGGTTGCAGCATTATTTTAATAGGATAATGAAACATTAGTTCTTAGTTTTATTACCTTTTTGTTTTTAGGTGTTAGTTTCAGATACGCTTTTTTGTGTAACAAAAGGAAAGCTGATATAAATGGTTTTAAAACATTTTTTGTTTGATAAACACTTGTACTTGTCCACTTATTTATATTAATTTCCCTTACCGGTTTCGCTGTTAAAGCATTATCAAAGGTTTGTTTGGTTGTTTACGTACAATATATGAATCGCTGAAACCTTTGATAATGCTTTAACAGCGAAACCGGTAAGGGAAATTAATATAAATAAGTGGACAAGTACAAGTGTTTATCAAACAAAAAATGTTTCAAAAGTTCCACCAAGTGCCAACAATCACGAGCATCAACTCCATGGTTTTAAAAGATTGTTGTGATGAAAAACACTTGTACTTTTCCACAAATAATAAACCATTTTTGGAAAAGTACAAGTGTTTTTATCACAACAATGTCTGATAAATTCCACCTAGTGCCGACAATCTCAACAATCAACTTCTTTTAACATCCTACTTCCTAGTTTCATCTAACTAGAATTAAATTTTATTACGACTACAACACTTTCTCACACACCCCACGCACGTCAAATGAGGCGAATGAAAGGAGCTCCCATGGCAACGTATACAACCACAGATTACTCCAAAAACGCCTAGCGCACCCTGGACAGTTAGACCAATGCCCTACTAAATGACTAATTCTTTAAGTTATGGATATATGAATATAATTTGCAATATTCCAAATTCTTTCATTTCGACTAGTAGTAGGCCTCAGCCATGGCTTGTCACCACCCTGATAACGAAACCAAGCCACAAAGCGACTCACAGTGTTCCAGGGATACGTTAACCGGGTTTGAAAGTTAAGCCTATCATAGGGTTATTAACACTCAATAGAGTGTAACCCTATCATTGGGTTAACCCAGAATTTCATAGGGTTATATAGGGTTTTAAAGGGATACACTTTCAGATTATTCGGGGTTACATTAAGTTTTTGAAAGGTTTTGACAGGGTTTGATAGGGTTACAGGGTTACCCTTAGCGATTTTAATAGAGTTTGCTTACCTTAATTTGAATAGGGTTTGCTTACTAATTACGGATAGGGTAACACTAAACATACGGTTTCATGCAGAAACACTTTGTAAAACCCACAGGGTTACTCTTTCAACTAAAATGGGTAACTAAAATGGTCCCAGGTTCCAGCATGACGTCAGGAAAACCAAGACTAACCCCAAAGTGAATAAAAAAGAAGAGGTATTGCAAAACCTCTCGAAGTTTTAAGTAAAACGTTTTATCGGAATTTTGAATTCCCACGAGCTTCCGATTCACATAATGACAAGTTATGCAAAAATATTTGAGTACATCCGCGCTGAACCTCAAGTTATGCAAGATGTTTGCACCAGAAACTTACTAATCTAGTTCATTGATGAATAAGATGACCTTAAAAATACTAACCGTGGAATTAACAACATTATTTAAAATAAAATGCACTTGCACAAGTTTCATTGATGTTTTCACATTTTTGGGCCCAAAAATTGTTTATGTTATTATAATTTGTGAAAATAGGCAGTGGAACTAGAAAAGGAATTTAATCAGAATGCTTCTTTTTTCTTTTGTTAATTCTATGTTTAATTCTAATCTTTTGTTTACATTTAATATTGAATAATATGTTTTATTTTAATTACCTAATATTAGAAGATAAGGAATGACGAAGTGTTCAGAGTTTCACCAAGCCCCGGCTATAGCAAGCAAAAAAAAAATTACATTATTATATTGCTAATTTCACACACTCTTCCATATTTGCATATTTCTTAAATATTTAATTAGACGAGATTAATTTTGGTATTTTCAAAAGTGTAATCAAAATACCTCAATTACAAAATTAAAGCCGTAAAAACGTTAGTAATAATAGGTATATGTAATTAGTTTCGAACAAACTCGTATATTACTTATAAGGTGTGCAATAGCCTGGCAAAAAGACGGCTGAGGTTTCAACATATTTTGCTTTATGGATCCATTCAAGTATCTACGAAATATAATGTAAAATTATTTATTTTTCATGACTTTCCTAAAGTTTATTTTTTACAAACTAGTCAATTGGAAAGGTTAAGAAATGTAGAGAAATTGTAGTCGTAGTATTAATTTATTTTTTTATACAGGTGGTAGAGCTGATGCCGAGCTCGACTGTGGAGGTACCACCATCTTACTCGCAAATCCTCCCGATTTCAAATCCGCTCTCAGGCAAAACCAGGCGGCCCACCATTGCCTGGGACCGATGGATTTATTTATTTTATTTATTTATTTATTTGGATGGATGGCGGTTTATCCATCCCCAATTGCCGGGCCTTATATTAAACAGACTAGTGACGGGCAGCGGCGCCACTGGTGCAAGGGTTTCGGCACCGCGCTCACCAACCCGCCTGCCCAGCGTGTGTGAGTATGGGAATTTCTTCCAGGAGGACCGCCAAGAGTGGCGAAATCCTGGAAAGGTCCAGCAGTGGACGAAACAGGCTGATGGATGGATGGATACAGGTGGTACATCGTCGTTCATTTTGCAAAAAGTCCTATGTCACCCGAGGTCAACTTTACAGGAGAGCAAAAAATCTGATTAATTTATTAAAAGCGGCGAGATTTAAGTTTACCTTCAATTTACCAATATTTAGGTTTATTGTCCAGTGTTCATTGTTAGAGTTGTAAAATATGTATTATGCCTTTTTCATTGTTTCTTAATGACATAGGACAAATTGGATCTTAAAATAACGACGACATAAAATTCGCATCTTTCGTCACTAGGGAATTAAATTAATATCAACAATTTAGTACTTCGCGCCGCCTCTGTCTGTGGCTTTACTTCAAGAAAATTTTAGAACAAATATGTTTATTTATTTAAAATTTTAGTCTGTTTTTTGGAACAAACCCAGACAAAACAGCCATTGGTCTGCTATAGATAAGTAAGATGGATGTGATGGTGCTACGATCAGCGGGCCTATCTTAGTGTCGGTTGCCATCTGTGGTTGCTATACACCAAAAACAGAAAAAAAATTAACTTCCAGAATAACTTTCAATGAGTTTTGAACTATTTACGAATTGTGACGTCATTTCAAGTGCGAACGTATCCTTAGATAAGGGGATACGTATGTTTTCGACGACACGCACTCGGTTTGGCAACTGATTTTACGATACAGAATCAGGGGGTAGGACGGCTATTCCGGCATTATTTTTATTTTTCATATTTTATGTTACTATTCCGCTGTAAGAGGGGGGATGGGAGAATTACGTCGTATGATTCCTGCGCACACTCTCCAAAAAATAAAGTCTACAAAAAACCGAGAGGCAAGCAATTTTCCGACTTTTTTTGCAGTGACATCCCATTTTCCAAAAAATGTATTTCCCTTAACAGCCCACGTAAACGATTAAACTCATCCCGGGGTCGCAAACATTTTGTTTTACTAGGTTTTACTTTTTTAACCGAACTTAAATCGAGTTTACTTGTCAGTCCGACTGTAAAACGATAGAAGATATTTGTCAGTCTGTAAAAATATACTTATTGTAGGATTGTATAGTATGATAACCCTACATCAAGCAAAATACAAGTTGAATAACATATGAAGCGCAACTAACTCGTATAGGCAATATTAACAATCACACATGCTTCCCATGACCCAGATCGTTTAGTTTCAATATATGGGGCAAACAATCTAATTCGCTTGGCCTTAAGAACCTGAACACCTATTATGCTACCCAGGCCAATTTAAAGAGACACTAAAAATCTGTTGAACTTGAAATAGAAGGAGATCAACTTAGATTGGGTAATTTCAAGATTTTCAATTAACTGTTCCTAATAGGGTCTGTAACGGCTTTATTTGAATTACCTACATTGTTTGGTTAAAGCAAATACACAAAAAACAAAAGAAAATCCATTTGAATTCATACCAGTTGTTTGTGGCCTCAAAACCTGTAGTACATTCGAAGAAAATTGCTCATGGTTAAAAAAAAGAGTGAAAAGTAGATCAGCAGAACTTTTTCCTATAGTATGTTCTCGCTCCTCGTGTCGAATATATCAATGGTGCGTATACAAAATAAAGCGAAAAACCAGGTATACAACGACGTAAATATGTATATTTTCGTAAAGATGTATCTTAACATCATTAACGCGTTTAATTTCAAATTAAGATACAGAAAATGAAATTTTATTTCATAAAATGTGCACGTTGGTTCAAATTATTGGTTATTTAAACATTTGGTTTTCATTTTTACTCTCACTCAACGGTAAATACTGCGATAAAACCTGTATGCCATGAAAATGAAGGATATATTTATGTCCGAAGAACAGTAATCCCTTTAACACGTTGAATGAAACATACAAATCGTCGGTAAAAAGACGGGTGTACTTACAAGTGCTAAATATCTCCTTCCCAAATTAGAAACAAAAGAGCTGCTCTATAATTCATCGACCTCCCACGTTGACTTAATAAACTTAATAACTTTAATACAGGGTCAAGTGCGCTTGAACTGTAATATAATTTGATTCTGTCACAATTGAATCGTTTATGTAACTAAAATGAACTAGTTGGTCGGACACGGTTCACAATTTGGCATATCAAAGAGTTGAAGAATGACAATTTGGTGTATTCAGTTTAAGAAGGATCTCTAGTTGAAAATTCATAGCTCTAACCGAGACAACGGCCACAGAATTTTTTGCAAAAACTTGGTGAATGTTGAAGATTTTTCTACTGACATTGTACTTTGTAGTTGATTAGTGTCTTGTCTAACCAAGGTAAAGCTTCGGTTTCGGTCGATTTTGGCCCAAATAGAGCTTCAACAACTTTTGTAGACCACCTTTTTTTCCTTTAATGATTTCTTAACGCGCCTAAATAACAAGATCTTATCACTTTTCCGAAATCTTTCAGCAAATATAATAAATGTGTACAATAAGATCGTAAGCAAAGTTTGTACAAGAGGAAAAAAATATATATCAATCATTTTAAATATCAATCGTCTATCTATATGTCTCTACTAGCTTTTGCCCGTGGCATCACCCACGTTGATTTAGTTTTTGTGTACTCCTATAAAATCTACAGCATAGACTATCTTAGTGAAATGTGTGTGTTATGCGCCTCTGTGTTTTCCATTTTGTATGTCTCTTATAGCTTTTCCATGGGAACTGATTTATGGGATAAAAACTTGTTTTTGTCCTATTCTAGATCTAGAACTTTATTTGTGCAAAGTTCCAGCCCAGCCATACGTACGGCGTGAAAGGGTGACACATAACTTTTCTATAGAAACTTGAAACCACATTTTCATCCCATGGGAACTGATTGATGGGATAAAAAGTAGCCTATGTCCTATTCCAGGTCTCGAACTACATTCATGCAAAATTTCAGCCCAATCGGTTCAGAGCTGCGGCGTGAAAGAGTAACAAACATCTATCTATCCATCTATCCATACATCCAAACTTTCGCATTTATTAATATTAGTGGGATGTACGCAAATTACGTAAAAACAACTCAATGGATTTGGATGGGTCTTTTCAGGCTGATTTGATTCATTATTTAATGCATGTTTAGTATTTAAGATGAATTATAATTGTGCGTGCTAAATTAAGTACACCTCTTGTTTTTAACGTAAAATCCAATATATCTAAATTTTAATTCGATTGAATTATGTGGAGCCTTATCCTGGGAGTCCGAGCAAGTCTCAGTTCAGGGTAAATTTAACTTTAAATTTATAGGTACCGTATGTTTTTTGTGAAACTAAAATAATTTGAATTTTATTTTTATTTTGGAGAACAGTCCAATTCAGTACGGTCCTTTCTTTGCCCACTAAATGACAATATGTCATCTCTAGACCAAAGTGTTAATTTGGTTCAAGAGATAAACAAATAGTTTGCGCTTTGTAGACAGAGTCACGTATTGGAAGGGCAAAAGCTTTATACAGGATGTTAAGACGAGAACCTTATTCCTTGAAACGGGGTAATCTAGCCATTAATATGACTAACTTCTAGCATGGAGCTAATCCTGAAATCACGAAAAAAAATTAATATATTATAATGTGTTTTATACATTTTGTTTAATTCTATGAAATAGCTGATTTTTTCTGCGAATTCAAAGTTGGCTACATAAAAATTGTTCATATTAATGAGTAGAATACCCATTTATGATATTTATTAAAGAAAAATATTATCATCTAAACAAATGTATAAAACAAATCTTTACTTGAACTTTGGGCTTTGGCTTTGACCAAAAGGAAAAAGAAAAATAATGTCGCTGAAAATCTACCTCCATAATCTCTAGGATTTTTCCTACGACTTTGCTAGGAGAAACATACTTTAAACACTAAATCTTTATACTAAATACCTAAATAAAATAACCTAAATACTTTTCTCAAGTGCCTGCGTCGTATTAGGAATATACCTGCCAAAAGACTATTAGTTCCGGAGATTTCGTGGTGAGTGTGTATGTGGTATAATACGTATTTAGTGAGTGAAATACATATTTATATGGTGATTTTTATAGTCAAAGTTCGATGACCCTGTTTGTGAAATACGAAATTTTTTTTGCGCCTCTTTACTTGCTCAAGAACAACCTCGAATCATTACGTATAGGCAGACTACGAGTTATTTTGCGAATTTAACGGAAGAGGTCATTGAACTTTGGTCCTGACCACTTACCAAGTCTCCAATATGAATTTGGCTACATAAACGAAAGTTACAATATATCACCTATCACAGTTAAGGCGAGGAATTGGTAAACTTTTAATTTCAAATCGGCGCCTTGGGGGAGTGGACTGAGGGGGACTTGCTCCCAAATATGCGCACATGAACTAGCTTATGCCGTTAGGTCGTATGCGGCAAACAGTATTTTTCATTTAAAATGACAACTATAAGTAATTTAATAAATCCAATCGGCCAGATTGAAGTGTGTTTGTAGACTAATTTAAAAAAAAACTTAGAGGCTTCATTCGCTCCCGTTTGTCAGTAAAATAGAAATCTCTGTTTTAAAAGAGATTTTCTAAATATTTTTTTCTCTGCTATGAAAATTAAGCAATCAACTAAATCTTCGGGCAAAATGATTGCAATGAAATCAGATATCCACAAAATATGAGCAAACAGAGAAAATTTATTTGATAAAATAGGCAGCTAGATCATAATCTATTTTATAAAACTAGTCACCCAGTTCTTTCTTCCTTTATTATTGAGCAGACCACCTTATCCGACATTGCTTGTAGAATTCTGTTGTATGCACTTCGCATCCCGTGCAAGAGAGATGAAACTCGTTTATAAAAGTCATTAAAATACTTAACCTATAAACTATAAGTAAAGGTAGGTACATAAAAAAGCAAAAGAAATAAAAATCATACAATACATGCCCTTACAAAAAGAAGTTGGTACGAAAACACAGAAAACCTTTTGCATTTGCTCTGGGCTACAGAACAAAAAGTACTGGGCGACAAAGAACTGTGTTGGGTTGCCAACATAGATTGGTCAAAGTCCAGAGACTTCTTGACACCGTGTCTGAATTACTATTTAATAGGAACTTCCTTGCGATTTGCAAACGCTGCCGCCGTGTGGCTTCAAATACGTAATTTATTTTAGAAGGAAGTGAGATGTGAATTGAATGAGATAGAAGATTGTTGATTCGCATCATTGTTGTCTGTTCACAAACAGTTTGTTAGGCATCAACAATAACTTTAAACTCGAGTATTACGTCACACAAATCAGTATTTATTGGAAAAAATATGGACGACTTTTTAGTTCGAGACCTTCAAATCTTATTTTACCTTCTGCAACCAGGTATCTCGTTTTAGAATGTTATTCCAAGACATTACAGTGGATCACTTTTCATCAAATCTACCATGACCCGTTCCCTTTTCGATATTCGACAACAATTGAAGAACGATGTCATGTCGGACCAAGATTGGTCCTTAAGCATGGGAACAGGACCAAAAACAAAAAATGATTTTTTTATTATCAGCCTACCATTCCACACCACGTATTTTTTTCTTTTTCTATACAAAACAGGTGTTTCCTTTAAACCGTGACTAAAATTCTGGTGTTCCGCGTTTGTAGCTAAATGAACCATTCAATGGTGCTGCAACAGTTACCTTATTATCGATAAATAATTCAACGTGCTTAAAATCTAAATTACTTTATTATGTAAGGAAAATCCCTACTGCACTAAGGTGATAACGACGCATGCGTAACAGCTGATTGTGCGTAACTTGCTTGGCGAGAGGCAAAGTATAACTTGTGACTTGACTTTATGCTTATTGCATTTGCATCACATTTACTCTTGCTATAATACATATTTTAATTGTAGTTTTTTATACTTCTCATAAAGGCATAGCGTCTTTTCAGAACGGACCCAAGTCCCGGTTCAACAGTTTGTTTTATTTACCCAGTCTGATATGGTTCACTGGCCTTTTCGGCTCAAATTAGCATTAGACTCTAATGCTTTTAGAGACATGTACAGATATAGTTATCGGTGTCGAGATGGCGACAGTCGGAGAGACGGTTCCTATTGCATAAACTGAACAGCTAGATCAAGTTTTAAATTGGTCTCAATCCGACTCAAATCTAGACTCAGGATGTGCAATTTGTACCAAGATATTGCAAAAACTGTTGTGATTCCGCAATCAAATTATTTATAATGTAAATAACTATCCATCTCGTGCCGCAACATTTTGATGATTTTTTTCATATAAGGTTACAGTTAATATAATACACGAAAAATTATGATTACATCTTTGAGACATTGTTGACCTTTTACGTATTCTCATCGAACTAAATGATAATTGCAATTACTAGGAGCTGAAAGATAGTCATTTAGTAGGTCCCCTTGAAAATTGCTGCCGTGCCAAAAGCACGTTATTCTGGTAGGTAAGTTTTCATTGTTTTTCTAAACTGGCAGCTATTTGTAGCTCTTAGTAGAAGTATCAAGTGATAATGGTCGTTAAACTATGTAAGTAATGAAAAATGTCGAGAAATTTATCGAAAAATAAGACGAAGTTTATAGTTTCGTACTTTTTGTACACGTGAAAGCCACATTGTTAACTTTGTTTTTATTTTAACATAAAATTCATAATTTATGGATTGTTTTCTTGATACAGAATGTAAATTGAATAATATGCTATTGGGAAATATGCTGGTGGACCAAATTTTAATTGTAAAAGCACAGCAGTAAAGGAGATATTTTCTCCGATAGTAGTTGCTTCGAGAGGATTAATACAAAAATATTTTCAGACACATTTTATTAGGTGCTTTTGTCATTTGCTAATCATATTTTAAATTCGAAACAATAACAAGACTGGACTTTTTTAAAGTTCCGTCTTCGAAATGAAAAATAGAACCTTATAGGATCACTTTGTTGTCCGTCTGTGTCTGTGGGGCAAAACCCTTTCCGTTGTCCCCCCAAGTGAAATCAGATTTTCAACTCAACTTTAAAAAAGTAACTGCCCAATACGTGATTAATTACCTATATACAAAGTTAGTAATGTGGGTCTTAAGGTCTTTTATAGCAAACGTGCAGGAAAAACAAAACAAAAATTACCTAAGTTGTATTATTCAAAAATACATTAAAAGATCGCAAGTGGCAAATTTAATTGGTCTTCAATAATTGTTCGTGGAATGAATTTGTGTTATAAGAAGAAAACTACTGCCGGTGACCTTGAAAAGCGGCGATAATTAAGGTTTTTGTCATGTTATTTTAATTAATTAATAAATTAATATTAGTATTAAATTAAATGAATGTTTTATTAACTTTCATTAACTTGGTTCTTTTTATTTAAACCTTACAAGTTACCCATTTTGTAATTAGTTTTATCACGCCGAGCTTCATTAAGTAATGATATTTTTGAATTTGATGACGTAAAACTTATTATTAAGTACCCAATTTTAGTTTTTAGATGTAAGGATTGGGTATTATACACTTCGCTTTTACGCTTACTTTGTTCAATATTTATCTTCCATCAATTCAACTGAATGGGTTGGATCGTTTCAGTTTCTGTGATTTGATCGGCAGTATAATTACTAATCATGTATTGGATAATGTCCCATTATAAAAATCCATGTGTAGTGAGTGTCAGATAAAGCGTATTTTCGGTCAAATTAAATCTACCTATATATTGACGGATCTCGTCCATTGTGTTGTCATTGTGTGCAAAGATTGTACGCAATGTACGCTATCTACACTTTTGGGTCATACATAACATCATAGACCTATGATAACATACAGTAAGTAGTAGTAGTAAAATATAAATGTTTAAAATGGCCGTACGGATTTTATTTAACTTATAATTATTATACGTGCTTCAATTATGGACCATCACAAGAAAAATGAAGACATAATACAAAATACGAGTATCACACTTGATATTGAACTAAATGCATCATGAAAGATATGTGATAAATTGAATCACATAAAACGGATAAGAATAAGAGACAGTGACAAGTTTCATAACATTGATATGGCAATCAGGTATGAGTAAAACATCGGAGATATTGAGAAATTTCTTTTCACTGACGCGATTCGATAATATCCCGGGCGAAGAAATGTTTGAAGTGACTGCTGTATTTGAATGGTTTATTAATTTTATAATGAACTAAGGGTAAAAACAAGACCATAAAACCAGTTCAAGTATTAACGTACGAGAAATTTATACATGGCAAGAACACTGTGCAAACAACAGTAGAATTGCAACTTTGCAACTTGTCTGAAGTAATTATCCGTCTAAAATATTTTTCGAAATTCTATTTAAATTAATGGGGCACTCAAAATCTATAAGCTTCTTTAATTCAAATAATCGATCTATTGTATATAGGGAAGTAACACGTAGCTTTCCAACTCCAAACAAATCAGAAAAAGAAAGGCCAATGTAATGGATCTTTTGTAATTCTCAAATGTACCTAGAAAATTACTTATTTTGAATTTGTACATTAATAAATGATAATGAAGTGCATTGAAACCTCGAAGCACTAACCTTTGTTTAAAACAATATAGGTATCCATACCAAAACATCGATTGTGATGCTTATATCCTTTCAAGCGTGTAGGAACTATTGCAAAGAATTAACTGAAAGAAAAATATAAAATTCCAAAGATTTATTTCAACGTCATACTCAAAGTGCTTCACACTCGGTTAATCAATTAATAGAAAGTGTTTGTTTCGATAGAGTAATTTAATCCAAGAAATTTTCTGTTTATCCAAACAAGTGACGAAATTTTCATTCAGTATTTTATTTTAGTATTTACACTAAGCTGAAAAACCTCACTTCTGAACCGTGCTAAGTTTCCAAGCTATAAATATTTCATTAATTAACCTACATACCTATTGGTTTCATCGGTTATGTAGTCACTTAAATTAAATTCCTCGTGTCTCAACCTAATTACCTACGTTTTTGCTAATAACTATTGTTAGGGATATAATCAGCTATCCACGGCTCATCCACATTAATATAATTTAATACTTTTTTTGTTAATTACTAGTTTCTACTTCTAAGTGGCCATTAGTCATTGTTATCTGATGATCTAGCAAAAGCGCTTATCTAATAATACATCTATCAACAAATGGCGAGAAAGAAGAGAAATCCAAGAACATTTTGTTTGCACAAATATTTCGTCCATTTCGCGTGGTATCGCCATCCACCGGGCAGGTTTTTAAGTCGTTCGTACAAGTTAACAGAGTGAAAACGGCGTGCAATGGCCACCACTCGTTGCGTGATAGCCGTCTAACAAACACCTGTTGGTATTGCAACTCGATAGGACTCCACAACACACAGTTGCTAACAATCGCAATAGTTTTTATTTATGTTTCTTTAAAGGTCAAGATCACTTGACGCATTAACACGCTCGTCTACTTAGATGTTGTTTTCAGTGTATGTCTCTGGGTGGTAAACACATTAGACCAATGAGATTCTTGAAAATAATTACTATTTGTTTTTGAGATAAAAACTTAATATCTCAAACACTTCAAGGTTTGAAATGTGACTGCATTAAAATAAATATTGTTATCAAGACAAGTCAAGAGTAAACAAACAATTCATTGTGTCAATAATACAATACCGACAGAAAAATAACACTGAAGAGTCGGAAAAGAGTATGTAAATATGCCATTGTTATATCTGTTTCGTCCATAAGCGAGATGTTGGTCATGTCGTATGAGCTGGATGATTATCTCACCTGTATCCTGCGCATTTTGCAAGTGATGTATGTGATGCAGGTGCGCGTAGTAATGGTGATGATGAAGGATGCATTCCAAGTCGGTGCAATTCAACATTGTCACAGGGCCCCGGCGGTGCCGGCAGCCAGATCGCACTCACGTTAACTGCACACTTTCACAAAACTATTCCACTGACACTATGCGACACGTATCGGCCGCTGTCACATCACGTTATCTCCTTCGACACTGATAACGGCGGCGGCATGGGTCCAGCGGCAGACTCTTACTGTAGGGCCGGCGGCGCCGCTCGGTCTGCGTCAGCCGTTTCCGCACTACCTCAACATCGCGCCGCTTCCAACTCCTCGGCAAATACTTTCCACCTGATTATTCACGGAGAAGCGTCCTCGAAGCCGGGATGCGATGCACGCGTCTCATTACCGAGAAGTACGCAGCGGAATTCCGCGGCGCGGTTAAAGGAGCACCGGAAAGCGTTGTAACTGTCGATAAGGCAGCCGATTCGATAATTGTGGGCTCAGTTCGTCGATCGATGCAGTGAACGGAGTGGCGTACGCGCAACTGTGCTCGCGCGCGAGTCTGTACTGAAACGAGTGGCGTGGTGGGTTGGCGTGCGAGCGGTGGAAGGCAGGCCTCCTCTCCCGTTGGGGTCCCGTCACGTCCTCGACCGGAGCCCTATCACTCCGGTATCGGATCACGCATGCACTCGGTGCCACCTATTGCCCCGAGGATAGTGCATTCGCGTCAACGTCCTCGCATTTTCTACTATCAATACGCAGCACAAACATGTCGCTCATGTTTGTTTTCCTTGGATTTCTTTTTGCTTTATTATCAACATTTATAAGTGCAACGCTATCTGTGTCAATGAATCGATCTATAACAAGGCTAGTTATTATTTATTAAGTAAATTTTATATATACTTATTGTACTTTATAAATTTCCAAGGGATATTTTTTTAGGTTTTTAATACTATTTCTTTACTACATTTTATATCAACGATTAAAATTTACTGGTCGAAACAAACATGATGCGCCAAAGTATATTCATGCTTCATAGCCTATGACAGGCAATTAAAGAGTAGGTACCAAGAAAACATGATAGCAATACCCACATCGCATACTCTTCCTTAACAATGCATACTGTTTATACTAGCGGGAAAACAAGTAAAAAAGCAAATAAACAAAATGTCTGCAGAACCAAGATCCAAGCGCCAAGGTCGAGGGACCTGCTCGCCGTGAATCTACTCATTGTACCGAGCTCGGTGCAACTTTCAACAACACTTACTACAGTCACTTCACTCAATATGAGCAGCAACGTTCAAACCACCAATCCACTGAGACTGAAACAACAGTAAAAACACAAGCATAGAATTCTCATGACTGATATCTTCACCAGATAAAAATAATATGTAGAGTATAGATTTTTTATGATACTAGTTGACACTACCAAAATGGTGGCGTCGTCGAGATAATAACTTTTACATCTCGTGGTGGTTTGTGTAACTGAATAGTCGTACAGTAGAGAGATACACTTGCAGTACGACATTAGCCCCTACAGAGAAGAATATAAGATAGGTACAAAGTCCGAAGTGTCTAACTTGATTCAGATTCATTTTTATTCACCATAAATATAACAGCGGTCGTTACATTGGCAGGTCAAATTACAATCTAAGACACAAATGGTTAAACTAATTATGATGCGTCTCCACTGTACATACGACTACATTATTATAATTATAGCAAAAATACATTATATTTGCAAGGAATCAACTCAACCCGGGGGCTGAGTTGCCCCCGAAGTCGTACATACTACCAGTTACTTCATTCCATATGGTTCAGACAATCCAGGAAAGGAGTAAGCAAGCAGAAGAGAAAACTAAATCGAAGTAACATAATAGTACCTACTACATTTTTAATACGTCGTCGCAATGTGTGTGCTTACGCTAAACCTAATGCGTCTGATGGAAAGCATCGATGAGACATAGGATGAAGTATGCTCTCCAGGAAAGTGGGACAGTAAAATCGCGCGACGATCCGGCCACCGATTTATTGTTGTAGCCATAGTTCAGAGAGCTAATTAGTAATATCCACAGCAGACTTCTGAAAAACCTACGGAGCTTGGGAGCGGGATATTACGCTACTGTCTCTAGAGAGTGGTCTCTTGATACTGATCCTCATGAAGTCATGCCGAAACACGAGGCGCTTGTCGGCTTGGTTTCTTCATGAAGGTGGTGACAAGTCAGAGCTGAAGCTTACCACCAATTGAAGGGAAAGAATTTGGCAGCTAGTTGGGTATTGATCTAACTGTCCAAGTGTCTCAGGAAACGAATATAGGCATTCGAAATGTGGGCCTATAGACGCATGCTAACCATTACCTGGATGCAAAAAGTCAGAAACGAGGAGGTTCTACGACGCGTGGGTCAAAAACGCCAAGGCCATGTATGAAGACAACAGATACGAACTCCTTCAACTTATTATGATGGGCAAAGTGGCTGGCAAAAGAGTGTTGGTCGTAAAAAAAGGTCATTATTTCACGAGAGATAAAAAAAAACAGTCATTGGAGACGCCCAAATTTAAATTCAAAGCATTTATTCAGTAAAAAGGAACAATATTGCACACTTGTACACGTCATTTTAGCTATAATTTTGTATGTTTATTTGTTATATTTAATTTTATATAAACCTAACATGATTGGCACAGTTATAGTCTAAACTTAAAACTAAATATACAGAACACAAGTAGATACAATGATAGATTAGTAGTATAACGTAAATAAGTCTACAGAAATATACAATTTTAAAAGAATCAAAAATAGATTCTTGTATTTAAAAAAGTTTGCTACTTTTGATAAATGGAGTGTATGGTACGATTCCATTTCTATTTCTGGTGCAGTATACTATGTTTTCTGGCATACTTAATACTAGTATAGATGAAAAGACTTGGCATGGTGGTCATGATATTTACTTCATTAAAGGCTCGACACAAGTTAGTTTGAGTAAGGCCCTTATCGCTCGCTTTTGTAACAGCACTTTAAGAAGAAGAAGTGTAAGTGTACTCATATGGGGTGCGTCGAACATATTGTGTGTCTCAGTTTACCCCACTTGGGGAGAATCTTTTCCAGCACCTTGTTGCATACTAGATGCTACAATTGGACGAGTAATACAATGTAGACACCGAAGCAAATACGACGGATATTGTGGAAGAAAAGTCAAAGATTAAACAGAAAATAGGAAATTCAAACACAGAAAATGGCAATGCAAACACAGAAAATGATTTTAGGAACAAAAAAATAACATTTGGTCAAGACACCAAGAGCGACATTTTCGACATAGTTTTTCTTGTATAGTTAATACTTTGTCGGGTTCGGTCAATAGAAGTGAGGTAGTTACAGTATTAACGTTTGTTTGAAATCAATCGTATATGTGCGCAATGCATATAGGCGCACTTGTACGAGCACATAATTATCGTGTTTGTATCAATGATCGATTGGTTCGACTTATTGCCAATTCATAATACTTTTTTCAATGATTAATCCTAAAAAATAAAATAGATTTTGAAAGGGAAACAATAACAATGAACGTTATAAACAAAAAAAAAAAATTAAAGACACTCCTATTTCAATAAAAAAAATTAAATGTTTGTTACCTAATATGAGAAGTCAGACGATATCAGGAAATAATGCGATAGAGAGAGAAAACCGAAATTGTCTGACATACTTGTTTCAAGGCGACATAAGTAGTAAAATATGAGATTTTGAAACAGTAGAACAAACATACTATAGAATACAACAGATAGGGTTCTAAAAAAACGTGTTATAAATAAGGCCTTTTCCATGACGATAGCATAGCCCAAATCGTGAGAGACAAAAATTTGCTACATCTAATAAAATTGCAAAGTGAAGACTGTTTTGATTCAGTTCAAAACAGTAGTCCGTCCAAACTAACAAAGTAAAATTAAAAAATAATGTTTGTTGTAAACAAATTTATTATTTTTAAAACCTATTTCTAATACATAGAATAGGCATGATGACTAAAAAAAAATATTAGTCCGTCAGTTAGATAATCAGAACATATTGGACACGTATTTTTTTTTCAATTAAACAAACAATGATGAAGATATAGCCCGCTGAAGTTCCGCATGACGTCACATCTAGGTACAATTTTACTTAGAAGTGACGTCATTTTCCCCCACTCCCAAACTTTGACGCGCTTTATCTCTGTCATTTTTTGTTTCATTGACAAAAGAAAAAATACGTGTCCAATATTTTTTGATAATCTAAATGACGGACTAAATAGAATAATATTTTGTTTACCCTGTATACAAGTCTATTGCGTTCGTATGAATTTATAATAAATTTCATTCACTAAAAAAACTTTCAGGGCTCATATTCTGTAATGAATGACTAATCGATAACTTAAAAAAAAAAATACGGGATAGCGCCTTCAGATGAGGCAGTATGGGAATATCTAAACTAGAAGGTATACAGAAATTTGCTTTGATTGAAATTTTCTTGTCATTCATTTTGGAGAAAAAATACTACACCATTTTTTATGACTTGCATGTTCCTTTCAGGGAATCGAACATGCTCGTTTTGTTAAAAAAACTACATTCTGTATTATGACATTAATCGATAGTGTTGCTAGTAAGAACCAAGACTTGTAAAGAAACATTAAGTGCCAAATCAATGGAAATATCTTATTTCTGTATTTTCTTGGAATTCATCCACATTACTTTTTTTCTTGTAAAAGGTATTGTACCTATATGTGGTAAGTATTTATAAAATGATTATTGGGATTTTTAACCGACTTTACAAAAAAGGCGGAGGTTCTCAAATCAACTGTTTTTTTTGGGTATGTTACTCCATAAATCTGGAAAATAATTACCAATTTGAAAAAAAAAACTTGTTGGGGTTTTTGCTTCCAGGTGGGTCCCATTACTTTGATCTTGATCTGATCATGGACTTCAGAGATAGGCAGCAGAAATCCTCAACGGATGACGGCATTCACTCGATATTGAGGCAAATATCTCCGGCATATCTTAACAGAATTGATTTTTTTTTTGTTTGTTTGTAAGAGTGTGCTTTCAGGTAGGTCCCATTTTAGTTTGGTCCTGATCTGAGGATGGTCTTCAGAGATAGGGAGTAGAACTCCTCAATGGATGACAGCATATCACTCGATATTGCGGCAAACACTTTGTACCAGGATGCAGATTGCAGGATGTTACTTGAAAATTGACATAATCCACCTGACCTTCGATCGTGGCCTCATCACCATGGAAGCCTGAACGGGTGACAACACGTAACACGAGATTTCGGCAATTACTTTGTGTGAGTGTGCTGATTCCATTCCTAAATGGTGGCAATCGCTTTGTGTTAGTGTGCTCATTGTGGTATATTACTTGAAAATTGTCATTATGCCACGGGACTTTTGAATTTGAAACTCCTCAAATAAAGCAATCAGAGTGCTCACTGTAGTCTACTCATTTTTCACAATTTAACCCCTCAACACTTAAAAGCGTGATATAAATAAACTTTTAACAAAAAATAACCAACGACTTCAAATATTATATCAGCCATTCACTAAAAAGTTTAAAATAATTATTTACGGACCGGTGGTACTAAAATAACACTTGCCGACTTCTTTCTTCCTGAAACATATGTTATCTAGAAGTCGGCACATTCCCCATAGTAAATAACACGAAACCCAATAGTAGAGCGCCAACTAATATATAAAATAGTCTAAATGAAAACACCACATGATATGGATTCCGTTGTAATTCCAAAGTAATATTTTGGTTAAGTAGTTTTTTAGATAAGTTAACCTATTTCAAATGTATTGATCAAGCAAACGAGACCTCCTTATTTAAGGGGTAACGTTTCGAGCTCAGTGCAAAGTGCATAACAATGGTTTGTTTACCTTATTTTAAAATAAAATCTATGAAATAAAATAGTTTCATCTTATTATTGTTGAATAATTATCAGGGGTTTTTAGCAGAATTGCGTCATTTACAACGTAATACATAAAATTACAAAATTTTGGTAGAAAAGCCTAATTGACACTAAACAATGGTCGCGAAATGCCATATACCACATTTATTTAGTACTTTTTATGCAATAGTAAGAAAAACAATCATAAGTTGTGCATTTTGCACCGAGCTCGAAACGTTGCCCCTTAAACAAACATTAATTAAGGTACCTTTAATAATATTATCATTAGAAACCCATATACAGCTTCAGTGTATGTACCGTCGCTTAATTCCAAAACTAATGGGCTGATTTAACTGAAATCTTAGGCAGGTGCAAAATGAGATAAGCCTCCCGGAAAAATACTTTTCAAAGGAATTCGTACGAATTTGGTGTACATTTGAGATAATACCCTTTCGAAAAAATCCAAAAATGAAATAAAAATTAGGATACAATTATAACACATGCTATAATAAATTGTACATTTACAAATTTTGTAAAAATAGTAGGAATTTAAATACAAAAAATAAGATATTTCCTCATATTTGAAACATAATATTCGATGGATTCGATTGATGGTTCTTGGTGTAATATCATTTTCAATAAATTATACACAATGTTTTGTACTTTTTATTCCACAAATAGAAATGGAATATACGTACAACAATTAGTGTATAATTAATTAAACATAAATGTTTGTTTGCAAGACTTAGTCCTTCCATGCAACACTATGGATTGATGCCAATAGCATAGTACGGGATGTATATTTTTTTGCTAAACCAGCAGTTTTAATTCCCAGCCAAAGTAAGTCATTATTCAATCTCCTATGTATCTAAGTGTAAACTTACATTTTATTATATTATATATATATAAAATTGTTTTTTTCTAAAGTGTAAAAGATTTTGAAAAATATTTGAAACTATTAATTTGTTAATTAATTAATTAATTTGTTATAATGCATAAACAATATCTATAATATTAATAAAACTCACGTGAGTTGACATTCTAAATTATTATTAAATACCGGCTTAAACACTCACGTATTATTATTGTTGACTATATGCTAACTGTATGCCAACCAATTTCGGCATTCTCAAGGCGAGTGTCGTTCTTAGGACGACGACGTGGCGTTCAGCGAGGTTGCCACACGGCCACTGGCAACCGTCTCGGTGAAACAGTTGGCATATAGTCAACAATATTAATACGTGAGTGTTAAAGCCGGTATTAAATAATATTTTTTTAACAATATCTCCGTTTAACATTTAGCAAATTACTTATATAAGGTGACTTTCGTTTATATAAGGTGATTTTCTTTTATAAAGCCAAATTTACACTGGAGACTCGGTTAGTGGTCAGGACCAAGGTTCAATGGCCTTTTCTGTGAAATACGCATAATAAAATTTAGACTTCCTATACTAATTGAGTCGAGGTTGTCCTTGAATAAGTATAGAGACACAACAAAATATTTTTCGTATTTCTCAAACAGGGTTATTGAATCTTGATCCCGACCACTTACCGAGTCTTCAGTATGAATTTGGCTGTATAAACGAAATGTAAAGAGTATCTATGTAAGCACTAAATCTCTTTTTGGTTTAACTATTTATTTATTGTTGGATCCAATTCGTGTGCGCAATGAGAATATACACAGATTGTCAATAAATGTGCCTTATCAAAGGAATGTTGGAATGTTCCAAAGGAATTGTTTTGATGGTGACTCGAACACGGCACTATTCATAGCGCTGATAAGTGATGATAACATAAATTATTGTACTGCCTTTGTACTTACTTATCCCTTTTTACAAGGAATACTTCCTATTATAATAAAAAAATATTACGAACTAGCCTTTTCAATCCGAGTTTCAGCTTGTGCTCAAAAAATAATTAATCCGAAATTCAATTCAAATCCTATATGGGGCAATTCATATTGGAGACTCAGTAAGTGATCAGGACCAAGGTTCAATGAAGGGTCATTGCGTGTCAAGGGTGAAATAGGCAAAATAAAATTTAGACTTCCTCTAACTACTGATTTAAATTTATTTTCAAATTGAGTCGAGGTTGTTCTTACTATACTAGGTGAAATTAAATCAACCGACCAAATTCATATTAGAGACTCGATTAGTCATCAGGAACAATGTTTAATGACACTACAGATGAAATTCTAAAAAAAAAAATTCTGCCCCATAGTGCCTGCACTAGGAATTGTACTTAAACTAGTCCAACCAGTAAGAGAGCAAAAAAAAATATTTTTCCAAATTGGTCAAAAGGATTTCTGAACCTTGTTCTTGATCACTAACCAAGTCTCCAGTATGAATTTGGTTGGTTGATTTAATTTCACCCTATATAGATGAAAAAAAATGTTTTTCTCTTTGAATTGTTGGACCTTATGTATGTCGTATTATTAATTACATCAGTCAACTTCATACATAAGAATTAATATCAAAAAACATTGTAGCTGTTATTTGCTCACTTGCTCAGTAGTTTTAAGTTTTTGGGTAAAACTAAAGAAAATAGTATCATTTTGGAGAAAAATTATTTCAAATTTGGGGATAACACAAAATCGAATCTGGCAACCCTGCGTGCACTGCATTCGACCGACTCCGACCGAGATCGTCGTACTACGCGTCTATGTGTGCGTGCGCCCGGCCGGAATCGCTGGTTGTATGGAATTGGCCTTCTGTGAGTACTTTTCTTGTGGCTATTGTCTGTGACAGCCAGCACATTGCTCCTCCGCACCCTTGTTGAATGTCGAATGTGCTACGCATTGAACAATTCAATCTTCTTCTGGCAACATTACTATCAGCCTGCATAAAAGCAAAATACCACACACTCACTCACTCATCGAAAAATATCCATAACTATTGAGGCTTCAAATGTGGCAGGTTGCTTCCTCATACGATGCAGTTTCCAACCAAAAATACTGAGAATTACCTCGAAAAATATGAAGAATGTTTAGACTGTTGAATTACATAAAACATTACCGCCGGCTAAGGTGTGGTGTTGTGACTGATAATGACCAAGATTTTTTGCGAGCAACCAGTTTACTGCGAGAACATTTTAAAACCCGCTTGATGCTTGCGCTGGACTTCGATTACGCGGATTCTTCAAAACTGCCTTCTAGGGTCTTTCATTTAAATATTTTCATTCGAATTTCTTCATTGTCAACCGTGGTTTATTTGCAGTAAATGCTTATTTGAACCAAACACATAGTCTGGCTGCAAAAAGGCTGCTGAGGTGATAAAATAAGGATGAACCAGTGCGAGTAGGACTCATGTTGAGGGCTCCGTACCGTTGAATAAAATAATATGAAAATAAGTATATCAAGTAGAAAGTCCCTTCTAAATAACAAAAATTACGGTATCCAGGCGTTAATAAACAGCGATCTTTAAATGTAACCACATACTCAACTGATCATACTAAACAACTTTTTCCAAGAAGCATACCCGCGCACATCTTCAGGGAAGAAGAACATGGACTTTGCAGGAGGAAGGTCTATTTTAAAACGCTGCGCGTAAACAGCTGTCTCACGGAAGACGCTTCTCTCGAAACACGAACGTATCTCGGTTCGTTGAGATTCACGCTTATTTGCTTAAATTAAAATATTTCCCAAAACAGTGATTTGCGTCGGAATGTTTCTTTGGAATAGTTGTTCAGGTTAATCTGTAGAACATGTGGTTTTCGTAAAAGAAAGCTGTATATTTATACCCGGTATATTATAAGAATATGAATATAATATAGCGAAATGGCAAAAATACCGGGTGTAAATAGACAGCTTTCTTTTACGGAAACCACGTTTTCACACTTCGCTATATTGTACCCCGTTTTTCTTTTCGCATTTCGATATATTGTAAGCCTGATTTTTTAGAGGACCATGAAGCTGTTGTTTTTCTTCATGCTGTTCCCGAGCAAAGGGTCTTTACAACTTACAATCGGAAAGGCGGATAACATTGCATCCTACCAAGGGTTCCGCTTTTTCGTTCTGAGATACGGAACCCCACGGTGTCGAAACGTGCTACATTGTTATGTACATAATACACAAATAATAAAATTAAAATAAAATAGTAAAAAAGTTGTGCCCACATAAACATTTTTGCGAAACTTTAAATAAAATGGGTTATTTTATTAGTATTGTACTGAGACCAATAACAAATTTTTCAAGAATTTTTATATATATGTACGTATGTTCCGTTTTATTTAACTAGAAAATTACTCAACGAATTTGTATGCGATTTTTTTATTATCATCGTAATGGCCCTGGTAGGCTATAAGGAGTGTTGATAAAATAGCCGCGAAGCCAAAAACTGTCGATAGTACTCGAAGATTCGACCAACATTGGTTACGGGAAAAGATACATTGATTGAAAGACATATCCACGCGAGCAAAGGCGAGGGCAAAAGCTAGTTTGCTATATACATTATTTATGTTAGGTAGATCTCTTCTGTTTTGTCGATATATCTGTCTATGCCACAAAATAAATTAATAGTTCTTACGTGTCTATGTGAAAGAATTCAAAAGATGTTAATAATAATCATACAATTCCAAAGTTTATTGGATAATGATGGGTTACTCGTTTGAGTGATTCATGTCTCGTTAAAGTTAATCGGTTGGCCGAGCTCAATTTTTGGCAAAATTTAAGGGCAAAAGAACTTTAAAAATCTCTTCTGGCTCGAGAACAACCGGCTTGAAAATCCTAAGATAAAATGCCGGAGGTATATCACTGAATTGTGTTCTAATTTACCATGTAATTATTTGGTTAAGGATAATGAGGCATCATAGCATTGAGTAGAAGTAAAGAGTAAAATATCTTAAGACAAGACAAAATATTGTGCACCATATTAAAAGAAAACTTACTGGGGAAAACAAGTTACAATTGTAGGTTACAAATAGCGGACGAATTCATCTAGACAACCTTTGGGCGGTATTGAGGCCAAAGAAATAAACCGTGAAGTCGGTGTCCATTGAACAAAACAAGAAATATAAAATAAATTAATATATATTATATCGATAAATATTTTATTTAAACAAAAAAAGCGAAGGAAACCATTAGTGAATAACTTACAATTATATTCATAGCAGCAGAGGTAGGTGTATTAATATCTATTTATTTCTAAATGTAGAAAAGATTACAAAAAATTCTAAAGATATTCTGGAGTTAGAGAATTAAACAGTATTATTAAACAGTGGGCATCTCGACGACTCCCCCTGTGACCCAAATTCATATACGTGATCAAATTTTTGAAGACCGAAAATGATATCTAATGGCAAAATTTTGGAGGCGCGGAAATTATCCAACTGTTGTGAGGTTAAATCAAGATAGCAAACGCCCCATAGACAAGGATGGGATAGATGTAGCAAGCGCAATTTTGATAATTGTTGGAAAATTCCCAAGTCTTCTAAGCGAATTGACACTATGTCATATCCTTGCTTTGCCGAGTGTTTAAAATATAGAAATTTATTATCAGAAGCAAACATCTTTCGTGTTATATGTTCCATTCGGAAACCCCGAATGGCATCGATGAGGATACCCAAGTTTATCACCTTATACTGTAATGGATTTGTATATATTATTGGGGATAAATGTGCCAGGTCAACTTACGTATGAATTTATTAGAAATGTACCAGAAGAGATGGATTTGTTAAGGATACGCGAGTAATTACGAGAGTAAGGGTGTCAAGAATAGGAAGAATTATATTGCGGGTAAAACAGTCACACCTTCCGCATTTGAAGTTATCGATATAATTCATTTCTTGGTCGGATGTAGACAGAGAAGAAAGATAATTCAAATTTTCATTCCAACGTCAAACGTGGATGAAGAAGAGAAAGGTTGATTAAGGAAGTTCAAGATGTTATGGAATATTATATTAATGTAAATTTTTTATAGACTATACAGTTTAATAATATAAATATAAATAATCCTAATACCTACTTAAATATAAAAAATAACAAAATATATACCTATACGAATAAATATAAATACCAACAAATAAAAAACCTCATCCAAACCGCTGCTCCGCGGCAAGGTGCCCAGTATGCTGGCGACATTCCCGCGTTGACCAGGCATGTGGAAAGTTCTTTAAATAGATTTCGCGCTTCAGGATCCCACGAGCCCATCATTTCGACCCCAAACGGCGCAAATAGGTAATTGTTCCCTAGATACTTGCGCCGTTTGAGATCTTCAGCGGCTGCTGCCGCCGAACCAGCAGCGGCTCTACTGCTTTGGATAACATGGGAGGGTGCCAGTGTGTCAACGCATGTTGCGTCCCACACTAGAGGCTTCCCATGCTTTCAAGGTACTAACGTCATGCCGTCGGGCCGCTTGCCGTCATCACGTGCCACTCCTGATGGTTCTAGAACCGCTGGCACGTTTATAGACGCAAGGGCCCGGCGGATGACGTCATTAAGAGCCGCATGCCGGGAATGGCGGCCAGCATTATGGAATTGTATCTTGACGGGATTTACCAACACCCAAAGAACTTAAAAATTTCCAAACACTAGCTGGTGACCTATCAATAGATTCACAGATATGGCGTCGTTGTGCATATAATGTGCACATGATTTATGTTTCAAACTGTTACCTTTCGCTTTTTAAATCATAGAATAAACTCACCAATCCATCCATCCATCAGCCTGCTTCATCCACTGCTGGACATAGGCCTTTCCAGGATTTCGCCACTCTTGGCGGTCCTCCTGGAAGAAATGCCCATACTCACACACGCTGGGCAGGCGGGTTGGTGAGCGCGGTACCGAAACCCTTGCACCAGTGACGCCGCTGCCCGTCACCAGTCTGATTTATATAAGGCCCGGCAATTGGGGATGGATATACCGCCATCAGGCAATGGTGGGCCGCCTGGTTTTTTTGCCTGAGAGCTGTCCTCTTACTCTCCCCCGAATAACTTCGGGAGGATTTCCGAGTAAGATGGTGGTACCTCCACAGTCGAGCCCGGCATTAGCTCTACCACCTACTCACAAAAAAAAAATACAAAAAATAAAGACAATTGTAAATTTCTGAAATAATCAAAGGCATACAAATATAAATCCTAGGCACCTGAGCTAAAACCGAAGGATTTGTATTACAGGTGCAAATTCCTAATCACCTTAAATTAAAAGCAAATAAATTAATAGTTGCTCTATATTTTATTAAAGAAATAGACATACGATTTGAAAAACTGCAACTTGGTGTGACGAATCAAAACGCAGCAAAAAATAACGAGAAGTTCTTCGTTCAAAATAACAAAATATGAAAAGGAAAGTGCTCTAAAGCATAAGAAAAAATCGAATTTGCTTGGTTGCGAAAGTGTACTTTACGATTTTTTTTGTGTGCATATTTGTATGTCCTCTTTTTCATATTCTTAATAGGAAATTATTCATAAAAAATATTAGTGGGACCTGTGGTCGTAGTCAAAATATTCGAACCAATCTGATTGGCAACTTGAAAATCAAATGGGAAACTGTTTATAGCAAGGTGCTGGGCCTTAATAAAAATCGCTAAGAGTCTGGAATTGTAGCCTGCAGCCCTGAATTACTTACGAAGCAATTTTTTAAACAGAAACTCCTTTAGAGATCGCACAATCACCTAATACTCAATAGGGTTCAAAAACCTTATTAGAGTTCTGTACCCAAGGGGTAAAACGGAGCCCTATCAATCTTACTCTGCTGTTTGTACATCTTTCTTTAGAGATCGCACAATCACCTAATACTCAATAGGGTTCAAAAACCTTATTAGAGTTCTGTACCCAAGGGGTAAAACGGAGCCCTATCAATCTCACTCTGCTGTTTGTACATCTTTCTTTAGAGATCGCACAATCACCTAATACTCAATAGGGTTCAAAAACCTTATTAGAGTTCTGTACCCAAGGGGTAAAACGGAGCCCTATCAATCTCACTCTGCTGTTTGTACATCTTTCTTCGTCCGTGTCTTGAGTGTTTATCTATTATAATTTATAATGTACTCTCTGTGGTTTAGCTCGTAGACGGAATAAGTTACAGAGCTAAAATTTGAATATTTTGTGTAGAATGTTATTATTAGGGAAGGTTCCATCCATGAAAGATGACCCATTTTTTTTTCTTTGCCCTTTCACGTGGGGTTTCATTGTGTAGAGCTCAAAAAGAAGATTACAAATCCTACATTCGTCGTCAAAGTTTTTGCGATATACCCCAATAATTGTTCTTTTAAGACGAGCGAATTTTGTATGGCACAATCGAAGATTTTTCTTGTGAAGTATTCAAATAATGCTTTATTATGCAAGTAATTCGTAATTATGTGAAAAACTAAACTTTTGCTAAAATCAACACCTTTTGAAGTTGTTTACCTGCATATCAGAAGAACCCACTAAATTTTTTATACATTTTGGAACCTATTACTAGTTTTCTGTAGTACAGAAACGCAGTTGAATAAAATTTACAGATTGTCTCATAGATTGACAAATAAGAATGACATACATTCAGACCTCAACGATATTTTTTTTATTTTTTTTTTATTCAAGCCAAACTATAGATTTTCACAAAGATACACAAACACGAAACAATTAAAAGTTATAAAATTAAGGAAACATGTCATGCTTAAAAAAGTAATAATTTAACTATATATCATCAAGCTTGCATGAAAATGTCAGTTGTTAAAAATAATTAAACCTATTAACTTTTCACCTTTTCACCTACATGTTCATTTTAAATGTTCACTATAGTTCATCCCATTGTTGGGCAAAGGCCTCCCCCATCTTCTTCCATGCGAGCTTATCGGCAGTGCACTGTGTCCAGCGCACTCCGAGGTCACGAAACTGCTCCAGCTCGTCTCTCCAGCGCACGCGCGGCCGGCCAGGAGCCCGCGATGCATGTCGGGGGCACCACTCCGTCACCTCACGTGTCCACCTACCATCTGAGAGCCGCATCACGTGGCCGGACCATTTCCATTTTAGCTGCTTCGCGTGGCGCACGGCATCCGTTAATCTTGATTTTTGTCTAAGAGCTTTGTTTGTCGTCTTGTCCAATAATTTTAAATTTAGAAAACTTCTTTCTATTTTCCTTTGTGTAACTTTTATTTTCTTTTGATATTTTATTAGATGAATTTTAATAATTGCTATTTGAAATGCGAACTAAAAAATTGGATAGCTATTTCAGTTTATTTCACATAAATTTATAATCGTTAAAAATTGGTAACAATTGGTAGTAATTATTATAAAATATTATAAATAACCGACAAAATGCTATTTTTCGTGGAATCTGTCCCTGTCATAATGCGGTTTTTCCGCATAAAGTAAAAGTGACCGTTGCAAGACTGACGTATCCTTTTAAGGCCTTAAGAGCTTCGAGAGTGTTGCCAACATATAAAAAAAATCTTACTTACCAGAATATTTTATTTAAGTTTACTCTTAATTCCTTAATACTTAAAAATATAATTTTAACAGACAACGTCTTCATGAACTAAAATTTTAACTTTTGTTAAACACTTAAGCAAAAATATCGACGTTCACAAAAATCTTGCTGTTTGAAAATTGTTCATTGGTATTTTTAGGCATTTGACTGAGCAGACCTTCAATAATTATTCAAGCAAGTGACACATTTTGTTTTCTCAAGTGTTCTGGGCGTGACTAAATGTAATACTATTTCATTTCGCTAATAAATACACATTCGATGAAATTAGAGAAGGCAAAATTATCGCAGAAAAAAAAAATTAGTATTATTTTAGTATGAAACAATGCGTTAATTTTATTAGACACATGCGTTAATAAAACAAGAACTTTTTGACACTATTTTTCATACAGTCATAATCTTACAATATGAGACAAAAGATTTAAAACAATTAAGTATAACCTAAAAGATAATGTCTTACTTCTTAATCGTCAAAAGCTTAAACTTATTAATTTACTCGGAATTACCCAAGATAGTAAGTTACCTAAAGTACCTTGTTTTTAATTGTAAAATTTGCAATACTTGAATTTTTTTCTTTTACTGTGATGTATAATGCTATGTAAAAATGTAATCTTTACTTAAAGGAAACTGATCTATTCACCAGAGAATTTAATCAATGCAATTTTGCTAAAAAGTTATCGGGAAGCCAGTTATCAGATTAACACCCATTTTAATATAATTTTATAAAGACAAAATTGACTGATTGACGGGTCTTATGCGAATCGTGGTTGTCATTGCAATATTGAATGACATAAACTGTCGCCGCTAAATCACGACTTGTCATTTTATTCCAAGATATCTCCTTTAATGGTTGACAAACCCTGTCTGTTTAAGATGCAATCATGTTACGGTTTATACTAGGTACTCTTATCTATGATCTTAGTCTTACCTTGGTCTTGCCAAGATAAGTTGTTTGGTATACATGTAAATTAAATTAAATAATGTGTGTAAATAAAGTAAGTCAGTAACATATTGAATCTAATTGACCTAATCTATTGGACCTAATTTCCATAAAGAAAATCCAAATTACGTTACAATGGAATCATTATCTTTAATTTTTATAATAATCTTTAACCCGTAGAATTACAGTCGTGACGATCGTCACGCCTAGGCCTAATTGTAAATAAAAAATTATTATTGTTAGTTAATATATTATAAACCTAGTGATATGGGTATTTTTCGAAAGCTATTAAGATGAGCAATAAAATAAAAAATAAATATTATAATAGTATAAAAAAAAGTTGTGGATTTTTATTCTAGGCCCAAATCTTCTTTTTTTTTAATATATGTATAGAGATATATTTTTTTTTATTATTCTTTATATTTTTTACAATATTATAAAATTTGAATAGACATATATATATAGTATACATACATATATTCATATATTCTAATATAAATAAGAATATTTCAAGGAGAAAGCCCCCCCCCGCAACTAACCTCAAGAAAAAAAAATGTTTTCTTGAAGGAAATTTTATCTAGTTTTAGAAAAACAAAACTGCATTAGAATTGGACAACTAGTTCCGGAGATATAGCTAAAAACAAAATTGGCGGGAAAATTTGCAAACTTGCAAAAATGCACGTTAATCGGACAGGTTTTAACATTCCAATTTAGAATACTATTCGGGAATTTTCTACTAATCATGCTGAAGATGAAGAACAATCCTAAGTAACCTTCCTTAAGGAAAAGCAGTTGCCCCAACAAAACATCAGGTAAGTAGACATTTTAGTGAGAGGAAATCTTAGAGTATACATATAGCTTGCTTATGTATACTCTAAGGAGGAAATCAATGGGTACTAACCGTTTCAAATGCTTTTAGGACAAGACAGCACACTATTTGCATGTGCATATCATACTCACGCACTTCCATCAACGTTGCTAACGCACACAGACATCAGCTATGACAAACAAGGTCATATTCTAATAGCATCCCAAATGAATAGTTCACAAAAGTGTGCGAGTATATGGATTAGTCTTGGTGTATGTTTGGAGATACCCCATGAGAAGTAAATGTAGGTGCTCGGGTAAAAATCCAAGTGTAACACGTGGAAAAGAATAATACTATGCTAAAAACTATGCCTACTTAACTTACATTTCCCTGCTGATTTATAAATATGTTTCACTTGGACTTTTACCCGAGCACTTACATAATACATCTCATGGGGTATCCCAAAAAAATACACCAAGACTCACATACCCACATATCCTATCTAGCGAGAGCATAATGCACATCTCCACACTCGATATACTACGTGATACAACCTACTTTCTCCACTCCGCTCGGCTAGCTAGATCGCCTAGCTATTGTTATTTTAATTAGTCTACATTCTGTCTGACCATCTTGTTCAGCCATTTCACTTGCTGATGGTTGAGAGATGGATGACTGGCTCGACAAGTGCTTAGATAGCTGGAAACCATTTTCAATGTCATAGTATATAACATATTTTATGAATTGCCTACAAAGATACGAGATAAGGATTTTAAAGTTTTACTTTTACTATTTTATATGTCAATCAAATTTTGTTTTATGTATCGTCACGTCATGACATGAGTCCTGGAAGGGGTGTCAGAGGTGTTCCAAGTGTAAACTGTGACATGCAAGTCACAGTCCAGACTTGGTACACCCACGTTTCACCGACGATTATTACGTCACAACGTGATGGTTGGTGAGCCCTAGCGCCGTACTTCGGGCCCAAAAACACGCTTTCTAAGGGCATGCAGGTTTCTTCACGACGTTTTCCTCCACTGTTCAGCAAGTGGTAAGTAAGAACAAATACAATGCAATACAATTTTGTATTGTATATTTGATGAGCTTGACGCCGATGCTTGCAGCGCAGAGCGAATTCGCTTGGAGCGTCGTTGCCCGTGGCCCTCGCATAAGAGTTCCTTGTCGGACTACGGAACCCTAAAAACGAAGAAACGAGAACTTTTAAATGGTACAAATTTTTTTACAGATTTTGTACGAAAATCGGATTGAACCCATCTGGCAACCCTGCCAGTATGAACTTATCGATTCTATAATTAAAATCAAAATCAAAATATTTATTTTGCAAAATAGATACATAAAGTATAGGTGGTAGAGCTGATGCCGGGCTCGACTGTGGAGGTACCACCATCTTACTCGCAAATCCTCCCGAAGTTATTAGGGGGAGAGTAAGAGAACAGCTCTTAGGCAAAACCAGGCGGCCCACCATTGCCTGGGACCGATGGATGGCGGTATATCCATCCCCAATTGCCGAGCCTTATATCGAACAGACTGGTGACGGGCAGCGGCATCACTGGTGCAAGGGTTTCGGCACCGCGCTCACCAACCCGCCTGCCCAGTGAGTATGGGCATTTCTTCCAGGAGGACCGCCAAGAGTGGCGAAATCCTGGAAAGGCCTATGTCCAGCAGTGGAGGAAACAGGCTGATGGATGGATGGATGGATACATAAAGTATACTTTCTACAAGTCAAAGTTAATTTTAACAATATATATCTTTCGAATATAAGAAAATATATAATAATACGGGAAATAAAATATACACCCGCATAAAATAGAGGAATCTAGGAATAAAAATATGATATATACATAATGCAATGAACAAATAAGTTGATAAATAAATTCGGGAAATACATACACAAAATAGGAAGGTTGGGCTACTAAAATGTAATAAAGTAATACACCTGCAGAAAACTAATAATATAGAATAGAATATACATATTTACAAATTCAAAATTATTCTTTTTCGTATTACCGAAGATTGGTGCTAGCTTTACGAATAACAAACATTTGGTATTGTGACTAAATAGTTACTTCATCCGAAGTAATCCTCACGGCCACTAATTCCACAGTAACCTATGCAGGCATAAATAAAACATAAACCTTCAAACATTGTTAGTTGTTACCTTAACATATTCGAAACAAAAATACCATGTCATCATCACGTAACAAGTTTACCCAAATAGCTAACGAAACTAGATATTTCACATTGAAAACTGCAATTTTAGCGCTTTATTCGTGACTGGACTTCAAATCATGTTACCTATGTAACTTTATAACCTTGTTCTAGATAAAATGGCACTGCACTGGGTAGGCAAAGCTCATGCAATGTAGAGATTTCAAGTAATCAGCGCAGTTATGGTATCTTAGAAAACGTCTGTCAATGAAACAAATGGTATGTATACAATAATATACATACATAGCAGTGGCGAAAGGTGAACATTTTAAAAGGGAAGCCGGACAAAAAAACGCCTTTCTCAGAAAAGCAACCAAATAAAACATGAAAAATGTTGTACTTTGCAACTCCTTGTCAGCCAAGTGTTTGTCGTATTGAGATTTATAGAAATGTTTGACAAAGCGAAGAGCACGGAATAAAGAAATTTTATATGGGTGCCATACCCTTAACAAACCGATGGGAATCGTGTCATATGGACCCTTTTGCCACTGATACAGTGATAGCTGAAGTCTTCTCAGATTGCGTGGGGCTTTAAAAAAAATGTTATTCGCGCGCTAAAAGAGGCTTGTTGTCGCTCTTTAACCTTCCACAAAGATAAGAAACGCCGCACTTTGGTAAATTTTTAGTTCGTAGCGTGCATTCAATATTTTCGTAGGTAGGTTGTTGTATTTACATCACACCTAAATTATTTATTACAATTATTGTAACCAAAATTCTTCAAAAATAATCAAGGAAACTCATTTGTTTTGAGGATATCCTTAATTTGACTAAGTTTGAAGTTATTTCTTTCCATATTTAAATAATTAAATAATATATATTTTTGCATTATAAAAGCTATTTCATTGTGATATGATATATAAAATAATCAGATCTTAGTCTCTTATTTTGGTTTTCATTAAGTTAAAGTTCTTAATAAAAATAAAAAATTCTAATCACGGTATTCCAGATATTCTTTTGTTTATTACGTAGTTTTATTCAAATTTTCATTAAAATAATAACATCTGAATTAAACCGACCCTTAATTGTGGCTTTGAAGATCACCAGCAAATAAAGGAAGAAAAATAATTTTACTTGCCTTTTACGTCCATTATCCGTCCTGAACACAACCTTTTAAATTATTTAATAAATAAATATTTGACTCTTTGAAGCTTTTTATTTTTATTTATTGTACATAATAATAATGTAGGTATGTACAATATATATAAAACAGAGAAAAGAAAAACAAGATATTTTTCAAATGATGGCGAGGCAGTTGCGTGCATATAGAACTTTTTGCTGGAAATGCAACGAGAAGGACAAGTTTGACAATAAATAAAAATGAAATAATTTCAATGTTACTTTGAAAAATCATTATTTGTATGACGCCAGGGTAGGCAGTGCCTATGATTCCATACAAAAATTTCGGTTTTCAAATTGGTTTATAATTTTTACATGTTATTTTTATCATCAAACTTGACCTTCTCATTGCTTTTCCGGCAAAAAGTTCTATACACGCCACTTGCCGGGCCTAGTAGTGCCCGAAATATATCCTGATTTTTTTATTTTTATTATTTAAGTTTTCCATCTTATTACTATATATTTTCTATCTTTTAAATCGACCAGGTGATAAAAATCATAGCTAATTGATTTTATACGCTCTATTGCCGTTACTTGTTAGTTTTTATCGCGTAACAGTATTGGTGTTATCCAATTTAAATGCTACTTCAACTGAGTGTCACTTAAAATTCTTTATGTAGTATGAACATGCGAAATTTATTGCAAAACTTACAAGTACGAGAGCACAACGTATTTGATAATCCTTTTCTGTAATATAATAATATTATTTCTTGCCCCTTCATAGTAAAATAAAATTGACGTAATGGTTTATATAATAATTTAATTCTTTAAACTTTTTCAGCCTATGAAACTATTATCATGTCAAAAATGACGTTACTTATTAAAACCCAATTTAATTTTAATAAATGGCCACTTAACGACGTTTAATATTATGCAATCATCATTATTTTCGTACAATTACCTTGTATTTTGTCCAAAAATAAACATAATGTGAGATTATTTTACGTGTTCTCATAACTCGACTTTCACTCTCATGTACTTACTTTCATTTGAAAACTGTTCACGGTTCTGTAAAGCATTAAACTAAGTTGGAACATGAAATAGCTGGATGTTTGTTTGTCAATGACTTACACGTAATTTATTGTATTTACCAAAGGAAAACCGTCGAAAACCAATAGTGTTCGTTAGTGAAAGTGGGTACTACACGTACATGTAGTCATAATCGCTTGTTTTGTCGAAAGAAAGTAAAATAATAATTATTACAATGACCTTAATATCGAAAGAAAGAAAAATGTTAATTCGGTATCACAACTCGAAACTTATTTGAACGTTACTAGTATAACATCTAATAAATATTTTTCAGTACAGTTGCTTATAAAGTGGCCCTTATTGCAGAGTTCTTAGGGTCAAAGTGCAGCATATTAAACACGCGTGCTTTTTACTTTACATTATCGCACTAGTGTTTTTTACATTACAGTTTTTTTTTATCTTAGGAAAGAGTTTTGATGTCTTGAGAAATAGTAAAGTTTTTGCGAATAAATAGACTGTCTCAGTTAAAATATAATAAATAATCATTTAATTTCATGAAATTATTTATTTTTATCAACAAATTAACTCAAATGTTTGTTGTAAATACAAAAATATTCAGTTTGTTAATATTTGATATTTGGCTGTTTGGCAATATTTGGCTGTTTGGCTTTTTGGGTCAGTGCCTCTATTTCCACCTGCGCAAAATACAAAATCTCCGCCGCCATTTTTCAAAGAAAATTTTCAGTTATATACTGTGTCATAGCTGTGGTTTTGATTATGTGGAAAAAAAGACAGTGAAATTATATTATTTTTCCTCGCAAGTGTGTTGAAAAACGTCGTATGAAACGCATAAGCATTAGACATTACACTCTCGGCTCCATTACGGTCTCGCCTTTGGCTCGGCCTGCAATCCCGCCTCGACTGTAATGTCCAACGCAGCTCACTTGTATCATACTATTTACTACAAATGTTACCAAAAAGGCCTCAGCTCGGCCATAGTTACCTATACTGTGGCTCGGCTAATATCGCAGCTGTAGCCACGATGCTGATTTTCAGCAGATGCCCAGGTTCTATAATTGGGTTGAAAGTTCCAGTCATACACATTTGTACACAAATCATATATATAGTACATGCGCTAGCACATGTCTCGTGTGCAGTTATTATGTCCCCTAAGTTTTGTTGCGGGCCTTTGCTATACACCTACCTATATATAGGAGTATAAGAAAATATTGGTCACGTGGTCCAGATCATAGTCGTTTGGTAGCCATGTTTAAAAATGGTCGCTAAATTGGTAGATTTTTTTTATATATCTCGGTATTCTGTGGTCTGATTTTAATTTTTTAAAGCTTATTTTACTCTTTTTGTAAAGGCAAACTAATTTAGTTTTTTTTTAAACCACAGACATCCAATATTTAAAGTTAAAACGAGTAATTGTTGACATATACTAACGTTTTTAATATTTTCAGTTCACGAAGTAATTGTAGCTACAATTTAACTAAACATTAAGTTTTATTTTAGGTTTCCGTACCCTAAGGGTATTAACCGGGACCCTATTACCCTATTACTAAGCCTCCCCTGTTTGTCCGTCCATCTGTTACAAGCTCACATCTTCTTTACACGCTCTTATGCCAACTGCTAGCAATGAGGACGACAGAAATGCACCTTTAATCCACACTGATTAACTCCCGGATATCGAAATGACAGATTTTACCTGCCATCTCGTAGATATCATTGGCATTAAAAAGTAATTTATTAGTACCTGTACCTATAGAAACAATATAAATAATTTATATTAAAAACAGTAAATTTTTAAATGAACACGCCAAAAATATTTAATAATATCGACCCCTCTAATGGGGTTGCTTTCAGTCGAATGAAAAACCATAATATGACACAAAATATAATTACTTGACACACTTATATCATTCATAGTTATTATAAAATTAGTAATTACTTATCGAAAAAATAATCAGCGAGTACATTGAAAGACTTTTTATATTATGAGGAACGAAAGTACCTAGTATAAAAAGTCTGAGCATACGACTATAATCAATCCTTTTACTTTCTAGCCCAAAGGAAAGTAAAGCCTTATGATGTCTTAAAAATGTCAACATGTCGATTATCAAGCCAAACCACTTTCATTGATTCTTTGCTCGAGCAACTCCACAGATTAAATCTAGAATCTAATACAATGGTTCCTTAGTAATTAATAACCAAGCATAAGGTTCTCACGGATGTATAATTGTATCATACATACATAATAATAACTAGAATTTGTATCTGTGCATATGTATGCAACGATAGTAACAACAATACCGTGTTACTAAGTTATCTACATACGTATTTTGCGTTGTCGCGCTTAATATATTTAAATTCAGGTAAAGTAATTCAAGTAACTATATGTATTATGATGGGCGTAAGTTTTTTCATCATGGCACATCAACTACATAGCCTACAAACTTGAAATTTGACAGGTAGGTTCATTATATCATGTAGGTATATAGAATATAGGGGATTCAAGTTTGTAACACCTTATGCACGGTCGGAGCCCTGGGTAAAAGACTAGTCTTATCATAAACTAGCTTTTGCCCGCGGATCCGCCCGCGTGTTATTCGGTTTAACGACATGCTTTTTTCCGGGATAAAAAGCAGCCTATGTGTTAAGTTAGGGTATAGGCTATATCCATTCTAAATTTCATCCAAATCCATCCAGCCATTTCAGCGTGAAAGAATAACAAACATACACACACAAACTTTCGCATTTATAATATTAGTGTGATATACAAATACACAATTTTTGTAAAAATGACATTTGATACATATGTACCTTACTATGTGATAAATAACAAACGCTCTCTTAATTCTAAATTCTGAATAAAATAGCAAACCCTAAATATTTTGACTTAATTGGATTGTTCGTCATAAGTTGCTCTATCTATAACCATAAAATAAATGTATATAAACTTTACCAGCTTGTTTTTTTATTTGTTTTTTATTATATTGAAGTATATATGCACACAAAAGAATTAAAAAATATTATTTCAAGATATATTTCGGACCCTACTGGGCCCGGCATCAGTTGATATACTATATATCAACGAGTACATTTATTATATACTATATCAACTGATGCCGGGCCCAGTAGGGTCCGAAATATATCTTGAAATAATATTTTTTAATTCTTTTGTGTGCATATATACTTCAATATAATAAAAAACAAATAAAAAAACAAGCTGGTAAAGTTTATATACATTTATTTTATTGTATTCGCAAAGTTAGCGATATTATATTTACTAATAAGAAGTGTTATTGAGTTCTATCTATAACCATAACATTGTGGAAAATTAAATACTGAGCGTTTTCATTTTTTTTTCAAGTTCGGAAGTTTTTGCGTAGTGAATGATCAAAACTGAGATACATACGTGGTAAAAGTCGACAAAAAATGTAGTAAAACCGTAATAGGTCTATTATTTGTAGGACGTCGCTGGTACATCATGTATTGACCAAGTAAAAATAACGGAAGTGCGAGAAAAAAAAAAGTCATCAGAAGCTATTTGGGTGAATACAGTAAATGCACAATTTGCTCCCAGCCAAAAAAATATCCTACATCTTGAGACTAAAGTTTTTACTCCAATCCAAGATTAATCAAGATCAAGCAGATCCCAGAGTCCATATTCTTAATCTGCGTGCACTTACTTAATAAAACCGCCCAAGTGCGAGTCGGACTCGCGCAAGAAGGGTTCCGTACCATATCTATAAAAACAGCAAAATAATCATGTTTGTTGTATGGGAGCCCCCTTAAATATTTATTTATTCGGTTTTTTAGTATTTGTTGTTATTGCGGCAACAGAAATACATCATCTGTGAAAATTTCAACTGCCTAACTATCACGGTTCATGAGATACAGCCTGGTGACAGACGGCCAGACAGACAGATGGACACCGGAGTCTTAGTAATAGGGTCCCGTTGGTTACCCTTTGGGTACGGAACCCTAAAAACTCATGACCTTCTTAAGGGTGGGTTATCCCGATATTGTCTTTTTGCAAATTCAATGTAAGCCGTGAAATTAAATAATTATTTACATTTGAAAAAAAAACTCAAGAGTAACAATCAGATTACTTGCATTTTACTGCATCCGAAAAAATCGCAAGGATAGGCCCAAACTATGATATAAATACCATATCATTGGGGTTACATGAGGTTTTAGACAATAAATTTAATCCTAAAATAAATTTCGTAAGAAATGTGATATAAAACGGGCGTCATATTAAAAATCCATCCTCTTAATTCCAAAATCACATAAAAAAAATATTTGGGGAAATCCTGATTCACTGACTGACTCATCAATGCCCAGCCCAAACCTATAAACCTAGAAAGCTAAAATTTTGCAAAGAGGTTCTCTTTATAATGTAGATAAGGAAAAATTCCGGATTTTTCGAAATTCCCACGGGATCGGGAGAAACGGGAAACACACGAGCAAAGCCGCGGGGCGTCCGCTAGTCACTCTAATATTATAAATGCGAAAATGTTTGTGTATATGTGTGCGTGTGTGAGGGTTTGTGTGAGTGTATGTTTGTTACTTTTTCACGCTGGAACGGCTAGACGGATTTGAATGAAATTTAGAATGAATATAGCTTATACCCTAACTTAACACATAGGCTACTTTTTATCCTGGAAAAAAACATGTCGTTAAGCCGAATAACACGCGGATGGAGCCGCGGGCAAAAGCTAGTAATAAATAAAAACCACTCGAAGTTACGAGTTTTCTGAGCGGCCAGCTCCCGTTGAGCGGGATAGAAATATGTAAAATTAAAGCGTAGAAGCAAGAAAGATTTTTCTAGATAACCTCGCCTTAATATCAGGCTACAATGTAATAAGTAACTAAGCGGCTAATTATTTAGTCGGTAAATCGTAGAATTCGGCATATCATGATTTGGCTCGGCAGATCGTAAAGTATGAAATCGAAAATCTTTGACCAAAAGTTAAAAATGCGCTGACGAACGGAGCGAGGAGGAGGGTGTAAGATTTACATCTAAGTATGTTTGGTAAGCTGAGCGAAGCGGAGCAGAGCGAGGCAACCCCGTATTTTACCATAAATACGATCTGCCTAGGCAGATTATGAAATGTGGAATTCTACGATATGTCGACGTCATACAAACCTAGTCTACGCTTTTATTACGTCAATTTATTATTTATTATAATTTGATATACGCACACGAGGATTTATCAATGTTTCCGTAGCGATCATAAAAAAATATGTGCAGTTAATATTTTTACATAATGTTATCTTACTGGGTATAAAAATATCTTGAAATTTATAATATTTTGTACCTGTATTATTTTATTAAAACTATCTTACAATGAATATTATGATTGCGCAAGTGCCTAATCAATATCTATTATTCATACGGTCAAACCAACTAAGCAAAAATGTATACTTGGACATGCAATTATTCTAGTCATAATTTATGTAAATAATCATAGGTTGTGAGTCATAAACAATACCTAACTGAACCTATGCAAAAAATCCAAGCTATTGTATTTTGAGATATGTTTATTATACAGGATGGCCGGGACAGAGACGTCCGAATTTTTTTTTGGCTGCCTTACATTTAGGGGTATCTGAATCACCCCCATGTATGTTCCGTGATTTTTAGTAGTTTAGGAGATATGATTATTTTAAATGATTTTAATAATAATTTTCACCTGACATTAGTTTTGATTTTTGCCCTCTTTCTATTTAATATTTGTGAATATTTTTTCGAGTTTATTTATGAAAACTATGTAACTACCTTAAAAATTATGGTTTACCTAGGTCTTGTGGATCGTGTCTAAAATTTAGTTGAAAGTTCAAAATTACTGTTCAATCATAATAGTCTAAAAAGTTTCAAAAAATAGTAAAGTGTATTTAAAGTGTTGTCAGTGGTTTCAAAGTAATTTCAAAAACTGTTATTGCCCTTCAGCAACAGAAAACATAATAAAAACAAACCTCAATAGGCCTTTTTTTTCAGTAACCAGCCTTCAAAGTTAAGGAATAATTTTTTTAAAACTTAATAAGTAATTGTATGTAATTTTTCTTTATTTTATGATTTTATTTTATTCAAACACGGTTGATTATGATTAAAATTTATTTATTTACAGCAAGTTTTCGAAGTGCCACCCTCCAACAGAAATACACAACCTACACCTATACAAGAAATTTTTATTTTAATTGCCTGAAAGCTACACAGTTGCTTCTTATAACATTTCCAGCTTCTTCAATTTTCTCCCTCAGCTCATTTTCACAAGATGCTTCTTGTGCGTGTGCCATTTCCTTATATTATAATAACCCCAAATAAAAAAAAAACGAAAATACCCCAACAGGTGGATCAGAAGACGCGGGCCAATCAACTGGCCTCCACGCTCTCCTGACCTTAACTCCATGGATTTTTTGTTTGGGGTTATTTTATAGAAATAGCATACGCACAATACGCTTAAACGTCTCTTTCCCGGCCACCCTGTAGACTGTAGACACCAAACTTAAATTTTTCCTCGTTTTCTAGTATTCTTATATTCTCAAATAGCAAATAAAAACCAATAATTTGGCCAAGTGCGAGTCCACTTCGCACACAAAGGGTTCCGTGACACCTGACCAAACGGGAAAGGAACCCTAAAAACAAGATAAATAACAACAGTACATAGGTAACACTAAAAGTTTCCGGAACTGGCCACTTACATAAACAATATTTAAAAATTTATTGCAACATTTGAAAAAAGAACTCTTTGGCTGTAGAATGCAGTTTGTTTCATCTGACTGTCTTTTGTTTTTACCTTGTGGCGCCATTTAAAAAATTGTGTGTCTGCATCAACATGGATTTAACTCGGGAAAATTTTCGTAGTATGATTTTCTACGATTTTAATTGTAATTTGACAGCTCAACAGAGCATCGCTCGGCTTGAAACAGCTTTTGGCAATGAAGCACCATGCAAGACGACTGTTTATAGCTGGTTTGCAGAATTCAAGCGTGGTCGTATCAATCTCAGTGACGAATCTCGCGATGGTCGGCCGTCCACCGCTGTGATCAACAAAAACATCGATGCTGTGCGCCGTATGATTGAAACAGACAGGCATGTGACCTACCATGAAATTCGCGCATCCTTAGAAATAGGCATGAGTCAAATACAATCAATCCTACACAAACATTTGGGTGTGAGAAAGCTGTGCTCGCGGTGGATCCCACACAACTTGACCGAGGCTCAAAAAACGGACCGCGTCACTTGGTGCAGTGCCATGCTTACCAGATTCAACGAAGGTGCGTCAAATTTGGTGTGGGACATAGTAATAGGTGACGAAACATGGATTTATTGCTACGATCCCAAAACAAAGCAGCAATCGAGCGTATGGGTCTTTCAAGATGAGCCGAATCCAACCAAAGTGGCGCGCGTGAAAAGTGCATCTAAGCGGATGATTGCTTCTTTTTTTAATAAAACTGGACACGTGGCTACTGTTGCTTTAGAGAATCGTCGTACCGTGAATAGTGACTGGTACACGACCATTTGTTTGCCGGAAGTTATTGACGAACTCCGTAAAAATAACCGTAAACGCCGTATCATCCTGCACCACGACAATGCTAGTTCTCACACGGCCCGACAGACAAACGACTTTTTGAAGACGAAAAATGTAGAACTCATGAGTCATCCTGCATACAGTCCCGACCTGGCACCTTGTGACTTTTTTCTGTTCCCAAAAATTAAGAACCAATTACGCGGTCAACGATTTTCATCACCAGAAGAGGCTGTCGAGGAGTATGAAAAACACGTTTCAGAGGTCACCACAGGGGAGTGGCACAAAAGTTTTCAAAACTGGTTTGATCGAATGAAAAAGTGCATAGACGCCAAGGGAGATTATTTTGAAAAACAATAAATTAATTTTGTACCTTTAATAGTATTTTTTCATATTCATTCCGGAAACTTATAGTGCGTCCCACGTATATAAATGCCATAGCAACAGGCTGCAAAAAAGACGCTAAAATGATAGCGCCCGACAATTAATTCGGTATCCTTTATATGCTCCCTACTTTACGTGAATCATCCTAATTTCAGCTGAATTCACTTTATTTTATGATGAGCAGTTTTCTCAGTGTTGAGTTAGGAACCCTGATTTTCATTATTTGTTCTGTTACATTAAGTATCTATAACAATCTGACCAAATTTGAAACTTGTGTGTATTATATCGTCTTTAAGATAGAGCTGAACAAAATAACCTTAAAAACCGGCCGAGTGCGAGCCGGACTCGCGCACGAAGGGTTCCGTACCATTATCTATAAAAACGGCAAAACAATCATAATGTGTTGTATCATTATAGGAGTGCGCAGGTCCGACTCGCACTTGGCTGGTATTAGTATTTGTTGTTATAGCAGAAACAGAAATACATCATCTGTGAAAATTTTAACTGTCTAACTATCACGGTTCATGCATTATCTATAAAAACGGCAAAAAATCATGTCTGTTGTATGGGAGTGCCCAGGTCTGACTCCCACCTGACTGGTTTTAGTATTTGTTGTCATAGAGGCAACAAAAATACATCATCTGTGAAAATTTCAACTGTCTAACTATCACGGTTCAAGAGATACAGCCTGATGACGGACGGACGGACGGACAACGGAGCCTTAGTAATAGGGTCCTGTTGGTTACCCTTTGGGCACGGAACCCTATAAAAATCGGAATTTTTCAAGGTTTATTGTATATTGGTCCCCCACTTTGTTTTTTTTTCGTGGTATATGCCATAGAAGGTTTAATCAACTTTTTACAATTTATATACAGAAGTCGAGGAGAAAACTGCATATAATCACCTTCTGCGGGATGTTTTATGAAGGGAATGTTCTATTATGTAGAATCTCTTTATTGTATAATTAAGGGTGTAATGCCGGGGTCATACCTTGGAATTGTGCTATAAATTATTAACCATAAATTTTATTATGTTTGGTAATATTTATCATTAAGTACGTATAAATAAAATATATTAAATTGATATTAACTGTTGTACTCCAGAAAAGTTTTGAGTTTAAGAAAATATACTTACTATTCGTACCATAAAGAGTATAGATACTCCTTTTTGCACAATAAAAGTAAGAATAATAAACATGAAGGTCTTATTTCTTAGAAATTTTGTTTTAATATTGAATGCTGGGATAACTTATTTATTATTTTCTATAACTTATACTTATAACTTAACTTATACTTGGTGAAACATTATTATTTTCCAACAAAATGCACTTGTACTGTTGAAAAAGTCGATGACTTAGGTACTACAGCTTCAAGCTAAAAGGTTAATGTTTTTTAGTAAAGTTTGTAACTTTTTTTGTACATTTAGCTATACTACAGTGTACTACAGTATACTACTTTTAAATCTGTTCAGTCTTTTTAAAGTGAATCGCGAGCAAACAAACAGACGAAAAAAAATGTCAGATATTTTTTAAATTATTTTTATATATCTAAGTACAGCTGGATGAACTTTGGCTCCGCGGCGCCGTAGCAGTATGCCGCGTCGATTCAAAGTCAAACAGAAAACGCGAGGTCGCAGTGAACTCAGACAAAATACTTATCATGCATCACATGATCGCACTACGCTATAGTATAGACAAGACGACCTTCGTGAAAGGGAGATGACAAAATAAATAACAAGTCTTTGAGATCCTAGTACACGTATTATGGACCTTGCACTTTTATTTACTTACTCATTTTTGTCTGCGGCTCGCATGCTAGGTTTTGTTTATTTGTCATCTTCAGAAAACCGCCTGTTTCCCTGGATAAAAAGATATTACATACCAACACGTTGACCCCTGAAATTTGAATGTTAATCACATCCAAGAGCAAAGCGGTCTACCTTTCTATAATTCTAGCTATATTAGTGGTTTACGATTTGTACTGCGGATGATTTGTTTCATTAGAGATAGGCTGTTACTTCACATCCATCAAATCCATCATGTTAGCACCCAGACCCAACGTGTTGAAAGTGTAGAAACCTATTCTTTCCCAACTCTCCGAGTTTTGTAGTGCTCATGAGTTGCAACTCTAATGTACGACAAATACTTGTGCACGATTTAGCGGTAAATGTTTTGATGTTGTGCCTGTCTACAACTTAGAGAAGTATACAAGAAACAATTATGGAAATACTTATTAGTCTAAATTTTACTTGCGATTGTCTTTGATTATACTTATTTGTCTATCAGAAGCTATAATAGAAGCGTCTTTCCGCACCTAGCTTACGTGACCTACTCCACATTTTGATAAAGATTTACTCGTACAATGGCATGGACAAATAACCTGCAAATCTTTTAACCGTTATATTTGTGTTACTGTAAAAAAACGGTATCGGTAAGAATCTGGGCAATAGTGAAAATTCGATACATATCCTCCAGCCGGTAACAAAAAATAATAACGATAACTATCACCGTTTGCAAATAGCCTTAATTGAAAGATGATATTGTTGTTGTCAATCATACAATTTTAAGTACCCATGGTATGAAGTACAAACTTATACCACCCACACCCAGATATATCTAGTTTGTACTATATTACAACTTTTTATTTTGAATAAAAAAGTGTAGATTTTCCCATACAGTTCAAGATTTGTTACAACTTTATGTCAAGAAACTCCTAACGAAGCTTGACATAAGGACAGAATACTAGATTTTAGGGATCAACTATACCTAAATTAGGGTAAGAGAAGTGGATTTGATGAACTTTCAGTAAGGAAGTTTAAGACGTATACAGGATTTCCTTTTCTTCATCCTAACACAATAATTTAATAGTTATAAGAAAAAACAAATTGTATGTAGAAATACCAAGACGGACAGCTAATATACAACCCGGTCCCAGTATCTGTGCACCTCGCTGGAATGTGGCGCCTCTCCCGCTTCCCCTGTCACCTCTCCGCGCACTCCCCGGTGCGACAGTACACAGTACGGTTAGCATCTTCGTTGCCGCTACACGTCTCGATAATTTTGATATTTTCGCTTTATTGTTGTTTTGTTTTTTAATGTTTATTGTTAAGTTTAAACTGTTTACTGTTAAGTTTGGACTGGTTTGGTTGTTATTAAAATTGTTGTAGCTGTTAAACTGAAGTCATGGGAAAAACAATACACAGCGAATCAAGAAATTTAATCTTGAAAGTGCTCAAGTTTTTTGAATCGGAGAAAGCAAACAAACAGTACACCATACCTGTAGACCAAGTGGTGAAACGAACCTGTGCTGCAACTGGGATATCAAAGAAGACTCTAATGAAAATTAAAAATGAAGCCAAAGTACAACCACCTACTTCGCCGGGCGCTAGTCCGACTCCAAGTACTAGTAATAATTTAGAAACCCACCCAGAACCAAAATTATCGACACCGGGTAAGAAGCGTAAACAGTACAAAAAACGCAAAAGAGAAGTGAATCACGTAGAGAGACTACAGCGAGAATACTGGGAAAAGGATCATCTAGCAGATGACAACATCACACAACTTTGTAGAGTGTTCCTTTTTTAAATAAAGGATTCGATTCTCGGTTTGGGAAAATATAATGAAAAAATCAATGATGCTGTTTTGGCTTTTATCAAAATCGGTCCCGAGACACCTTTGAGCATTTTTCGCCATTCCCTATAGTTTTGGATTTGGCTATCCACGCCTACTTGGAAAACCAGCCAAGTGCGAGTCGGACTCGCGCACGATGGGTTCCGTACCATTATCTATAAAAACGGAAAAAAATTATGTCTGTTGTATGGGAGTGCGCGGGTCCAACTCGCATTTGTTGTTATAGCGGCAACAGAAATACATCATCTGCGAAAATTTAAACTGTCTAACTACTCGTATCACGGTTCATGAGATACAGCCTGGTGACGGACGGACGGTCGGACGGACGGAGAGCGGAGTCTTAATAATAGGGTCCCGTTGGTTACCCTTTGAGTACGGAACCCTAAAAACTAACCCTGTAATAGTATATCCACCAGCACCTCTTTTTTTGTGTCTGTACTAATTTTGTAAAAACGAACACAATCATAACCTCAATTAACATTTTATAAAATACTTTTTCCAGGTATACTAAAGATGAAAGAGATGGTAAATAAGTATTTAGAACATATAGGTACCATCGTTTTAAAAAAAATACTTGATTGTTTTCTGCAACTTATCAATCAAACTAAGATTTATGTCATAAACTACGACGGTATCTACATATAGCTCGTTGGCCATAACATAAGTATATAAGGCAGGGAAAAATACGGGACCTGCCGGGACATTCGAATTTACAGCACAAATCCGGGACGTCTAACGAAATACGGGACGGTTGGCAACGGTAATAGGTATTCAAGTTTGTGAGGCCTCCAGCGCAAGCGGAACCGTGGGCAAAGGTGCCTTCGACATATATGACATAAGTGGCTATATTAAACACATTTTATACATTATACTTTTTCCTTGTCTATACTTATTTACCTACATACATTATACGACTCAAAATATCTGCATATTCGTATAACTTACACCATGGGCGTAGCTATAGCTTTCTCATGGGGGGGTCCATGGATCCAAAAATACAAAATAAATGTTGACCTACTATAGTAATCGACTCGCTTGCGTTTGTATAGAGCACCAAAAAAGAAATTTATGAATTTATGCACAAGGGTCACCAAATCTTGTCTTTGTCTTACTGAATCTTCAGTGTTAACTTTGCTGTATAAATGAATGTCAGCTAGTATTTATGGCACGGATAATCCGTATCACAAAATGTAAATATTCTGCGAATTCTTTTTTCTGCGTTTGCTATATGGGTACCAGACCCCCTAAGCCCCCCTCCCCATCATTGGCTTGTCATACATTTCTTTGACACGATGAATAACTTGAATGCCTATTTCATATTAAAAGCGAATCTAAAATACATAGTAACTTCATGTCTCTACAATGAATTTTACTGATTATTTTTATGTACATAAGTACTTTAACGTTAACAAACCTGAAACAATCATAACTTGTCGTTGTAGTTAAATAAAAACAGGTGTTTCATTAAATGCACGACAAAGCCAAATTCGACAAGGTATTCAACACTCGGGCTTACTTGAATACATCCATTTTAAAAGTGAATATCCACGTCATCGTTTAAGGCTGTACCTGAGCCTAGAACATGAACAAAGCCAGGTTTTCGAGGGTTCTTTTGAAGAAACTAGGAATATCTTAATATTGAAAAAAATATGTTTGATTTATTGATCTTTTACCTAAGTGATCTACTTACAAACAATGTACTAAGATTTATACTTTTGTCAAAAAAAAATGTTTTCCACCCTCTTTTTTTTGGTTTTCAAACGTTCGTTTCAAGAACTTGGCTACGAGATCAACTTGGTTTTTTTTTTGTAAAATGGGTAATAGAAATATAAAGGTCTTCTACTTAAATCCAATATTTTTTTTTCCTATAAAATATTTAATTATCAGCTAAAAATCCTCCGATCTGCTGTTTCGCGCATAATTATTAGTATTACGCGTCCTAGACAAATAGGTCGATTAGCTAACCAATAATCGCCTCTATCAAAAGCTAATAAGGTATTTCACATTGGCCTTTAAGTGTTGGACGGGTAATAACTTTTTTCCTAGCCTATGTCATGCTCCATCACGCACAATACAGACGCGTGTCCATGGTATGTATTTATAATATTTAAGGCTGAGTCCATTGACATTATCTAGATATGTGTCCGGTTAGAGCCAAAAATCGGGAAATTTCAGTCATATCTTGACAACAAACCTCAAAAAAAACGTTAATTTTACAGATTTTTACCAAAAGTGTAGCCACATGTGGTTTGATTGTTTTCGTTAAAATCAAAAAATAGACATGTAATGCGCATCTAAAATATTATCTAGATTAATATTAAGATCTTGCCTTCTTTATTTAAAGAGTTTTTGCTTAAATATGCTCACATTTTTTCTGATCTTTATCTTTTAGTTTTCAAGGGATAAATACAATTTTTATCTAAGCGGCTTGAGTTTTATGTCTGAAATAACTGCTGTAGCAAGAAAACATAGTTTATTTTAAAATGTAAAGCAGGAAAATGCTTGCAGGAAATACTTTTTCGTAAAATCCAGGACAACCCAAAAAAAATCACTGATTAAGCGTATCGGCAGCGCACGAAGCAAGCGCTGACTTTCACAATATAGGTACTTAAGTTCAAAATCAATTGAATAATTTACCCATGGGCCAGGCCTTAACAAAAAATATGTTTGAAAACGTTCACAGTATATCATGTTTCTCCTGACACAAATTTTAAATTTTGCTCCCGCGATCAAATCGGCACGATTTTTTTGCCTTCGCAAGTTTCATGGAGGATGCATGTAATAGGGAAATGAAACAGCATTACATTTGGCCACCCTTACAACTGAGTTCATCGCGTCATGATGGCTACTCTTGGTAAATTTTTGACTTTTATTAGGTACGTGAAAAATGACGCAGATATATAGTATTCGCTTCTCTCGCAACGGTTACCAAAGTAACGAGTTAGTCATCAACAATTATTATTATTCCACGATTGGATTGGGAATGAGGTGCTAACGTAAACTTTACGCGAATGTATGAAATGACAGTTACCAAAGGTACGATGTGCAAAAATACGTAAAAACTTTTTCAGTACTGCGAAATTATAATGTGGAGAAAATGTAACATTTAACCAAAATATATTTCGTGTAATTTTATTTGAAAAATGATATTCTTGAAAAAAATGTCAACTCGCCGTTTGTTTTGATGATAAATCACTCATGGGTTCATCAACTTCATCATCAATGTCAAATAGTGACAGAACTTTCAAATGATTTTTTTTTATTCCATTTATAAAACAGTTGAAAATAGATTCAGCTAACAGTTCAGACAACTAATTCAGCGATCATTTCATATTTTGGTGAAGCAATACTATTGATCAACAAACTTTTATAAAGATCAGTAAGTACATAAATCGCGAAAATTGTATTATTGTTTTACTTGATGGGCTTACGTATCTAAGTAATCTATTAATTTGTAGGTACTATTATGCAAACGGTACTTTCGAATCCCAATCCAATCGTGGAACAATAATACAACAGGAAAGCTGTTGGCACATACTCGTAGATAGTTTAGTGATACAGAAATGTAACTATTCTACCAAATACTGCATCGCTTTACTGGCTACATAACGATTCCATGTACTGTCAATTTAAGCAGACAAGTAGGTACACCAGATGACTATAGACCCCGACATTCATACACACTTAATAATTAAGAAATTGTTCTGCTTATGCATTGAATATTTCTATAATTAAACATAATCTTAATCATTTATTACAATTCACTTTCAATAAATATGTATAAAGTACTCTTTATATTCAACTTTATGTAACTAAGAACTAACACGATACATAACAAGATAAATGTATACTGAACAGTGACAAATTATGAGATCGCTGAGTTGTTCGAAACTAATTTTTAAATTTAAGTAGAGATTAAACTAATTTAATCACGAGAATCATGATTTTCTATTGCACGAAACCTCCAATGTAAATATTTAAGCAACGTTTCTTAATTTAAAGTACGTTGTTCGAACAAAATTTAATCTCCGTTAACGCCTAATTTGACACTTGATTCAATTAAAATTTAAGTGGGAACTATCCAGTACTTATCCCGTTAAATGGGCAAAAGGCTGCCGTGTCACGGCTGTTTTTGATCAAAGTTTACCATTTGTACCGATAGTCGGCGCGGTCTTTCGTGGTTATTCCAGAAGTTTTGCTGATTTGTATAAAATCTTTAAGATCTAGGTTCGATCCCAGGCCGGGCATGCACCCATGAGTTTTTCAGAATTCATGTGCACTTACCACTTGCTGAACGGTGACAGAAAATACGCACCGTGAGGAAACTTGCATGCCCTAAAAAGCGTGATTTGTACCCGAAGAACGGCGATGGGGCTCACCACCCATCACGTTGGAACGTAATAATCGTCGGTGAAACGCGGGTGTGCCGAGTGTGGGCTGTGACTTGCATTTCACAGTTCACACTCGGAACACCTTTGACACCCCCTCGGGGATTTATGTCGTGACGATATATACATATATACTATAATATAAATACTATTCAAGTTTGGTATAACCGATTAACCGGTATTAGTATAAGTACATATTTATGAACACGCAGTCGAAATACGAAAATTTAGAAGATCTGTGAATGGACCATTATATTTGTTCTTGGCACCAACTGCAGAGCATACCAAGATCTTAATAGGTCTTCGACCAGTATCCTCAGGGTCTCCGGTTAAGTACCTACTTACTTGATGAACTACCTATTATTATACATACCTAACCTAAAAATGGGGACTAATATTCTGGTCAAATCTTCCCATTAGCTGCATACACGTGTGTTTACTATGATCGCAGAACAAGTCGGATACATCATTGCTCTCGTTATCTTCAGATGAAGAGCGAAGACCAAAAGGATATCATGATAAAGAAGATAATGCGGCTTATAAAAATATCGTTCATGTCAATCCTTCAAGTTTAAAGCCGTTCTATTCTGTGTACAGATTAATTTTATTTTTATATCGGGGAACACTTAATTATCATTTAAAGGTAAGTAAAAACATTCCGAACAACAGCTTTAAATTTAATCATGAGATTACTTAATCTTGAGATTAGTTCCCAGTTAGCTAACGGAAAAGTAGCGGCGTTTTCGTGCAACTCAAGTATTTAAAATGAAGTTTTTGGCATAAATGTGGCATATGTCGTCAGCACATCGTAGAACTAGGAATGTCATGATCTGCCTAGACAAATCACATTTCCGTTAAAACTAGGGCTTCGCTCGGCTCACATATTTATATCACGCTCCTCCTTGCTCTGCTCGTCGCGTCGCACCTACTTTTGCCTTTTTCCTGAAAGATTTTCAATTTACGGTCTGCCCACCCCATGTATAGGTATGTCTTAGACCATTTAACACGGGACCTGGCAAAGCGCGACTCTTAGTACTGAAATTATTCTGCCGTTTTCCACGGGAGGGGAGGTAAACACGCACAGCATACATTTACTCATTCACGCACACTCCTGTGAAAAATTGATATGTCACACTAAATCAAAAGCAGCAACACAAATACAAAACGCGTACACAAGCAAACTTACATGAACAAATTGTTCATGTACTTCGACAGAGGGGGATAAGTGCGCTTGCCTAGCCTAGTCCCGTATTATATAGTCTAAGAAGTATGTACAATACTATCTTATCATACCCCAAAACATAGGCGTGTATGTTTCTTTACCCATGTGTGCTTGTATTGGAATTTTATTTGAGCCAAAAAAACATAGAGGATTTATTACTGAAAAATTACCCCACGAAAACTGTGCCGGGCACTTTATAGTATAGCGTTCACTGTCTCTATAAGAGTCTACGCATCACGGCTGGCCCAGTGTCGCATCACACAGTAATACGTGAGCCTTTTGCCCTGTTGAGTATCTGTTACCATTATTGAATGGCAATTTGTTACAGAAAGGATTTTATAATATTACAGTAATCTAAAACTTAAATAACAATTTATATCTAAACTAAACTAATTAAAAATTGAAATTACCTAGCAATTTAAATATTATACAAATAAATAAAAAAAAGGAAATGTTGCACATCTATTTAATAGAACATATAAAATATGCTGGCTAGCATCGCCACCGTCGTCGTCGTCGTTGGGCAAGGTACCCAAAAGGCTGGCGGCATTGCCTCGCTGGATCGCGAGGCTAATCCGCTGACCAAAATATGCCCTAACCCTTGGGTTACCAAGGCTTTTATTTTAATATTTTTGACGTCATTGTGGTTTGGATTGTCTCGCTTTTGTGACGCGATAGATAACTAAGGAAAACGTAATAAAGATGTTTCAGGATCGTAGCGAATAGAGATCTATGATCTTCGTGTACGGATATTATAGTTTTAAAGTAGACATTTCAATTATTTCAAAGTGGTGAATATAAATTATGATTTTTTTATTGATACTTGTGTTCTATATTTTGCATTTTGAAATATTTATTTGAAAAAAAAAATGGAATTTAAATATTTTTTTGTGTCATGGACCGAGTTTCTGCCATCTTGTTTCATTACTACGAATAAAACTTAAAGTTTATGATACGTTTCATCGGTTGGGGAAGTAGGAAACTCTTCCAACATGTTTACTGACGTCTCTTAAATTTTACTTGCTTGGCTTTGCCTTATATGTAGTAGAAGGAAGAGCCTTGGCCTCCAATTTGAATTATACTCAGGCTTACGCTGACAATATCCAAAAAAAAAAAACATTTATGTTCTCAAACCAAACAAAAGAAATAAGTACTCATTTTAAATCTGTACATCTATACTAATAAGAAAGTAGTAAAAAAGTCGTGTCTGTACAACATTTTAAATTAAATGGGTTTTTAGTGCTAAGACCAAAATCACTATTTATAGAATTTTAATCTGTCTATCTGTATGTATGTATGTTCCTTTTTAATTTAACTCGAGAACAACTCAATGGATTTGGATGCGGTTTTTCTTATTAACATCGTAGTGACCCTGATCAACAAAAATATAGGCTTAAGTGGTGTTCATAAAATAACGTCCAAGCCGAAAACGGGGCAGAGATTGAATAAACGCGAGCGGAGCCGTGGGCAAAGGCTAGTTAGTATAATAAAATAGTAGAAATGTACATCAAATATTTTTTCGACTTTTTGATTAAAATGGGTTATTGTTATTAGTTTGTCAGTACAAAACTACAATGTTTTTAATTTGGTCTGTCTGTCTGTACGTTTACGCTCGGTTTTAACTCGAAAACCACTCAACGAATTTGGATGCGGTTTTATTTATTATCATCTTACTGACCCTGGTCAATACCAATAATTAAGTATTAAAAAAGTCGTGCCTGGACATTTTATGAAATGGGTTATTATTTTTGGTATTGTACTGAGTCCAAAACCACAATTTTTTGAATTTTTGTCTTATCTGTCTCTCTGTCTGTAACTATAGAATCACTTATCAGATTTGGATGCGGGTCTTTTTATTATCATCGTAGTGACCCTGGTTAACATATGGGCTTTACGGAGTGTTCATAACGCCCAAGGCTAAAACGGAGTAGAGATTGAATGAAAGCGGGGGTAGCCGCGGGAGAAAGTCTAGTAGGCTATAAGGAGTGTTAATAAAATAACACCCAAGCCGAAAACGGGGCAAAGATTAAATGACGTGGGCGGAGCTGCTTGCAAAGGCTGTTAAAAGAATAAACCTTCCAGTTTCTGTAAACATTAATGAATGAGAGCGCCTGGAAATTTCTGGGCTGCTCGGTTCAATAAACCTAAGAAGGTGGCTGTGCTTTGCTATATAATTATTTTGAGGCGCTAATATTTTAGGATATTGAAACGGTAGACTGACAGGGAGTGTATTTTTGAATCATTCAAATTTCAATTCGCATATAAATCCGCATGATTCGCATACGAAAACTTAAAATTAGTATTGTATTCGTATGCGAATCATGCGGATTCGTATGCGAATTGAAATTCGAATGATTCAAAAATACACTCCCTGGACGTATGTATGAATAAATAAATAATGTATAAATAAAAAAAAATACTTCGGCACTAAATACCTACGTCCAAAGTATTTAGGTATTTGTAAGTAACCTAAGAAAAACTGCCAAAAGAACCAGAATAAACGAAAAATATATTTCACGCAATATGCTAAATATGCTTTTAGCCAACGAGCTATAGATAATATATATAAACTACCTATAACTACCTATAATAATATATATAATGTATATAACTACCTTTTAGCACATTCAATTTTTTGATGGGTCCATTTATAGGTTAGTACATATATGTATACGCCTGTGTTCAGAGGGGTTGACAGAGACTGGAGATCACAGAGACTACAGATCTATCTGCTACGATCCTGACACACTTTGGTCCTAAGATACATATTTAATTATTTATTTTCAAGAGTTCCATCCTATGTTTCAAGTAAATGCACATAGGGAATACGATTTTCCGTGCAAATTATATATATTCACAATGTAGAAGACGAATTGAAAAGTATGCTGTAGCACGTGTTTTATTATTTGTTATAAACAATATTTATAGATGTTTTAAATTTATACACACTGGGAATACGATTTTTGATACAAAAGTTTTCATCCCATGTCTCCCCCTTAAAGGTTGATTTTTGATAAAGTATGTTATAAATTTCATGTAACTAATTTCAGGTCTGTCTGATGATGGAATTTTCATAATCGCTTCGCAGATGACACGAGAAAGCCCAAGCACTACCGTTTTACGGCTAGTATTATCTGAAAAATAACACAATTTTCCTTATCTTTGATGAAAAACTGACCCTAATCTTTCAGTTCTGAAAATTTCTAAACATACTGAAACAAGTGTGTTTATTTTATTTTGAGATTCTACATTCAAATTTTTTTTTATAATTTTTGCCCCTTTTTTGAACAACTTAGGGTGCGAATTTTCAAAAATCCTTTCTTAGTGTGCGTTTTCAGTCCTCTATAACACTCCCCCAAAGATCAAGTCTCTACGTCCAGCCGTTTGGGCTGTACGTTGTCTGTCAGCCAATCACGTAAGACAAAGCCTTTTATTTATATCCATCGATTGGCTGATTGATGATAAGTACTGGTTCATGCCGCGATCTCGCTGAACACGCAATTTATCGTGTACCACCACAAAATACGGATACGGAACCCTAAGAACATACATATCAGCAATATAGATGTTGTACGTAACATTAAGGCGACAAAAAACAAGCCTCTGCCACCTGACAAACAATTTAGCACCCTCTGAGTACGGAACCCTAATTTTATTATTGTTATTTTAATTCAGAGTATCAACAATAATGTGGTGCAAATTTTAAGCTTGCATGTATTACCGTCTTTAAGATAGAGCTGAAACAATAACGTTGAAAAATGCTATTTTCCGAGGTTTATTGTATGGGGGATTTTTTTTTCAGTTTTATTATTTGTCGTGTCAGAAGCCATAGTATTTTGTATTTTCTGAAAGTTTCATCTTTGTACCTATTATGGCTGCAGCTGTAGACCCCTATGACAGACGGACGGACAGACAGACAGAGGTAAAAGTATAGATGCCAACACCAAAGCGTCAAAAATAGGTATCTTCTGGGCGAGCACTCTTCATCCTAGGTCCCAAAGACACGCATAAAAATAGGTGGCAAAGTGTAAGCCCTTTATGCGAATTAATAAAAACCGGCCAAGTGCGAGTCGGACTCGTGCACGAAGGGTTCCGTACCATTATCTATAAAAACGGCAAAAAAATCACGTTTGTTGTATGGGAGCCCCCTTTAATATTTATTTTATTATGTTTTTTAGTATTTGTTGTTATAACGGCAACAGAAATACATCATCTGTGAAAATTTCAACTGTCTGTCTAACTATCACGGTTCATGAGATACAGCCTGGTAACATACGGGCAGACAGACAGACGAACAGCGGAGTCTTAGTAATAGGATTTGTAACCCTTTGGGTACGGAACCTTAAAAACTGCGCTGAAGCAAAATATTATCAAGTGCACATCATAAAATCATAATATTGCAACAGTGCGGGCGGACCGATTTAAAATTTCATCGCTTAAATTTATAACGATTAAAAGAGATAAATGAATCATCCCTTAAGGGTCCATGCCACCTAAACGTGCCCCACCGTATTGCTGATTCATGACAGAAAATATTTGTTTAATGAGAAATAAATAATCACACAAGTTGTCGAAGAGTTGTATTACAACCTAATTAATTTGATTTTTGCATAGAATTCATAGCAAGCTAGAAAAAAAATCTAAAGTCACTAAAAATCACGTAAAACTGCTCTTCGCGTATTTCCCATTGATTGTTTCCCAGATGATTTTGGAAACTGAAATTCAGTCACCCGTAAGTTAAAAGTGTAATTGTTACTTCAATTTATATCCTAATTAGGAGGTGCGAAGAAACAGACCGACCACAATATCCTTAGACCAATCCTATCCTAAAGATTAGTTTACGGATAAATAGGTTGGTAGGTTAGGTATATCTGATCTGATCTGAACTGAACTGAAGTTCATATACAGGTTGAAAATGACCCCCCTAGCTAGAACACAGTTTTTTTTTGTGTTCCCAAATTTTGAAAGCCAACTTTGGATGCTTTTATATTGATAATAATAAAGCCGATGATGTCTGGATGACACTGTAGTAGCTAATAATATAATTTAAATAAATGATTCCATATTTATACTAGAAAGTACATCTCTTATCTATATCCAACACACGTACCTATGTATAGTTATGTGGCGATCGTGCCGCCACATTACTTCCCACACAAAAAAAATAAAATAGATTTACAGTTCAGCTCTAAATAAGTTAACAATATATGGTATAACAAATATAACATGTAAATACTGGTATATCGCGACGCGACATGTGACAGACAATAGACCGTACATATTCCCGGCGGTAAATAATTCTTATTTAGCCAAATTCTTACGAAAGACTCGGTCAGTGATCAGTAATAATTCGATGACCCTTTTTTGTAAAATTCGTAAATTATTCTTTTCGTGTTCCTTAGAAAACCCAAGCCCAGCCCCGAGTCAATTACTATAGAACGTCAATATTTTATTTTGCGAAATTAGCAAAAAGTGTTATCCAACCGTGTTACTAATCACTTACCAAGCCTCCAGTATAAGTTTGGCTGTATAAATAAAAGTCACCTTATATATACATATAAAGGTTTAGTTTTTCAAGTAGGCATGGATGGCCCAATCCGAACCTACAGGGAATAGCGAAAAATGATCAAAAAAGTCTCGGGGCCGATTTTGATGAAAACCAAAACTTTAAAATTGGCAAGCTAAACGAAAGTGTTAATTTTTTAGGGTTCCGTACCCAAAGGGTAACCAACGGGACCCTATTACTAAGACTCCGCTGTTTCGTCCGTCCGTCCGTCTGTCACCAGGCTGTATCTCATGAACCGTGTTAGTCAGTTGAAATTTACACAGATGATGTATTTCTGTTGCCGCTATAAAAACAAAAAACTAAAACCGGCCAAGTGCGAGTCAGACCTGCGTACTCCCATACAACAGACATGATTTTTTTGCCGTTTTAGCAACTAGCTTTTGCCCGCGGCTCCACCCGCGTGTTATTCGGTTTAACGACATGCTTTTTTTGGGATAAAAAGTAACCTGTGTGTTAAGTTAGGGTATAATCTATATCCATTCTAAATTTCATACAAATCCGTCCAGCCGTTTCAGCGTGAAAGAGTAACAAACATACACACACAAACACACACCCTTTCCCATTTATAATATTAGTGTGATGGTGTGGAACCCTTCGTGAGTCTGACTCGCACTTTGTCGGTTTTTTATAAACTGATTCATTTGTATTTTAATGTTTTCATATACTACTCGTTCCTTAACTACATATTTAAATGATTCGAAATTATGCTTCATTTTGAACACACATCTGGACCATGTTTTACTTTTAGCGCTGTTAATTTCCTAAATAAATGTAGAGATTTTGAAATTTCCCCGAGTGAGACAAAAAAATCCCAAAAAGATACGATTTCAGTAACTTTTCTCCAAATATCTTATGATATTAAAATTTATTACATTTTACATTCTACTACTAAAAGATTCATAAATTGGTTTAGATTCATAATGCTATTGAAACGGCTGCTCACGATTTTTATATAGTCAGATTTCGCGTGACTAGTTTTACTGTATTCGTACAGTTTCTTCGGAGGCAAACATGGTTACGCGGCGGTTCCCCGTTTGACACCTGTCAACGTGAAACGAGTCAGGCTAAATCTGACTTTTTAAAAATCGTGAGTAGCCATTTCAATAGCATCATAAATTTTACATTGTTTATAATTAATTTATAATGAAAGCCCATGGCATATTCCTTAACCAAATTTATTACAATTTTGACACACCACACATTTATGAAAATGTAAAATCAATACTAGTAATGGAGTTTAACCACATTTACTAATTTATTTAGAAATTTTCATCCCCAAAAATTTCCCGTAAACAGAAGTGTGGGTGGAAATAACTGCATTTTCCCTATTTCCCCAGTATAAAAATTTTCTTTCCCAAAATTTTCCCCAGGATCCGTGATCGATCATGGAAAATGATCGGCGGCGCATGCGGCGTGGTGCCCACACATCGCTCACTCATGATTGTCAGTGATGTAAGTTTGAATCGGACCGTATGGGTTGTAGTTGTATCAAGTGCAAATCACATCACATGACACAATCACCTCGATTTGCATGATCACGAGCACAAATTGTCATCGTTCAGCTCAGAAATAATGCCAAATGTCATTTGTCTTGCTATATTTAGGAGTTATAGGCTACGAAAAAAATATATATTATCTATAACTCGTTGGTTACAAAAAAGGCAAAGGTACTGAGCATTAACAATTAGTAGCCCAACCTTAATATTTTTTGGATGTATTTCCCGTTTATATCAACTTGTTTGTTCGTTGCATCATTTATATATAATATTTTTATTCCTAGATTTCTATATTTTATGAAGGTGTATAATTTTTGTAGCCCAACCTAAATATTTTTTGTATGTATTTCCCTTATTAGTATAAACATATTATTTTTATATATTTTTTATTCTAAAGATATTTTATTGTAAAGATTAACTTTGACTTGTAGAAAGTATACTTTATGTATCTATTTTACAAAATAAATATTTTGATTTTGATTGATTGACAAAGGTTGTCGCTGTAATACCTATCGGTAGTATATTGTGATACCAGGGTTATTACAACGTTTGTAAGCCCGAATCCCGTGAAAGCCCGTGTTTATTAGTTTTGTCGATCATCGCAAATTTAACCACAATATCAGCACTCCAAAAAAGTGCAGTCGTATCTCCTATTATTAAACCGCTTTACCCCAAGGACTCTACGCTTTCAAATATACGTGATAAAAAACTATTAAAATTTTGAACTTTTAGAGCTGAGAAAGTGCTGTTACTCAAGGGAAAGGGAGGGTCCGATTTTGATGCCATTCTTATCTGGGTGGCTATTCCGGCATTATTTCTCACTCGCAATATCAATCATTAGATATTTGTTTAAAGTTAGATAAATGCCATGCGATGAAAGTTAGAGTGACTAAACTACATCAAATAAAAAGTATACGATGTAAGGAATACTCATTAAAAGTTTTCAGTAAAAAAATCAACACATATCCGTACAAAATCCCTTTTAATATCACCCGCAATCTGCCTTCCCAATTTTTGCGCGTGCCAGAATCGAGGGCCAGGACGGCAATTCCGGCATTATTGCGCATTTGCAATATCAGTCATTCGATATTTGCTTAAAGTTTGATGAATGTCATGCGATGGAAATAAGAGTGACTAAACCACATCTACTATAGTTTTTAAGTTAAAAAACAATTTATATCCATACAAAATCAGTTTTAAGATCACCCGCAATCTGCAGCATTATTTATCACTCGCAATATCGGTCATTAGATATTTGTTTAAAGTTTGGTAAATGCCTTGCGATGGAAGTTAGAGTGACTAAATCACTTGAAATAAAAACTATAGGATATAAGGAATGCTCACTATAAGTTATCAATCAAAAAAACCAACATATATCCGTACAAAATCCCTTTTTAAATCACCCGCAATCTGCCTTCGCAAAAAATTGCGCACGTGCCAGAATTGAGGGCCTGTACGCTAATGTTTAAAATCGATTTAAAATTTAAATAACAACATTTATCGTCCTAAGATTTCGGCTAATCAGCATGTTCAAAAATGCAACTTCTTGCTTAAAAATCACTTAAGACTAAGAAAAATAACACATTTTACTACCTACTAGAATAACATTGAAAATCTGCTCAATTAAATATCTAGAAACAGTAATGAACTATTTATAATGAGCATAGTTTTTATATACAAAGTCTTTTTATACCTTTTTAACGTTTTTGCTAAAACGGCCATATTTAGCAAAAACTTTAGCTTGTCGAAGACGTATCTATCAACACCCGCTATTTAAAAACATTTCCTTGTTATTTCTAGACATTTAATTGAGCAGACTAAGTGGCAGCACAAGTGTCTTAAGACTTAAAGGTTAAAATTTACTAAATTTGCCTTTGCCCGCGGCTCCGCCCGCGTTTATTCAATTTTTAACCCTTTTTTGTTTGGGCGTTATTTTATGAGCACCCCATAGCTTGTATGATGACCAGGGTCACTACGATGATAATAAAAAAACCACATCCAAATCCTTTGAGTAGTTCTCGAGTTAAAACGGAACACGGGAACATACATACAGACAGATAGACAAAATTCTAAAAATCGTTGTTTTGACTTCAGTACCATATTAATAACCATTTAAAATTTTGAACAGACACGACCTATTTACTACTTTATTATTAGAAGATGGATATTGGAGCTAGTCTTAGAACATCCTTACTTATGTTCCTAAGTAATAGGTAAATTCGTAGAATAAGTTTAACTAGCTATTTAACTAGCTTTTGCCCGCGGCTTCAACCGCTTTGATTTAGTTTTTGTGTACTCCTATAAAATCTGTCAATATTTTTCGGACTGTTACCTACAGTAAACGTAGCTGGTGAAATGTGTGTTATGCGCCTCTGTGTTTACCATTTTGTATATCTCTTTTATAGCTTTTCCATGGGAACTGATTTATGGGACAAAAAGTAGTTTTTGTCCTATTCTAGATCTAGAACTTTATTTCAGCCCAATCGGTACGGCGTGAAAGGGTGACATATCACTTTTCTATAGAAACTTGAAAACTCATTTTCATCCCATAGGGACTGATTTATGGGATAGAAAGTAGCCTATGTCCTATTCCAGGTCTAGAACTACATTCATGCAAAATTTCAGCCCAATAGGTTCAGTATATACTGCGTGAAAGAGCAACAAACGCATCCATACATCCATACTTCCAAACTTTCGCATTTATAATATTAGTGGGATGTAAATAACACATACCTATTTCATCAATATGTAGTTTATCACGTCTTTTGACCAGGAACAATTAATTTCACGGTCTTTTCTCATGAAAATTGAAGTCGTGAAAATGATTTGATAATGCCTTTTCATATTTGCTACGTCAAGAAAATCCTTTATGTGATAAAATATCATTCTAATAGTAAGTGGACTTCTTGACAGTCCCTCAGATGTTGTAAATACAGTTTTAATTATTAATTCAGTTAATCATGTTTAAGTGTAAAAGTTTATCATTGATTTTTTTTTTCGTAAGTGCTTCCTCTGTTGTCCGTGGTAGGCAGGCTCAGGACATACTTTATGTATGAGCACCTGTGTTTATTTAGCAAAGCAAAGACATATAAGGTGACTTTAATTTATACACCAAAATTATTACTGAAGACTCCGTAAGTACTTAGTAACAAGGTTCGATGACCCTTTTTGTGAAATTCGTAAATTATTCTTTTCGTGTTCCTTACAAACGCAAGCCCAGCTCCGAAAGGGATGTATGTATACTATGGGACGTCACGACTTTATGTTGCGAAATTAGCAAAAAGTGTTATTGATCCGTGCTTCTCATCAGTTACCAAGCCTCCAGTATGAGTTTAGCTGTATAATTATAAATAAAAGTCACCTTATATAGAAGCTAAAATATGCACATAAATAAATTAGCAAGATATATTTCGAATTCTTCTGGACTCGGCATCAGTTGCAATGACAAAGACAAATAAATATATGCCGAGTCCAGAAGAATTCGAAATATATCTTGCTAATTTATTTATGTGCATATTTTAACTAGAATTAATATATATATAAATATTTATAAAGAAAAGCCGAAGGGTAACATATACATCTTATTATCTTATATAGAAGCAAAATTACCTAAATTATTACCTTGAGAAAAGTAACTATTTTAGTTTAGTTCACTAGCATTACAACACCAAGTAAACAACTTGTATTTGCTTACAGCATTTACGAAACATTAAACAAATTTCAACAGTTTTCATGAAAATATTCAAATATTATTATGATACTTATGACTATTGTGCAACGATTTTTCAGTGATAATAAGACGGAGATTTTTATGATACTCTTGATTTTACAGTCTGATTATTTTTAAGGTATTTTATCTATATCTATAGTATATATCATACTAGCTTTAACTAGCTTTTGCCCTTTTTCCCGCCCACAACATGCTTTTTCTGGGATAAAAAGTAGCTTATGTGTTAAGTTAGGGTATAAGCTATATCTATTCTAAATTTCATCCAAATCCGTCCAGCCGTTTCAGCGTGAAAGAGTAACAAACATACACACACACACACAAACTTTCGCATTTATAATATTTGTGTGATTATTTAATCAACCAAAAATAAGTATTGCGTGCACTTTTTCTATAATATCCGTTTGAATCATGTAAAAATATAAATTTATTTAAATAATTTTGGACGCTTTAGGATTATTTAAGGCATGTTAAAGAAGATGTACTAAAATACAAAAAATGAAATAAGTCCAGTTTTCAAACAAATTAATTAATTAAGGTGGTTTCTCTTGATCTCGTTCCTAAACGCACAACTCATGATTGTTTTTATTGTTTTTAAGCAAAAAGTTAATGTATTACGAGTACCTCTTCCCCTCAACTGATGAAGCGCGCTGAGCCCTGCCGGAGTTAGCTTGATACCTCGATACGCATAATTGGGCCGCGCGCCTCGCGGTTTAGTTTTTTGATTTTTGTGGCTTTCCTGTTTAGAAATACCACACATGTTGTATACCTTTGTATTCTTAGATAAATTGTCTAAAACACAGCAGTATTTTCATTAAAACACATGGAATGTAATTGTAGTATGATCGAACAGAAGGCAGGTAAACAAAGAAAAAACTTACCCGTATTTTCAAGGTTACGTATTCAAAAGTACGGGTAAAAATCTTTAAAAAACTTTTGAAATCGATAAAACACTTACCTAGGCATGTTTTCCTCGCTTGTTGTAACACTTTAACATATATTTAATTTCCACACACGACACTGCACAAAACTCGACACAGCATTTTCCGCCATCTTGCGGTACCATTCTACAGATAATTCGACTTTTTTCTAAATTCCAACCTATTTTCATGGAACCGACTGTTTACATTGCACATTTATTACCAGTGGGACCATTTAAAATAAACCACAGACCACAAATAGCCCGATTGTGCATGTGGCGGCGGACCTAAAACACGTGTTCAAATCGGTCATCTGATGACCGCTATCAAAATTAGCGCCTGCAAATTCGGTCATGGTTCTACCGCAACGCGGAGAGGGGTGGCACTACGCGACATTAGTTTTATGAAAATTAGGCTTTTCTAACAAAGTTGTGTTATTTTATGCATTACTTTGTAAATAATCCTGCACAACAACTTTAAAGCGTTTAAAAGGAATATTTCATGATAATGATATGAAAATCTTTTTCATATCGATATTCGCATCAGAACCTGGGAGTGTATTTTTGAATCATTCGAATTTAAATTCGCATATGAATCCGCATGATTCGCATACGAAAACTTAAAATTAGTATTGTATTCGTATGCGAATCATGCGGATTAGTATGCGAATTGAAATTCGAATGATTCAAAAATACGCTCCCTGGAGCTGTATTATTGAATCACTCGCCATGAATCATATATTCACGCACGAAAACAATCACTTGCGAAATTCAATTCGATTGATCACGATTTTACGTATTTTTGAACCAGTAGAAATCAATCTTAATGATTTTCGTTTCACACAGAAAAAATAAAAACCGGAAAGCAATATTTTGTTGATTTTAACAACCGATAATCAACGGAGGTGAACGAACGTAAATTAAAAAGTTATAATGTCAGTATCTCATCGACATTTTCGTTCTCACCTTGCGTAGATTCTACTAGTAGAAATCGGAAAACTAGTAAATCTGACCACTCGTTGCAGAGTTCACGCAATGAATTTTCAAAAATACTGATTTCAAGTTTTCGTATGTGAATCATGCGGATTCATATGCGAATTGAAATTCGAATGATTCAAAAATAAGCTCCCCGGTAGAAGGCAGCCATGTTTTACGTTGTGGTTTAACCCTTACAGGCTGATAGGATTATATTGTCCCATCTTCTATTGTTTTAATATTGTTCTTTTTTCAGTTTAGAGAAAGCTTATCGTTTTTTGATTTACTATTTATCGTGTTAGCAACGAAACCTTAAACCCCCTGTGTATAACCTGAATGTTGTTCAATCTGAATCATTTCGTATTTACTATTTGTGAATATTTGCTTAAAATCCCATAAAGATAAGATAGCAGATGCTTTGTCCGAAAGGTTCGAGAAGATAATGGTATAAAAACTGGTCGATCTCTTGTTTTATCATTAGAATTTAATTGAAACTGTTACCTTAACTGAGGCCTGCTTCCAAAACTAAATTTTAAAACAATTTATCACAATGAAGTTGTTTCTTGTAGCTTTATTATTGATAGCCACGGTAAGCGTCCTTAAGCTTAAAAGGAAAAGTTTGAAACTATAATTATCAGATCATCTAAGTAAAGAAAGTTTTCACAGGTTGGCGTTGCCCTCGGAGCTGCTACGGAGAGCAATGCTTTATCAAGACAGAAAAGACAGCTTGAAATCTTCGAAAATACCAGGTAATTTTTTTGGATTTAGATTACTTACCACGCCTGTTTTGGCTGGAATTCTATTGCTATATAAAATCAGGGAACGAAAGTAATAGACAAAGTGTTAATGAACCAGAAAAATTAGATCATAAAAGCAGAACCATTAGTTTGTACACTTAAAAGTATTTTTTCAGGAAACTAATCGAGCGTCTAGTAGAAAACTTGCGAGCATCTGGCCAAAAAGTTATTGACTCAATCAGGGAGTTTTCTTCAGGCATCCAGGACCAAGTAGCTTTGTTTCAGAAACGAGTAACTGAAAATATCAATAGCCTCAGAAATAGAGTCACCCAGGCTATCAGTGATATAACTGACAGGTTCCAGCTATCGGGTTCTAAAGTTAGAGAGTGTGTTGACGTAAGTAAAGATACATAACATAACATATACGTATTTAATTACCTATATTCTAATAGTGTCAGTCAGCGGGTGGTATTTTGCTTTTCTATTAGTGACAGTAACCAGTCTTTGTAGAGCTCATTCAGTCAATAGTATTCAGAAATCGAGAAAGAATCTGCTGCTAAGTGCAATACTTACTCGGCCGAAATGTATAGAAGGCCTGATTATTTTTTCTCGATTTATGTCGTAATGCTCTCTATGTGACAAGCTTGGAAGGTAACAAGTAATCTTGATTTGTTAGGCTCATCGCAGTGAAGCTGACATTCTGTTCCACGACACGGTATACTGAACTACACGGTGTAATGAACGCATTAAAGAGGTCCGCCAAATGGTAGAGGAAGTGACCGGCATGGCTACAACTGTCATCGATGGGGCCGACCGAGCTCTGCAGGAGATGAGGAACTGTACTGATGACGTAAATGGAAACTTCCTGAGCGTCGGTGCCTGTTTGGGCACGGTGGCTATACAAACAGAAGTGAAGGGAGCAAGCTTCTTAACGTCCAGTGGCCTTTCCGTGAGTTCAGTCGACTCTTAATTTATTTCAAAATTAATCAAGACAGCGGTATCGAATCTCACCAAAATATATTATAGCAGCAAAACCGAAATAAATATGCAGGATTGTGAGTGGTAGTAGAGCTGATGCCGGCAACTGGTGGTAGAGCTGATGCCGGGCTCGACTGTGGAGGTACCACCATCTTACTCGCAAATCCTCCCGAAGTTATTCGGGGGAGAGTAAGAGAACAGCTCTCAGGCAAAACCAGGCGGCCCACCATTGCCTGGGACCGATGGATGGCGGTATATCCATCCCCAATTGCCGGGCCTTATATAAAACAGACTGGTGACGGGCAGCGGCGTCACTGGTGCAAGGGGTTCGGCACCGTGCTCACCAACCCGCCTGCCCAGCGTGTGTGAGTATGGGCATTTCTTCCAGGAGGACCGCCAAGAGTGGCGAAATCCTGGAAAGGCCTATGTCCAGCAGTGGACGAAACAGGCTGATGGATGGATGGATTGTGAGTTGTGATTTGGCAGGAAAAAAGTATGGTTTGATAACAATGAACAACGTAAATAACCAATTTTATAAGATTCCTCGGAGCTCGCGCGCGGCCTGTTCATTAATTTAAATAATTTTCGGGTGAAATAATTAATCTTAAGATATACTTCAGTGGTAGCTCAGTCGTTAGGACGTTGGACTCTCGATCTTGAGAACCGAGTCCGAGCCTTTCGAAATATATGTGCATTTACTAACACTGGCTTAATGATGAAGGAAAACATTGTGAATGCCCTAAAAAATGTGTACTTGTGCCCGGAGTGCAATAATATGATAAGGCCGAGCCTCTATCGGGCAGGGACAAAAAAATCGTCAGTTTAACGGGGCTGTTCGGTTACTGACTGTGGTAGTTCACACTTGGAAACACCTTTGACACCCTAGAGATAAATGTCGTGATGATATGCTGAATACAGCTACATGCAAAGATAAATGTATCAGGCCATTCGTGATGAAATTATCCCATTTCTTCCAGATGGCCCGCATCAACCTGCAGCTGGCAACACTGCCGGCGGCTCTTGAAGTGTGCGCTGGATCACGACTCATTGAAGCCGGTCTGGGTTCAGGCAAGATAGCAATGGAAATCGGTGGATGTTCTGCCACTTCGGTCTTCTCAGTTTTCACTAACAGTGGCTCTTCTTGAATTTGTTCTATATTTTAAGTGTTTTATTATTATGATGGCTTAGAAATAAACTTTTGAGTATAAATATAACTGAGCATAGCGATTACTCATCTCCATTATCTAAACCCCTCTATTCTATTAAATTATATTAAAATATATTGAACATTTTATTTTATTCAAACAAAATATCCAAAGCACAAAATCTACATCTACATTAATATTATAAAGAGGGGCTCGTGAGTTTGTTTGGATGTGTAGAGGTAATCTCTGGCAGTTCCTAAGGGACATAGCTATTAATTACGTTCACGCGGATAATCTCTGGAACTATTGAACCATCTTAGAAATTCTTCCACTGCTGTAATGATTAGACTCTTTTCTTGGACAAGGGCTGTGGTTTGTTACCTGATGATGTGCAGTTCCCTAGGGACTAGGCTATTAATTAAAGGAAAATGCCACGGGGTCGTACCAAATGGCGTCACAACCAAATAAAAGTCATAAAATTACTTTGATATTTTAAAATCCGATCAACTTCTTTTTGATCAAAAGAGTTTACTATCCGGAATTCTAACATAATAATGAAAGTATTTAGGTATTTTCATTTTCACTGCCGCTATGCCAACTAATAATCGCCGAACTGAAAACTTTCACCATTTTACGGGTGGTAGGCTTCGGCCGTATCTTGTCACCACCATCATGACGAAACCATGCCACCAAGCGACTCGACATGCCGAAACATGGGGGGCAGTCGTTACAGGCAATTGCATGATCATTCGTCCGTTATCGATGTCTGTAGATTTTTGCGGAATTCCCTAGAAAGACTGTTTAACGCCTCACCTGATGTCACTCTCTCAATTTCTGGGGAAGCGCGCTTCACCCTAAGTCTTAATGACATTTTCCATTAGGCACGGTAATGGCCAAGCGTAAGACAATTTAAAATAAAATAAAATTATTATGCGTATACAAATTTGGTAAAATTCATTTTAATTTTCTGGCAGCACTGGTAATAAGAGCAGTTAGCTAATATGAATGAGCCGTGTCAGTGCCGTGAGAAATTGAGAATGTAAATAGACAGACAGTCACTGGCAGCCTGCTCAGCATGGAATCCGTGCGACGCGGATGCGCTGCGCAAGATTCGGTGCATTTAGTGGTCCTAGTGGGATTGAAGTCAAAATTTCGGTCTGGTGTTGCGAATATGAAAACAAATTGTTTTTAAAGCGAAAATCAAACCTCTCACCGATGTCTGGCCTTATTGAATATCTTCCAATACTTTTTAAGGTTAGTTGAATGTTTACATGAAGGTTTCACGTTTCTCATAGTAAAAACATTTATCAAGTATTTAAATTCTCGTTTACGACGGGCGGGGTCGCCAGTTTTTTTTTTCTTTTAAAATTATCGCACAGCTACGCGCGTAATCGTGATCGCAAAACTCGATATTATAATCAAGTACCTAGACTTTGTTTAGAATAATCTAAAAGCGAACATAAAACGTAAAGATTTCTAGGGAAGGTACAGTCTCACAATTTTATTCACATTATTATGTTCACTTCGTTTCAGATTGTTTGGTCGCATACTTGAGCTAAAAATTCAAACTAAGTAGTTGAATAGCTTCCAACGTGAAAATTAAGTAATAAAATATTTATTATATAACATAAGTATAAAATAGTTTGATGGTTCCACACCCAGTCAGAGGCCGGCCTAGTATACGAGAATAATGCTGTTTCTCATATTGTTTATATATTTCGTCAGTAATGTAAGTTTCGTAATAATCATCGTAATTAATATTTTGCAAGTCAACTGTCATACCTACTTATACATTTTCCTAATGTTATTACAATTTTATAATAATCAGACCCACTTTTCTTCCCTTCAAGACTTTTAAGGGATTTGTTTGGGGAGAACTTCCATTATATCAAATATCAAAACCAGAAGATAAATCATCGAAAATGTTTGATGTAACCAAGTAAGTACCACTTATACATATTCACAATTCTCAACTTGTTCTTTTACTCAACTTAGCGATAGTTTAAGGGCCAGTTTCTGTGTTAAGAAAATCTCACTAAACAATACTTAGACGACGAATCACAGCGCCGCAATTCAAAGTAAAGCATTGCTTAACTTGTAGTTCTCAGCTGTGAAATTAGGGGTAAGTGCCATGAGAATAACGCCACCGTAGATTTAAGAGTGATGTTCTTGTCATTTAGTTCTGTCTAAATAAGTCCTATGTAGTAAGATTCTTTCAATTCCCGGTATGTCACTCCTTTAGTTGTTTATAAATACTTTTCTCTTATTCGTTTTATTTCTGTTCGTGTTGAAATTGCCGTGTCTTCATATGGATACGGTATGTTTCTTGTATAAAGAAAGATAATGAAAACGAGTAAGTATAAACTTTGTAAATCTAATTTTAACCAGGAAACTAATTGAAGAACTAGTTGAAAGCATGAAGAAAGCTGGAAGGCAAGACATAGAAATGTCCAAGTTATATTCAACAAGAATAAAATATCAAAATGATGTATTCAAAAAGAGGCTTTATGACAAAGTGTCGAAGATAAAGGACAGGGTGGCGGAAGTCGTCAAGGAAATGACTGACAGGTTCCAAGCGTCTGATGACACAGTGAACAGGTGCATAAACGTCAATGTAAGTTAAACTCTTCTGAACAGCTTACACATTAGATCATTGACCTGAAATTGCACAACTTGCAACAGCAAGTATGTATTTATTGAATTGAACTTTTAAATATAGAGACTAGGAACTAAAGTTTGGTAAAATGACTGAGACGGTAAAACAAATAGTGAAGAAAATGTCATTACGTAAGGTCAGTTATTAAAATCTGTCACGTTATTATATAAATACTCTTACCAGGTGAACGGAATCTCTCGAATTCAAGCTTTTGGTTTATATAAGATACAATTAAAATATAATAGACTATGTAAATAAAATAGACCACTCCATGGGTCTCTCTGGTGGCGCGAAGGTATCATACTTTCAATAAATCTCAATTATCTACTCAATTCTAACACATTTAATGTCCATGCAGTCAGACTTTCGAACGCTCTTCCTCATTTTATTCGCGACTGTCGTACTATCAGTTCTTTTAAGAAAATGCTGAAAGATCACTACCTCTCGCTTTCAGGTTAAAAATTATTATATATATGTATATTTATGTACTATATTATATAGTATGTATATTAATGGTATTATATAGATGTAATAGTAAGTATTAATATTTTATTATTTTATGTTTAGTTTAAACTTTTTGTATGTTAGGCAATTTTTATTAATAACTGTTTTTTTTTGTACAAGTGTATGATTACTCTTTTGTTATATATATTTTTTTACTCTTTCCTTAATGGTTTGCTGTAAGAAATCTCTTATTAGAGATAAGCTTACCCTTATGTACATACCTTTTTACTGTTACTTTTTGTATTAATGTTTTGTGTACAATAAAGAATAAGAATAAGAATAAGAATTACAAAGCATGAATACCGAGTTTCAGGTTTTGTAGAATTTCAGCTAAGTGTTTTATTTACTTTTGTCAATGTATACACTGTTTTCTTTAAAAGTTTCTGATTTATGAAAATCTTGATTAAGGCGATTTTAGCAACAATCTGGACTGCGATATAGTTTTACTATTATTTCAGCGATAATGAGATATTTCTTAGAGCGACAAATGAGCCATTTTCTACAATTCACAGCTAAGCACTACTTAACTTGAAATTTTCAAATGTGAAATCGGCTACACACAACATATATAATTATCACGACATCTATCCCCGAGGGAGTGTGAAATGTGATTTCGAGTATAGACTGGGAAAGACAAGACACGGTTCACACTCGTACACCCACGTTTCAAGTACGATTATTAACTGGTGGAGAATGCAAATTAGCAATAAGTTCGCCTTTGTGTATTGTTTCTTTTTTGTGCGATAAAGTGTTTACAATTACATACACACATAATAATTCCCAGTAGACTAGACTATAGCATCCGTTACTACGAGTCTAGAAGGAAAACAAATAACTTTCAGGTAACAGGGTCTTTTTAGCTGATTCGAACCCGCTGAATCTGAAAATGAGACTATAGCATCCGTTACTACGAGTCTAGAAGGAAAACATATAACTTTCAGGTAACAGGGTCTTTTTAGCTGATTCGAACCCGCTGAACCTGAAAATGAGACTATAGCATCCGTTACTACGAGTCTAGAAGGAAAACATATAACTTTCAGGTAACAGGGTCTTTTTAGCTGATTCGAACCCGCTGAATCTGAAAATGAGACTATAGCATCCGTTACTACGAGTCTAGAAGGAAAACATATAACTTTCAGGTAACATGGTCTTTTTAGCTGATTCGAACCCGCTGAATCTGAAAATGAGACTATAGCATCCGTTACTACGAGTCTAGAAGGAAAACATATAACTTTCAGGTAACATGGTCTTTTTAGCTGATTCGAACCCGCTGAATCTGAAAATGAGACTATAGCATCCGTTACTACGAGTCTAGAAGGAAAACATATAACTTTCAGGTAACAGGGTCTTTTTAGCTGATTCGAACCCGCTGAATCTGAAAATGAGACTATAGCATCCGTTACTACGAGTCTAGAAGGAAAACATATAACTTTCAGGTAACATGGTCTTTTTAGCTGATTCGAACCCGCTGAATCTGAAAATGAGACTATAGCATCCGTTACTACGAGTCTAGAAGGAAAACATATAACTTTCAGGTAACATGGTCTTTTTAGCTGATTCGAACCCGCTGAATCTGAAAATGCTTGTTGCCCACCCCAGATCTCGGCCGGAAGTGAGATATTTAATATTACAGTCAATAACCGGAAAGCTTAACAAAGCGAAACATTAACTAATAACTTAAATCATCTAGGTTCAACGCAACAGGGCTGAAACTGTATTGCTAGAAGTAGTGGACGAGATAATCAAGTGTGTGGATGATAAAATTGAAAGTTTTTACTCATCTCTGGAGAGAGTGGCTTTTCAGGCCATGACAGCTGTGAACGAATCAGATACCTCATTGATAAAGGTCTGGAAATGTATAGAAGAAGGCAAAAAGAATTTAGAAGTCGGGACGTGTTTAGGAACTGTCGCCGTTCAGGCGGAGTTGGAAAATGAGCAATTCTTACAATCTAGAGGTCTTCAGGTACGTAGTTATACCTAGTTGAAAAGTATGGCTTACTTATCCTGAGAAGTTAACTCAGAATATTATTTATACTTACCTAGTTAAAACGAAATACATACATACAGACAGAACAATAAAATTTAAAAAAATCGTAGTTTTGCCTGCGCACAAAATTAGTATCTAACAAACTTCATTAAAAAAAATGTTTGATAACCTGAAATTACAAAAAAACATGACAACAGCTTGTAAAATACATCAATACGAAACCTTAGGAGCATAAAATCGATTCAAACTTGGTTGGGGTTTTTAAAACTTAGAGTTATTTAGCCACAGCAAAGATGGAATTGTAAAGATGAGACGCGAGAATTCTGAATATGTTTGTTATTTATGTACAAATGTCGTGGCCATATCCTAGAATTGATAATTTTATGATCTGAGCAAATATCACGAAATCTTTTAAAACTAAAGGGGTCGCCTCGCTCCGCTCCGCTTCGCTTGGCTCCCGAATTTATGATCACAAGCACACGCTCCACCTCGCTTCACTCGTCGTCACACAAGTATTATATCTTATTTCACACTTTTCTTACACAATTCCACGACAGGGGGGCTAGCATGGTGCCACTTTAACACCATTTGACAGTAAATCACATATATTTTCTGTCAAATGGTGTTTGAAAATGGTGTTAAAGTGGCAACCATGAAATGATTAATTCTACGATATGGCCAACACAAACACATTTTATTGAATACACCTATATAATAATAAACAATAGTTTTATTGGTTTTCCAGTTGGCCCGCATCAATTTAGCCCTGGCATCGTTGCCAATAGACCTGGACGTCTGCGCTGGGACCCGGCTGATGGGCGCTAGTGAATCCACGGCGGACATCGCTCTGGAAATTATAGAATGTATAGCCAAAGTTTCAGATAAAAGTAACAGTTAAAAGATCTCTATCAGATATTTTTTGTTTTGTATGCACCTAAAAATAGTGGTAGTGATTTTTAGGATTCCGTACGTCAAAATGAAAAAACGAAACCCTTCTGTCTGTCTGTCTGCCCGTCCGTCGAGACCCTTTTTCCGGGACTCCGTTAGAGATATCAAGTTGAAACTTACTTACAGAAGTCTACGGTCGCATAGTGTTGTTAAAATTCAGCTTGCTAAATCATTGCGAAATAATGGCACACCATAGCAACCTATCGGGTAGGTAGGTACTTTCAGTTGACCTAGAAACTTGAAATTCAGTTTATAATTAGATCACGTGTCGATAAAATAAATTTAAAATTAAAGTCTTTATCTTTAACGGTGCTACAGTTATGAGGCTGTGACATACGGACGGACGGACAACGGAGTCTCACCACAAAGGTTCCTTTTGTACCTAAAAGCCGGCGCTAAGCGACGCGGGATGTATAATAGTACGTACGACTCCATATAAAAATCTGCACCAATATTAATCGTAAACTTTAAACTTTCGCGATTTTCACACATTATTAACTTTGTATTGGGGTCTTACTCGCGCTAACTAACAACATACCTTAATAGATATCTGCTTGACGTTTCGACGCCTCTGTAGCCTCTGTAACTGTTAGCTTGTGACCACGACAGCCTCTGTAACTGTTAGCTTGTGACCACGACAGCCTACAGAGGCGTCGAAACGTCAAGCACATATCTATTAAGGTATGTTGTTAGTTAGCGCGAGTAAGACCCCAATACAAAGTTAATAATATTAATCGTTCTATCTATTCATCCATGGTTCTATAATTCTATATAGAATTACTAGATTTCGCCCTTGGATAAATGTGGGTTATCGACAGTTTTCGGTTTGGCGGTTATTTTACCAATTCCTCGCTCTCGTTACATACAGGCATATCTCACTTTTAGCAGTTTTGTAGTAAAGTAAAAAGAACTAATTGATTTGCCCGATTGTAATACATTTTTAAGGGTTGCATGGTAAATTAGCTTAGCCTTTCTACGAGCTCTTCAATGAAGTTACATCAATGATACGTGGGACGCACTATAAGTTTCCGGAATGAATATGAAAAAATACTATTAAAGGTACAAAATTAATTTATTGTTTTTCAAAATAATCTCCCTTGGCGTCTATGCACTTTTTCATTCGATCAAACCAGTTTTGAAAACTTTTGTGCCACTCCCCTGTGGTGACCTCTGAAACGTGTTTTTCATACTCCTCGACAGCCTCTTTTGGTGATGAAAATCGTTGACCGCGTAATTGGTTCTTAATTTTTGGGAACAGAAAAAAGTCACAAGGTGCCAGGTCGGGACTGTATGCAGGATGACTCATGAGTTCTACATTTTTCGTCTTCAAAAAGTCGTTTGTCTGTCTGGCCGTGTGAGAACTAGCATTGTCGTGGTGCAGGATGATACGGCGTTTACGGTTATTTTTACGGAGTTCGTCAATAACTTCCGGCAAACAAATGGTCGTGTACCAGTCACTATTCACGGTACGACGATTCTCTAAAGCAACAGTAGCCACGTGTCCAGTTTTATTAAAAAAAGAAGCAATCTTCCGCTTAGATGCACTTTTCACGCGCGACACTTTGGTTGGTTTCGGCTCATCTTGAAAGACCCATACGCTCGATTGCTGCTTTGTTTTGGGATCGTAGCAATAAATCCATGTTTCGTCACCTGTTACTATGTCCCACACCAAATTTGACGCACCTTCGTTGAATCTGGTAAGCATGGCACTGCACCAAGTGACGCGGTCCGTTTTTTGAGCCTCGGTCAAGTTGTGTGGGATCCACCGCGAGCACAGCTTTCTCACACCCAAATGTTTGTGTAGGATTGATTGTATTTGACTCATGCCTATTTCTAAGGATGCGCGAATTTCATGGTTGGTCACATGCCTGTCTGTTTCAATCATACGGCGCACAGCATCGATGTTTTTGTTGGTCACAGCGGTGGACGGCCGACCATCGCGAGATTCGTCACTGAGATTGATACGACCACGCTTGAATTCTGCAAACCAGCTATAAACAGTCGTCTTGCATGGTGCTTCATTGCCAAAGGCTGTTTCAAGCCGAGCGATGCTCTGTTGAGCTGTCAAATTACACTTAAAATCGTATAAAATCATACTACGAAAATTTTCCAGAGTTAAATCCATGTTGATGCAGACACACAATTTTTTAAATGGCGCCACAAGGTAAAAACAAAAGACAGTCAGATGAAACAAACTGCATTCTACAGCCAAAGAGTTCTATTTTCAAATGTTGCAATAAATTTTTAAATATTGTTTATGTAAGTGGCCAGTTCCGGAAACTTTTAGTGTTACCTATGTAAAATAAGAGACCAAAAATAACAATTATACAGGCTGTAAATGCAAAGTCAAGAATCCCTTAAGGGGATGAAAGTATACAAGATTCTGATGTCATTACGGGAAAAAAAAATATACCTTGAATTTTCACAAAAAATTCCATCATTTTTCTAAGCTATGGCTACGCAGCTCACCGGCCTCCCCACACACCTAATTGCACCCCGCAACCCGCAACCCGCACCCCTCATCCGAGTGGCCAGCGACCAGTGAGGGTGTCCACGCGATTAGTGTATTTTGAGTAAAGAAAATCGTCTTAATATGAAGTACTGGTACTTTATTTAGAGATCCCAGTATTAAAAATAATATCTTTACCGATCATACTAACACACCCTTAAAATTACTTATCTATAAGTATATTTAATTAATATCATCCTGTTGTCACAAACATGAACAGCTTTTGTGATATTTTATGAAATCCTGGAAAATGCCGTTTTAAGGCGAAACTAGTCGGAATTATAATATTTTTTTAACACAGTTGCGAGGGAAAATTATAAAATTTATTTGTCTTATTTTTCCACATAATCAAAACCACAGCTATGAATTGACAATTTTCTATGAAAAACGGCGGCGCAGATTTTGTTTATATGCGCGCGCAGATGGAAATATAGGCACTGACGTAGCCGCCAAACAGCCAAATATTAAATATTAACAAACTAAATATTTATGTATTTACAACAAAAATGTTAGTTAATTTGTTGATAAAAAAATATATATGTAAAATGAAATGATTCTTTATTATATATATTGCACAAGTTCAGTCATTTTGCAATAAGGGATATATTAATATAAAATTAAAACTAAATAATCCTAAAAACTTAAACAAATTAAATAAATATTATAAACTAAACTAAGTTAAATTAGCTATTATAATTATTATTATTTTATATTTTAACTGAGACATTTTTGCAAAAATATTAACTATTTCCCAGGACATCAAAACTCTTTGCTAAGATTTTAAAACACAGAAAAGTAAAAAAGTAAAAAGCACGCGTATTAATATCCTGCATTATGATAATGACCTTAAAAACGCTGCAATAAGGGCCACTTACAAGCAAGTGTGTTGAAAAAGTTGTTTTATAGCATTTTATAACTAGGTATTAAAAGACTCGTGTAATACTATAAAAAACTCACCTCCGGCTCGTTTTTTATACTCACACTCGTTTTTTAATAACCCCTTTATCATAGACTAAATAGTACTTGTACTATTTCGTCTATGCCTTTATGTACCAGTTTCATAAACTGTACAAGTGTTTTCTTCAACCAAAGAAGAAATTAATTACCAACTTGGAAAGAAAGAAAAGACGTTTATTTCGAATGCTACATCAATACAAAAAAATATAAATAGTTTTAACAATCCATATATATAGCTTAAGATAATTTATGAGATGCAGCAAACAAAAAGGTCTCTGACTCAACAAAATGCCACAGCAAAACTGTGACGCTGATCTTCCGTCAGAGGCCGCGAGTTGCGACACATGCGATGCAACTAAATCTAATAACTAATTTAAAAAATATTGTCTCTCCGTGAAGATATGAAAATATACTAGTTTTGGCTGCAAACACGAGTAAAAAATGCGTAAAAATATACAAAAAATAAATAAATAATTAAAATACACACAATAAAATACATGCAAAATATTATAAAATAATAAATAATAGAAAGGGAAGTGTGAAAAATACTTGAAAGAATTTTTTAAATAAACTGGCACAGATTAATTTTAATTTTAGTTATGAATTTCAGCTTGCAGTAAATATAATTTAAGTTTGCTTTAAAAGTAGATTTCGTCTTGGAATTCCTTAATGGTGGTGGAAGATTATTCCAACACTTAGTCGCCAGATATTTAAAACTGCCTTTAAAAGCTGCTGTTAAAATCAGACCCTTTGGACATATAGGTATAGAGTTTAATTTTATAGATCGTAAGTATCAAGGTAAGTTGGAAGAATAAGTTGTTCGTGCAATTGTAACCCGTAGCACAAGTCGGCCAGTTTTTTATTACTTCTACAAACAATTACGGTATCGGTGTTCGTCCATTTTAAGGTTCCGCGCCCAAAGGGCAAGACGTATATCAGGGGGGGGTTTAGGAGGTCCGGACCCCCTTAGATACGTGGAAAAAGAAATATTCGCGTAATGTGACATTAATTAATGCAGCCAAATTCATACCGAAGACTCGGTAAGTGGTCAGTATCAAAATTTGTTGTGAAATTCTCAATTTTTTTTTGTTTTCTCTACAATTTTAAGCCCAGCTCCGAGTCAATTACTATGAGCGGTCAACATTTTATTTTGCATTTTTAGATCCTTTGATCCCCCTCCGACCCTGAGAAAGCTATAGCCACGCCCATGGCAAGGCGGAGCCCTATTAATATCGCTCTGCTGTCTATCCGTCAGTACGCCACGGGTCTCTAGCTTGCAGATGGAATGAGTTATATGTGAATGAGAGTACAAAAATATTAAAATAAAATTCCTCTCCAAAAATAAATAGGTAAATGGGAAGCCATCAAAGTCAGTTTTAGATTATTTTTTTGTTACGGGATCTGTCTCATAAACTGATTTCCTGATTTGAGTTTCCTGATATTATGTGCCATACACAGTTTATAAAAACAACAATTACTAAAAGCGCCGAATTTTTCTATTTTAGGTTTAAGTACCGAACAACAACAACAACAACAATACAACTTTATTTGTACACCATAAAAGGAAAGAAAAAAGAAAAAAACATAAACATTTAAATATCTAACTTAGGAAACAAAGAAATATAACTTACTAACTTATTAGGTAAGCACAAACAGGCGGCCTTATCGCTTAAAGCGATCTCTTCCAGACAACCTTTGGGTGGAAGAAACTGTTCAAAAGAATTACTGACATGGCGGTGTACTAATTTTGTGTTAAATACATATACAAACATGTATCAATGGATATATAGTATTATAAATGGTAATATACTAGTAAATAAATACGTAATAATATACACATATATATATACATATATATACATACATATATATATTTATATACTACATACATATTTTATTATATATAGAGAAATCACATTTCGGTAATCAGAGTGTGAGGTAGTGATGTTTAACTAGTCTCTTGAAGACAGGTAGGGAAGGGGCTCTCCTGATAGGTAAAGGAAGATCATTCCATAAATAAACAGCTTTTACTGAGAACGAATTGTTAAAGAAAGACGATGAGTGCACCGGCGTGGCAAGAAGCAGATTTTGAGAGGACCGTAAAATGCGGTCATGAGTATCATGAAGAAATCTAAAGCGAGTTTTAAGGTAAGAGGGAGTTGAAGGATTATTTAAAACGGAATACAAGAGAGACAGGATATGAGCATTACGGCGACGACGAATGGGAAGCCAATTTAATCGAGAACGGAATTCAGAAATATTCGACCGACTTAACTTTGCAGTTTTGTTTCATACATTTTACAGTTTTAAAGTTGCTGTGGAGAGGCTGGGCGAACAACACATCAGTTGCTGCAGAGAAGCCGATCTAGCAACACATCCCGGGGATGCCTCATTCAGAGGCGAAACACGTGTCGATAAGTTTTCTTGCTTGTTATTTAAGATTGCTTATATGCTCGTATTGCTTGCTTGTTGCATGTTTTATGCAGGCGGGCGGTGCACGAGTCTGCATTTTGAATAGCATGACAAGAAATTGTTTAGCGGAATATTGCAAATTATATTCATGTATCTATAAGTTTTGAGGTGGTAGAGCTAATGCTCGCAAATCCTCCCGAATTTATTCGGGGGAGAGTAAGAGAACAGCTCTCAGGCAAAACCAGGCGGCCCACCATTGCCTGGGGCCGGTGGATGGCGGTTTATCCATCCCCAATTGCCGGGCCTTATATACAGACTGGCGACGTCACTGGTGCAAGGGCTTCGGCACCGCGCTCACCAACCCACCTGCCCAGTGTGTGTGAGAATGGGCATTTCTTCCAGGAGGACCGCCAAAAGTGGCGAAATCTTGGAAAGGCCTATGTCCAGCAGTGGATGAAACAGGCTGATAGATGGATCCATAAGTTAGTGATGGACAAGGTAACGCCTATTTCAATCAATTAACTGCTAAGTTTGTAATTTTTATTTAAATAATTTCAGTCAATTTAGTTAAATTATTTAATGGTATTGAATTTGAATGGAACCCTTAAAGCGCGGGTCCTACTCGCACTTGACCGGTTTTAAAAATTGAGAAACAACGCAGTAGTCTAAACTTATCGTGGTTATAATAATTCGCACTTCGTTTTGTAACACTGTATTCACGTCAAAAGTACCTTTTCTTATACATAGGTAACACTAAAAGTTTCCGGAACTGGCCACTTACATAAACAATATTTAAAAATTTATTGCAACATTTGAAAATAGAACTCTTTGGCTGTAGAATGCAGTTTGTTTCATCTGACTGTCTTTTGTTTTTACCTTGTGGCGCCATTTAAAAAATTGTGTGTCTGCATCAACATGGATTTAACTCGCGAAAATTTTCGTAGTATGATTTTCTACGATTTTAAGTGTAATTTGACAGCTCAACAGAGCATCGCTCGGCTTGAAACAGCTTTTGGCAATGAAGCACCATGCAAGACGACTGTTTATAGCTGGTTTGCAGAATTCAAGCGTGGTCGTATCAATCTCAGTGACGAATCTCGCGATGGTCGGCCGTCCACCGCTGTGACCAACAAAAACATCGATGCTGTGCGCCGTATGATTGAAACAGACAGGCATGTGACCTACCATGAAATTCGCGCATCCTTAGAAATAGGCATGAGTCAAATACAATCAATCCTACACAAACATTTGGGTGTGAGAAAGCTGTGCTCGCGGTGGATCCCACACAACTTGACCGAGGCTCAAAAAACGGACCGCGTCACTTGGTGCAGTGCCATGCTTACCAGATTCAACGAAGGTGCGTCAAATTTGGTGTGGGACATAGTAACAGGTGACGAAACATGGATTTATTGCTACGATCCCAAAACAAAGCAGCAATCGAGCGTATGGGTCTTTCAAGATGAGCCGAAACCAACCAAAGTGGCGCGCGTGAAAAGTGCATCTAAGCGGATGATTGCTTCTTTTTTTAATAAAACTGGACACGTGGCTACTGTTGCTTTAGAGAATCGTCGTACCGTGAATAGTGACTGGTACACGACCATTTGTTTGCCGGAAGTTATTGACGAACTCCGTAAAAATAACCGTAAACGCCGTATCATCCTGCACCACGACAATGCTAGTTCTCACACGGCCAGACAGACAAACGACTTTTTGAAGACGAAAAATGTAGAACTCATGAGTCATCCTGCATACAGTCCCGACCTGGCACCTTGTGACTTTTTTCTGTTCCCAAAAATTAAGAACCAATTACGCGGTCAACGATTTTCATCACCAGAAGAGGCTGTCGAGGAGTATGAAAAACACGTTTCAGAGGTCACCACAGGGGAGTGGCACAAAAGTTTTCAAAACTGGTTTGATCGAATGAAAAAGTGCATAGACGCCAAGGGAGATTATTTTGAAAAACAATAAATTAATTTTGTACCTTTAATAGTATTTTTTCATATTCATTCCGGAAACTTATAGTGCGTCCCACGTATCGTTTGCGGAAAAAGTAAGACATCCGTGAAAAAAGTTACGAGTGATGTGGTACAGTGGAGACCACATCAAGTTAAACACTTTCAGTATAAGCTGACCTCTCATCGTATAGGCTTCCCGTACAATGAGAGGTCAGCTTATATCAATGTGTATAGCTTGATGCGGGTTCCACTGTACATACCAGGATCATAAAAAAAAAAGTGTTGATTAAGTTTAAATTTCCCTTACAAATACCTTCTAAATTTAATACATTTTAAGGTTCACAAAAATATTGGATATATAATGCTATTTGTTTTAATTATTTGTATTTTTTTATATTTATCTACGTAACAAAAAAGACGTAACAAAATCAGGGCCCTGCCATAGAAATTTCGAATTATTTTTAAATTCCTCACAGATTTAACCATAAACAGTATGTACATGTTTCCCATTATAGAAAAATCATTTTTCATTTTTAGTTATTACAAAAGAGGTAAAATATAAATAAACCTAGTAAATTTCGTAACTTAACGAGACAATTTTTTGCGATTAAATGTGGGAGAATTCTTCCGATGTTCAGCACGGCACTTTCCCGACTAATCTCAAAGCTGCCGCTCATTGGACGTGACATATTCCTGAGTAGTGTTGTTCCAGCCTAAATTATTTGACATTTTTCGGCAAGTTGTTTTAGTAATGACTGTTACAAAATTAGACATGTCTCAAAGATGTGAAATCGTGGAACAAGCTTTAAAATTGTTTTTTTATTCATTCATATAATAAAACTCATGATACTACTTTGTTTAACAACAAAAAAAATAACTTATGCAGAAGAAAAAAGTTTTAGGGTCATTCTCAAAAAAATTGTCAAATTTAGTGTCCACTTTTCATCCCTGGACAATAATTCATGGGCGTAACCCCCCGAAATGTTCAAAAAAAAAGATAAAATATATAATAAGCTATGATAAATTGATAAACTACAGAATATCTGGAATGACGGCCGAAATATACCGGGAGTAATCGTTAAGTGTGACCAGCCGATTATTACGTAATTATTACAGATATCAAAAAAATCTGTAAAATGACATCAATACCTTCTTGAAAATCAAACGAGAAGTATTCAACATTTTGACTTTAAACACTCCCATACATTTAATTAAGTATGAGATAAACAAGGACGTCACTTCGAATATCTGCTATGAATACAAAATTTTGCACTTACTTAGAAATAAATATACTATTATACAATTAAAAAATAGTTTTACTACTTTGTTTGGTTAATAAACAGTTTCCTTTAATATCAGTACTAAACTAAAATAACCTTTTAAAATAAGGAAACTACAACCTTTCTACTAATCTCAAACTAAATGTATGGGAGTGTTTAATGTAAAAATTTTGAATACTTTTCCTTTGATTTTCAAAAAGTAATTGATGTCATTTTACTGATTAGTTAACGTACTTTCGATATCAGTTAATTTTTTTTTGATATCTGTAATAGTTACGGAATAATCGCCTGGTCACACTTAACGATTACAGCCTGTATATTTTTTAGGTTGTATCCAGAACTTTGTCCAAACAAATATCGAAACACGGTCGAAAATTAGACTTAGATCCGATTTAATTCATTTTTATGCATTATGTCTTTAACTGTTGAAAATTGGAACTGAATTTGGCGTTTTTTTATGTCCGATTTTTGTCGAATCCAGCGCTTTTTTTTGCGTTGTTAGCGCTGAATGGGATTTTTGATCTGGCAGGCAGCACTGGTTTCATAATTTCAAAATGTCATGTCTGTCTGTTTCTTGTTTGAGCTGCATTTGTGATATTCATGATTTTGCGATAAATCAGAATCAGTGACGACTAACTTACGACCCGGCAATGTTTTATGGATTCTGTTGACTTTGTTTTATTTTGACTACCCTGCTTTCTTTTTGGACTCCAACAATCGTTTTTGTTTACTATTGACCCCGGCTACGTTGAATGGACTTCGATTTGCTACAATGACATCGAAAAAAATGTGCTGTGTGCCGAACTGTGGTAAATACCTATCTTGTGCAACTTTATGTTTAAGCCCCGGTGAATGTGACTCTATGCCCGTTTTCACTAACGACGAACAAGGCGACGACGCCGAACTAATTAACTCCTAATTTAGGTCCATGCTTACCATTAAGTTATATTTCACCAAACTATTTTTGCTATGTGATTCCTAACCCAAGTTTTTGATACTTGTCTTTGGTTTTGTTTGTCAAGTTGTCTGTTTGCGGTTTTTTTTGACGTTTCACAGTACTACATAGGTAACACTAAAAGTTTCCGGAACTGGCCACTTACATAAACAATATTTAAAAATTTATTGCAACGTTTGAAAATAGAACTCTTTGGCTGTAGAATGCAGTTTGTTTCATCTGACTGTCTTTTGTTTTTACCTTGTGGCGCCATTTAAAAAATTGTGTGTCTGCATCAATATGGATTTAACTCGGGAAAATTTTCGTAGTATGATTTTCTACGATTTTAAGTGTAATTTGACAGCTCAACAGAGCATCGCTCGGCTTGAAACAGCTTTTGGCAATGAAGCACCATGCAAGACGACTGTTTATAGCTGGTTTGCAGAATTCAAGCGTGGTCGTATCAATCTCAGTGACGAATCTCGCGATGGTCGGCCGTCCACCGCTGTGACCAACAAAAACATCGATGCTGTGCGCCGTATGATTGAAACAGACAGGCATGTGACCTACCATGAAATTCGCGCATCCTTAGAAATAGGCATGAGTCAAATACAATCAATCATACACAAACATTTGGGTGTGAGAAAGCTGTGCTCGCGGTGGATCCCACACAACTTGACCGAGGCTCAAAAAACGGACCGCGTCACTTGGTGCAGTTCCATGCTTACCAGATTCAACGAAGGTGCGTCAAATTTGGTGTGGGACATAGTAACAGGTGACGAAACATGGATTTATTGCTACGATCCCAAAACAAAGCAGCAATCGAGCGTATGGGTCTTTCAAGATGAGCCGAAACCAACCAAAGTGGTGCGCGTGAAAAGTGCATCTAAGCGGATGATTGCTTCTTTTTTTAATAAAACTGGACACGTGGCTACTGTTGCTTTAGAGAATCGTCGTACCGTGAATAGTGACTGGTACACGACCATTTGTTTGCCGGAAGTTATTGACGAACTCCGTAAAAATAACCGTAAACGCCGTATCATCCTGCACCACGACAATGCTAGTTCTCACACGGCCAGACAGACAAACGACTTTTTGAAGACGAAAAATGTAGAACTCATGAGTCATCCTGCATACAGTTCCGACCTGGCACCTTGTGACTTTTTTCTGTTCCCAAAAATTAAGAACCAATTACGCGGTCAACGATTTTCATCACCAGAAGAGGCTGTCGAGGAGTATGAAAAACACGTTTCAGAGGTCACCACAGGGGAGTGGCACAAAAGTTTTCAAAACTGGTTTGATCGAATGAAAAAGTGCATAGACGCCAAGGGAGATTATTTTGAAAAACAATAAATTAATTTTGTACCTTTAATAGTATTTTTTCATATTCATTCCGGAAACTTATAGTGCGTCCCACGTACAATAAGCTTAAATCTCAAAATCGCGACTGTCCCATGCATGCATGCGTCAGTTTCAGGGCTGTGTCAGTTTTCGTTCCGATGTTTCCGTCTTAGCGTTGTTGCGGTGGCCAGGAAATCACCGCCATATTTTTCAACAGCCGCCATCTTAATTTATTTGTCAAGTAATGTCATTTTCGTAAAAATTTCGTCGTTCGTTTTTGAAGTGTGTGGCTTTTCATTTCTCCTCGCTTTAAACTGAGTTTAGTGCTATATCAAGCCATTTTCTTTAAATTTGAATCTACACGAACAGACAGAGACCGAAAGTAAGTTCTTACGTTGGGGGACGAAGAAAGTGTCGTGTTGGTGGATGTCCTTCCACGAGTGAAACTCATATACCCTTATAATGTCCCTAAGAACGATGAATTGAGAGCACTGTGGGTGACTTTCGAAACAAATCCTCTACTTAGTGGTCTAGACAGAAAACAACTGACAAGTAAACGTGTATGCTAACCAGTGTTGCCAACTCTACGTCTTTTTGCCTACGTACTTACTATCAAATATAAAAATTTGTAAAATTATGTCTGACTAAACTGAATATTCTGCTCATTCTCTTTTCCTTCGATAAAAAGTACACCTAAAACTGTTTCGTGTCCTAGAACGCACAAAGACCTGTTAGTCGAAATCCCATGTTACTCAATATAAGGTAGTTGTGATTATATGATTATATAATATGATTATATATGTGATTATATGATCGTACATTTTGCTTATACGAAACGTTTCGTTCGGTGTGTCTACTGAACACCTAAAATTTATATTATTAATACTTGCGATTGTCGCACTTGGTGAAACTTGGATAGCAGATGGGGATGACAACCTTTGATTAACGACATATTTCATTAATTGCACGTCGAATAAATTGCTATATTCTGAAAAATGTGCTAGGTATTTATTTAGGTAATCCCTTGATAATTGTGTAAAACCGAAACCAGTTGGGATAAATATACTTACTGTAAAACAAGTACAAGTGTCGTTAATCATCACCTAAAATTTAGTTATCCTACTAATATTATAAATGCGAAAGTTTGTGTGTGTGTATGTTTGTTACTCTTTCACGCTTAAATTGCTGAACGGATTTGGATGAAATTTAGAATGGATATAGCTTATACCCTAACTTAACACATAGGTTACTTTTTATCCCGTAAAAATACATGGTTCCTGTAGGATAGATCAATATCATTGAAAAATCAGGTGTCTTATTAGCGCGGTCCTAATCATTTGTGGTAAAATAAGACAAGGCTTTGTTATTTATTACATCAGGTGTCTAATTGGCGCGGACCTTAATCGTTTGTGGTGAAATAAGTTAAGGCCATGTTATCTCATCACACTTCACACTAATATTCTCTTTTACGTTGAAACGGCCAGACGGATTTGGATGAAATTTAGAATGGATATAGCGTATACCCTAACTTAACACATATGTTACTTTTTATCCCGGAAAAAGCATGTCGTTAAACCGAATAACACGCGGTCGGAGCCGCAGGCAAAAGCTAGTAAATAATATATGATAAAATATAAATGAATCCAGACAATAAATAAATTGCATATGCATCAAAACATTCATTTTATTCAGTTATCATATACTCTAAATCTCAACTTTAAATAAGTACGTAGATCTACGAACTTTTCATGAACAACTTTTCATGTCCCAAATATTTCTTGCACACCAAAATTGCGCATTCTAATTATGCTGAAAATTCTTACTTCCGACGGGCCCCCGATAATTATAACAAGAAGCTCACCAAAGTTGACATTTTGCTGAATCTCCTCCTTCTTTTAAAATTAAAGCGGCAAAGATACTTGGTTTAGGTAACAATCGTAATTGTTCGCATAAATAAAAATAATATGTGTTTTTTTGTTATTTAAGTCTTAAGGCATTTTGTTTGTATTTTTTTATTTATTTTTCAAGTGTCTATGTTATTCTTTTGAGTTGTTGCGTTAATGTGTAGTGTAGAATTATTTTTGTGTGTCTTTATATTGTACTTAAGGTTTATTTGTGTGTTTTTATCTTTATAACTATTTCATTGTATTGTGACTGTTTGATACCTCAATAAATAAAAATAAAATAAAATAAAAACATTTACTAAATCTACGTTATTTTCCAATCTAAACTACGTACTTTTCAAAATTCTAGTTGGCAACACTGATGCCAACTACACTTCGACAGGGATAAATTTGATTTCAAGGGCCGTCACCTACGGTATGCTTACCCCTGCTTGTTTTCTGAAAAGGAAATACGCCATGGATTACCTTTAAAATCGTCCAGTAAGTGTCTAACTTTTATTAAATACCTGCTGTGTATGCAACACGCTTTGGACTCTACAAAAACAAGTTCATTATTATATTTATTTATGTAACAGTGTTCTAAACAGTTGGAATGAGTTCCAAATCCTTTCAATAGAGTTCTTAATGCATGATAACATTTTTTACTATTGTTACGAGCTGGGGTTCGGGATAAATTAATTTTATACCAATTTGCACCAAAAACCACAAACTGTCTTTATGTGAAATTACACACACTATTAAAACACAATTGAAACTAAATAACAACTGGAATTACTAACTGGACTCAATGGACTCACCGGACTGACTATTTTGTCCGCACTATAATTCTAAAAATGTTTTACCACACTAACTGGAATTGTTACCGAGTTATATTCGCTCTATACATTCGCACTTCACTTCACTAGAGTCGCACTTTAGTTTTTCGCTTTGTCTCGTAGTTAACACTGAACTAACTCTCGACCGCTACCCGTCCCGTTTTTATACCATACGCCGGCTTCGCGATCTCTCTAGAACCCTCTCGCACATTGTAGAACGCAATTCAAGGATCACAGCCTGTATCCATTTCTTTCCAACCCGAATGCTTTCTCTCTTCCACTTCTTTCTAGTTCAAGTGACGCGTTGTCGCTAGGACCCTCTCGCACATTATGGAACGTACGTTAAGGACTCCAGTCTGTATCCGTCCCTTTCCAACCCGAATGCTTTCTCTCTCCCACTTCTTCGTCCGAGACATTTCGAGTTCAATGGCGAAAACTTCTCGCATTGTCCAGTTGTGACCTTGGCCCGGAAGCGTCCACATGTCACCCACGCTGAGATTATTTAGGAACTTTCTTACGCGTTCCATGATGTGTGAGATTTTTGTTTCGTGCGCCGGTACTACGTAACACTATCAACTAAGCGGTGGTAGCTCAGGCAGCAGAACGCTTGCCTGTCAATCTTGAGACTTAGGTTCGAACCCTGGTCGGGCATACACCGATGAGTTTTTCAGAATACTTACCACTTGCTACACGGTGAAGGAAGACATCGTGAGGAAACCTGCGCCCTAAAAAGCGTTTAATTGTGCTCGAAGTACGGCGATAGGGCTCACCACCCATCACGTTGGGACATAATAATTGTTGGTGGAACGCCGGTGCACCGGCTGTAGACTGTGACTTGTATTTCACAGTTAACACCCAGAACACCTCTGACACCCTTTTGGGGATTCATGTCGTGACAATGTATGTATATATATATATTATTATTATTTACTAAATAACAAAGAAAAAAGTACTAGTAGGTATATTTTAGAAGTACACATCTAAAAATAAGTGTACTCATTTATATTTTCAGGTGATCCAGAACATAACTACTGTACAACGAAATCTCCTGCTGACACAGATTATGAAGACTGTGATATAAAAATCTGGCTTTTTGGCTTGAAAAATTAAAGAAATCGCGACGGATGGAAGTTTTTATTGCCAATAAAAATGAGGAATGTTATTTATTTTATTGTTTTTTTGAGTCCTCGATTCACATCTAATAATGGATTAAAGTATTTAAAACAATAGAAGGTACTTGGGTAATTTGTCCTGAAAAATGCTAATGGTTGAGACGTAGGGGAGGAGGAGCAAAAATGATGTCTTTGTTAATTAAATCAAAATTACTTGTGTTACATATTTTAGAAATCAAAAGGGCCATAATTTTTGTTATTCTGTTTCAATAATATTTTATTTTTTTGGTATGAACCTTATCTTAAGAATGTACTTGTTAATATTTGGTCTAGTAAAATGAATACCTATTTTATTAACCAAGATACAATTGATTTAATCATGCTAATGTAATACTGTCCATCGGCATAAAATGTTGGTTCAGATTAAAAATATTTTAATGTAGTAAGTAGGTAACACAAATGTATTTCGGTAGAGATGTATTACATTTTTATATGAACTGGAAACAACCAAACGGATCATACACTTCTATGATTTACGATATTCTTAATTCAGTCTTTAAATTGGAGATAAAGGAGATAAATATAATATGCCAGGAACATACAAAACGTTTGTATAACATAAAAAAGTGTATATGTTTGTGGAAGATTCATAATGTAAATAGGGAATAGTTATTTGATTTTTGTAAATAAAAATTAAAAGAAATGCTCTGTTAGTTCGTAGTTTTTGGAATTTGGAATACTTAAATAAAAATTCGGTAGATACCACCTAATCGATTCGCATCAGTTTGTCCCATCCCTATTCTATCGATATCGATAGGTATTCTAATTTCAATCGATATGGATGGACAACGCTTGCGGTGCGTCACTAGCGCCACTGTGGAAACATTGGAACTACTCTCAATTCACAGACTGTCCCATCTGTAGTTTACTACTAATTTATTTCATCTGTGGTCAGTTTAGGGGCGCCTAAGCATTACGCACCCCCGAATCGGTGTCGTAACTTTAGGTGATTCCTAACGTCGCGTCGGCAGTCATGACTTAAGAGTTAGTCAAACGTGTTTTTACTCTAGGCAACTCCTAAATACATAAGTATCTGATTTAGGCGTCTCCTATGGTTAGTGAAAACGGGCATAACGAACATATCTTATTTCAGATTCGCGTGAAATGTGAAAACTTGGTAATTTAGGTCACTTTAGAATTACCTATCTAAAATGTATTGTTTATTAAATTACGAGTACATGTAAATAAATTATCATAAATTTCTTAAATGTTGTTATAATTAACGAATATACATATACATGTAGTATTTGAAAAAAAAAATACAATGCAGTAAGTCTATATACATGAGGTATATATAAGGTGGAATCGTAATACCTGCCACGGATGAAATAGGAGATACTATTATGTTTATAGATTACATTAGTGAAGAAATTTCGTACCCCGGAATAGTTAAATAAATTTGAGAAGGTAAAGTAATTAAATAAACATTTTCTTCATTCTGCATAACGTGGTTCACAAATTACGCTTGACGAGTCGTTTAGTCAATGATAACAATTGCTATCTCTTTCTAACCGTTCAATGAATGAAATCAGCTGCCCAGTTCGTCTCTACCAGGTAGAGATATTTGTACCTATTCTGTGTAGCACAAACTTAAATGTAGAGTTGTGAAAACCCAAAATAATACAAGCTCATTTAACTGTCATCCCTCCGCGTTAAGGTCTATTTTGCTATGAAAATTCTTGGTTTTTTTTAGCTCGAAATTTAAAAGTGCTACACGAGAATAGGTGCCATTGCATGCCTCTCCAATGTGCTTACGCTCACACGCAAAGTAGATGTAAATACGAAATACATTGCAAATAACTCTTCGTTCATTAAGACACCGGTAAATTAACTAATTAGGGTACTGTTAAATTTCCAAACGGCTGGATCTGTTGGCCAACCAGTACCCAATAATACACAGGCAAAAGTTTAAAAGTGCACTTACCAGTTATTGCATTCCTCTAATTCATTCCGCAGATAAAAACTGATGTAATAAGATGGTAAACTTCCCATCACACTTAAAGCCGGGTCTCCTGATTATGTTTTGCCGTAGGTACACATTACACAAAAACATTATGTTCTGTCTTTGCATTTTTACACCAATTGTACCTTATTTACACCAATTACACCTTAGCTACAGTTATTTGCATAATTTACAACAGTATTATTTATCTACAAAACTGTTGCACAAGTCCGCCTTCGCGTTGCACACAAATGTAGGCACGCTTGCGTACATGTCTTTGCACTTTATTTAAGGTGCAGGTTCACTTTTTACTTGCTGAAAAGCGCGCTTGATGCGCCTTTTTAGTTCTCGCACAGTTCTAATATCATGTCCGGTTTGGCCGTACACAATGGTATGATGGCTCACTCGTACACCAAATCTCTGCTCGTATAGGTTTACTGCATGCGCGGTTACGTTGTTACACTCGCGGTAGCACGATACCATCTCAAGATATTCTTGATTTGAATATCGTGGTCTAGGAGGCATTTTTAAAGAATGCGCGCGAGATACGCACCTCTGCGACCAGCGAAAACAGCGAACTGGGGTGGGGGCACAACAGCAAACAAAAACAAGCGCGTGCGACGAAGGGGGTAGTGGGGGACGGGGTGGCGGCAGGCGGTCTGCCCTTTGACTATTTGACGAGTGGCTCGCTCGGATAGAGCGGCGTCCTTTGACGGACGGTTTCATACAATTAAATGAATTTAAATTTATACGCACATTTGTTTGTATGGAAAAATTTATGAAGTTAGATCAATAAATTATCTTCACTATTTTAATCTATAAACATAATAGTATCTCCTATTTCATCCGTGGCAGGTATTACGATTCCACCTTATATACCTGTGTAGGTAGGTACAATAGTGAACCATACCCTTTTTCACCTAAGAAGTCCCCCGGCTGACACTTCTCAGAACTAAGCTTTAGTGAAGGACACATTTGAATCGAAACTATACTCTATCGGTTTTCGATTATTATTACATTACAAACAGATTAGAATCGAATGCAATCAATTGGAATCATATCGAAAATTGGTAACTATTGAGATAATATGAAGATCAAAAATATTATCGAGTATAACTCAGAAAGAACGCAATTCCTTAAAAAAACATAATTTTGTGGCATGTAGCAACATCATCTAAAAAAAATATTGTTATTGCATATCTTCATAAGAATGTCGTAAAGGGCGTTTAGGTGTTATAAAAACGTATGCCAACGTGTCTTTGTAGTATTGGGGGCTCAAGGCCATTGGATCTTGGCCCCGTCAGAACAAGTGACGTAAGCACCTATTTAGTTTATTTGGTACCATTCTCATAACGAAATGATATGAATCATCGTTTTCTCGCAGTAACCGCACCGGGGGAGTGGTTCGCAGTTGCTTTAATCGTCTACCGACTTCCGTCGATTTTTGTTCCCTGGAAACACTGATTGACACCTTGCCTGTCGTTACTCTCCCTATTTCTTAGATGCACAACAAACTCACGCGCACCCTATTTATAGTGGTATCGACCATTTTGGTAACAAAATAAACACGAAAAATAACCATTTTATTCAAATTATTTCAAAATACACTTTCGGCACACAGCTCTCGTCCTAGTTCAAAATTCAAGAGTAAGTAGATTAAAGTTCTTTAGATGAAATAACTCCCGCAGATTATGGCATTATCGTATTTATTAATTGATAAAATAGGTACTTTTATAGGGGACTTCTTTTGTGAGCTCTGTTGAAATAACAAGACAGATGTCAACATGGCATTCATACCATAAACACTTTCATCAAAGCATGTAGACTCTCTATCTCTTAAAGATACTTAAAACTGGGTAAATGGGCTAGTATTATCGTTTTAGTGATAGACGGACGGACCAACAGACAAATATCATAGGCAAACACAAACAAGTGCAAAATCTGTTAAATCGAGTTAGCCAAGTTGTTAATTCATAAATATATTACCTGTAAGTAGGCTAAGGTTCTTATGTAAAATAAATAAATAAATAATAATAAATAAATAAATAATTACCTAAGTTATACTACTTGAACGTTTAAAGTTCAATAAGTTCTCTAAAGTTCAATATTCATTTCAACTCTTTTTTCACAGATTATGTCTTTGGAACTGAAAAACCATAGTTGTATCATGTTGCCAATTTTGAATGAACATAGACCGAGGGATCGCGGTTTATCCATCCCCAATTGCCGGGCCTTATATAAAAGTGTATAAAACAGACTGGTGACGGGCAGCGGCGTCACTGGTGCTAGGGTTTCGGCAATCCTGGATAGGGCAATTTCCAGCAGTGGATGAAACAGGCTGATATGGATGGATGAACCTTTACTTTCTTTAGATGTGTCAGCCGGGACTCCAATGAAAAATACTATAAGTCCGTCTACCCACTAGATGTCGCTAAACACAGATAAAACTGATGACCCTATTCCCAGTTTAAAAGTTACTCTATATGACACACCAACAAGTTTTAGTTGTTGTGGAAGTTGTAGGCTCAGACTAAGCGAGTGAACGGAACGGGAACACATACCACATATGCAGCGTACCGAATGGCGATAGCAGTGCTATAGCTGAGATTCAGAGTGCATTTTGAGTCCGAACTCAATCTTACAAACGTCAAAAAGCGACGTGATCTCATACTAGAGTGACGTTTGTAAGATTGAGTCTGAACTCAAGAGGAACTCAATCTTACAAACGTCACTCTAGTATGAGATCACGTCGCTTTTTGACATTTGTAAGATTGAGTTCGGATCATGAGGAATGTTAGTGGCTGAATTGTAAGCAATAAATAACTGGTTCTATTCTCCTTAATCGTACGGCTCCGTCTGTTCACAAACTATATCTTTTTATGATTAAAAAATTGTAAAGCAGTTTTCTAGATTTTATGGCTGCTTTGTTAATGTAAGCAAATGCATATTTGCCATTTGTATTACTATGATGCATGATAAATAAATCGATAATTTATTTACTCAAGTCGCTAGTCGCACTTGATTTATGCCGAAATTAAATAAATAAATAAATAAATAATAATAAAATTTCTTTATTCCAGCCAGATTTACACAAAGACAATAACAAATAGGCCATATTACACACAAAAAAAACACTAAAAAACCAAACAATAATAAATCCAAACAACACAATAAAAAAAGAAAACTAAAAAATAATAAACTCTATAGTACACCAAAGCTTGCTTGATATTGTCGCCACTTCTTATGCACGGGGCTCTGAGTCCATTCGGTGCAGCTACGTAAGATGGTGTTATTAGTGGCTTGGAGACGCGTGCGCATTGATGCTGACCTCGCACGCAGCAGCGCGGAGAATGTTGGCGTGCGGCCCGCGGCGTGCATACCGCTCGCGCTGCAACGCCAAGGAAGATGGAATATTGCGCGATAGGCGTTATTATACTGAACGCGTATCGCACTCAGTGCAGCTTTGGTGAAATTCGTCCAGAGTTCTACCGTGTATACATTGGCGTAGTAAGTCATAAATAGCAGGCGTTTGACCTCTGCGCTACATCTGTAGAACCTCCGGGCGATCATATTAGCCCGCACGCTCGTTGCTCGACGTTGACATTCAATGTCATCGCTGTCAGACAGGCCACTTCACAGTGTATGTCCGAGATATGTCACCTTATCGACTCTGTGTAAGATCCTTCCGTTCAGTAAAATTAATTTATCTAAACTCTATAATAGACAAATATTTATGTTAATAATAATAATTATTATTCGAATATAAAAAAATAATAAAATTAATCTTATTATAATGAAAATTAAAGTTAATAATAAAAAAATATTATTAATTAAAAAATTAATAATTATTCACTTGTTTTTAGGTATTGGTGATACAAGTGTGCGGGTTAATTCCTCGGGCAGATATTTTAACATAGCTGTGAGCAGTTGGGATAGTTACGGGGCTATATGTGGACCAGCATGTAAAATATGCTCAATACTAAGCCCGTCGTGACCAGGTGACTTGCCTCTGGGCATGTCCTTTAATACTCTTAGTACCGTCTTCACATCTACTTCGGGGCAAGTGTTGTCGTGGTTTGACTCATACTCGTGTTGTACCGCAGTAGGGCTCGGTGCTTGTAATAAAGTCATAGCAAGATGGTCCGCTATTTCTTCATTGGAAGTTTTACCGTCGATGTGTGCTGGACGTGAGCTCCTGGTATTAGTTACCTGTCTTGTATGCGACCAAAATTTGGTAAAATTTTTCGTTTTCGAGGAAGTTGCTATCCTGTCCATCGCAACTTGATCTGCTTTACGCTGACACATCTTTAAGTTACGTTGAAACACTCTTCGGCAGTGCTTTCTGTGGTCTGCTACCGGCCCATCGATGGGTTGTCCCTGCTCGTGCCACAGCTTCAACGCGTCTCGCGAAGCGGCGTATGACTCAGCTACGTTTTCACTACCTTCACCCTTTTACGCGGTTTAGTTTGAAAGGCTGTCTTAGATGATATCTGCATCGTTTCTACAAGAAAGCGATGACAAGAATCAATGTCCTTGATAGTATTCATATTCAAACTTGGGGGAAGTCGGTTGAGACTTCTAGAACACAGCTCGGTGTAATGAAATACGTTGCGTAGTGTGCGGGGTTTCCATGCAAATGCATTTAACTTGTCTTCTGAATTACATGCGATTTTTATCAATTCACCCGGATCCAAGGTCAAATGTATAGGACGGTGATCTGTCCATGCCACAGTATAATCTACCTCCACTCCAGTTACAAATTTTTCAACTGACTCTGAGCAGAACACGTGATCTAACCATGATGTCGTGTTATGGGCGTCGCTCACATATGTTTAAGTGTCTGGAGGCAATAATTTTATATCAATACATTGATAGCTATATTCGATAATTCGACCAGCTCGGAACCGAACTCCGTCCACCAATCTGAATTGAAGTCCCCGGCTACTATAAAGTTGCTAGTTTCACTTCCTCTATGATCGAGTTAATCGTGCTGAGACAGTCGCAAAACTCAGGTAATTTCTCTTCCAGGTTCCTTGGATCGTACGTTGGCATGTATACGCATATTACAAGTAGTTGGCTTGTAACAGATAAGTGAATGTTCATGGCTGCTATTCGTGGATTGTTACAATCTACGCGGGAAACCCGTAGGTTTTTACGGTATAAAATTCCACAGCCTCCATATGGTCGACCCTTTAAAAGACCTTTACTTATATCGACGGCGGACGTGCCCATACCATAGAATTTAGTATGTAAGGAGTCCAGATAATCCAAGTCAATGGGCATTAGCCAAGTTTCCTGCAGAAATACTAGGTCGTGGTTATCGCAGAAGTCTTCTACAAATGTTGGAATCCTTTTTAAGGACCTACAATTCAGTGTTGTCATTCTTATTCGGTGTACAGCCATTTCGAGTATTAGGTTTAGGAACAGCCTTCTGTCGCGGCTCATGATGACGTCTAAATACTATACCTAGAGGCCAAAAGTCATCAGATAGTATTCTCTTTGCCCTCGATCTAGTAAATTAAAATGCACCCCATCACTAAACGCAGCTGTCATAGGGGCCATCTCTCGTTGGTTCTTCTATAGATGGAATAAGGGCAGCGTTGACGTCGTGGATGATTTCCGCATTGACAATATTTTATAAGCTTATTGAATCCATCCCAGTGTTCAACTCGAGTAGGGATTCCGGAATGCGAATTGAAATATCTCAGATGGAAACCATACTGCGTTTTAGTGTTGACGCGTAGTATGGATTCCGGAACACAGCGTCACGTAAGCGTATGAGTCTGTCAAAAAAGTGTTGAAATGAAAATGAAACTTTTATGAACTTTATTGGACTTTAAACGTTCAAGTTGTATAATTTAGGTAAAATTTTTCAAAATAACAACGTCATTAACTCGATTTTGTACTTATTTGTTTTGTGTAATCAGGCAAAAGAAAAATTGTTTCTTCAATATTAATTTCAAGACTTTTTTGACGTTAAGTACGTACACAGACGTATAATACCTTTAAAGTAATAATTATATGCCTGTGGTTGGGTTGAGTTGCTTGATTTGTTCTAGTATAATTTAATAAGACGCATCGGTTACCGGGCTAACAGTGACTCGGAATGACCATAGATGCGATGTAATCGATTATGGGTGCAGTTATGACTTTAAATAGAAAAGTCTACTTCAGCTATCGTTGTAATGTCGGTCACGAAAATAAACCGAACAAATCAACCGACCATAAACCACAACACATTCAACCTCGGACCAAGTATCACAATACTGTGATACTTGGTCCGAGCATTCAACCGACCCCATAGTAATTAGCATTGTTGTTCGTTGTGGTCTGAAGTTAGCCGCACAACACGTTTGGAAGCCCATTTTTCCCAACGATTTTTGACATTTGATGAGATTGTAGTTTTTGTGGTCTCATAACCGTACTCTATATTTTGACTCGGAACGCGCAGATTCTAAAGTAAAAAAAAAAAGTCAGTGTCAGTCTTTATCTGAGGAGACTAGGCTAAGTTGCCTTACACTGAAAAGACATTAAAGACTTGGCCTAGTTGCCCTTATTGAAAAGACATTGAAGACTTGGTAATATATGAAGACACCGATTGAAAAAAAACCATGGAAAACTACTAACTTATGACAAGGCCGTATGGTCTAAAACCTTTGCCTGCCTGACAAGGCGACTAAACCCAAAAAAAAAAAATTATCTGAGGTGTCAGTAATGTCATCATACACATGTCAGAAAACGAACGCTTACTTAAGGTATATTTCGAAACGAGCGAAAATCACTCGGAGTGATCCGAATTTCACCCTAGAACGTTCAAAAATGGACCCGAGAGTAAACGAACTGTTACCTGACAGTTGCACGAAATTGTTTTGAAACGCTTCGGAGTAATGCGAAAATCACACTGGGCCACCTGATTGGTGCAACCAGATTTTTCTTTCTCTTGCGCGTATATAATTCTGTCTCTTTCTAATAAACGAGTGAAATTTCGCACTATGATCGCACGTTCTGGAACGCTTCCTTACTGCAATGCCATGAATGCGTTGCTTTGTAATCGATTTGTTTGTAGATTTCAATTAAAATACATAATTTACTTTTAAAATAGTCATTTTTTGGGGTAAGCGTTACCCTGACGAAAATGTCGGGTGGCTCATCTACTGCGAAGGTTGAATCCTTCGATGAATTCTACAATGAGGTGAGTTTGTATGTGTTGATTGGACTTCGATTAGCTGCTTGCTGCATAATTTCTAAACAAAGCATCTATTGCTTGTATTTTTCAGGTCAAGGAGATCGAGAAACGAGACTCTGTACTGACTCCAAAGCAGCAGATAGAAAGGCTTCTTCGGCCAGGGTCCACTTATTTCAATCTCAACCCCTTTGAGGTTCTGCAATTGGAACCAGAGGCGAGTCTTGAAGATATCAAGAAGAAGTACCGAAGATTGTCCATTCTTGTACATCCTGACAAGAATATGGTAAGAATAACCTAAATTACTTTTGGTTTCTTTCAGTCTGATGATGTGAAACAGTGTTTAGGTTACATTCTCTTACTTACATACTTCATCAAGTCAGTTGCAATAATTATTTGCTTTGCACCTTTTTGGATCAATCCAAGATCTTTAAGTACATAAGTTCTTTCGTAATATTAAAATTTCAACTTTGAAGATTTTTGTTATCTCATTGTGGACTGGCATCTGTTTCGTTAAGACGGTTACATCCGTCAATATTTCCTTTTTATCCACAGATGGGAACAATTGCATACCATGCGGCATCCAGGTTTCACCGCTGTATAGGTAAGAAGACAGAAAAAGAAAGAAACTGAAGAATTGATGTATATGTGGTTCAAAATTATGAACTATTGCAAGATCTGGTTTGAAATGAGCTAAGGTTATCTAAAAGACCTAACTAGTGCTCTATAAGAAAATTTGTTCTCAAATCTATCACTATACCACTAATACATTGTAGGGTTGTTAAGGATGCATATTTTTTAGGGTTCCGTAGTACCTAAAAAGTAAAAAGAACCTTTATGGTGAGACTCCGTTGTCCGTCCATCCGTCCGTCTGAATGTCACAGCCTCATAACTTTGGCACCATTAAAGGTAAAGATTTGAAATTTGCTACAAAAATAGCATTCACTTGCATACACAATATGGTGTAAAAAAAATAATTTTTTAATTGATAAAAATATTTCCAATCAAAAGTGAGAAAAATAAAAAATAATATCCTAAAAATACAATATGGGTATCAAATTGTAGATATTAAAGAGCTGATTATAAAAATATATACTTTTACTAAATTTACTGTCACCAATTTCGAGAAATCTTTGAAAAACAACAAAAAATGCATCCATCCATCCATCAGCCTGTTTCGTCCACTGCTGGACATAGGCCTTTCCAGGATTTCGCCACTCTTGGCGGTCCTCCTGGAAGAAATGCCCATACTCACACACGCTGGGCAGGCGGTTTGGTGAGCGCGGTGCCGAAACCCTTGCACCAGTGACGCCGCTGCCCGTCACCAGTCTGATTTATATAAGGCCCGGCAATTGGGGATGGATATACCGCCATCCATCGGTCCCAGGCAATGGTGGGCCGCCTGGTTTTTTTGCCTGAGAGCTGTCCTCTTACTCTCCCCCGAATAACTTCGGGAGGATTTCCGAGTAAGATGGTGGTACCTCCACAGTCGAGCCCGGCATTAGCTCTACCACCTAATAAATGCGTGTCCCCCCCTTATTTCCCAAACTGGTGGACAGAAAAAAATTAAAAATTTCCTGATTATAGGCCATAACTAACCAATTACAGGAAAACTATAGCTATTAAAAAAAAGTTAATAACAAATGAGAAATATAAAAAAAAATGTAAAATAAATAAATTACGATTACGGGCAGAAATAGCAAGATGGCTCTTCAACCAAAATTGTCTTTGTTTTAATTTTTTGTTTTTGTTTTGTTTATGTAAGAAAGTGGGTTAATGAGTCATAAGATTGTATAATATATTTTTATGTAATTTTTTAGATTTGTCATTTATTCGACTGATGCCGGCCCCAACATTTCAAAAATATATTTCGAAAAAACAATATCTTGTTATTATTGTTTCAAAATGAACAAACGAAAAGTTTTATATAGCCAATAATATAATAGGTTGGGGAAAAACTCTTTTCGCAAATAGTATGTATGAACTTATAATAAAATCTCTTTGGCTATACCATTTGTATCTGGCTGGTTTTGGTATTATTAAAAAGTTTAAATTTTATAAAAGATAATTCCAAATTCAAATTAGGTAAAATGTGTGATTTTCATTTGTTTTTCTTACTGTTAAGATGAGTGAATCTACTGAAGAAATTCGATACAAATTTTACTACAAAAAAGGTAAAAATGCAAAGCAAGCCGCGAAAAAAACTTGTGATGTTTATGGACCTAGTGCAGTCTCTTTGAGAGTAGCACAAATTTGGTTTAAGCGTTTTCAATCTGGAAATTCTGATGTCAAAGATGCACCTCGCTCTGGGCGCCCTGTTACGGATAAAATGGATGCCATTTTTGAAAAAGTGGAGCAAGATCGGCATATCAGTAGTTACGATGTAGCTGAAGAACTGGGGATTGACTACAAAACAGTTTTGGCGCATTTGAAAAAAGCTGGGTACACAAAAAAGCTCGATATTTGGGCGCCTCATGAGCTCACTGAAAGAAACTTAATGAACTCTGGCGAAACCCGAGTTATCTCGCAACAAGGTAATGCTGTGTGTATGGTGGGATTGGAAGGGCATTATTCATTATGAGCTGTTACCGCCAGGCAGGACCATCGATTCTGAACTCTGCTACGAACAACTGATGATATTAAAGCAAAAAGTTGAGAGAAAGCGGCCGGAATTAGTCAACAGTAGGGGTGTGGTTTTTCATCATGATAACGCTAGACCTCACACATCTTTAGCCACTCAGCAAAAATTAAGAGAGCTTGGCTGGGACGTATTAATGCATCCGCCGTATAGTCCTGACCTTGCACCTTCAGATTTCCACTTGTTTCAGTCTCTTCAGAATTCTTTAGGCAGTGTCAGGTTAACATCACGAGAGGACTGCCAAAACCACTTGTCGCGGTTTTTTGATCAGAAGCCCCAGAATTTCTATAGCAATGGGATCATGTCCCTATCTACAAGATGGCAGAAAGTTATCAAACAAAATGGCACCATACTTTAGTTAAATGTAAATTAACTTTATTAAAAAATGTTTTTAATTTTCATATAAAATGCGAAGAAACTTTTTCCCCAACCTAATTTATATTTTAATTTAAAATAAATAAATAAAATATTTTATAAAATACAATATGGGTATCAAATTGTAGATATTGAAGAGCTGATTATAAAAATATATACTTTTGCTATATTAAATGCATGTCCCCCCCGTTATCTCCGAAACTGGTGAAACGAAAAAAATAAAAAAAATCATGGTGATTTGGGATTATATAAGGATTACAGGAAAAATATAACGATTGAGAAATTCACGATAAGTGTTTCGAGTACGGTATAAAAATATTTGTGTCTGTCTTTTGTGGTACAGTCAATTCTTTTTTAAGTTAACATAAACAGTTATGGGCAAGATTTTAAATACTTTTTTCCTGACTGTTCCCAAAACTGTCGACTTACGGAACCCTAGGTATGCGAGTCTGACTCGCACTTGACCGGTTTTATTTAAATGTAGAATCAGCCATTTACTTGGAAAACTTCACCATCAAAACATGCTTAAAATATGTAAAAATAAAATTAGCAACTAGCAAAACTGTAAAAGCATGCAATAACTTCATTTTATACAAAAAAAAAAACATTAAATTTATCTAATAAACTGTTGGTGATAAAGAAACCATTTTTATTTGTAAAGAAATATATCAGGTTTTCGCTTGATATTAGGGAGCCATACTTATTTTCGTAAATTCAATAATTATCAAATTCTTCTCACTGTTTCAGGATGACTCTGAACGAGCCCAGCAAGCATTTGAGATTGTAAACAAAGCTTGGAAGACTTTGGAAAGTGAAGAAACTAGGAAGAAATGCCTTGACATTTACCAGGAAGCAAAGGAACGTACGGAGCATATGGTAAGGATTTCCCTAGTATTAAACAGTAATAATAATGTAAAATATTGTCACAACATGAATCCCCGAGGGGTTGTCAGAGCTGTTCCTGACTGTGAACTATGAAGTGCAAGTGACGGTCCACACCTGGTTCACCCGCATTTCACTGACAATTATTACATCTCAATGTGATGGGTGGTGAGCCCTATTGCTGTACTTCGGGCACAAGTACACACTTTGTAGGGCATGCAGGTTTCCTCAGCAAGTGGTAAGTATTAGGTAAAAACACGGGTTGGACTTAGAAATAAGTACCCAGAATTTGGGTATACTGAGAATGTGGGTGAAAGAATAGTGCAAGACGAGTGAAGCGAGGAGGAGCTTGTTAGGTTGACATGTAAGAAAAACTAAGGAGCCAAGCGGAGCGAGGCGACGTCCCTAAGTTTTAAATAGTGAAGTCGCCGTTTTCTATTAGATTGAGTAAAGATAAGTAGATCGACTAAAGGGACCAAGTTTATTTGACTATGGCTAAAACCAAATACTCTTGAGAACAGGTGTCTAATTATTTGGTCATTAATAGTTCAAAAACTATTGTTCTGGCAGGGGGTGAGGGTCAAGGGGGTCCCCCCTCCCCCCAACCCCCAACACCGTCCCCAATCCCCCTACTAAGGAACTTATTTCTAAACTTTAACCATAATACTACGCACATAAATTCCGAAAAACTCATTCGTGAATCCCTGACCGAGAATCGAACCTAGATCTCAAGATTGAGAGGCCAGTGTTCTACCACCTGAGCTACTGAGCTGCTTTACTATTAAGTCTTTACAATGTACAACATACTAAAGAATGTAACATGTCTGTCTAACCGTCTGTCTGAATGTGTCTGCTTAAAACACAAGAACTACCGAACAGATATATGTAATGCAATTTATTATAACTGCTGACTGAGAGGTTAATTAGAGAGTTCTACGATAATCAAATAGCAAAGTTGAGACAAATAAATGTGTCAATATAATATTGGTATTTTCTCAAAAATGTTTTTAGTTTTGGATATACATGTTTTAATATAACAATGATACACCCCGTAATGACATGGATTGCTACTCTAGGTGGTAGAGCTGATACTGGACTTGACTGTGGAGGTACCACAATCTTACAATCCCTCCAAAATTATTCAGGGAAGAGTAAGAGGATAGCTTGGAAACATGCACAACCGGGTGGCCCAACTTGCCTGGGACTGATTGATATGGTATATTCATCTCCAATTGCCAGCCCTTATATAAACAGACAAATGACGAGTAGAGGCATAACTGATGGGAGGGTTTCGACACTGCACTCACCGAGCAACCTGCCCAGCATTAGTGAGTATGGGCATTTCTTCCAGGAGGACTGCCAAGAGTGGTGAAATCTTAGAAAGGCAGTGGATGAACTAGGCTCATGACATGAATCCATGAGAGAGTGTCAGAGGTGTTCCTGAGTAAGGACTGTGAAATATAAGTTATAGTCCACACTCGCACACCAACATTGCACGATTGTATATTATTCCCTAGCATAATGGGTGGCAGCCCTAACACTGTATTTTGGGCACAATATGGACCCACAGTTCACTATGCCTTCCGAAACATGCAGACCAAACACAAATGGGCCCCTATAGTTTTAAAACCCACTACCTCTAGATTAGTGACCGAGTAGTTCTAAAAACTAGGCAATAGAGGTGTTGCTTTTATATTATCTTATCATTCATTACATTACACACAACAACTACTATATCTCCTACCTGTACTAAAGTGAGTGGAAATATGATTCATGGTTTCATCTTTTTGAGTCACCTTTACCTATGTATGTATTATAGGTATTGATTGAAGAAAGACATCAGTATGTAAGAAACACTATCTTTATTTCCAGATTGAACAAAAGAAAAAGAAGCTAAAGAAAGATGGTCGCCTGGCAGAAGGCTGCCCAGAAGATGACCCCATCAAATACAAACATGCTGTTTATGTAATGACTATGAAGGTAACATTAATATATTACACAATTTTTAGGGCTCCGTGCCTCAAAATGTAGAAACGGAACCCTTAATTAAAGGATCTCTTATTGTCCATTTTTCTCAGGCCCATTAGAGATACCAAGTTGACACTAATACCTCTTACACAAGTCTACGGCCTTAATATAGTGCTGTTAAAAAATCAGGCTACCAACCCAACACAAAAAAAAGTTTTTCCCCATACATAATCAATTTCATATGAATTGTCTCACCTTGAAAACATATAGTGTTCTTACTTCTAGTTGCCTTACAAACTTGAAATTTTCGATTACAATAAAGTTTTAGAGCACACATTTAAGAAAAAAAAAACTGAAAATTACCTATGTATATTTATTCAAGAAGAAATTATGGACCATCTTTATTATACCCTTTGGATACATAGTAGAATTTAATAAATCATAAGTGTCAAGTTGGTCTTTCATAACTGCTTGTGGAATAAGTTTGTTTTATGCAGTATGTATTGTTCGGAACCCTCAGGGCAGGAGTCCTCGCACTTGACCTGTTATTAACCAACTATAGTGTGTTCGAATTAACATGATATGGGTGGCAGTTCCAAGTTGATAGTTATAGTGACGTGCCGTAACGAAATATAATCGATAATTTTTAGTATCGAGAAAGTTAACAAGGGCTGTCAAATCGATTTTTCATTTAATTGATCATTGATTTTCCAAACTAATTTTTGTGAATTATTATCTCGCGATTGAAAAATTTACCCTAATATGATTTAGAATAGATGAATGGTATAATAAAAAAAAAAAATATAATATTATTCGTCGTAGTCAGAATCATTTTCAGTTGTTGTGTCTGAATCGTCACTGACACAGATAATCATTGTTTGGTCCCTTAGCCGGTCTATCCGAACATATCTGTTACTATTGTCCATTATGTATATTTTTGTATTTTCTACCACTTTATTCCAATTTTCGGCAGTGACGTGTTGGAAAGCTGTCTCTAGTAGTTTTAACATTTTGTTTGCTGTGAATGGCTGAGCCATGTTATTTTATGCCGCAAACCCTGAAAATTAAGAAAATAATAGTTTTGAATATTTGTAAAAGCTGATTGCGTATCCTTCGGCAGTTAAATAAATAAAATATTTTTACTTTTTGTAAAAATCTTTGTAATAAAATAGTATACATACATAGAAAAAGTGCCTGCCAAGTTTTGGTGTTAGTATTACATACATACATACATATACTCACGCCTGTCTCCCAGAGGGGTAGGCAGAGACTACAGATTTCCATCTGCTACGATCCTGACACACCTCTTTTACTTCTTCTACATCCATCAACCTAGTCATACAGGCTCTTCTATTCCGGATACTTTTATTAGTAGTAGTGCGAAAAAAAAATCTGAAGGTTACCTTTTATTTGAGGCCAAATCAATTCAATGGCGTTGTACTGGCAATGGTATTGCGGTAATCTTAAAACTCGATGCCCACGTTCCTTGGCTATTTCGTCGAGCTTGTATGTGGGCACCCGTGGCTTATGCAGTTTTAATAAATACACTAACGTTTCTTTCGTCATGGTCATGTCGGCGGCCACGTTATTATTATTAAGCTATTCCACCAAAGTCGCTTTGTTGTTCTGTGGCGTTGGCGGTTTATTATGTTGCCGAGAGTGGTATTTTGCATTGTCCATAACGATGATACTTGGCTCTTTCAAATTGCCTAGTAATTGTGTAATGAACCATTCTTCAAATTTATCTGCGTTCATTTATTCATGATAGTCCCCCGTTTTCTTAGATTTGAATGCAAGAAGGGCATTGGGTATGAACCCTTTTGCATTCCCTGCGTGGCATATAATTAATCTTTCACCTTTCTCCTCAGGCACTTTCTTGGAGGCATGAGCTGTATCATCAGTCCACATTTTGCCTACGGTATGGTTAGCGTTAAGCCAACTCTCGTCCAGAAATACAACATTGTAACAGTTTTCAATTGCTTTTGTAGCTTCTAAAAATGTGACTCGTGCGAGCGCGATGTCTCCCCTCTCCATAACCATCTTCCTTTTGTTGACTTTCTTCCATTCGAACTCAACTTTAGACATCACTTGCCATAATGATGTTTTACCTCCAGTAAACAACCCAGCCTCCTTCAACGAATTTTTCAATTTTCGCAAAGTGGGGTACTCTCGTCTCTCATAATACCCATATATACGATTTCGGATTGCCTCTATATCGAAACTGTCTATATCAGTTACTGGGGGTTTCCGCTTTTGTGTCTTTGGTGTGGATAATTTCTTCTCTTCGGTGCCAGTTTCACCAAATTTTTCTCTCGTAATACGCGAAACGGTAGCTGTTCCGATGTCCAGCGCTTCCGCAACTCGGTCTACGACTCTGTCAACCGGTATCAAAGGGCCGCCATTTTGTCGCTCCCGTTCGAAATAATCTCTCAAACGAACCACTAACTCCCGAACATGAGAGTTCAGAGTATTATTTTTTTGTTGTTTTCGGAATTTCACCAAAGACAAACAAGAATAACAATTACAGAACAAAAAAAATAACAAAACTATAACAAACGTCAAAACAAACAGGACGTGAAGCAACGGAAATGAAAACACAAACCACATACAAGGCAGGTGCACTCGTACTGACGCGATCCTACAAGATGGCCGCACCGATTCATCGATGTATTTTCGATTATGTAGTGCCAGTACCTATGGGTTGACGTTCCGATCCACGCATAAAGTAGCAAAAAGACATTATTCTTTTTTGAATCTTATTTTGTAAAATATAACGACTACACCGAGGTTTTTGTTTCGATTTATAGAGGCATTATTTATTGTAGCTTTGCAATAATAATATACATTATTTCTAAACCTTATTATTTTCTTTGGTACATGGGTGTTTGTAGTATGCTGTCAATAGTATAGGTGAAACGGAAAATTACGAACTGTCACCCATATCATGTTAACTAGGACACACTATAGTTACTTGTAAATTTGTAGCAGGGGCTATGAGTCCTGCACTGACACTCCGCGATCGTGAGTATTGTGCACTTCCCCCCGGTCAGTCAGCCCAGCCAGGACAGCTCCTTGAAATAGAGCCGAACAGCTTCAGCATGCTGTTGCTTGTAGTGAACAATATAATATACACATATTTAACCAGCCGAGCATAATCAATTTTTAATTTGTAGAATAGTTGTATAAAATAAAGGAAAGGGATCATTTTGTTAGGAACCCTTACAATTTTTAAAATCACTCATAAGTAAAGTACTGGTTAAGTACCCAGAATAAGACCTATAGACATCAGTAGTTTAAACAAACCCAAGCAAAAGAGCTTCTGGTTTGTGTTCCTTATACCACTGCTTGCTACGTGAATAAGCACAGACAATGTCCGTCCATCTGTCACCAGGCTGTATCGCATGAACCGTGACAGTTAGACTGTTGAAATTTTCACAGATGATGTATTTCTGTTGCCGCTATAACAACAAATACTATAAACGGGCAAGTGCGGGTCGGACCTGCGCACTCCCATACCACAGACATGATTTTTTTCCCGTTTTTATAGATAGATTTGGTACGGAACCCCTCGTGCGCGAGTCCGACTCCCACTTGGCCGGTTTTTTTGTTCGTGCAAAGTAAATAAAACAGTTTTTTATTGTGTTTCTAGCTATTCGCGGATATGGAGCGAAAGAGACAGCACCTGGAAGTGCGTGACATGGAGGAGAGAAAAAGAAAGCGTGAGGCTGAAATAGACCAAGAGGAGCAAATGTCCATGGAGAAAGAATGGGCAAAAAATTTCGAAGTAAGTAAAACGAGTACATTCTGGGAAATACGCGTATACCTAGTCCTGCCAAAAGTTCTGTCCCTCACATTAAGTTAGATATTTTTCGTCCCAGACTGAATCTAGTAAGATTAATGAATGGAATTTGTTGGCTAGCTAATCAAACACTTTAAAAATATTATAGCTGCTCAAAGCAGTGACCATTAAAAAAAAAACTATCATTGAAGCGTCCGAAGCAGGCATAAAACACGCGACACAATTTGAGCTTTTCGCCTCATTTTTCAATCATAGCCCTTAAAATTAGAATTTGCGGTAAGGCTTAAAGCTGACTATTTTCTCTTGAAAATAAGTCAATAAACATTGGAAAATAAAGGAGTTTGAAATATTTTCGGGGCCATTTTACAGCACCACCGTTATGAACAAATCACGTCAATTGGATGTCTAAGAAAAAAAAAATGTTGCCTAGCGATGTTACTAAAGTATGTTCGAGTTACCATGATATGGGTGGCAGTTCAAAATTGACAGTTATAGTTATGTGCCCCAACGAAAGATAATCGATTTTTTTTAGTATCGAGAAAGTTAAGAAAGGCTATCAAATCGATTTTGTATTTGATTGATGTTTGATTATACAAACTGCTTTTTGTTACTATCTAAATTAATTAAATTAAACGAACCAATAACGCCTGAGCTTGAGAGTTGAAAAAATTCTTTTTTGTTTTTCTCGGCATTTCACCAAAAACAAACAACAATAACAAAAACAAAAATCAACAAAAAAACAAATAGCACGTAATGCCACGGCAACAAAAACACAAACCGCATACAAGATGAACTCATACTGACGCGATCCTATAAGATGGCCGCATCGATTCATCGATGTATTTTCGATTATGTAGTGTCAGCACCTATGGGTTGACGTTCCGATCCACGCATCAAGTAGCAAAAATACATTTTTCTTTCCTGAATCTTTTTTCGTTAAATTTAACGAATACACTGTAATTATTGTTTTGAATTATAGATAAATAATTTATTGTATTTTTGCAATAATGATATACATTCTTTCTAAAACCTAATATTTTCTTTTGTACCTGTGTATGTATAGTATCTTTCAGCTAAGAAGTCCCGGCTGACACATCTAAAGAAAGTAAGGGTGTATGTTCATTGTAAATTACCGACATGCATGACACAACTACGAGTATGGTTTTTCAGTTCCAAATAATACTTCTAAAGTCTTAATCCAATACACAACATTTCAATTTTTTTTTATTATTACAATAAAATTACAATCAATTTATTGCGTTCACTAATCCTTAGGTTTTTAAATAACATATTGATACATCATTTTATTTCACCGTTATGGACTAGGCCTATTTTTTCATAGTGACGAGACGAAGAATCGTTCAATTAATCGGTAAGCAGCCGATCAATCGATATGGCGAGTAAACGTTTATGACAAAACTGCGCATCAGTAACAAGACTCATTTCAGCCATTTCATTTATAGGGTTCCGTACCCAAACGGAGCCGATGATACCCTTTTACTAAGCCGACGATGACTGTCTTTATTCTTCCGTCTGTCACTAAAATTAGCACATTTACCCAGTTTTTTGAGATAGACGGCCCGCATTCTTTCTTTCATGAAAATGTTTAAGGTATGATTGTCATGTTGACATCTGAATCGTTAAATCTGCAACATAACAGAGAATTTCTTTTCACAAAAGAACGCTTCTGTAAAAGTACTTATTGTATCAATGATCTGTGGAAGTTCTTTCATGGTAAAGAACTTTTCATCATTATAGTCTTCAATTTTGAAATAGGTCGAGGGATGAGCCTGACTTGTATTTTGAAATAATTTGAGTGAAATCGTTATTTATTGTATTTATTTTGTTATTAAAATGGTAAATAACACTAAAAAGGGCGTGCTGTATAGACAAGCGCGTGAGTTTGTTGTGCGTCTACGAGTCTATTTCGAACGGGAATCGCTAAATAACGTACCGTTGTTGCCACTATCTCAAGTGTGTAAACGAGTATCAGCTGCTCTTGGTCTCAGCCGAAAAACGGTCTCCCGTATTAGCAAGGAAAAATTTGGAAAAGAAACCACTGAGGGGAACATATTAAAATCGCCGTCAAAGAAGGGGGTTAAAAAGGGAGAGTGACGGCAGGCTATGTGTTAATTTCCAGAGACTTCCGAAAAAATCTTCGGAAGTCAGTAACGTCTACAGCGAGTACACGATGAGTAACATGGTTTCATTATGAGGATAATGACTAGCCATGGCCAAAGCCTCCACCGAGGCCTAGATCCGATGGCCTTAAGATCCCCAATATTATAGAGACATTAAAGCCGATTCTAAAGGCTTTAATTTTAGTTTTAGTGCTGTCAAAACTTATATTTTTCCAAAGTTTCTGTTGTTGACACTAAAGATCTATTTTGGAATGAAGACATTTTGGTTTTGATAACACTAAAACTAAAATTAAAGCCTTTAGAATCGGCTATAATGTTAGAACACCTTTTTATAATACCGTAGGCGTGATATCTTGTACGACATCCATGAGAAGATTTAGAGTGACAATATCCTTTTTAGGTAACGTTGCCACACGCCACTTAATTATGTAATTTTTAAGACATACGAGTACGTTGTGTTCTTTTTGAGTCCACTGTTAGCGTGAAAAGTAATGCTAAATAATATTAGTAATGTTTTGATTCGATTCTAATCTGTTTGTAATAATAATCGGAAATCGATAGAATATAGTGTCGATTCAAAGTGTCTCTTCACTAAAGCTCAGTTCTGAGAAGTGTCAGCCGGCACTTCTTATATGAAAGATACTATAGTATGGTGTGAGTAGTATAGGTGAAACGGAAAATTACGAACTGTCACCCATATCATGCTAACTCGAACATACTACCTAGTATAGGTATAATTATTTTGAGGATTAATAGCTTATAATAAAAAAATCCTATCATTGGCATAAAAATTCAACCTTTAATTCGTTTTCACCCATCACAATAGAATTTTGTAGACCCAAAATCAAACCGTGTTTTTACACTATAGATCTGCTACTTGGAGACTCGTTAAAATACATATATTTATAATATTATATTACAACCACTTGTTTATTTTAGGAAACCTACTCGTTCCGCGGGATATGGATTTGACTTCTAGGGTTTTCTTGGAACCTTAGAATTATCCATAAAAACAGGGACATAACTTATAGCAGGACTAGGTATACGGTGACTTTCGTGTATATAGCAAAATTCATACTGGAGACACGGAAAGTGGTCAGGACCAAGGAAAATATTTTTTGTGCCTCTGTACTTGTTCTAGAATAACCTCGACTCAGTATAAAGTCTGAATTTTACTTTGCGTTTTTCAACGAGGTCATTGAACCTTAGCCCTGACCACTTACCGAGTCTCCAGTATGAATTTGGATATATATATAAACAAAGGTCACCTTATACCGGGTGTAAATAGAGTTAAATAAAATCACATACTCTACTGATCATACTAAACAACTTTCTGAAGAAAGATACCCGTGCAAATATTCAAAGCAGAAGATATTCAACTGTAACTCAAAGACTTTATCTCGTAGGAGGAAGGTCTATTTTAGAACGCTGCACCGTAATAGCTGTTTCACGGATGACTCTCTATCTAAACTCGCCCGTATGTCGGTGCGTCAGGGTTCACGCATTTTTGTTTGGAACTCCATTATTTCCCAAACTAAGAGTGTCCGCGGGTATGATTCTTTGGAAAAGTGATTCAGTAGGGTCGGTAGAATATGTGGTTTCAATTAATGTTAGCAGTCTATTTACACCCGGTATAAAGTGATTCATGCTGCCAAATTCATACTAGAGACTCGGTAAGTGGTCAGCAGGACCAAGGATTTTAGCATAGCCAAAAGCAGTTTATCGTTTGCGTTTTTTTATAATTTTTCGTTGGCCAGTACACCTACTGCGCACGCACAACCGACTCGTGCCGGTGCTGCGGTGACGCGACAGTGTCAGTATTAGTACCAGGGTTACCAGTTACTACCACACTTTTTTGTTTGTTTATTAATAACTGAATTATTACTTTTCCTGATTAAGCCCAAATCTTTTTACAAAGCACCTGCTACGTAACGGAACGGAGGGGAGGTCTCAGCCAAGTGGCACGGTACTATTACGTGGGGGCAGGGGAGGGGCTCCAATACCGCCAAGAGCGGCGAAATCTTAGATAGGCCTACTACGCGCATCAGTGGACGAAACAGGCTAATGGATAGATTGTTTATGTGTTTTGGCTAAGCTAAACAAATGAGAATCAAGCTAAATTTTTTACATCCCTATATTTGCATCTCTATTTGATTAAAAATAATGCAATAGTTTTAGTTTAATGGCTTACTAGCTTTTGCCCGCGTTTGAATAGCAGCATCCGGTTATACATATCGCGAACTAATAATTACATTGAAAAGGGTGTTGTGTTGTCGATACTATAAATAGATACTATAGATACTACAAATAATGTATTTCGAGCCCTAGCCCTAGCCCCTATCTTGAGCTTATTTTATTGTTTATAATATATTTTATTTCACCGATATATATCTTAAATAACAAAAAACTTATGAGCTGTTACAGCACCTATATATTTATAAATAATGTATGTTTGTTTTAGTTTTTCTATAAAAGGTTTATACCCTATGTTACTTCCAGGACTTTCTTTCACAATAATGAAAACCCTATCCACATCCCTAGGACTAAAAGTTTTATAGTTAACTACACTGTTGGGTTTTATTCATCTTTTTGGCAAATCCCTCATTCTGCAAACGTACTTGTAAAAGAAGAGCTTTGATCTGAATTACACCCAATCTAACGTCGACGACTCGCTCTGACACTGCTTTCAGCCTCACAAAGTTAATTGGGCGTAAATTTTTGATGGGGTAAAAGGAAGACGGAACTTATGTGCAAATTATAATTCCACATTTAAGATTCAAAATGCCTCGGCCTAAAAGTGTTGGTTCGCTTGGATCCACTATCAAAATCCACAGGACAATTATTTGAACTTTCAACCCCTCATAACATACATGCAAAATTAAAAAATATACGGATGCTTTGTTTCTGTGTATTTCAGGAAGTAAACGGAAAATTGTAACGAAGTTTCGGTATATGCATTTTGACAATATAATCTAGGGTTTTGATTTTGGACAACACGTTTGGATAAATTTTCCTCGATAGAAATAATTAATGAAATGGGGTCTTTAAACATACTTTTTCTCCTCGGTTGACGGATAGGGATCATACAGAACTCAAACATATTTTATTAGATGGGTTTTAACAATATCTAGATAGGTATATGATTTTGTAAATTTTGCTAGGAATTTTAGTTTTTTTTATATAAAATTAACAAACTTACTTTTTTCTCTTTTGCGCTGAATCCGCCCCTCTCCCACTGCGCGTTTTTTCGTTTGGAGTGAGAGTGACAAAAATAAAATTGACATAGCCCCTTAAGCTTAGACCGCAAAAGGTGGAATTGGGATGCACGGAGCGACGCGACAAAATATACTTACACACTTACACGGATTTGACACTAGCGGCAGCGTTAACTGCAGCTACCTGCCGCTACGAAGGTATAGTTCATACGCCGTACCGCGTCGATCGGTTGCATCTCAACTCTGTCTGGTTTGACCTTTAGCCGTCATTTCGTCAAACTTTATAATATTAGTCTGATCACCATTATGGTTTAGAGGTCCTTGAACCGTTACTATAACCAAAATATTCAAAGACAAATTAAATATTTCACTACAACGGTACCTTAGTGGCTAGATACGATACCGGCTTGATCCGTCCATCTTTGAGCGTCGTGTCTTTTTATGTATCCTCTAACAGTTGTAAACGTTACTACATTGCAATATTTGATACATTTTCCTAATATTTCCTGTTTTATTCTCCATTTCAGGAATCTCGTCAAAACCGCGTAGAGAGCTGGAAGACGTTTCAATCAGGCAGTGGCAAGGAGAAGAAAAAGAAAAAGATCCAGGGATTCAAACCGCCCAAACCCAAACCGGAGAGTAGATAACTTACGACCTACTGTAAATTTTAGCAATAATATTCGTTAGCTTATTATACCTACTTATGCAGTTTTATTGCAGTCAAACTCAGATGCACCTGAGGGCAAACGTCCATTTTGAACTACAGGTTTCAGGACTTATTTAAAGAAATATTTGTTCGAAAAATAGATTTCGTAGAATCTGTATTCAAATCTTTCACGCAAGAACATGTTAAGCGCAACTCAACAAGACGGAACCCTCAACATAAAAACTAGAAAGTTTGCATTTTGGTCAAGATAATATCCTCTACTTACAAGATTTAAATATCTTTAAATTCAACTTGAGCTAAGCCGTGGCCCAGAAAACCCCTTGAAACGACAACTCGAATACATCGATAATGAAGGGGTAAATTCTTCTAAAAGGGTAAAACTTTCGACTTGAGGTAAGAAATCGCGTCGACGTCACACCTCGCTTGCAAAATGTGCCTGTTATAATAACTCAAGTAGGGAGTGGATCAGAATACTACATAGCAGTAAGTGGTTTTAAAACGCAAAGGTTTTCAAAAATAAACCCCTCCCCTCAAAAAGGATTTCAGGGGTAACGGGTCCGAATCCTGTACAAAACATAACAATGCCAAATGACGTGTTTTCTATATTCTAGTCAACGACTTATACCTATAGATTAGTATAGTCTTTTATCACGCAACCAGTGCAGTTCTACTACTAGTAAGGTAATAGCCATTGATATAAACGTCAATGTTAAGGGCCCATAATACCTCAATTCGCAGTCCTGCTCTAACGCTTCTGCTATTTAACTGTCTATGCTACTCTAATCAGATGCCGCGCACGCAAAAACATCAGTTATTTTGAAATCGCGGCTACACTGACGGTTTTTTAATTTTCATGGTACCGTCTGCAGCTGCTTTATACTAAATAACTGTTATATTATTTATTTATTTATTTATATTTAAGGAAAACTTACAGCACAGTATAACTAAGTTAAAAAACAGAGAAAACAAATTACGGCCAATTACAAGTTTTCACTACTAGTAACATACTAACTTAATAACACTTACGTAAAATATTAGTAATAAAATTTACTGACGGTATGAAATTTAGCTTTACACATAATCAATAAAAAAAAAACAAGTTATTTTTAAACCGAGAAAAAGAAAACAGCATTAAATTAAATTCTCAAACACAACACAAAAAAATGCTAGGATACAATGATACCACAGGTAAGTATTAAATTAATACATCAAATATTAAAAAACTTAGCGCTTAGCACCATTCTTGCTCTAGCCACAGAGAGGAAGAAAATATCGAGATCATGTAATGTGTTTACATAATTTTGTACTCGCCATAGGTAACTATTTTGTCTGTAGTTTGTTCCAACAATAGGAAGAGAAAAAATGGGTATTTGACGCCGCGATCTGCTGGGGAAATAAAAGTTCAGATTGGATAGTAAATAAGGGCAGTCTACTTGACCTGAAACAACTCTTATTAAGAAGAGAATGTCAGCTATCGAGCGACGCTCTTGTAAAGGAAGTATGTGATATTCTCGACAAGATTCAAAATAATCTGTTGAATAGATTTTATTACGATAATTCATGAAACGGAAGAACCTTTGCTGTACACGCTCTAACCTATTAATGTACACATTGTAAGATGGGTTCCAAACTTGTGAACAATATTCCAAGCTACTGCGTACATACGTGCAATATAAGATATTTAGTGTTTTGTTGTTTTTAAAATTTTTTGACATACGCATAATAAAACCTAAGGCTTTAGTTGCTTTTTTAACAATATTATCAATGTGCAGGTCAAAAACAAGCTTAGAATCCTGTACAACACCGAGGTCACGCACTTCAGACACTCGTTGCAAAGCATGGCCTCTCAAAGTATAGTTAAACATGATTTGTTGAAATTTCCGAGAAAAAGAGATGTAAGAACATTTCAATGGATTAAGGTCAAGTTTATTAAGTGAGCAGTAGTTGTCAAGACGGAAAAGGTCATCTTGGAGGGCAAGCGCATCATCAATACTCGCTACCGACCGAAAGATCTTCATATCATCCGCAAAAATAAGAATATTAGAATTTCTAAAACATAAGTCTATATCTGAAATAAAAATGAGAAAAAGAAGAGGTCCCAGCAAGGAACCTTGTGGGACTCCACTGGGCACAGATACCCAATCAGACGTATAGTTATGCGTCACAACAGCTTGTGTTCTGTTACTAATGTAAGCAGAGAACCAAAGATTATGCAAAGATTCAGATCTAATTTCAAGTATTCATTGAATGCTATCGGTTTATTGTACGGTTTGGAGGTAACTTTGTAGTTTTTTTCTATCGAGAAAATTTAATAGAATCAAGTTTTTACAACAGCTTGGACATGGACATAGCATTAGTCCTCAACGTTATCATATATTAATTTCAGAGTGATTTGTTGGTATGAAACAGGATCATGCAAAGCGAAGTGAGGTATTATACACCCTTAATAGCAGACATCATGACGCGACCAATTCAGTTGTAAGGGCGGCCAAATGTAATGCTGTTTCATTTCGCTATTACGTGCACGCTGCACGAAACTTGCGAAGGCAATACAATCGTCGCCGGCGCAAAATTTAAAACTTGTGTCGGGAGAAACGTGATTTTGGCAAGATTGTGGACGTTTTCATACAAATTTTGGGTTAATATTGATCTAGATAACATTTTCGATGCCCAACTAGTGTTCGTTTTTTGATTTGATTTTATTTTATTTTGTTAAAAGACCGTAAAATTTACGTTATTTAGGGGCTTGTGATTAAAATTTTCCGATTTTTATTTCTAATCGGACATAGATCTAGACAACGTCAATGGACTCAGCCTTAAATATTCTTAAAACATTCCATAGACACCCCACAATTTTGTTTTTGCGTTTGTATAGAGGATTGCGCAATTCACCCATGGACTGTCTGCAAGTAATTATGGTTGATAAGAGGCAATGGTAAACTGACCATAGGCGTACCGCGCGAGAACTTTTCAAGCTATAAACTACAACTAAAGAAACTTCATATAACGCATACAATTTATTGAGAACTAAAGCTATTCATCCTCACATTCTTCTATGGCTTCGTTCGGTGCGGCGGGGGACTTCGGTGGACCCCAGTTCAAGAAGATACTGCCGCTTTGGATCATCAAGTACAATGAGAATAGCCACCTGTAGGATATTGAACATTTAATGGTAAGTACATAAGTATTTTATTTTGGTAGTTTGCTACTAACGTAGACCCAAGATGAGAATAGATGGAACCACCCTTAGTCTTTGCAAAACACAGCAGAAGCTAAGGCGCGAATGCCTGTGTCGTATACAAGACGGAAAAGTTTTTGGTTTCTTTCTACTGTGAAACTAATACATACTCGAAGTAGTGTAGCTACCTACCTACAAGTTAAAATATAATGTAGATATAAATGACAGTCTGGGAAAATGGTCCTAATACGCCAGATTTTGTAAATGTATGTGCTTTTAATAGAGATGATGTTTACCATGTAGCACCAAGTACCAACGTCTTGGTGTAATATGCTTGCTGACTCCTGTAGTAGACGTCCCAAGGTCCGTAAGGTACCGGCAGCTCGTTCATATGAGCATCGTGATGTGCTGCAAGCGAATATCGATCTTACTACCCATAATAAGGACTAACATTTGGCGTGGCTGGGTGTCTAGTTCTGTATGCCGACACAACGACATGCAGTGATTACGACTCTTTGGAGAGACCGATTTCTATTAGTAGACTGATGATGTTGAACCGAGATTTGGTTCCAAACAGCAGTGTAGGGTTTAATAGCACATATCCATTAGGTGATGATGAAAAGCTGCTCTAGATGATCCCGCATTCGTGTTCAATTAACCTTCAAGTTCTAGATACTAGATCACTATCGCATATTTGAATGCTTTGTAAGCATAGTACAACCAACTTAGTATTTAGCTACCTATATTACCTACATTGGTGTCGATTCGGTTTAACACGACTTTACTTATTTGAAAGGACTAATTCTAACTTTTTCTTTCTGTATCGAAAAGACAAGGACAGGACGTTAAGTCGTGTTACACCAAATCGACACCACTGTCTTCTTCCTGGCTACACAGTTTTAGACTGAGAGATTTCAATCAATTTTGTTCTGTGTTTCGAACATATAATATATATTAACAGTATTATTCTAAACGCTTCGTCTTCGTAGACCCACCAAATGGACCCAACCAGTGGCTGTGTGACCCATCATTTGTCAGCCGACGTCTGCCACCTGCCTCGATCTAAGCGCATTTTTTTCCGTACAATCGCGTGAGCCTTATCATAAACTTGGGCTTATAGCTTGAATAACAACGTCTATCGCAATGTCCCGGTTAGATTAGAACTTTGATTAAATCAAAGGATAATAAGTAGGCATTTCAGCTTGTGAAATTAGCTCGAGTTGTGGCCCGGTTATGACCTCTTTATTTATAAGCCGGTAAAATTAATTTTTCGAAATTTGTAGATAAACGGTTCTCTAGTTAACTCACCTACTTGCTTTGAAGCGAATCTTCTTTGAAATACGCTGATTAAGCTTTTCCTCAGCCATAGAAGCCTCGGCCACATTTTTACGTTTGACGTTTCTATTGATGGGCGTAACACTGACACCATAGAGTTAGGTAGGTCTTGTCTTTGTATAAATAAAAAGTTTAATGGTATTTTTCTTTTGTTACATACAGTATACACTTTCTTTTGTTACATTCAAATTCATTAATTTCATTTCATCTAATATATGAAGTTAATTTCAAAAATTGTAAAAAGCTGTAATGTAACGCCTGCCGTTAAAGTTCCCTATATGTAAACGATTTTAACTGCTATAACATGCCGCAATAAAATTTAATTTTAATTTTAATTATGTAGCCTGTATGCTGACGCCCGTACCGTGGCATTTAATATAAAATATACAAATTTTACCAACATTTTATCACAGACATATATACCTATAATTATTACTAAGTAACAGACCAAACAAGGATTAAATAGCGTGGCAAGTTTTCATACAAAAAATTAAGCTAAATTTAGACTTCATGGTACGAAGAAACGTATAAAAATGGGTTGTTTTGGCTGGCTTATGCCAGGAACAAATTTTTTAATTCCTTAACTAATCTCTAGTATATTATTTTGTTTGGACACAAGCAATATTTATATTTAAAAGAGCCCGAAGTTCACTGAGCTAAAGATGCCACGCGTCGACACTGTGCGTTTATTATTAATGTTAGGTCTGCTACCATTTTATACGTCTGTGCATTTTATATTGCTACTAAATGCGCTTACCCAGTTACAGACCTACTATTAATTAAGATGAAATATCTGTAAGGCCGCCGAAACCGAAACGCTGAAAACTCCAAACGGCGCAAGTAGGGAAGTTTTTACATGTTTGAGCTTTTGGGATTCAAGCGCCCACAAACTTGCAAAATAGTTATTACATCTCTTAGTGGACACATCGGGTGACCAAAGGGCTGGCGCATTCCTCGGCCAAAAAGTTGACCAAACGTCCTGGGCATCATTCCGCAGAGTATTTTTTTTTGTCGGTAATTTTACTTTTAAATGAGTTTTCATCACTAATGCTCTGAAAGCAAGACGCATTTATGTCGAAATGCGGGAGGTAAATTCGATTTACAAACCCAGGGATGTAAGTATATTTGAAAATCGAACGAGTGTCCCTAACATTCACTAATAGTAAGTCACTCGTCAATCCAGAGTAAGACAAAATTGCACAAAAAAAGTCATATGAAAAGAAAATGGTGGCAGTAAAATTATCTTGTTGGAAACATAATTTTGTTAGATTTTTCTATTTCCTCGCATTAGTAATGAAAAGTAGAGTGTTACACACGGTGTAAGTGGTCAATTTGTACAAAAATCTACTATTAGTAATTTTTTGTTTAGATTTTATAATAAAGTTATTGATAACTATTTATTACCACAAGAAGAAAAACTGTTTACTTTCGTATGTGACGTTGCCCACCAAAACAGAAGGGAAAAGCGGCGCCGGCGGCCATGGTTAGAGCGCGCGCGCTTTGCTCCTTCATTGGCTCTCAATTAATTGGGCATAATTGATTGTGTTGATTGAAACACGATCATAACGCTCTACCATCACAGCTTTGTAGAGAAAAATATGTAATCGTCATAGCAGACAGCAGTGCAAACGTAGGTCTGGAACGGTGCAAGTACGCTTTATAAAAAAAAAATTTACGAAAGCAAACCGTTGCGTTTCTACTAAGACTTTCCGAATATCCATCCATCCATCCATCATTCCGTGTTCGTCCACTCCGTTCTCCTCATCCAGCCGCCACCCACAACGTCACTGCACGTTGCTGTACGTGGTCTCCATTCCAAAGCCTTTCGGCCCCAACGGCCATTATGTCGGCGACAAATATGGCCAGGGGGTCTAGAACGAGGCCCAAAAAAAGTGTCTTTTGAAAGAGTCTTCATCTATCAAACTTGATTTCTTAGAATAACAGAGCAAAAAAAGTGACTTTTATTTTACTTTGGCTTCTAAAGATAAAGAGTGTCGTTTTTCGAGTTTCGTTCATTCAAAAAGATACTTTTTTGCTTATTTCCGTAGAACGGTGGCATTTTAACAAACGTTTGGTCTTTCTTTTTGCCGCCTTTTGCAGAGCAAAAGTGACTTCTACTCTTCTAAAAAACAGTGACCAAATTTAGTGCCTTTTGTGAAGTTTTCGTCGGTTTTTTGTCATGAAATTGGAGTTTATTGCATGACCAGACATTATAGGTAATTACAAAATAATTATATTGCAAAATATAATTACATTGCAACGATAGGTCGTTTTTACATTGTAGGTAATAAATTTCATTAGAAAAATTTCGACAACAAAATATATTTCTAAAATTTCTAAATTGGACCATTAATTATGTAGGTACCTACCTCGTCATCGAGATTTCGCCAGCGTTACCGCGAGCGCCCCTACCGCTCCCAGTAAGAAGGCGCCGAATCGGGCTATTGATAATGATTTCGAGACTGTGCAAAGGAGGAAGCGCCAACCACGTACGACCCAGAACCGCTGCGGCAAAGCTCTTAGGGAGCCCAAACAGAAGCTGCGTGCTGCGAAGCCAAACACGCCTGCACTAAAACACTAAGGCGGAGGACATCGCGGAGTACGTGCTCCAAAAGATGGGGTATCATCCGTACGCCTAGGGTGCAGTTGCTGGAGTCGCGCCGCAACGTCAATTTTTCGGCGTTTGTGGCGAGAGTTCTCCATTGCTTCCGTGGACAAGTGCCATAGGACAGCACCATGACGTAGGTGGTGCAAAGTGAAGTGATAATAACATAGTTTATGCTCTATTTACTAATTCAATTTTGTACCAATATACTATGTAACTTAGAATATGTAAAGGAATATGCGTACCTTGGTCAAATAATCTCTCCAAATGACTAGACACAAAGAAATCAACAAGCGAATAGCCAACGGGTGGAAGAGATAAGAGAAGTCCCTAAAAGAGATGAAAGTAAAGACTTGAGGCTATCAACGAAAACAAAAGACACATTTATTCTTCCCTGTCTAACATATGGGTGCGAGATGTGGGCCTTAAACAAAGAACACTAAGACAAACTCGAAAGATGCCAGAGAGCCATGGAGAGAAGCATGTTGGGAGTCAAGAGTAAAGGATATAACTAGAAACGAAGACCTACATGAGTTTTGCTTACTATACACATTAACATCTGCGTAAAATATTTATATGAGAAATTGTGCAGCACCCCTAGTGGCTAACTACAGGAACCAGCATTTCATACAAAATATTTTACACAGACGGTAACATGTATAGTAAGCAAAACTCATGGTAGACCTACTGAGGAATAAAACCAGACACCCCAATATCCTTTCAAGGATTGACCGGCAGAAATGGAGATGGGCAGGTCACATGCTGCGTAGTAACCCAGAGAAATCAAGTAAAAAAATCACAGACATGAAGGAAAAATAACTAGAGGTTAGCGATGCTGGGAAGAAAAACTTAAATTGACAGCCGGTCCATACTGGAGAAGAGTGGCATGGGACAGAGAACATTGGAAGGAGTTGGACAAGGCCTTTGCCATGTGGCACTGTGCTACGTGACCTAATTAATAAAATGTTCTATGAAAATTAACTTCAAAATCACTGTAGGACAGAATAAAGGCTATATTATTGTTAAACTTTGTACTATAATGTTAGTTTGTATGGGCCACAGATGCCTGACAGTAAAATTATTTGATTTGATTCAATTACAAGCAAAACACTTGACCCATGTAATTGCTATATACCTATATGTTCTTGAACATCATACATACATAATACTTTATATTCTCTGATGCAAGTATTATAAATATATAGTGTGACTTAGATGACATATTAATATACCATCTCTATTTTATTTATTTTCAATATTTCAATGCACTTTATTTACACACTATACTATTATTTATTCTCAAATGTGATGGGCCCTATAGATTGGGCATAAATAGATCAACAGCTTGATGTGCTTTCCGAAGCACGCAGACTGAACAGTGATGTGCAGGGTGCGGAGATTGAACACAGAACCTCTGGGTTAGCAGGCAAGTGCAGAGCAACCATACACTACAGAGGCAGTCAGGTTTTATTATTTATAAACAATTTCATACTTTTGCATTGCACACAGTAATTTTTATGCTACCTAGCTTGAAAATTTGCCATGAAAGACATTATCAAATAAAATTTTGTGAGGATGGAAAAAAGTGTAAAACACTATACTTGATATTTTTATTCTTAGAAAATGTTTACTACTTACTATTGTAATATTGTGCATATACGAATAGTTTTTAGTACATATTATTTGATTGTGTGTGATTAACCTAAGTTTTTGTCTATGGTCACTTCTGTCTTGTCTACGAACTTGCTAAGATGTCTTCCTTGTTTGTTGAAATGCCTGTAACTGCGCAATAAGTAAAACTGCTGAATAAAACGTGATTAAACAATCAAACGGTGTTTTGAATCACACTTACACCTGTTACTGATAAAAAGATATTTTTTTCATTTGTAATATTTCTACTAAAACTCATGTGCCTCCCGTTCCTTCCTGTCTCAAGTTCCAACCAACGTTGGTTTATTGAGGGTCAGGATTCTCTCCACCAGTAGCACAGTGGCTCTGTCAAAAGGCGTCATTGCACCTTGTCGACAGCAAATCCTTTTCTGAAAAGACAAAAACTCCTATGTAAGATTATGAAGGCAATAATTGTGCTTTGCATTACAAGGTTTAAATTTGATTTGAGGCGATGCTTCTAATTTCCAATTCAATGTTGGAATCTATGAAATGCTGCCTTATTAGAGTGAGTTTTTAGTTGGGACACATTCACATTAGTTTGGTCAGAAGTAGCAAACAATATGGTACTTAGTGAAAATAAATTTTAAACAATTTACATGGTACGCCATATCGCTGCACTTCAGGCAAAATTACACGCTTTTTAGGGCATGCAGGTTTCTTCACAATGTTTTACTTCATTGTTCATTAAGTGGTGAGTATTAGCTAAGAATACAAATACTGTGCACATAAATTTCGAAAAACTCATTGGTTGTGATCGGAGATTAAACCTGGGTCGCAAGATTGAGAGACCAGCGAGCTACTGCTGCTTCAAACATTTAAATAAGAAGAAAGTTCTATCCAACAAAAACTTAGTCTTACCTTCCTGCAGTTTCCTGGCACCACTAGCCACACGATAGGGAATACCAAAGCAGGAGTCATTACCTTATAAGACTTCTTTGAGACTTATTTAGCACATGGGGCAGGTTGCAATGTCTGAAATAAAAATGATCGACATTAGCGTGTATACATGTAGGTGAAGTAGCAATCTACTTTTCCAACACTGAAATGGGATAGGAGCCAATCTCAAACACGGGGAAACTTAGAGTATACTTACATCGGGGAAAGAGTAGAGCAATTTTTTTCCACCTGACAAACAGTTTAGCACCATCTGAGACGGAACCCTAATTTTATTATTTGTTGTCTTAGTTTAGAGTATGTACGATAAGTCTGCAAATTTGAAACTTGTATGTATTACCGTCTTTGAGATAGAGCTGAAACAAATAACGTTAAAAAATTTCGAGGTTTGATGTATGGAGACCCCCCCATGGGTTACCTTTTAGGTTTATTACTTGTCGTGGTAGAGGCGTCTTTTGTGGGGTGACACGCATTTTGTGAAAATTTGAACTTTCTACCTATTACGGCTTAAGCTGTAGACCCCTGTGACAGACAGACAGCAGAGGCTTAGTGATAGGGTTCCGTTGGGTACTCTTCGGGTACGGAACCCTAATAAAATGCATGATATCCGAGATGTTGACGAAAACTCCACTTCTACCATTTATTTTATTCGTATACTTATAATTCTCTGGAAGAAAAGGGCCTTTATTGATTTTTTTTTACTAGTACCTAGGCACGTTTTATTTTACTTCTATTTATTTAAACACCTACACAAAAACATGACAAGATATGAAAAAAGAAAAATCGAGGACAAAGGCAACATTTATTGCTAATAGCAATATCTTCCAGGCATTCTTTGGGTGCAATAGAAGATGAGGAAAATCTGTACCTCAGAGGTAGACAATGTAAGCGACAAAATGGAAATTTTACAGGAGAGGTAAAAATAGACAGAAAGTGTAATAAGTTGATAGATAAATTCGTTTCAAATTGGCTATCTTTTAAACTAATGACTATTGGACTTAATGCTATACGTATACCATCTTGTAGAGCTCGTTCTTGCGAACTCATTGATGTAAAAAAAAAGAAATTCTCAAAAAGTGGACTTACTATTTACTGTCTACCTCTGAGGTACAGAAATATAAGGGGAACGTGTAAATTTATAAAAATAAAATAATTTATACATATTTTTTGTCTAGTAAAACAAAATACTGGAGTTAACTCATAGACTTTTTAATAAGGGATTCCTAACGATATGCATGCTGAACCTAAACGGGAAGGTTAATTTAGAAATAAAACAATATTTTTTGTAGTTTCAAAACAATATCAAATTTAATACATAAATAGGATTTATGTATTTCTTTCTACATACATGCTTTCTTCTATAATATTTACATTAAACACATAGTTCAGTTATTTATTTACCCTAATATTTAATTAACAATTTTGTTGAACTACTTAAAATATTATAAGCAACTGTAAGAATTAACAATGATAATAATAATGCAAACATAAACTTTTTGTAAGTTGAAATTATTTACACGGATTTATTTGTTAAGGGTAAGCCCTTTCTTAACATTTCATGACTACCAACAATGTGATGGATAATCAAAGATATTTGATCAAACTAATTAAATCTTTACTATTATTCTAACACATAATTGTATGCGTTTTCGTTGAAATCAAATAAACATATCGCGATTTCACTTACTAAATCTATCTAACATTGATGCTTAAAGCGCGGTGCCTACCTAATAACTAATAAGTAACACATGTGATTAAACGAGTAATTGGACGCTATACTTGCCACTTGCCTCAACAAATAAATTATACAGCACAGAAAGCGCTCGTGATTACCTGTACAGTATCCCCCGCGCACCCCGCCTTCCTCCCCGATAGTCCGATAATGCGCAACTGTGACGCTATCTGTGACTAAATTCAGGCCCTCTTTCTGTACTGGCACAATCTGTAAGAGCCGCTGATTCATCGCTGCTACGGATCTTAGGTAAGCACCTAGCCTTAAACAGAATTTGACATTTAGTTTTCCCTTTTAACATGTTCCAATTAGCCATTTAATTTTATTCCATACAGTATTACAACAACTTCATTCAATGTTGTGTTGAAATTCTCACTGTGCATAACTGGACTTGTAAATCCTACCACCACGAAACCGTATTTCCAACCGATACAATAAAAAACAACACAACAAAGGTAGCCCGCATATTATTCCGTTTCACCCAGGACTGGCATCGAACCTATTTTTCCTACGCTGAGTTCATCTTTTCACATTATGCTAGGCCTTAACAGACTTTAATTCGGTCCAAAGGTAATTGACCACATATATTGACATAATATACTAGGGTTATATATAAGTGACGTCCTACAATACCACCTGCAGTACCTACAGCTCATACTGAACTTGTGAGAAAAAATATGCGTTTTTTTTAAATTTCGCTTTAATCTGTTTCAAAGGAAAGTTTTTTCCGTGTAATTTCAATTCAATAAACATTGTTCATTATGATCAGTAAGGGCTTTTAGAACGTCACCGATACCTGTAAAGACACCTCAGAAATCAACGAGTAATTAACTATTTATATGTATATTTCAACAACCACGAGATAAAAATATTCACTAACATTCTTAACTATATGCCTGAGATACCCTTCACGAAGGTTTTTCAATCATATCTACGATACATTCATCGATTTACCTTTTTACAAAATATATTCAAATCACTATAATAGGATCATTTCGTACGTATTTTGGCAATAGAGATTTTTATTAATCCCGACACCTTTGTTTCTCGCATCTCACTGAAACTTTTGGAACATTGACACTATAATATTTATATTATACAAGCTTAGAACGCTTCTTAAAAGAAGCCTAAAATAACCTGATCAAGCCACAAAGATTTTGATACTCTACAATGACACCTCGAATTTTGTACGTAATTTTCGTTTATAATTATTGAAATCGAAACTCAAAACTATCAAAAATATCACCTATAGCACCATTATCAGCTGCATATATACTTAAGTAGTATAAAAGCAGTGTAACAAGCCTGAAATAAACGAAAAAATTAAATAAAACGTAACTGGACGCCGAGGTGAAAAGTAATTCATTTACAGTAAGGACGCGTTTTGATGCTGCTTTATCCCATTATTTGTTAGATAGAAAATCACAAACAAACTGTGGTTATGGGGAAGCATCTGAACGTGCCTTAATATGTAGGTACTTAATTGAACACTTATTGGCTAGGTCTATCACATAATAGTCCACTGAGGTATGATTCACAGACTGCACCTCGCATTCGCTACAATGAGTTTACAGCTATTATAAACGATGCAAGTAACATTGCTCTGGTACGCTTTATAACGTGACAATCTATTTTTAGTTTTAGTAGGCATATTTTGTAAAGAACTACCACCAAGAACCATACCAAAAATTTTCAAATTTTTATATTAAGTACTTGATTATCAGGTTGTTAAATAAACCGTGATATACATATACATATATTACAATTTTGTTAAATTATTGTTGTATTACAGAATGATGTTTTGTCGGAGGGTCACCATCGTCATTTCTTCATTTAAGGGTTATCGGCGTCAAAAATACCAGTTTAAGTTTTTTACGGGATATTATTAACACAACATTTTGTACTGAAAAAAAAAACTATACTATTTCTAGTAAGTTTGTGCTTCGTTTTTATTATTAAAGAAACAAATATATATTTTTTTGAAATGAACAAATGTGTAAGGCTCCCGTATTTTATTTTCGTCATTACGGGTTTTTATATAATCATAGCCTGAAAAACGGGGTAACTCGTAAAATACGTGGCATCTGGCAACCTTTAGTTACATGTGCGACGATTACAGTGTTTTTTCCAGCTGTAATCCGATGGCTACTAAGATCTATCATGAGCGATAAGTATTCGTCCTTATATTTGTGGTCGTATCGCTCATACAACCCCGTTTTTTGTCCCGATATTTTATTTATAAATTTTATAGTATATTATATGCATACTTTCCTGATAGGGATAAAATCACTGGATTTTCATATAGATAATGCGTACAGGCAGATTCAAAATTTACTTGCATCGAGTTCAAAGCTTTTAGCCGCTACAGTCGACATCGAAACTATTGTTATGTCTACTCGTATGAGTAAAATCTTGTTCTAATTTACAGGCGAGTGGCTTATCCATTACTCGGACTAGAAAACTGACTAAAACGGGTCTTTATTGTATTTGTGCGATAGCTTAAAACGTGTGCTTTGTAAGTCATATACATATACACTATGGTTTAATAAAAACAGTTTACCAAAATATCTACTTATATTAGGCACAACAATCATTTTGTAAATCGTCATTTTTATAAGTAATAATTTACCAGTTTTGTAAAAAATGGGTCACTTGTTTTTAGGTAATAGTTTTTTTTTAACCTCGCGTACGTAAAATAGCTGTAAGATATTTCAGGAAATGAACATGTACGCGTCCCCTGATGCATATATGCATTCAGACTATGACCATAGTTTAGAAATCCATACAGTTGTCCAACAAAGGCGTCGGATGGAGCGGTTGTGCGGGGATTGCGGGGCGAGCGAGACTCCGAACTGTATGCTTCAAAATTGTATGTTGGTAGCTCGGTGGCTTACATCCCGCGTCTCGCCCCGCAGACCCCGCACGATTGCTCTGTCTGAGCGCTTTCTTTGGACAACTGCATGGATTTTTAAACTGTGCTATGACGTAGCTGGTCTACAAAGCGGAAAGGCTATGGGATTCGTAGCGTTTGCTACGCCGCAGCAAAAAGGGGGCGCGAACGCTAAATGTAGATGACATCAGATTTATTTTACTCCAAATACACTAGTAGACAATATTTTATTATCTGCATCATTTAAAACTCGTTTCCTCTCATATTCCTAATTAATAGCACCTGCATTTTCTTTTTCAGGGTTTTGCACGTTTTTGCATTTCGTTGCATTAACATAATATGCTGTTTTCAAAATTAAATTGACGATACTGAGCTGATTTCAATTTAAATAACTCGTTAGCTACAACATTCTATCTATTTCCTAGCAAGCTAAACATTTTTGGAATTGTTTTCGCTAGGTACCTACTTTGTCAATGACACCTTTCGAAAATTAAGACATTTTTGGTCTTTTACAGAAATATTTTCTTATTATTTCTAACACTGAGACTATTTCATTGATATTTTATAACGATCTAGCTTTTACTTAGACTTGCAAGCCCATACTGTAATACTTTTCACTCTTTACCTATCTCTTTTACAATCAAATTCTAACAATCGTGAAAACTGAAACACAAACGCATTCAGTAATGTTTCAGTTTATTCAAAGACCATGCTTGAAAAGGAGTGTTGGGATGGATCGAAAAATCACGTTAATTAACCAATATAAATAAATGGGATAATATAGTTGTCATTAGTACAAATATTGATATTAATGCTTTAGTTAAGGTGGTAACGGGGGATCTCCGTGCAAAATGCACATCATAATATTGTCTTCCTTACTTTTGATAAAAAGTATGCAACAAATGCGTTTTATAGAAATTCGCGCAAACTGCTTGTTAATAGTTAGGTGATCACATGAAAATTATTCAATTTTATGCGTTACATTTTAGCTGCATTGCAGTACAACTGTAAACACGCTTTTAAGTTTGTTAATGTAATGCAAACAAAATTAATTAAATTACGTAATTAGAGAACGCAATTTTTCTGTGAAGACTTTATTAATAATTAACTATTTCCGCAAGTTGCATTAAAACACATTTTTTGCATACTTTTTATTCAAAAGTAAGGAAAACAATATTATGATGTGCATTTTGTACTGAGGTAAAAAGTTACCCCCTTAATTAAAATTTAAGACAGATCCAAGACACGATCTAGACTGCAATTTATTGTTTCAGGGATAATGAGGATTAAGAAGGTTAAAACGTTTAGTTATTGATTTTCGTTAACACTTGAAGTACAATAGATATGGATTGTAGGTGGTAGAGCTGATTGCGGGCTCGCTGTTGACATACTTATCATGATGTCTTCATCATTTATGATCTTATCAACACTCGAAAACTCCTCTAATTCGGGGGAAATTTAGAGGATAGCTTTCAACAGGCATAACCAGGTGGCACACCATGCCTGGGATCGATTAGCAGGCCTTATATAAAACACACTGGGGACGGGCAGCGGCGTCACTGGTGCAACAGTTTCGGCATCGAGCTCACCAACCTGCCTGCCCACCGTGTGTGACTATGGGCATTTTTTCGAGGAGAACCGCCACAAGTGACAAAATCTTGGTAAGACCTACGACGAACTAGGCTGATGGATGGATGGAGATATGAAACGCGGTTATTAACATCCAAATACCCATCACAACACTACTATCAAGCTCATTGTGCATTCACATTACGTTAAAATACCTAAACTCAATATGTAAATCTCATGTTGTCAAGATGCAGAAACTATTAATGCTAGTAACGTTACAATATGTGTACGATCACAAGTACGGTACCTACAGTTTAACTGAGCGGGGGACTGAACGGCTCAATTTTGTAAGCGTTATTTTCCTGGGTTACATTCCTCAGTTTATCGCTATAGACGTTCAAGTAAGAAGCAAGTGCCCTGGTAATTACCGCCTTGGGAATTAACCGTACCATTTTGACTTAGGTTACCTAACATTGACTATATTTTCTGTTCCTTTGTTCAGTCACTGAAGCACTTTTGGTGTTTGTGACGTGCTCCTTCGTTTTTCAGCTGATTTGACGTTCAAACTGTAACAAGAGAGAAATTTGCGTTATAAAAATGGGTAGGGATAGTGAGCTTTCGGTGACACGATGCTTCCTAAAACAACATCAAGTAATAACCATCAATACAAGAGACACATGAAACTTTTCCAGGTTATCTACGTATTTCATGGTAGGTACTAATCTTTTTGAGAGTGCATGGACTACCTATAACCCTATAACTTGTTTTGTTTTGTGTCATACATAACTCGAATCACGCAATAAAAGCGTCACGCGTGTATGTACTGTACTTGTACATCTGCAATTCCAGTAGTTCGTAATCTCAATGTAATTCGCACTCGGTGGCAGGAGATGTGGATTATCAGCAATTCTCGTAGTTGCCCAGATTCGCTGAGCTCGTGGAGTGTAAATCGTAACCTGCCCGCCGGAGCGTCGCCAACGTACCCCGCCCCCCGCGTCGCGGCGTGTCGCCCCGCGCAGGTGACGAGGAGATAGGGATGGCTATTGTCAACCTTATCGATATATTTTATACAGTATTTTATAGGTTTAGATTTCACGCCAAGATTTTAAAAACAAATTTATACTGGTCAAATGCTACCCAAAAAAACTACTATTTATATATTACATCGCCAAGGCATTAATCCCCGACAGGGTCTAAGGTACAAGTTATAGTGCTACTTGTTAGATTTCACCGACGATTATTACATCTCAGCGAGCCCTATCGCCGCACCTACTTCGAGCACAAAAAAACAAACAAAGTTTTGGAACGCTGCGGTTTGGATGGTCGTATCCGCATCAATAATTTTTTTTACAGAGTCTGAAGTTATGGTTAAACTTTTTTACATACTCATAAAGATCGAACTCATTAATAAATCTACGTGTTAAAATTGAAAAACAATTGTTCTTTGGGTTTTGAAATAATTTTAAGGTTACTGATCTTTGATTGTAATTTGTCATTCCGGACATAAGAGCAATTTTAAGGAAATTTGGCAATAAGTACAACTTGTATGTTTGTATGCATGCATACAATTGTATGCATACATTTCACCTATGAATTCGACGTAAATTTTTAATTAAAAATATTAATTGGCAATGTTGTTGGTATTGTACAATGATTTATCCATCCATCCATCCATCAGCCTGTTTCGTCCACTGCTGGACATAGGCCTTTCCAGGATTTCGCCACTCTTGGCGGTCCTCCTGGAAGAAATGCCCATACTCACACACGCTGGGCAGGCGGGTTGGTGAGCGCGGTGCCGAAACCCTTGCACCAGTGACGCCGCTGCCCGTCACCAGTCTGTTTTATATAAGGCTCGGCAATTGGGGATGGATATACCGCCATCCATCGGTCCCAGGCAATGGTGGGCCGCCTGGTTTTGCCTGAGAGCTGTCCTCTTACTCTCCCCCGAATAACTTCGGGAGGATTTGCGAGTAAGGTGGTGGTACCTCCACAGTCGAGCCCGGCATCAGCTCTACCACCTAAAAGATTATATCAATAGAGATTCCTGGAATAAAAAAATCGTCACATATGTGCCTAAATAAAAGTACACCTCTTTTTGTCTAATCGAAATCGACAAATTCCCAAATTTTCCCGTCACTAGTAAACCGCGATAAATCTGTCGCATATTCAGCAATGTAACGGACTTTCTCCCGAGTGAGTCACGGCTCCAAATAAAGCTTGATCTTAATACGTGATGGAGATAATTGGCATACTTAGCCAGAAATAAGTCCGTGATAAACCATGCCACTTAATGAAATTAATAAAGTTATACGATACGGTCTACTGAAACTGTTCAAGTTGTTCGTCTTGCGAGAAAATGGGAACTTTCCTTACTAAAAACTTTTAGTTTTTATTCACTCTTGATTAAATATCGGGCCATTATCTTGTTGGTTACTCGTAATTAAGAGTTTCTAGTTAAATCATATGCATATACATACTCATTATAAGAAAGCTTTTGTCTAGAAAACTCCCCAATGTGATTTTTGTCATGCAAAACTGCAATTAAATTTTAAACGACAGATAGAACAATTGACATGAAAGCTTAAAAAAGTGTTGTGGAGTCGTCGACAGAGATAAATGATACACCCCTCTGGCTAGCCTAGAAACACATATGTAAGTAAGTAGCTGGGTTCAGAATTTCATACCTTATCTTATAATTTAAGTAGATTTACATTTGAGATTTACGCGACACGTAGTGTCCCGTTTGCTATTGTATTTCATGCATACTTTAAAGCAGTAATAATTATAAGTGAAAGGTATCTCTGGGTTTCTCAGTCAAAATTATGTTTTTTATAAACTACATTCCTCAAACATTTTGGTTAACTGTTCTTAGGTCCTGCCGTTTGGTCTAGACATTGTTGGGTTAGTCGTTCATTCAGTCAGGGTATTGTTTTATATAACTATTTTATTTACTATAACTATAGCCTTTGTAATGATAGTCTTTACACCATTACTACAATTAGATAATTACAACATTAAGAACGGTTTTACGATTACCTACATTGTTTATCAGTACCTATCAAAAAACCGGCCAAGTGCGAGTCGGACTCGCGCACGAAGGGTTCCGTACCATTATCTATAAAAACGGCAAAAAAATTAGGTCTGTTGTATGGGAGTGCGCAGGCCCGACTCGCACTTGGCCGGTTTTAGTATTTTTTGTTATAGCGGTAACAAAACTACATTATCTGTGAAAATTTCAACTGTCTAACTATCACGGTTCATGAGATACAGCCCGGTGACAGGCAGACAGACGGACAGACGAGTCTTAGTAATAGGTAACCAACCCTTCGGGTACAGAACCCTAAAAACGATGTAACAATATATTGTAACACTGTGTGTATATGTGGTGGCCAGATCGTATTTGATCATTCTGTTGTGGAGTTGTGTAAGAAAATCGTATTAATTTGACAGCAAAATACGTACGATTTCATTGTTTAAGTTTAGCCGAATAGCCATTTGACAATCGTAATCGTAAGTTTTAAGCCGTCAAACGAATACGATTTTCTTACACAATCGCAATTCTGATCGGCAATATCTAAATTATGAAATAAGAAATTTACGATAGACTTCCAACAAAATGTCAAAAATAAAAGCAACTACGAGCGAAGCGAGGAGCAGCGTGTTAGGTTGCTCGTGATCATAAATTCGGGAGTCGCGAAGCGGAGCGGAAAGAGGCGATCCTAGTTTTGACAGGTTTCATGATATTGCAATCAGATCATTAAACGACCAATTCTACGATATGGCTACGACATATAAACCACTCAGCGACTTCCATTTTGTCTTTTGCTTTGGGCGAGGCAAAATATCTCTGCCATGCAGCCTCAAATGCTCCTACGGAACTCCTTCAAGGGTTAATCCGTAAATTACCGACAATTAGGCTGAACAGCAAGATTCTTGCCTAGGCCAAAAATTAAGGACAAAATGTAGAAAAGAAGTAAAATAAACCCAAGCTTTCTTTTTCTTATCTAAAAACTGCCTTACGTAAGGCTATGAAACTTGATTTTTCAATAAGTTTCGCTTAAATGTCCTCCAAAGTTTTGTGCAAAACATCCGATTTTTTTCTAGGATAGGACAGTGTGAAATAAATTCAGTTTCGGATGTCACGGGCTATAAAGCAAAGGCGTCACTGGTTATCGAGTGATTCCGGCAGTCTATTCCAAACGCGACACTGTCGGCCTGAATCCAATTGGGGGTGCTAACTTTCTGGACAAGAACGGAAATCTTAAAACCATTTCGAGAAATATGTTTTCTGTACAGTTGCTACTTATCAGATTAATAAATAAATCTATACTTTTAAAGATATTTTAACAAAACACAATGAACTTCATTTGACTTATCTATGACGTCATGACATGATATTTGACATGCAGTGCATTCCGTGTCGCGACATAATCGATTATATCGCGTCTATCATCATTCCGAGTCACTGTGAGCCCGATAATTAATCAACCGCCAGAATTCATATTGGAGACTCGGTTAGTGATCAGGAACAATGTTTAATGAACCTCAAGGTAAAACTGAAAACAAAAAATTGCTCCCGTACCTACCTACTGCCTATGCAGTCAGTATGGAAACAATTTTTTTTATGATTTCGAAAATAACGATTATTGAATTTTGTTCCTGATCACTAACCGAGTCTCCAGTATGAATAAGGGTGACTGATTAAATTTCACCTTGTTTATCATAGACGAAATCCTTAACGACGCCATGTTGTGATATGCCTATGCTTCAGAGCGTTTGCACTATGAGCGATCTATGAAAAGTGCTAGCTGGCCGGTGGCAATTTCAAAAATAGGTTTTTCGAAGAATAAGAGCATTAGTTAAATCATGATTATAAGATTGTAGTTAGAAGAAATTACTTCTTGGACCTAGTAAAGTAGTATATCCTTTGTATTCACGTAACTTAAATGAATTTCTACAAATTCTGTCATCATTCATGTTGCGTTCAAAAGAACCCTAAATGGATTATAAGTATAAACAGTGATGGACGCCATTTTTCATTCGGAACGACTTGATGGGCGTGAGAAGTTTGATGGTAGTGTTAGCACTATTAGCGCCATGCGGAACGCCTCTAGTGACGTCACGTTCACTTTTGGCGGGTAAAATTTAAGTTTTTGTTTTTAAATAGATGCAATGAATAAAACCCAAAAATAATGAAATTAGTTTCATAAAATAGTCTACATTTTCAAACTAAATTATTAAAAAAATATATATCAGAAACATGCATGGCTAATTTCAAAAATATAAAAGGAAATATTATAATTATAACAGGCGGCTTTTTATAAAAACTTCCTTTAATTTTTATGTCCAAATGCTCTGTTCTATGTTTCTACGGAATAATAAGAAAGTATCCCGGCCAGTTTAACATAGCTTTTTATGTGGACAAAATAAAATGGTGATATCAGGACTTCAGAAATATGGCTATATTCAGTCTTGTAAAAATTATTTTCTTCAATAAATTATAAGCGATACACTAAAAAACATAACATAAGAATAATTGAATATTTTTACACATGCACAAAAAGTCAGAAAACACGATACATATTATATCTTTATGCCTTGGAGGCTGCATAAGCATAATATGATAAGTGGACGGTGGCAAATTATATTTAACCATTCTTATCTGTTGTTTCTAAATTATGTATCAAATATAAAGGGTACGAGAAAAGAACAGGCTCCTCGACATAATTAACAAAAATGAACTAACAATGCAATTTATTAGTAAATAAGGTACCTAATAAAAACTGCCAATATGGTGCCCATTTAGTTGGAACCCTCGATTGAACACCCTTTTAGTAAAATTATGTGGAAAAAAACGGTCAAGTGCGAGTAGAACTCGCGCCCTGAGGATTCCGTACCATTTTAATACAAATTATCAGTACCTAGAAACTGTATAAAACAAAACTATAAAATTAAGTTGGTTGAGTATTCGGGTACGTAACCCTAAACCTATATTAAAAACGGCATTTGTAATATTTGTTCTATATATAAAATTTTCCCTTTGGACGCGGAACCCTAAAAATGAGCACGTTGCTTAACTAAATTACGTTTTTATAAAATTAGGCTTGGTGTCGATAAGCCCCTCTTTTCCTCTGCAATGCATATGTTTTATACCTATAATGGGATTCATACGCAAACAAATGCATTGTTAAATGTAATAATTTATGTATTTATTTAAGAGAAGAGAAATCGATTAGGCGCCATATTCTTATTTATTATCTAAAGAGTAGATGATTGCGGAACAGGCCGATTTGGCTAGGCGGGGCGAAGACATCGCGAGGCAAATTTATTCATACGCCGAGAGGGGACCATGGTGTGCCGAAACTATCACGGTATGTGGGGCATACTTCCTTTTACTCCGGCGCTGACTTTTAACGTAACATTCTGTCCTAGTTCTTCTTGGTAGGGTTTCGTTGAGAAAACCTGTCTGAATTAGAAGATTGTATGACCGTCAAAAAATTAAATGGTGAACTGAAAAGGGATTAAAACAGTTGTGTTGTGCAAAAACACTACTTTTCAGATCTTTATTTTGCTTTTTCATTTCAATAATTACGTCATTTTCTTTTTCAATTTTGTAAAATTACAGTACGTTTTTTTTTCTAAGACCAAATGGTTTATAAATAGCTTGTGATGTCTTGAGGCCAAAAGAATAGAAAGAATCATATAGAATCATATATAAGGCGTATTGATGAAACAAGCGCCCAGCTGAAAACTGTCGTTGTTTTAAATTTTAGTTTTAAAAGATACATTTATTCATGCGAGCGAAGTCGCGGACAAAACCTAGTCTGTTATAAAACTTGGACTCATGTTTATGTGTTTGAATAAAGTCAATAAAAACCATCAATGCTGGCAGGTTACAAATCACTTTTTAAAAACATGCTCTATATCAAAGTTACCCTAGGGTACCTGGTTACCATTTCGAAATGTGAAAAATACTGAAAAAAGGTGCGGACATTAACAAAAAAGGCGGATTATAGTATGTTCGAGTTAGCATGATATGGGTGACAGTTCGTAATTTTCCGTTTCACCTATACTACTCACACCATGCTACATACACCAGGCACAAAATAAAATATTAGGTTTTAGGAAGAATGTATATCATTATTGCAAAAATACAACAAATAATTTGTCTATAAATCGAAACAATAATCACAGTGTATTCGTTAAATTTAACAAAAAAAGATTCAGAAAAGAATAATGCCTTTTTGCTACTTGATGCGTGGATCGGAACGTTAACCCATAGGTACTGACACTACATAATCGAAAATACATCGATGAATCGGTGCGGACATCATATAGTATCGCGTCAGTAACCAGTTCATCTTGTATGTGGTTTGTGTTTTCGTTGTGGTTGCTTTACGTGCTATTTGTTTTGACGTTTGTTACAGTTTTTGTTGATTTTTGTTTTGTTATTGTTGTTTGTTTTTGATGAAATGCCGAGAAAAACAAAAAAGAAATTGTTGAACTCTCAAGCTCGTGCGTTACTGGTTCGTTTAATTTAATTAATTTAGAAATTAACAAAAAGCAGTTTGGATAATCAAAGATCAATCAAATGAAAAATTGATTTGATAGCCCCTGTTAAGTTTCTCGATACAAAAAAAAATCGATTATAGTTCGTTAGGGCACATAACTATAACTGTCAATTTTGAACTGTCACCCATATCATGCTAACTCGAACATACTATAGGGCTCCTGCTAAATTAGGAGCTCGATGTTTATCGGTAGAATTATCGACAGAAATAACATCTAAATCCTTCGTTCGCAGTAGTTCCATTGCCGAGTTTCTACTCTACTAACTAAAAGATAAAAAGATAAGATAAAAGTGACTTTATTCAAAAACAACAAACATTAAATAAATCACAAACATAAAATGGTTACTGCTGGATTAGACTACTGGATTCATATCAGCGTGCGCTCATCGACGAGACGTTACGACAACCGCGCCATCGTAGATAGCGCAAAATCGGATAAATTATAAAATAATTACAATATATTAACTAAAGTTCTTCATAAATAATACGCGGATCTCATTTCTTGTAATAATATTGGAGACGGTCAGCGCAGAAGTGGCCTATCTTTTCCTTTTAATTGTGTCTGGATTTGAGAATTGTGTCTCATTTCAATTTGACTAATTTTCAATTTGTTTCTTTGCATACTTAATTTAAACGCACCTTAGTCTTAATTTGGACCTTGTTTGGTATTTACTTGGTTAAAAATCCTGATACAAATAAAAATACTAATTAGGCCATCACATTCTAGATAATTCTGTAGTTTATCATAAATATGTATAACTGGTGACGGGCAGCGGCGTCACTGGTGCAAGGGTTTCGGCACCGCGCTCACCAACCCGCCTGCCCAGCGTGTGTGAGTATGGGCATTTCTTCCAGGAGGACCGCTAAGAGTGGCGAAATCCTGGAAAGGCTAATGTCCAGCAGTGGACGAAACAGGCTAATGGATGGATGGATGTATATTTTTAACAAAACATTTGGATTTAACCGGGTCTTAATCGAAGTTTTCAAGGTTATAGGTGTGTATTTGCCTCTTCTATCTTCTCATTTATAAAATTACAAGTTCTGACTAATTGACTCATCATTATACAGCCCAAAGGGCTAGTCCCAGGAACATGAAATTTTGACAGTAGGTTACTTTTATGATAGAAACGCTTACTAAATAAGAAAGGATTTTATGAAATTCAAATTCAAGGGGGTGAAACAGGGGATGAAAAATTGTATGGGAAATTAGTTGCGTAGTAAAAACCATAAAATGGTTACAAATAAAAATGACTAGAAATGAATAAAAATTTTGGAAAATCATCTCCCTCCTAAGGGGTAAAAATAGAGGATGAAACATTCATTGATCTAAGGGTGGAATTTTTACACGGCTACCCAAAAAAGGTTGCTCTTTTTCATGTATGCATGTATATTTGTGAAACAACTTCGATCAGAAACGCGGCTCTGCCTTCGGCCTTACCAAAGATACTCGTCCTTTACCTAGAGATCATATCAGAGATAATGCAATAATTTCGTTCTAACTCTGCCTTCAGCCTCGTAGGGAAATAATTCAAAGAACAAGAAGATGTTTCGTTCGAAAACACGGCTAGGCCTCCGGCCTTGACAAAAATCTTTATCAGTTATTTAAAGTACGAAAACGAAGCTCGGTCCTCGTTCGGCCTCGCCAACAGCAAAATAGCAGAGGATCAATTGAGAAAAAAAAATTGTTTCGTTTGGAATTGCGAAGTGTGTTTGGCAAAGTTGAAGGCCGAGTCATCACACGAAACTAATATTTTTCTCATAATTGACATTTCCAAAACTGGCAGACTGCTTGACAGTGCCAGTTAATGCCTGGTGAGTGGGTTTTGGATTCGAATACTCAAAACAACTGACGTTAAAACAATCAACCCAACCTTAATCAGTCAGAGAACATCAAAAAGTTTCAACCGCCGTCGCCTTCTTTCAGCGGCCTTTAAGGCGAGCGCGGGGTGGAGTGGGACGCGCGGAGGGGCGCACCTGTTGCAATGGGCGGGGCGGAGACGCCCAACGCCCTACACGTGGGAAACTTCGAAGTCTCAAGACCTAAGTTAACATAAACTTACCACGTGTAGCCTGGACCTTATAGCTGGCTTGCGAGGACTTTTGTGCCCATTTACTTTGCCTTATGCGAATGTAATATTTTGATTTTCCTTGTCTTATGATCCTTCCATCAATTGCAAAGGAAGGTAATATACATATATATATATATATATATATAGCGAAGCATACTCATGCACTTTAATCTAAACAGGAAAACCTATGGCGGCGGAGCAAGTTTTCTTCTTAAAAGTAAGGGCACGCCGTAGACATGCGTAAGAAAGTATGTATTATAGTTTGAAATGAGCATCTTTGTAGAAATTAATAAATTATTCATATTACAAGCTATCAACCACTACCCCTAAACTGACTAAAATCGTAAATTAATAATCTTAAAATCGTAAAATGCCACCTATGTGGGTGAAGAGGAACACATTTAATGAAAACTTCAGTTAAGAAGCTTCATAATGTAAATTTTCAGTTTCACATCGGATTCAGTTCGCCTATGCAAATAATTTAAAAAAATATAATTAAAAGACAAAAGTGTCCATTTATTATATTTATTTACAAAAAGTTATGGTGTGTCTTAAAACTCAAGACCATTTTATAAATATAATAAATAGTTTAGATCTTCTAACAATTAAATTACTTTTATATATTAAAAGATTATAAATTTCACGAAAAAAGTAATTCAGTTCCTACACAGATACATGCTAAACAATTTTTTAGGGTTCTGTAGTACGTGAAAGGTAAAAGGAACCTTTATGGTGAGACTCCGTTGTCCGTCCGTCCGTCTGTCACAGCCTTATAATTTTAGCACCGAAAGATAAAGAATTGAAATTTGTCACAAAAATAGCATTTACTTGCATACATAATACGGTATCAAAAAAAAAAAATTGTTCAAAATAATTCCAACACAAAAAAGAGAAAAAAAAAATCTTAAAAATACAATATGAGTTTCAAATTCTATATATTAAAGAGCTGATTATAAAAATATATACTTTTAGTATATTTACTGGCACCGATTTCCAAAAATCTTTGAAAAACCACAAAAAAATGCATGCGGGACATTGTCCCCCTTATTTCCGAAACTGGTGGACCAAAAAATATGAAAAAAAATCATGGTAATTTGAGATTACGTAAAGATTACAGGAAAAATATAGCGGGTGAGAAATTCACGATAGCAAAATGACAAAATAAAATTTTTCACCCACGAGTTTTATTTCGAGTACGGTATAAAAATATTTGTGTCTCTCTTTTGTGGTACGATCAATTATTTTTTTTAGTTTTCATGAACAGTTATGGGCAAGGATTTAAATACCTTCTTCCTGAATGTTCCCAAGACTGTCGAATTACGGAACCCTAGGTATGCGAGTCTGACTCGCATTTGATCGGTATTTTTATATAGTTGATGTCTTACTAATTTTTGATAGTGTATCTAAAAAAAAAAAACAAAAGCGTAAGAGCAGGACTGAAGTTTAGCATTACACAGCCCCTTAAACCACTCAGCTAAGCACCTCAATTCGGCAAGTGCTTACCATAATCTCGTTAAATTCAAGTCTTGTACCCAATAAAATGATGAAAATCGTTAGCAATGCGCCAGCGTGCCCGACACTCACGCATAATCCAATTTTTGAGCTCTTCGTGCCCATAAAGAATGTTAAAGGAGGAAAATTATACCGTTACAGATTTCGGTATACGCGTTCTTTGGGGGTCAACTGAGATAAGCTCGTGCTACCTAAATCAAGTTCAAAGGATAGAAAATTGCAACGAGGGGTAGCCTTGTAGAAGGACGTATTTAATGGGGGTTATCCCGATGTTATAATGTAATTTAAAAAAAAGTTATAATATATTTCGCCCTTTGAAATTTATATTTCGGCCATTTGATAAGAGATTACTTGCATTTTACTGCATCCAATAAAATCGTAAAGATAGCCTTATTATTACTTAATTGGAGTTAAATAAGATTTTAGACAATAAAACTTATACTTAAATAAATGTCGTAAGAAATGTAGATAATATAAAGCGGTCTATGAAAACCTCGAAATCGCGAGTTTTCTGAGCGGCCCGCTCCCACTAAGGAGGGTAGAAAATTGTAAAATGAAAGCGTGGGATCAGGGCAGATTTCTCTGGACAATTCTCTCTTAGCATTTTTTTCGTCATTCTTCTGTTATTCATTCACTTTCTTTATAGATGCCCGACACTCCAAAGCATTCATTGCTCAATTCCAGTCATTAAAAAAACATTGCGCATTGTCACGACATAAATTCCCGAGGGTTCTCAGAGGTGATTCCAAGTAGAACAGATAACACTTGAAACATTCTCTTTTCTCCGATGGTTTGTGAAAGGGAGGGAGCCTTATCGCCGTACGGGCACAAATACAGATATTCTATCTCACAAAGTCAGTTTGGCTATGGTTGTAGTAGTAACGTGTAAAGATAAGCGCGTTTCGTGTGCGTGGCGGTTTTATAACCCTCCCGAAGTTACGCACACTACAACAAAATACAACAAAATCCAAACGGAATTCGTAAAATAAAATATCTATACACGATTTTTAGGGCGTGCAGGTTTACCTCACATTGTTTTCCTCCGCACCGTCAGCGAGTAGTAAGGTCACAGTTAAATTAAGCAGTATTACTTCTTCATAGAAACAGCCAAAACGATGCGCTTCCCAATCTCGGTGAACTACGGCACAGTATAGGTAACAACAGTAGTTTAACTAGGCGGTGTCCTTGAAATCAATATCTACGGCCGCTCGGCGCCTAAACACGCTCTAGGGCTGCCAACTGACTGTTTACGTATTTGATAATGCTATTATTATTATAAAAGTTGTATTTAAGCAACCATACAATGCACAACATACTCTGTGATTTCATGCCATAATTTTCGAAAATGCGCAGGAGCATCACAGAGATAACATGCGTACATAACTGCAGTGCGACCGAACGCGACTGTCGTAAACCGAGTTGTACCGAGTTCGGGGGAGGTTCGTTTCGGCCCGTTTGTATGGAAATAGAATACTATTACTTATTTATACTATGACTACGGTACACGAGTACGAGTAGTCACGACAGTCGCACGCAAGTGCGGCGCAGTTATGAACGGACGCGGAAAGTGTACCACACATTTACTGACGTAAATTATGGCACGATGTTATCGTTCAGGGTATGAATATTTAAATTTTATCTATATTGGAACCAGAAATAACTCAAAAAGACTGTCGATAGGCAGCCCTAGCACACAAAATAGATAGGTACAGAAGGCCTGCTCCCTACAACCAGCGATTTCGGGCGCACGCACACAGACGCGTACGTACGACGATCTCGGTAGGATTCGCTCGAAAGCCAGTACGACTAGTTACGAGTGCATGTACTTTTCATTTTCATTTACGATACATTTGATGAGTAGGTATTTAAAATCAAGGTCAGCCGTAGTTGGCCTTCTGTACCTATCTATTTTCTGCCTAGCGTGTTTACGTACATACCGAGGAAATAATTTCAAGGACACTGTTGAGACAAAATACTGCTTTGTTTAATAGTTATCATACTGTGGTAAGGTACACAAACACTATGCAGATACACTCTGAAAGGCACATTGATACGTAAAGAGAGAAAATACAGAAACCTGTAGACCACGGTTACTACCATGATAATAATTACTATTAGTGTAGGTTAAGAGATTACCAAACTATCGGAGAGCCATTATTACTTCATGTCTGAAGGCAAAAAGTAGCCTGTTACTGTTGTAGACGTTAATTTAAATAAGTAATCAAAGTTGCCACGAGTTCCGTCTAAAAGAGATACGAGAGCTTATTAGTTATGCTGAGCTCATCCCCGCCTCGTATTTGACGAGAAAAAAGGAGCATTTTTTTCATAAACTGACATAACTTCAATTTGCTCTTTATCGACAGATTTAGACATTACACTGGAATTTAAAGTAGCTTTTCACAGAATCGGTAGCGGCATGTCTTCGTAAAATAATGGAATTGGCCACTAAATAATCTCTGGGACCAATGGTTTATGTCGAAATCAAGGTCTGAAACAAGCATACGGTCAACAAGAGAAGGTACTTCGAGTTAGTTCACCTCTACATTCCAGGCACATATGTTCCAAATTGTATGTTTCTATTTTCAGCGGTTTATGCTGTGGGTTGTTTGTCTTTCAGACAGTCCACAGAACAAGCAGCGCGCTTGTCCGAGGATTTTTTTCAAATTCTGGTCTTTACATTTTTTCCAATTTATCTTTTCTGGTTTGTCACTCTGTAATGCATGGATTTCGCAATAAAAACATAATCTTAATAATATTATACTTTTAGTATCACAAAATCACCACCTAAAATTACAACAAAATGAAAAATTCAGTAATGTTTAATTCATTACTCATCAACGAGTCCATAGGCAAATATTTAGAATACTTATTTAAGGGGACATCGGCAGCAAAAAGGAATGAGAAAAAGAGCAATCTCATTAAATAGGGGCAGCAAGGAGGTTTATATAATGAATAAATTCCATGTTAGGGGCGGCTAACACAATTGAAAACTTTTAACAAGTGCCGGGAAATCGTGTGTTAAGGTGGGTTCAGTAATTACGTCACTGGCTGTATGGAATACGAAATGAGGATGAAATTTAAAAATGTCCCCTCCTCCACTTCTGTTTCGCCGCTTTATGAAAATTGGGGTGCTTATTCTGGATATATTCGTGGGTATAATGGGTAACAATACTTAGTTAAACCCGAAAAGGTGCTGGTTATCAGTGTCGTAAACCATAAATCGTTTTTAGGGTTCCGTACCCAAAGGGTAACCAACGGGACCCTACTACTAAGTCTTCGCTGTCCGTCTGTCACCAGGCTGTATCTCATGAACCGTGATAGTTAGACAGTTAAAATTTTCACAGATGATGTATTTCTGTTGCCGCTTTAACAACAAATACTAAAAAACAGAATGAAATAAATATTAAAGGGGGCTCCCCCACACAATAAACGTGATTTTTTGCCGTTTTTATAGATAATGGTACGAAACCCTTCGTGCGCGAGTCCGACTCGCACTTGGCTGTTTTTTTTTTAAATTGCCATGCTTGTAAATGATTACTTAAATATTATATTTTTAATTTAGATACTGAGTTCTTCTGTCATGTTTTTATTAATTATACTATTAAAAAAACAATAACAGTTTTTTTTAAATTTATATTTGGGACCTCGGCATGGGGCTGTCATCAGACCATGTAGAAAATCCAAAAATTCAATGTGAAAGAAATGTAATACGGGATTGAGAACCACTGTGTACTCGGAAGTAAAAAAATATAAAAAGTACATGGAAAAAAAAACAGTTCCAGTTTTGTAATGGTTCTTGAAACTTTAGAGACAATATTCGACCAACATATCTAGAACACATTCGACATAATCCGAGAATCGTCACCTACCTAGAAATATTCTCAAGTTTAACGATGCCTACCGAATTCGTCGAAGCTCGACAAACTTTAATAACTTTAAAAAAATACTTGTTTGATGAAAGACAGAGAGATTTATGTAAGCGAGTGAACAATTTATATCGTTTATATATTTTAGGATATGTAAAAGTTCTAGGTGTTAATATTTGTTGAAATACTTATCTTGAAAAATAGCGCAAATTTCATTAAGGGTGAAGATAAGGTCAGCTCAACATTCCCCTATGTAATTATAAGTATTTCCTTTTCTGTGCTTAATATTTGTGATAAATGGATAATATTCGGAAGAAATAAATATTGCGCCTCCATATTTTCAGCATTGTGATTTTTTAAAGTCCTTATGTGTAAATAATTGAATCGACACCCGGGTTATTTATTTAACTATTTAATTACTATTTCGCAATTATCTACACCTTTCCACGTAAATTAGCTATGTGAACAGTAAAATCACGCTTTCTCGCTTCGAAACAAAAATTGTTCCCGTCCATTAACTTTTTAGCGTTCAATGCCTCAAGTATTAAAATATTAACAAGAGAATTTTTCAACCCAGCTCACCGCCTGCTAAAGACGTATTCATTCTTTTGAAACTTTAAAAAACAACTCATTAACGAACCGAGTTTAATCTAGCATCGCTTTTCTATAAAACTTTAAGGTTCCGTAGAAAGTAAATCAATAGGTTTCTCAACTGCACATTAATCGGTTTGAAGCGTATGTATGTACAAGAATTATTCGATGTTTAAGTCCCCTGAAAAATCTTAAAAATGTTGGTTTTAATATTAGATATACGCATCTGTGTCGAGTTTAAAAATAAAAATAGTTATACAAAAATTAATAAAAAGATAGTTATATAAAAATATATGGATAAAATAAAGCCTGAATTCAATATAAATAACCATCCATCCATCCTTCAGCCTGTTTCGTCCACTGCTGGACATAGGCCTTTCCAGGATTACGCCACTCTTGGCGGTCCCCCTGGAAGAAATGCCCATACTCACTCACGCTGGGCAGGCGGGTTGGTGAGCGCGGTGCCGAAACCCATGCACCAGTGAGGCCGCTGCCCGTCACCAGTCTGTTTTATATAAGGCCCGGCAATTGGGGATGGATATACCGCCATCCATCGGTCCCAGGCAATGGTGGGCCGCCTGGTTTTGCCTAAGAGCTGTTCTCTTACTCTCTCCCGAATAACTTCGGGAGGATTTGCGAGTAAGATGGTGGTACCTCCACAGTCGAGCTCGACATCAGCTCTACCACCTAAGATAATAAATAACGCCTTTAGTCAATTGCAAAAGAAATCGTATGCCCAATATGATGCGTGTTTTTAGTGTACAATATAAGGTGACTTTAATTTATGCAGCCAAACTCATACTGGAGGCTTGGTAAGTGATCAGTAACACGGATCGATAACACTTTTTGCTAATTTAAAATAAAATGTTGACATCCCATAGTAATTGACTTGCGGCCGGGCTTGCGTTTGTAAGGAACACAAAAAGAATAATTTACGAATTTCACAAAAGGGTCACCGAACCTTTTTACTGAGCACATACCGAGCCTTCAGTAAGAATATGGCTGCATAAATTAAAGTCACCTTATATATACAAACTATATCACTAAAATTATATCTAACATTTCGATTGTTTATTTTTACATTAAAACCTGACCTGTGATACATGTAAGTATATACCTATATTGCAAAATAAACATATTTATATTTCTAACATTATAACCTACATGGTCATTACATGAATACGAGTATGATAAAGCAATAAAACAATACGGAACCCTCAAATAATTATTCCTGCGAGAACATGGTCGATTTTTTCGGGTAAATTCAATTATTTCGAGACGATAGCTCAGCGACGACGTTTTAAACGATATGATTAATTGCTCGGTCTCCCTCATTAAAGCGCAAATAGAAGCATTCGATGGTGAAATTAAATCACGACCGCGCTTCATTCAAATCCGATCTAATTATGATTTTTATTCCATACTACAACGAAATTGACGTCTTTTGTGTTATACTAATAAAGGATTATGATTGGTTTACAACGTGTTGGCGCTAATCGTGAAAAGAGGTAGGTTTGATGCTAAAAAACTACGACTTCTGGAAAAATGGAGCTATAGGTTTTCGAGAACAAAGAAGGCACGTCTACCCTCATAATGTAGTCGTAGTTTATTCATACTCTTATACAATTTGCACGGGAATAGGTCTCTACGTACTTTTTACATTGTTCGTCACCTAGATTTTTTCGGGAGCGAGATTTCATACAAATAAACGGCACATAAGATGTCATAAAGAAGGTAAACATGAGTGACATACTTTATCTTTAGGTCGTAAAGTCCAAAAGAGGGCTCCTTTGTACAGACACAAGCTTAATTTTTTTGTGCAGAGTTACGTGAATATATATTTTTGCGTACAAGAAATGATAGGAATTCTGGAGAAATAAGCTTCAAATGACTCAAATAAATGAAATTTGGGAAACGAGAAAATCTTGGGCCCTTAGAACATTAACCAAAATAAATAATTAAAAAAGTATATAAAGATCCTCATATTAATGACAATTTTGAGGAGATATTTATAAAGCAATAGAATTTTATAAATATTATTAATAGACTGCACAAGGTAAACAAATTACTTAGAAACACTTTCTCTGAGAAAAAATTGTCTTAGAGACACCCAATCCGAGACTATAATAATGTAACAATGACAGCGCCATTTTCATCCTAAACATATACATGCATGCCTACAAATACTCACTTTACTTATTTAAGTGGTACGGAACCCATAGGGCGCGGGTCCTACTTGCACTTGACCGGATTTTATTATATTCTACGAGTAGCCACACATTTTTTTTCAGGCCCGCCATACTGTATTTTGTTTTTTTCACAGACGTATAATATAGTAGCAGACCTAACATTAATAATAAACGCATAGAGTCGACGAGTGGCAATTTTAGCTCAGTGAACTACGGGTTCTTTTAAATATAAATGTTGCTTGTTTCCAAACAAAATATGTACTAGAGATTAGTTTAGGAATTAACAAATATATTCCAAGCTTAAGCCAGTCAAAACAACCCATTTTTAGACGTTTCTTTAAATGTATGTACCTTTTTTTTTGTATGGAAACTTGCCACGCTATTTAATCCTTATGTTTGGTCTGCTACTAAGTAATAATTATATGTCTGTGGTTTTTTTAACTCTATTTTCCACTGCATTCATTCTACTTTGATGTTTTGGTTTAATAATGTCATAATACAATATTTTAAAAAATGTATTAATGTTTATCTTGTCATATTTCATAATTCCATTTCAAATCTTGCTTCTTCGGACACATTTTACCTGCCCATGAAGTAGTGCAGGGCTCCGTTCACTTTTATCTCGCATTCACTCTTCTTTCAATGTCACCATCACACTTTTCATCGTAAGTAAATAGACAAACCCAAAATCTATTCTACTCACTCTTTCTAGCACAATAACCTTTTTTCATTTCTATAATAAAGCTATATTTCATAACACATCATTTAAGAAATAGACATTTTCATTTTAACATTTTTAGTATCCTTGCAACCGAGGAATTTCTTGTGCAACCGACTGAAAACTTTCAGTAGATTATAGACAATATATTTCAAAGTTGTATTATCTGTGTTTGCTGACTTATTTTATGATATAAGTTCACACTCTCATTTATTTGGTACAGTTTTTATCCAAAAACGGTAACTTTAATCTTATTACCCGTTAAGACGTTTCAGTAGACCAAATACAAAGTATATTTCGCGACAGGCGGGAGTGTGGGTCACTTCATACTGACATGTATGTAGCCGCACGCACTCTCGCCATGTCGCGTACTATAAATGCTAAAGCAAATAAAATTTATTACCTTTTTTCCGTCCAAAGATGCCCCCTACTCCGCCTCTAAGCCCAAACTATAAGCTTGGTCAACATACGGCAACTACATATCACATGCTCCCACCTAGCTACTTCCTAAATCCTACAACTAACACGAATTGACACTCCAATAACGGATAACGGCCCTCATTTACACGCTAAAATAAATTCTAACATTAGTTAACATGATAAAAGAACAATATAATGACCTTAGTCAATTTAACAAAACATAATTGAACTTAAAACGAAAATCTGTTTGCGTTATCACTTTGTATTTACACCGCGATGGCCACAACTTCTTGGTAAGTAGGTAACTAGTCCGCTTTGGTTTGTTCAGTGGACCCAAGAAGGGGTGACGGAGTAGGGGGTGCGGGGTGCCCCTCCGCCTGAGAGGGTGGTAGGGACGGGTGGCGCGGGCGCAGCGAACTGGCTCTCGGCTTCGGCTGCCATCGCGCTCTGCTGCTGAGGGAAGTTGAAGTCCAAGGTACCGTCCATGCTGAGTTCGTGCTTTATAACCTGAAGACAGACGAAGATGATTTACTGTCTGAATCATAACAATAATATCTGATAATATAAGTATGGCCGCATCATTTTTCAGTGAACTCAACCAACCACAAATGTTTCGAAATCTAAATTCTTATAGTCTCACAACCCAAAAGTTGTGGTTTGTTGGACATAGACATAAGATGGACTTTAAAAAAACTTAATTATGACAGAAATTGAAAAAATTATAAACGATGACCTACCTCATCAACATTGCAATCAAAGCCATGTTCTAACGTCTCAATATTTAGGTCTTCTGATAAACCGGTATTGAGTGCTCCCATGATCTGCCCCATGACCGTCGTCGGTCCCAAGGCCCCAGCCTCCACCATCATCCCACCATTCATCAGTGCTGAATCTGACGTCTCCAACATTTGGGCCTGTGTGTTGTCTGTACAAAAAGAAAACTTTGATAAGTTCTCACCAATATGATCTTCTTGAACAGTTTATAGAAATAAAGCATACTTATCAAATTTTATAAATAGCAATATGTGTAATGTCTGATATGAGTATTATTTATTAGTGTACCTACGATATTAGTCACAAGCTGTTTTTATTATAGGTATTTTATGTGAAACTAGCTTTTGCCCGAGACTTTGTCGGTCCAGAACACTAATGGAATGGATGTGACCGGTCGCGTTCCCAAACACACAATTTACGTTTTTATTATTAATGCTTAAAAAGTATTAAATAAATGCGATTTATGGCTTTACGTGACAATAGTTTAATGTCAAGCAAAGTATAGGTAGTGTTGTTTTTTCAATTACGTTGTAAATGCTCGTGCACAACAACTTTAAAGCGTGTTTATAGTAATTGTAGGGTGGCAAACAGTACTAGCTAATGATTCGCGAAAGGTAATAGAAAAGCTTGGCTAGTGTAATATCCAAAATTCCTGTGTAAACAGAATCCGTGAACACATACCAGTCTGCATGATATCAGCCGGGTCAGCGGGGGGTGGTGGTCTCACGAAGTGGTCTAATGCGTGTTGGTGGGGATGCGTCGGATGCGCCGGGTGCGCAGGGTGCGAGTACAGGGATGCGCAGGAGCAGCCCCCCAAGGGGTGCCGGGGGCACGCCCCGTACCCGCCGTATCGGTAACCGCCGCCGCTCGACGATGAAGACGTCGTTGGTACGTACCTGGACATGTGCAAATAATAAGTATGGACTATCATTGGAGCAAGAGTTGCAGGCAATTAACAAAGACGTGCTGAATCGGGGTAATGGTTTTATACTATTTTAATTTTGTACAGTAATTAACGAATATAAGGTAAGGGTTTGAAAATAATTAGAAAATCAAACTGGTACTTCGACTCTTCGTTCCTCTGCTGAATCTGAAGCAAGATGTCACGTCCGATGAGAATCATTACTAAGGTCAACTAGGAAAAGTGAAGCTAGTCTACGATAAATTAATGAAGCACAAAACTTGGCTCTAGACAACAGAACGAGGCGGTAAGCTCCAACTAAAGTAGATACAAAATAGTTGGCACATCATGAGACACGATTTTATTACTCTCTTCACCAATAACTGTTGGATTCTAATTTGAAAGTGTTGGTAATAAAGATCGTCTCCCACAGCTTAGCCTAAGAAGAACTAAATTCTTACGTGTTTAGGAATGGGTCAGTCCCGTGCAGCTTCATAGAATCAGCTAGATTGCCGGCTAGCTGTTCCGCCTGTGCGTAGTCCGCCTGGGAGAAATCACTAGCGGATGTGAAGTCTCCCGCAGGGGTGTATTCTGTCCCCCAGTCCTGTTCCGTGGAGATCATCGAAGGGATCGGAGACAGGCGCCCGCAGGATGACGCGTTTGATGACGCCCGCTGTCTGAAGTCCGGGGATAACTGGAAACTGTTGCTACGCGCAAGCAAACAAGCCACCAATAAAATAAATATCGACCCAATTTGCAGTTACTGCATATTGGGGGGCAAACAATCAAAATTCTGAGCGTAAATAAAATCTAAAGCTAATTCTAGACAGTTTCGAGTACAATTTGGGTGCATGCAAATTCTAATATCGATGTCTAATTCCTGTCCAACGAAGCGATCTATATAACGGACGGAGTGGATAGTCAACCGAGATATATCATTATTACTGTGACAAAAAATATCCTTGTAGAGATGAACTATCGGTAAATGGAGGATAATACGATTGGTCGAAAATAAAATATAGATAACGTCCGAAATCCTGATACTCGGCCATAAAAACGTCCATATAAAGGCGAACTGATGAGTTTCTACATGCACATAACTCATACTCTAATGGTCGTGGATGATTTAAAACCTTTTATCGTAAAGTAACATACTACTCGTAGCTGTAACTCGGCAGTTTTATTTGCATATATGAGTAAAGTGAAGTGCAACTGTATCATCAGTTTTTAAATTGAAAAGGGATTACCTATGCTATGTTTTGCAAATATTTACTTTTTTCTTTATATTTCTCTGTATTTATTATTTACATTATAGTTACGCATAGGTTCTATGCTATTTCTCAGAATAATAAACTGTCTAGGAATTTACTAACTGAGCTATATAATAAATAAAGTAACTAAAGGTAACTAATCCTCTAAGAGGGCAAGCTTTCTGTCCTAAAGTTCTATATTTCAACTGCTATATGACCACTATTGCAATGCTAAATATTTACCTATGCATTGGAGAGTCGGGGAACATGTCTAGGCCTTCTGATACGGAACTACTGGGGCTAGGAGTGGCGTCTGCTGTGATTCCATTTCTCAGCGCTTCAGCCTAAAAAAGTACAAAGTTTTATACCATTTTCTTAATGTTCTCGCTTTACAGAATCGTAATTTTAAGCAGAAAATTTATCAATTAAATTTCAAGGGTAGAGGGCAATTTTACAGAGATGATCTCTTTCAGAACAATATAAAAACCAGTTATTTTTTCCGCTTATTTATACGTATGTACGTATTGTAAATAAGAGGTCTTCAATAACAAAAAAAAACTATATAAAACCCATTTTCTGATATACTATTGGAAAACCACCAACAGAATCAACCTTTTGACAGAAGTAGTTTTAGACTTGTTAGTAGATATTACTTCAGCAAGCTCAAAGGCAACTTGCCATGCTGTGCTGTTCTTATAACCACTATCTACTTCTAAATTAACCACCAAGCAACAAAAACTCCCTACCTTCTTCTTTACTCTCCCTCTTCTCTTTTCAAACTTGGACGTCTCCATGGAGGCAGCCCGCCGCCTCACCGATTTCCCTGGCTTGGCATCTGGGTTGATCATCCACCACGACGACTTGCCCGTCCCCTCGTTCTGAACCCGCATGAACCGGTTGTGCAGTGACAGGTTATGCCGGATCGAGTTCTGCAAAAGACGACATTGCTCCATTAGCAACCTCATTTGCGCTCCTTAAACATCGTGTTTTATGGAGTCAAGTCTAGGTCTTAAAGGTGAGTGGTTGGGACGCAGGTGGTGTTTTAGGGTTTCTTAAAAAACGGAAACCCTTATAGCCAAGCTTTGGCATCTGTCTGTCTTGTTCTTTCAAATATATCACACAAACCTTTTTTAAATATAACGTCGCTTTTTGATTCTATTTTGGCCATTCCCGTAGGATAATGTAGCATCTTTTCAGACAAATTACATCTTCATTGACGGAACCTTACATTGTGCACGACGTACCCATACCAGAGTTTTTATGTGATATAAATTTAATGTTGAAATAGTTTTTTGTAAACTTGTTATTAAATGGGTTGGGTTTAATATGGGTCATAGAGAGATTAGAGATTGTGCTGATCCGAGAAATGCTGGAATTTTCTTTATATATAATATTTACCATGTTGACAGAAAATATTGCAAGTATCTTTTGTGTTATTTTATTGCGTACTCCAAAGGTCACACGTGTAGTATCGGATGAAAAGAGGATGTAAAAATAGAGTTCTTGATACTATAATATTTAACACAGTCTTGGATCCGGGCAATTGCCACAAATCCACCGCAAAAATATATTTTAATTCCTACTTTGTTCAAGTTATCGCAATAACCACACCGGCAATAAACTCTTACAACTTTTTCCCGTCGAAAGAATAAAAGCGACCACAGCACGAATGAAGTTTAGCAATAAAAGAGTCCATAAATAATTTCAGTATGCCCTGTGAGAGATGCCAGTTATGCGTACGATATCATTCGCTCCATGTAAATATGTGGAGTTTTCATCTAAATCACAAAGTTCAGAGTGGCTTCACTAAGCCATAGATTTATCTGATACAAAAAAGTCAAATTAAAAGCGATTCCTCAACGACGGGTATCTATTTCGAGCGTTCCCATATTTTACGAACAATTTAACACGAATGGTGTCTATCAGAGCGCTTCATGACGCATAAATTTCGAATGGGTCTCAAGTTATGTAAATCATTCAGATTTAAAGTGCAGCACGCTACGTGATGTGTGAAGATCTGTCGGTTTGTTGCGGGGTTCACACATCAGACGAGTGGGAGATATGAATTGCCCCAATGGTATTTCATCGTTATAATCCGTCTCGACGAAAGATCGTCCCCGTTTCTTGATGGAAAATTTAAATCCATTCGAGTTTAAAACGAAGCTGCACGAATGCGAGTATGTTAGCAAAGCGACGGCACCGTTTGTTTCTACAACGATACGCGTAATGTAAAGATTCTCCGGCAAAATTTAAGAGCCAAAGTCAAGGTGATCGATTCATTGTGGCGGTGTTCCCACTGTATGAAGTTATGTAAGTAATGCCCCATTGGGCTGGTACATAAATCGCGTAAATGTGGACAAGTCGCACGATCTATCAGCCGTGGAAGCAGCAGCAACAAATTGCCTGTCGACACGCTGATGGATTTGTCGCCACCAGCCAAATTGTGAGTAGGCTCACTGCCACTTGTATACAACTAAGTAATTGGATCATTTTATTGTATTACCTACAAGGTAAGTAATCAAGGGATTACGTCGTATCTAGAACGGCTTCAGCTTTGATGCCTAATAAGAGCTCACCAATTTCATCAAAGTTTTCGCTCAATTTTCGTACGTGACAGAGCATGAGCTTAAGCGTTCTAATTTTAGCGGAGTTCGGTATTCTCGTATTATTTTTCCTGGAACGGTGTCAGTAGTGTACAGAGCGAGGTACAATCATCCATCCGAGCTTGCTGACACAACGCAAGCGAAACCTAATCGAGATTTCTGCTGCCATGACATCACGTACACGACGTAGTTTTCCCGTGTAATTTACCAACCTGTTTTCTTTTTTCGCTGTAGCGGAATATATTATGGTTTATGTGGCCGTATTTCTCTACGCACCAGTTGAGATTGAGCTCGTACTGAAAGGGTCATTTAAAAAGAAGTGCCTCTTTTTGTCGGCGGGAGCGGAGCGTGTAGCGTGGCGTGGAGCGGGCGTTGGCACTTAGAAATTTTGTCTACGGCAGGATCGTTGGCGCCAGTCCGACCCTTACAGGGTGAATTAACGTCTAGCGGCGTCGACATTCCCCTTTAATGCTCCAATGAATATAACTTAAATTTTGTCGAATTCCTAGCTCTGGTTGTGTCATATTGCGTAACGGCAATGAAGGAAATGGCTTATGATTCCACGGTTGATTTGTTGCTGATGTCATATTTTAGGGTTGTTATAATTAAAAGTTGGAATAAAATTTGTAAGTACAAAACACTTTTGTATGTTAATAAAAGTATAAAATGAAGGTGACCGATAAAGCGTTAAATTTAATAAATAATTCATAGAGGAGAACGCGTTATATTCCAAGCTGACACTGTATGAATGCAGACACGAGGGACCTTCAAGGTATTTTAATGTCTGTAGGTAGATTGTTCTTATGTGGAAAGGTTGCATAAATGTATTTGTTCTAGTATCATTTTTGTTTCACTGTTTTATTAAGTTTTTTAGCATATTTTAATAGCGACAAATATAGGAATTCTCGGAAAACAATACAATTAATGAAATTGCTCTCCCATTTGTTGTCAAAGTAAACTGTGTTCCCCTAGAAAGGACATTCTACGTAAAATAAAATAAGTAAAATAAATCAATCAAAATAAATCATCTACAAAATGGATCCAAGCCACGATCTGGACTTGCGATCTATTGTTTTGCGATAGTGTGAATTAAGACGGTTAACGATCTCAGTTGAATTTTATTTTTTATTTTATTTGTATTCAGGTTAGAATATAACCTAACTAACCTAACCAAAATAAAGTACTAAGGTGTGCAAAAGTACATTCTCGTCTTTAAATGTGTATCATAAAAAGACATTCAATAGTAGTTTTATCTTTTTAATTTTCACGTAATTGATTGCTTACGAAATTAACGTACCACTGTATTTATAGTACAGCTTCGTAGCTCTAGAAGTAATACTGGTTTCTCTATGAATTTGATGAAATGCGTGACACACCGCACCTGAATGAATGAATACAAAAATTTAGTGCACGTTTGTTTGAATGAATTTTAGCTTCGAGTGATTTTATCTACATTGAGGTTTCTCGTTATATTCTGTGACAACACAGGTTGTGCTCTGTGGTTTGTTTAATATTTTGTTTATTTTATTTTGTAAATTCAAAATCAATACCTACCGATTACATAATCAACCAAATCTTTTTTGCGTAAAATTTGTAGGAGTTTGCACAAAAGGATCCTTCCCTCAAGACTTTTTATGTTCATAATAGGCAAAGGGGCAAACATTTATTCGCAAGAAATAAAGCAAAGAGAAAAAGAAAATTTGAATAAATTTTCCAAATTCCGTCATTACTTTTTAAATGTCTATATTGGTTCCCATTTTTCCCTAGTGCATTAAGAAAATTATGAAGTGTAGGAATTTTATTGAAAATTAAAGTTCCTCGATGGAAAAGAAGTATATTAATCCCTAATATATTTTTAGAAAGCTGCAATGTAAAAGGTAATAGACAATGTACGACGGATTGACTAAGATCAATTTTTTTTTCTCTAGGACATAATTCCTATGGTTTTATATTTGCCTTTACTTAAGTAGGTATAAGAAAATTGTATAGATTAAGTTTATGTTACAAATGAAAAAATTCAAGTTTGCGAAGTTTCTTGCCCATCTTCTTAGCAATACTAATCGAATGGTAGCGTGTCACTCGCATAAACCCGTACGGGTTTCAGAGAGACGGTTTAATCATTTAAGACTATTTCTCACTGTAATTTGGATAAATAATAAAATAAAAAATAAATAAATAATGGATGGTTTGTAGGCATTATGTATATGTAATATTTTTATTCCTATATTTCTTTATTTTATGCAGGTTTATAACTGTATTACATACCCAACCTTAATATTTTTTGGATGTATTTCCCGTATTTATTTATCAACTTGTTTGTTTCGTTGCATCATTTATATATAATATTTTTATTCCTAGATTTCTCTATTTTATGTAGGTGTATAATTATTTTTTTGTAGCCCAAACTAAATATTATTTGTATGTATTTCCCTTATTAGTATAAGCATATTATTATTTTTTATTTTTTTAATATAAAGATATTTTTTATTGTAAATATTAACTTTGACTTGTAGAAAGTATACTTTAAGTATCTATTTTACAAAATAAATATTTTGATTTGATTTGTATTAATATCAACATAATACATTTTGTTTCACTCTCCGTCTTCACTCCAAGAATTGTAAAACTGACCGTATTCATTACATTTCCAACGTAAGTGACAAACGCCTTTAGCGTTTTCGTATTGCATATACATCATATACATCTAAGGAGTCCTACAAAGCAACTTTCATACAACTTTTACCCTTTACCCTTAAGAGCGTCTGTCCACGGTCCGATATATCAGACGTCGGACACCGGAACCGGACAACGGAAGCATCACCGGAAGACACCTGTTCTCTACTTTGTTTTCAATATCGGATCGAGCCATGCCACCTTCATCAGCCATACATTTTTTTTTGCTGTCAGCATCGTGGAAATACACGGAAATGAAATCTCCATGCCCAACATGTTGTAAAGTCGGTATGATTTGTATGAATGGGTATGCTGATCAGATGACAGACGATTGAGGTCGAGTACAAAAGTAGAAAATTAGTTATTATATTTGTTAATTTTCAGAAAATGACGCGCCGGTTATTGTTCGATATCCGATAAAGCAAAATTGCCGGAGGATTAGTCGGACGCCGGACCGGCGACGGCGACGGTACGACTAAGGTGGTAAAAATGTATGAATTTACATTTTACATTTTTACCACCTTAGCCGTGCCGTCGCCGTCGCCGTTGCCAGTGCCGGTGCCGGTGGATTGCCGGTAAGTGGAAAAGGGGCCAATGACTCCGAAATTGATATATGGTGAAACTGAGCACTAATTCGCACATTATTATATGCGGCGAAAACACAACTTCAATTGCTGCAGTATTGTTAATACAACAGAGGATCATGCGAAGCAGTGTGGCGTATTATAGACACTTATAGGCTACTAGCTTCTGCCCTCGGCTTCGCTCGCGTAGAAGTCAATCAATGTACTATCGACAGTCTTCAGCTTTAGAACAGGGTCACTATGATGAAAATAAAGTAAACTGCATCCAAATCCGTTTAATGGAACAGACAGAAAGATAAAAATTATAGTTTGCTTCAGTATTATTTCATTTAAAATTTCGTAAAAATATTCAATGCAGACACAACACTTTAAACTGCTTTATTATTAGTATAAAATGATTCGTCCAAGGGACGGATGGTATAGGTATAATTGTAGCTGCACTTGCATCTTAACCCGAGGGCAACAGGTGAAAGAGGAGATTTCAAATATGACTTCATTTCTAAAGGCTATCAAATTCAATTTAGGTTTAAGGTATTGATTTATATATATATTGATTACATTGACGTACTACCAAATGGACATCGGAGCTGTGCTCAAAAGTGTCCGGACCAAAAGGAGTCAAAACCATTGAAAATTAAAAAAGGGTGTCAATCACACATCAATCAAAATTAAGCCGTGCAGCAATGACATACGATTCAAATTAAAATGTTTTGTTTCTTAATATTTTTTTGGTAAATTTTATACTAGACCTGCAGTCCATGGTTTGGTATGTCAATGGCTATCAAATTCAATTTAGGTTTAAGGTATTGATTTATATTTAATATATTGATTCTACTATTTATATAGTTATTTTTTTTATTTTACTTTAATTTTTATGTATATAAATGTATATTACGCGACATGGCGGAAGTGCGGGTGAGTACATACATGTCAGTATGTAATCTATTATTATTATCATTTAATTACCTATATTATATCATGATATGAGTATATTTCATCTCATTTAATATTTAAGTTCATACAAATAATTGATAGTTGGAATATCTTTGAAAATAAACAGCATTTACATTCTTAAAATGATGACAAAATTCATAAGCACAGACAATACATTATAGATCTAATACTAATGCTATAGACATATAATTGGCTTTAACTGAGCTGAGCCTTTGATTATCTTAAATTTTCAATTTTAAAATTTTAAATTTTCGGTGTATTTTATGTGTAGATTTATTATAATATATATTGTCTATTAGATTAATTATTATGTAAATATATCGTGTGTATTTTTTTCATTGTTTCTTTTAATATTTCTTTTATATAATACAATATTACTCGTAGTGTATTTAAGTTGCATTATCGTGTTAGGCTAGCCTGTAAGGATGATGTACCTGTTTATATAATAATAAAAAAAATATAAAAATAATATACCTACAGGCATACGAAAGATCAGAGACAAGTAAAATGAAAATTAATACATAAATATTTGTTATATATTTGCTTCTCCTTAAGGAATTTTTAAAAGGCATTCCTTGGTTAAAATATATTTAAAGTACATTTTCAAACTAAAAATATATTTAAATGTACATATGCCTTAACTTTTATTAACTGTGAAGAGCAAGGTAACTCTGTAGCTACTTTTGATAAAATATTTTATTTATTTTGTTAATGCCTTTAATCAGTAAAATTAATCCAAGCCACGATCTGGACTGTGATCTCTTATTTTAGAGATAGTGAGAAGTATTCGTAGGTTCGAGTGCAAATAGCTTAACATAAAAAAAAAGTTATTTTAGTATCGTCAACAATCTGCTTTGACGGCTTATTTACAGACTTCATTACATATTTCGAATACAAAAATAAACGCTATGCCCTAAGCATTTCAATATAAGCAGAAGAGACGTAAGAAAAATCTGTATTGTAATACAGACCTTCAATGCCGCGAAGGACGTGACACGGTAAAATTCAGGAGAAAATTCCCGCGGCGTGTCACCAGCTTGTGACAAATTTAATTATTCAACTTAGCGAGACGTTAGCAAGATGACTTTTCCACCGAGCCAATAACTAAGTACAAATAAATTCACTTAGAGCTGCCGAAGCAAAGTTTAACGTAATAAAACATTGAAATTCTCGTAACTCGATTGAGCCGAGGTCTGATTTCGTGACGGCTGATTAGAATACGTCATCGCGACTATTTCGGGAGCTTCAGGTGAAATGGGTTTGCTTTGTTTCCATGGAATCTTTCTTCCCAAGAGGCATCTAGTCTCCAATATAAAAAAATTGTGCATTGGGTAAACGTCTAGTTTAAGATATCTACTTATCAAGTTTGCAACTTAATCTTTTACGAGTAGCCCAGTGGAAATACTAATAAAATCAATAAAAAGTCAAGTTTTGTTTTATAAATGGGTTCTATTGTATCGATATTTAGTAAGTGTACACTTTTCTAACTGATATTCGTCGAGGACTGACGTAAATAACTTAGGTAAAGGTAAAAAAGGCGAATCATTTTTGTAAACGTTTACATATTATGTTCAAACATGGTAAAAGCATGCCTTATGGTTTTGTACAATTTCAACAATGTCAATAAATTTAAAACATTTTTCTGCAAAAATAAATATAGAATCTCTGTAATTTAATAAAGTTTATTGATATTGTTGAAATTGTTATAAAATCATAAAGCATTCCTTACTACCGTCTTTGAACATATAAATGTTTACAAAAGTGCTTCGACTTTTATTTCCCTTTAAGTTCTTCACTGTTTACAAGATACCTATCCCTCGACCAATATTTGTTAGAAAACATGAAGATCCTCTTTTACATGGTTAAACTCTGCCCATGAAAGCCGAAAAAAGCGACTCGTGAATTACTAGTTGTTGGAAACTGGAAACTCATTTCTATCGGACTAAAGTAAATGTTCCGTATGGTCGAAAATACGATACTGAAATGACCCCGTTTCAGACACGACATAAATCATGAAACTACCTGTAAATGTAAGAAACACAAGACATCATCACTGAACTTTGTAAAATTATAATTTTGTACGTAACTTTACAATTAATTTAGAAATTTTGGTAGACGGAAATTATTCGATTGTTCGTTCTGGGAATGAAATTAAACGTCTTCTTCGAGAACTAATTCTATTCCCATGAATGAAGGTAAATTAGAGGAAAAACTTTAGAAGCGACCGACATGTGGAAAGTAATTCTATAAAGCCGGAATTTGAATTCATTAACAGTCTGTTAACCTGTTCGCACAGAGTTATTTTCCTCTGTGCCGGTTCCCTTGCAGAAGTACGTTTTGCGGCGTGTGGCAACGTAATCAAAAACTAATATTATAACTCCATGTCTTCTCTTGGGCGACTGGATTATAAATGGTTTGCCAACAACCATGTCTCTGAGTATTGAGGGTCATCGGATCTTTGCTCCGTCTGTAGGGACGACATAGTCACCTTTCTACTGGTGCTTCGACCGTGGCTTGTCACCGATCTCATGACAAAACCATGCCGCCAAGTGACTCGTCGTGTTCCGGCATGACATTGCCAAGAGTTGTCATACCGGGGGAATGGTTACAGGTAGTTGCGTAGTAGCCGTTACCGACTTCCGTAGATTTTTACGGAAGTCCCTGGTAAGACTGATTAACACTTCGCCTGTTTCGAGCGCGCTTTTTCCTAGGTCTTATTGACGCTTTTCACCAGGCGCGGTAAAAGCCAAGCGTCAGCCAAATTTAGAACTAAAAAAAATTACAAATTTGTCCAGCGTAACAAAAAGACGATTATTGTTAACATTTTTTCGTTAAAAAGGGGATCATTCATATAAAAATGATAACCACTATTATTAAAAGAGAAAATAAATTTTTAAAAATTCCTAAAGAAAATTTGAAAACTTACTTTAGATTGTATTTCAGCTGAAACAGTTTGATACAAGAAACAAAAGTGCTGATTATAGGGTTTTTTAGTTTGCTCGCGGCGTTTTAGGTTCTCTAAGCGAAAAAAAGATAAACCAGAATAAGTACGCGAAAAATTCAAAGGCGTAGACAAAGAGTAGACTACTCGACCAAATCTAGGATTTAATACTTTCGTTTCATATAAATCAAGTTAATGGTCGAGCTAATGCCCTCTTTCTTTTTATTCTGTTCCCCGGTTTTGCTGAAGATGTGTTAAAATGTACGCAAAATAGTCCTTCCTTACTTACTGGCTGAATTATACACGATGAAAATGGCGAAAGAACTCGTCCATACGAACATTTTCTCGATTTTCATTCATCAAGAAATCGTGAAAATAACTTTGCCAAGTGCAAGTCGGTCTTCATAAACAAAGGGTTCCATACCACTTCACAGTACAAGTGCGGAACTCTAAAAACATTGTGGTAAATAGCAACAATGTTATGTAAATGCTCAAGCAACATCAAGACTACAAAAAACAAAGCGCTAAAATAATAGCGCATAAAAAAAAAATGGCACCCTCTGCGTACGGAATCCTACTTTTTATTATTTTTTGTTTTACTTTACTAAACCTAAGACCTAAACTCGTCTGTTTGATGCACGGCAAGACTGCGCGAGTAAAGTTGCCGGGGGTGCGGGAGGTTATTCATACTTAAGGTGGTTAAACCGAATCCCGGTGCAAAATGCACATCATAATAATTGTTTTCCTTACTTTTGAATAAAAGTATGCAATAATTGCGTTTTAAAGCAATAAGCGCAAATTGATTACTAACAATAGGGTTCTCGCATTAAAATTATGTAATTTTATGCCTTACATTATGATTACAACGTTAAATACGCTTTTAAGTTTGTTAATCGAATGCAATCAAAATTTAAATAATAAAATGATATAATTTTAATGTGCAACCCTAATTATTTTATATATGATAACTAGATTTTGCCAATCTTGGCGGTGCTCCTCATCCAGCTGACTGTGACGTCCTTCAGGTCGTCGGTCTGTTGCATATGAAAATCTAGTGAAATCTTACTAAATTTTATATATTTTATGTAATTATCATCATCTTTTGAACATTTGGTAGTAGTTTTAAAGCAGAATTTGTTTAAATTTCATATCGGGAAATTTAAATGCAATTTTTCGCTTCAGCTATATTTACTGTTTATTATTTATATAATATTTTTACTATTCTAGAGGCCATTTCTAATCATAGACGGATGTCTAGTGATAAGTCGGTATTGATAACCCAGATGCCAACTCCTTAGATCACGGCCAGTTGCAAACCAGAAGATTGGCTTATCTGTAGGGTTACCATAAACTGGAGAGTTCAGGAAAATGCGGTATGAGAAATAATACGAAATCGGTCACTGATAAACAAGCACATGCCAAACGCTCTGGTGAGGGTTCTTCTTCCAGGACTTTATTGGAATCGGACTTATAAAATACTTTAAAAAACTTGAAAATTTATTTTGATTTAGGCATTATATCTATTTATAGTTAATTTATCAATTAACCCATTTATTCATTGCATTATGTAGATATATACAATATTTTATTTTTTTACTTAAGTTAGTATATATTTGTTTACGCATTATATTTATTTAGGGTCTGTTCAGTTTATTTATCAACTTATTTATTAATTGCATTATGTATAATAGTAATTATTATTCCAATAAGTCTTTATTTTATAAATATGTATAACTTTATGAGCCCAACTTAAATATAGTTTTTTTATATATTTCCCGTATAATATTTGTTTCATCATATAATAATGTTTTTATAAAGATTAGATATGACATGTAAAACGTATACTTTATGTATCTATTTTACAAATAAACATTTTGAATCTTTGAATATATTTTCTTCACTTATAAGAAACAATGCCAATCTCACTATTAAGATTCTGTTGGCACCTTAAGACTGCTGTTGTGGTGTGTGACATACATTATACTTTTACTTTACTTTACTTTAACCCTACCACACAACTTCTAAGGTCCTATTCCTAAATATTCCCGAGTTTTATTTTGATCGGACAAAATATAACTTCATTTATTGAAATAGGGTTGCTTTGCGGAAGTCCATCATCAATTTATGGATATTTTAATAATTTGCAATATTCCGCTAAACAGTCTTGCCAGACTCAAGCACGACACGCCCTTCCGCATAAAACATGCAGTATGCATGTTTTCTATGGTTTCGTACCCAAAGGGTAACCAACGGGACCCTATTACTAAGAGACCCCTGTCCGTCTGTCCGTCTGTCTGTCCGTCGGTCGGTCAGTCTGTCTGTCCGTCTGTCACCAGACGGTATCTCATGAACCGTGATAGTTAGACAGTTGAAATTTTCACAGATGATGCATTTCTGTTGCTGCTATAATAACAAATACAAAAAATTAGAATAAAATAAATAAAAGGTGGCTCCCATACAACAAACGTGATTTTTTCAAATTTTTTTGTCGGTCTTAATAACGATAACCGGTAGAAACCTGAAGTATTTAATTTAAAATTCAAATAAGTAGATACAGGACCCTTCGAACGCGAGTCTGACTCGCACTGGTATTTTATTTCCTATTTTAGATTGCTAACGAGTACGCTTTTTTTACTTTAGTGACTATTGTATAATTTTGCTAACAAAATACTAACTCGAACGAGTCATTGATATGTTTAGTTCTTTACCTTAGAAATGCTGTGAGCTCATGAGCTGGTATTGTGCGGAAAAACCTAAATAAATAAATAAATAAAAATAATAAATAATTAAAGAAGCTATTCTAGGGTTCCCGTACCCTAAGGGTAAAAAAATAACCACTATTTAGTTTTTTTAAATAACCTGTGAGTATGGGAGCCCTACTTGTCACAAACCGTGGTAACATTTAACCAATATAAATGAACAAAACCTACAAACATAAAATATTCAGTTATTTTTAACCTTAAGACCGTGCAATAAGGTTTCATTATGAATTAAAGTTTTTTCAAATTTATGAGGCCATAAATAGGTAGTATTGGATGAAGTTTGTCGGTAAAAACTTTCTATTGCAATGGGCAATGGTAACTTTTTTAACCTATGACTAAGAAAGCTCGGAGTTCTCAATTCGCCCTGTTGGACGCACTGCCCACTGCACATCAAGGTGACAATCGCAGGAGAGTTTCCATGAAAATGTCAAATGGCTTTCATACAAATTGTTGAGGCATAACTTAAAAAGCACGTGCCAATTTTGTTGTCTTAGTGTGGCCGCAAATATGTTTCTTTATATCACAGAAATTTTTCCTCAAAATAAAAACACGGAACCTATGTTATAGGATCACTTTGTCATAGTATAAATAAGTAATATAGGTAGTATTCTATCTCCATACAAACGGGCTGAAACGAACCAAAACTTGGTACAACTCGGTTTACGACAGTCGCGTTCGGTCGCACCGCAGTTATGTACGCACGTTGTCTCTGTGACGCTCCCGCGCATTTTCCTAATTTATGGCATAGCTATTGATTTCAAGGACACCGCCTAGTTAAACTCCTGTTGTTACCTGTACTGTGAATTTGTTGTCCGCCCATCTGTCCGTCTGTCAATACCATTTTCCTCGAGCCTTGATAGATATCAAGTTAAGGCGCGTGTTCCCGCGTCATCCGAAAATTACTCCCTTTTGATGAAGTTATTTCTCATAACGGCTTATCAAAAAATTATGAAAAAATTATATGTCATTATTTAAAGTATAAAAAATAATTTCATTGCAGGAAATTATTCTCGCCTATAAGAAACACCTTGAAAACATTTTCCAAACTCAAGCTGTTTTTAGAATAAAATTGGCTATTTCTTGGAAACCGCTAATGTTATTTGTATGGTTCTTGCACTAAAATACAAAAAAGTATAGCTTATAAAACTCATTGCAGGAAATTCAAAAATGTTGATTTACAGCAGAGTTAATAAATAAAAACTAGATATTTTGAGAGCGCGTGGCGTCAACGTTGCCGTAAACGCCAAGTTTCGGAGCAGTCGATTACAAAATCAACATCTCATTGGAGGCTACAAGGGCCTTAAAACTGATGCATACATACCTGGGGGTAGAGGCGCTGTATGCTGAGACACAAGCTTACCACCTTTTCAACAGCAGGCGCTATCAACTTGTCCACAATATTATACGTATATAAGCCTACTATACTACTTGGACTTGGCCTGTAACGATAGATGTAAGTTGGAAGAAATAAAATAAAACTTCGTTCTAGTTTATACAATCTGTGTGAACATGTCATGCTTTTGATTTAAATAAATATTATTATTCTTAACTCCTAAACAAATCCACAGCGTGGGGCTGTTAAAAAATCAGGCGTCAAGGAAAAATGTGATTTCCCTTAACATTTTAAACACATTAACTCTTCATGAAAAGTTTTCACTGAAAACCTATAGGGTACTTCCAGTTGACTTACAAACTTGAAATTACTTATATTTCATTAATCAAGTAGTAATTGATGACCATCTGTAGGTAAATGTATAAAACAAAACTGCAAAATTAAAGTTGGAGTTCTTACAAAATTATTTACGTCAAATATTATATTATACGGAATCCTCTGGCCACGAGCTCGTACTTGAACTTGAACGCATTTTTTAAATAACGCTTTTATAAATAAATGGTTTAGTATTCCCTTCACTTATGATGATAAGTTTGAGGGTGCCGTGGAAATTTTCTACTCAAAACAAAATAAGTGTATTTAAATTAAAATAACTCTGAATGTACCGGTCTAATTTCAGATTACTTTATTGTCATAATAGCACAAGGAAAATAAACAACAAAACGAGTACACGTAGGGAAGTAAAAATGGTCGTTTAATTGCTTAAGGCCCAGTACAAAGCTAAATTTCAGGCCTGCTAGATAACGCTTTTGTTTTCCTGTTCTTATCGACTGGCGCGCACGCTTAACTTTAGTTAGTTTTAATGTGCCGCAACATTAGGACATATAATTAAAATCCTTTACATATGTAGAACATTCTTGCGAATTTTGAATTTTATAGCTTTATAAATAACGATATTACCGCTATTTTAAATTTTTGTTTACCCGTTTTAGATATTTCGCTGTCGAGTTAACTTAATTGAATTAAATTTCCTCTGGTGTAAAATATTTTATTTTGAATTTTAAATATATATTAAGTATTTATAGTTAATTGAAAATATGTATTAAACATAATGTTAATTTAGCTTTTACGGGGCAAAACCATTGATTCCATTGTTATATTTTCATGAACTCGGATCACAATCTGTTCCAGGCAATCTTTAAGTTGCCAGATTTTTTTCAAGAAGTATTACTGAGGGCATTTTGTACCCATTACAATAACATTCATCACATAAACGATGCAATGGTAATTAATTCAAAACCCTGCTTGACTGGAATCATATTAGGACAGTCAAGGGCGGATCCAAGATTTATTGGGGGGGGGGGGGGCACAAACGTCAAATAGGTATAGATATAGAGTGTCCCGCATAGTATTGGACTATATCTTTTAGTCCTACCGGTAGGCCAATAATGCTGCAAAGGTAGTAAATAGTACGACACGAAAAGAAACTAATATTTTTAAAGCGGTATATTGTTATCTCCCAGCTCCTTGCTTTATTTGAACCGTCTGGGGGGCGGGGGGGGGGGGGGGGGCACGTGCCCCTGTCCCCCCTCTGGATCCGCCCTTGAGGATAGTGACATTATAAAGTACATTTAGGAGGCAGCATACAATTTTTTCATTCAAGAATCAGTTTTTAGATGAAATAACAATTTGATTTCAGCCTTATGGGTACTTTTTGTAAAGTAGAATAATATTTCTTTCAGTGTAAAATATTACTCTAAAATTTTCATTTTTACCTAGGGTTTCAAGGTGAATGTATAATCAAACCGCAATATTAGACCTGTCTTTAAAAGCCTACCCCACCTATATGGGTGGTCCAAACACATAAAAAATACACCGTATATAATATATAACATAATCAAAAATAAATTGTTTCAGAAAGAAACTGTCTTTAGTTTTGACAAAAACAAATCGAAAGATATTGAAAGTTTCCCATGATTTACGCAAGAATTTTCTTACTCTATTCGAAAGCTTGAAGCGATTTTTATGATACTAAAGACAATAAACTATTGTTCAAATTTCCTCAGTCCACACTTGGAAACACTTGACACCCCTCAGGGATTCATGTCGTGATGTTGTAATTATAATAACCTTATTGTACCCAGACGCTGAAAGTTATTTCCGAGCTCGGATATGAATGAGGGATTTACAAAGAGTCGCAGTAAACTTACCAAGTCACCATAAATAATCCTGGCCACCTAATTACCAAGCCAATTAAAGAAAGAAGAAAAAAAGAGCATTTTATTTCAAATTTGGAATCCGGGTAGGCTGAAGCATTTGGAACCGTTCCAGCACTAAAACTGGCGATCACCGCTCTTGACCCCACCCAAGACGTTATACCGTGTGTAATTAGCTCTACGCGGTAGTAATTTTGTGTACATACATTCTATACTTACGTCTGTACAGTTTATTCGTTCTTCCATTTCATGAATTCATTCCGTCCCACAACATACGCAAACAAAAAAACGTCTAGTAAAACTAAAAAAAGATAAAACACCTCCACACAACTCTTCTTAACCTGTTTACTTACAAACAAACGAATTCGTCAAACTAAACAATATACTTATATTGTTATATATTTTTTTCGTTGGTACGAAGGTTAGCAAGAACTAAGCACTTCCAATTGAATGAAGAAAGAATGACTGTATAAAATTCCCTTCAGGGAGACCTTATTGTACGCGAATGACGGTGGAAAATTAAAACGTTCCATTCAATGAAAATAACTATCCAAGCCTAAGTGATGTTAGAAGCTGAAGGGTTTAAAAAACGGAGGGCAAACCATTTCGCGGCAACGCAAACACCTATTCAGAGTAAAAGGGGGTAATTCTTCAATGGACGATGAGACGATGGGATGTACTTACCAACTAGAGCGGTGGCAGTTTCCTACTGGTATTGTAAGACAGAAAAAAATACCGATATCGCTGTACAATGGTGCTCTCGTACTCGAACTGTTTGTAAAGGCAAGATTAATCGTACCCGCGCCCCGCAATCGAACGGCGTTTTTTAAATTAATCATCTTAAGGCATCATTGTACGAAGGCCCCACGGGTGAAAACTGCTCCCTAATTAGGGATTTAAGGATCCATTTGACAGATCACGTCTTTTGTCAGTCAAGATTTTTCAGACCATTTTTTAATATTCCCTGAATAATTTCTGCCAAGTTCCCGTTGAATATGATGAATTTTCCAACCACAAATTACGAATGACGGATCTCATTTCACAATGACCAAGACTATTTTATTTTTACTACACCTAATTTATTACAAGCAGAAGAATAAGAAAAACTACATAAAGCTTTCAGAAAGTGTGATGGAATCTCTGCAATCGTTTCCATAAACTTAACCTAATGGCCAAGTATCACCGAAGTTACATATCGTAGTTATAACAACCGAAGTTGCCATATTTGTTACTGACTCAGTCAGCATATTTGCGTCGAATGACCGCCAATTTATGTGGAAAGTTCGGGCTCGAACATGACCTATCTTGGGCAATAAAACTTTTCACTCGTCAAGTGCTATCTTCGTATCTTCGCCAGGAAGTGGGGAATATAGAAGGTAAATATGGCAGGTAAAAGTTTTCGTTAAAAGTTTAGTAGTAGAGAGTGCAATATGTCAATTCTCGGAGTGATATACGCGATGGAGCGGAGTTTGCGGTCGCGCTACAGTCTAAGGAGCTGTTCGGAATTTAACAAAGTGTGGTTTTGTTAGTTTAGTGCAGAAGTAACTTCTTTTCCCGAGCAATAATCAATTCTTTCTCGAGCAACTGCATACGATACAAGTTGTTATAGCGTCACATAATGACTTGCGACGTGATGGTCTATTTCGTTCTAGGTGAAGGCGATATACCTGGCATATGTACACGAATTTATGAACGAAACGTGGGGAAACAGTCAATCCCGGTTTTGTCAAAATATCATTCTCTACGTTTCTGTAAGCTGCTTATTCATAAGCATGATATACTCGTATTGCGCAAACTTAGAACCCCGTCTATCTTCAAAATCGAAAAACAAAAACTTTTTATAATAAGTGTTTAATTTCATTTCAACTAAGGTCCTACTAGTGAAAATATTTCTAGGGTAGATCATGTATCGTTCACTGATCAAATTCCAGAAGAAAAATTTTTTTGCTTAAATAATTTTTTCTTCCCAGTACAAAGTGGTTCAATCAGCTGACTAAATTTCTGGTAAAAAAAAAGTACGCAAAAAATTATTTTTCTGTTAAATGTGGTCTATTGAGGATACTCTGTTGATTTTTTTTTATTTTGAACTGTAGGACAAAACGGTAAGCAAAACGTATTTTTGTTAAATTCAAACAAGTCCCAAAAACTTGCTTGTTTATTCGAACGCAGCCCTGCATCCAAATTCGGCAACGGGATCCGTCCATAGAGGTCGTATTTCAACCGGAGTGCTGCGTTGCAGAACGCATGTCGGAACCCACACACACACTAATCCAGAACAAACATTGGAACTTATTGCGTTGCAATAAGACTGTAAATGAGGCTGCATCAGCTGTGTTTCTGAAGCTTGTTGGTTTTATCAGCTCAGAGATCGCGCCTTCACAGATAACTAGCGATGCAGCCGATAATAGGTCGTTCACATCGTTGAGGTGACGTCCAATTTGTGAGCGTTCGTGTGACGCATGATTCGTGAGAATTGGTGCTAGTTAAAAGTAAAAGGGTTAAACTGGAAATAGTTACATCTGCAATTTTAGACTGTTATCAAGTTTGTAGTTTTTCTTCGCTTTACAAATCAAATGATAAAGCTTCACTCATTATTAGGGTTGTTCCCAAAATCGTATGACTCGTATGACCGTCTAACTAAATAATCTGAGATATCTGAAGTTTTGAATATTTATAAAGGTAAGGTTAAGGTTAAGTTAAGGAGTTTTGTCTCGATATACTTTAGGAATGCTAAAGTTTGAGGATGTAAAGGTTTTTTGGATCTAGCATTTTGGGGTATCATTCGACGAAGGCGTTACTTAAAGAATTGTTTTTTTTTGTGTTCTTTCGTAATTTTGATCTATTTGAAAAAAATTACACGTAAAGCTACGCTGTCTTGCCGGTCAAGCATGAACCAATGAGTTTTAAGGAATTTATTTGTATAAAAGTATAATACTATTCGTTCCAAAGCATAGAGATAAGGCTCAACCTTTATCAATGAGTCGACGTAAAAATCGTCAATGAAAAGCGGGTGGCGAGTGTTGACTGTTCTATTGACAGTCTATACTCGGAAATATTTGGAATTTAGAGGACTATTAATAATCGTATATATAGTTTAGCTTAGACGGTAGATAGACTAGGTAGTACTCTCAATATTAAAACCCGCGTTCATACACCAATGACTTTAAAGATCTTATGTGCATATCTGTACATACATTTATCATATATGCACATACATAAACTAATTTGCTATCTTATTCTAAACACTTTTTGTTATCTCCCTGGTCCCAGTGTCTTTGCTTTATTTCTGATGCACTGTCACCGCTTCACTTCACTTAGTTGCATTTGTTTAGGGCGTGCGACGAAATCTCTAGTTGCAAATTGCGAACTGTCAAAACATAGGGCAGATTATTGGTGATGGCCCGACAGACAAATGTAAAGCACCGTGAATACAACCAATAACACGTTGCTCATCATCACAGCCCACAAAAGAAGGTCATTTAGTTCGACAGGTTCGAGAAGTGTGGGCCGAGGTCGTGCCTTGTGGAACGCCTCGGGGATGAGGTGAACACCACTTAGTAGATTGAGCATCTTGTATTGCTGCAATTATCATACTTGCTCATACCTGTTTCGCAGTTGAAAGGTTTACCAGGAATGAAGCACACACTCAGAAAACGTCCCGGTTAATATCAATTACTTTTGTGCAATAGTTAAAACAATTTATACCGCTATGGTATTCGCTACTGCAGGCAGGCAGTATTCGTTGTCAAAATTAAACATTTTTACGATGATAATATTATGACTATCAACTAGTTAAAATTAACTTAAGTTATAGTGAAATCAGCTTAACAGTATACATAATAATAATATTACTTAGGATTCAAGGATTCAAAATTCAAAGCTATATTTAAGTTGGGCTTATAAGTCATACATATGCATAAAATAAAGACTTATTGGAATATCGGTTATCATTAAAACTTAGCGTAGTAACTTCTAGATTAATCTGTGACTTAGGTATGTTATTTGCAGACATTCTAAATAAGACGTCTTTTAAACAGCTGTGACATCAACGTAAATTTGAGAAATTCTTCATATTTTTAGTTTAATTATAACTACTTTTTATCTCCGATTGCATGAACGGGGTTCCACATTTTTATCGTATGGCTATTTTATTGTACTGTGAGATTATGAAATACTAATAAAGATAGAGGTTTCATGTATTTCAAAGGGCTAACTTCTAGTACTATAGAATACTATACAATAGTAGCCGGGACCATAGTTCTCGAGGCAAGCACACAGAATAATCTCTACTGGTTAAATATTGTTTACGTGATTTAAACGAGCAAAAACCAAAACCTAGCTGTTCAGATAAATAAAATTAATTATTAAAAGTATTTTAGAATGTCATTACTGCAATACTACCTATACCCGAACAATAAAACGTTCTTGACTCTTTATTGGTAAATCATACAGAAAATCAGCCCTAGAAAGATCGATTCCCGCAAGCCAACAAACCTAAAGCTACAGATTTTTTTCTCATCCCTATGCCTACATCTCAACTACTCGGGTTCCTATTCTCTACGATTACCCATCTTTTTAACGGTTCCATATAAGCGCCTTTCTATTCAAATGTGATATCGCAAACCTACCCGGAATATACGCCCTCGTACCTACCTACGATACGGACGAATGAATGCCCGGAAAACTTACGGGAAATTATTTCCGGCATTTCTCTGTATTGGCTACGAAAAACGTAGATGACATTTATAGACATCATTAAGATGCTACGAAAAGCTTTTTGGAAATCTGATTAAACAAATTATTCACTTTCGTCCACGTATACAACATGAACATAAGCGTCGTATTGTAGTAGGCTCTCTGCCGTAGCATTTCTTTATTATTTCTAGTTTTTTTTTCTTTTAAAATTTGCAATATTCTAAAGACATCTTTTTACAAAGAAGTCATATTTGTAATTATAGATAACTTTTCACAAAGCTCAAATTGTAGTGCATTACTAGTCAACACGGATCCGTTACAGCGCCATCGTAAGCCCTGTAGTAGCATATATTGGATTTTACAACCCGTAGGTGAATGACGTGTCGACAGATCATATCATCAATTAGGTAACATTCGGACGCCACGTTCCATTCTAATTTCCGCTGCAGTACACTCGCAACACATGAAAGCTTTTTACCTATTAGCACATGTTTCAAACGTGGAGTTAGGTAGGCGTCCTTGCGTCGCGTCGCCAGGTACGTACGCAGTGGCGCCACATGGGCTTCTGCTAGATTAATGGATCATTGCCCTCCCCCCGCGCCCCCTCCCGTCGCAGAAACGAAACTACTGTTCGACGACATCGCTCCTTCCTACTAGAGATATATGACCTTCCGCGCTCCCCCACTTAACACTATTTCAGATTACTATCAAGTTATCTACTCTTGCGCGCGACTTACAGAGTAACCTACTTTTAGAAAGTATTCAAATTCAATTTGTTCTTGCGAGTGTCCTACAATACTGTTTAGGCGAAGGGTTTTGGAGGATTTATTTACGGTAACGTAAAAAAAACCTTTATAACAAAACTTTTGTCTATCTGTTCGTAGCCAACTGGGTCAATAGAGCTGAAAAGGAACATGGAAAAGGAATACTAGTTTCAGTAAAATAAAGAAAAGATCAATGTTATAAAAAAAGTTTATATGATTGTATATGTACTAATAAGTTGTGAATTTATTTCAGCTATAATATTTAAAGCTTGAGGGAATCTGTGACGTTCACTACTTGCAGCCATTAACATTTAAGTGTCCATAAACATTGCATCATTGCTAATAAAAAATGACCTAGTAACTTGTGCAAGTTATTCTCCCATAATTTGTTGAAACGACCTTCAAGTATCTCAACAAGTAGATAAAGAAATCAGGAGAAAAGTCTTACATTTATGCTCGATAAAACACTTCGAAACGTCGTCCCATAAATCACGAAGACATCGAAAGTTAGCCGCCTAGCACTTAAAGTTTAATGTGCAGTAATAACTGCTGAAAAAAAAAATGGAGTTGGGAATAAAAAGTTATGTGGTAATAGAGGCGAGTTAACCGCTCGAGTGGCGAGGAAGTTTTGAGGGATGCTGAAATGAGGCGCGTGGGACAATCGATAAATTTGAATGTTCGGCGGCGCCTCCTTCTACTTGCAACTTTTTTCGTAGAGGGAGGGTGGTCCGCGCCACTGCGACGCCACTACTTACCTAGGGCTGCTTGCTTGTAGCTTTTTTATATTTTCTTATATTAAACCTGTTAATTCTAATTATTACTAAAACAATAGATCGCAGTCCAGAACGTGGCTCGGATTCATCTTACTGATTAAGGACTCCCTTGGCTATCACGTAGGTACCTGTTCTTTTAGTAAATTCATTTCTTGTTTTAAATAATTTCATTCTATAAGTTCGAGCATTCTTGAAAAGTTATTTCTGTTAATGCTTTCACAAGCATTTATTTTATAAAAAAATGGTTGAATAGACACACTTTGAATTTGCAACGTATTCTCATCGAGTGTTACTGGACAGAGGTTTGTTTCAGAATATCGTGACTAACGTCGTCATTTTATTCGGTTTTTGACAGCAAAACGCGTAAATAATTAAATAGATTTCAATTTGTTAGTATCATACCATAGTGCTAAAAAACTTGAAAAGTAATTTTCCACGTTTTTTAACCCTTGAGCTGACCACATAAAAAATACAAGACCCTGGCTTTTAAATTTCACACTATCAACTATACAAACCACATTGTATAATTTTATTGTTAACAAAATAATAAATGCGTACCATTCCAACTGAAAACATCTGAAATAACTTATATTTCCACGCAAGCGCCAACCCTACGCCAAGCAGGTAAGGCAGTAGTAGGCGAACGGGGGAAGTGATAATCTTAAAAGTTAGATTGACATAGTTCTGTCGTATAAAATTGTACCAAAAGTTACAATGTCAGACAGGGATATTACTAAGAAACTGATTTATTGGGACCTGGCAACGTTTCAACTCGTTAATTGTGTATTGAAAATGACACATTTTTGGAGCTTTCTTGAACAGTCCTTTGTTGAGGTAGGCTCACTGAATTCATTTTTAGTTTAGATTTAAAATATGAACCAGTCGTGACTAATTCTTATCGCACACATTAAAAGCCATTGAAGAATTCAGGAGTGTCTATAATGGTAGGTGGAAATTGGACGGAACCCAAGTGTTTCATCACTGATTTCCACTTTTATCTGCTACTACGTAGAAGAGACTGTTTTGAGGAAAATGTCAAATTAACTCGTAGAAAGTAAATTGAGGATTGTGAAATGAGAAGTTAAAGGATTTATAGCTCGTAATCCAAATTTGATAAAAGCAATTACATAAACAGTGCGGAAGGCGGTTGTGAAGATAGAGTGAAGTGGTCATAAACGGCAATGCGCATTCTCGGAGTTTAGACGAGGAAGATGAGCGGATACTGCGCAGTTGACAGCTAAGTTCACACGTGCTTTCTTTAATTACTGTACCTACAAAATTAAACGATTAATCATAACGTTGATACTCGGTACTATTGGGTATAACAAAATAGTTTTTTCTTCCATAGGTTCAATCCTGAAGTTTCAGCCATGTTCATGTAAATGGGATGTGTTCTACCAACTTTCTTGTTCAGTTGAATAAGGAAGACAATGAAAATTCCCTTTGAAATCCCGTAGAATCGATTACATAAAGTAAGGTAACCAGGACGAAGTTTTTCTAGGAAACAGTGTCGTCCCAAACTTAGCACTCACGGTAAATTAGAAGTTCCCTTCGAACGAGAATGGATTAAAACTATTCCTCCAAGTACGGCCCTGGAAACGAAGAAACTTTCAATTTTTATGACTAATTCAATTACAAGAAAATTTATTCCTCCCTGTCGTACTAAATCTAAGTCGCATAGGAGCGAGGGAGACGGTAATGGGTTCACGAGTTAAGCCTTTGATGGGTAAGTTTCGGTTGCTGGTAATTTATTAACCCATTTGTCAACTAACTAAACTTACATTAGAGTCGTCCGAGCGCACAAAATTATAATGGAATAGTAAATCTTACTTGGGATTTGTGAATAATTTATTGATAAAAATACGACTTTCATTAATGACTGGTTCACATAAAGGGGTAAAAATCACCCCATAATTTCCCTTTATTTCAGAACTTTTTTTTTCTTTCATTACCAAATTGAGTGAACTACTTCTCTCAGTCCCAGACAGTTCGCAAGTCATGTGGATACATTTTAAACCGTCTTAGCCAAAGTTTGTCTTCTTAGACCACGTTTGAAGGTCCCAGCATGTCCAGACACACCATCCGCCGAATCCCATTTAGAGATAGGGATCTCGCGACATCGGTCCTGGACAATAAAATGGTTCCATCATATCTAAAACTTCGCCCCATAATGAAGCGTATGGGGCGAATGGTTTACGACATTCAGGGACGAATCTTTATTGGTAGCGGACCAATTTAGATAAAAGGAAAGAGCTTTCCCCGTGAAAGAGTGGAGATAGCAGTCTTAACTATCGCCAAGTTAGCGGTAGTTAATCCGAAGGAGGCGGATAAATCAAACAGTTCAAAGCGATAAATTTCTGCCGCTCACCGTAATAGGTGAAAACTATTATGTCCGGCTACGATAGTAAATTAGAAGTTACGGGTAAATGAAGGACGAAGCGGAAACTATGAACGTGCGGTGTGCGCAGGAAACTATCTGAATGTCCTATTACGCAGATAAGTTGTCCTAAAGTAACACATCGACAGATTGTCAGTGATTGCTATACCTAAAGCTAGGTATATCTTTTTATGGCATAGTTGGCTATATACAGAACGTAAAACTGCTGATAAAGAAAAAAAGCCGCATATATCTTGAATACTTACAAATTATATCAAACATTTCAATAATCTTGAGAATAATCGGCAGAAGGACCATTGCTTTTTATTTTACTTACCAGTACGTGACTGACTGTCAACTGTTTTAAGTTTTTATAAATTGATCAGTAAGGTTATAATGTATGGCTTCAGTTAATGCTACTAGTTAACTAAAACACTCTATAAGAAAAAAAAAACAAATAGAAAAGTAGTACATGTTAATAATATTGTGAGGAAAACCTCTTATTTCCGTCTAAAATATTCGACTTCCGCCCCAAGATTATCTTTCGGAAACTGATAAATTCAAAGCGCAATGGGTTTGAAACATTTATTGGATTCCTAGTTTTTATTCTCAACTTTCTCTTGCTTTGCAACCTATAATTATTATTGGAAGCTAAAACACAACTTTACGAGCAAAATTTTATAGATTATGTTCCGTAAACCTAAATTAAACTTTCCCCTTTTATAGTTTCGAATTTCCGTCTATATTTAGAAAGGCCACTTAGAATAAAAGTATGGAAACACTGACACACTTCCAAATAAGTTTTATTTTTGACAAGAACCAGCGGCCATCTTGATTATTATCTCAGCCATATTAAAATAAGACCATGTTTCCGAAATATAGGCTACTTTAGTCTTGGTATGTAAACAGACATTTTTTAGTTCAGGGAATACAAACAATACAACTTTTAAAATTTCAGGCCTCGTTTTAAACCTTTAATTATAAAATTCAAGATACTACTATCAACAATATTTGATTCAGGATAGGAAACAGCATTCCAATTTAAAAATTTAAACTATTGCACGAAGTAGTATGCGGAAAAGCTTTGGTGCTTTTGTCCGAGGGACGCAGGTTTAAATACCCGGATTAGATTCAAGATTCAAAATCAAATTCAAATCAAAATTATTATACATAATGCAATAAATAAATAAGTTGATAAATAAACTGAATAGACCATAACTAAATGTATTTCCTAACCAATTAGGAAATATATCGTCTAGAAATTGGAAAACACCCTGCTTGCTGACATTTCGGAGTCCTCAAAGCAGCACAGCACATGCAGCAAATTGGCAATACAATAAGTAATCAAAATAATTTAATGAAAATATTTATAGTAAAGAATTTTCATCTCACAGGCAATCGAAGTTCCTTCTCCTTGTATAAAGAAAGACAACATTTATTTTTCGTATCACGATAGTTATAGTATGGTAGTAGATAGGTGAAAGAGTTCTACATCTTATCTTGAAGAGTGGAAGTTTTCCGCCGCGGCGGCGACACGCCACGGTCCGACTTCGCATCATTCTTGCAAACGCGTCTGCACGTATCGCCCGCTTTTCCAGTTTTCCACTAGAGGAACTTTCGACTTGACGACTTCTAACGGTTTAGAATGACATATTATCAACTTTCGGTGATTCATGAGGTGATTACATCACAAACATCTCTATCTTAATTTCAGATACGGGTAGAGTTTTTATATTAAAGTAATGTAACAACGCCATTGTATAAAACTCTGAAAGAATATTTAAAAGTTACGCAAGTAGAAGTCGCGCAAAGCCATGCAAATTTAAAAAGGCTTACTTAGCTAATTCAGCGTCTCCCATTCCGGGCTTGTTATCTCATATCCGAAAAGTTTAAAACGCAGAAGCCATCGAAACGGAAACTTATTAACTGGATGTGATCGCCTCCAAGGAAGCGGCGCTCTAAAATGTTACAGGAAGGAAAACTTTCGACAAACTGCAAAAAGAATCGCAGTAAAGTTTAAAAAGAGAACGCTAAATGCGTCCCGTACTTAGCGACAGAACGGCGGCTAGGTGGTTCGGCATCTTTTATCCAACTTATATGTTTGTCTGCGTTTTATTGACGAAAATTCGGAGCGATGTTACAGGAGCGCGATTTTAAAAGTTTACACAATCACGGTGCGCAATTCGGAACATGGCGTGAGCTTACCTTGATCATAACAAGCTGAAACTTTTGCGATATATGGCGATTCTTTTTATTGGGGAATCAACTAAACGGGTGCACAGTTTTATTCCGGTGTCGAGTCAAACATTTTATTTGACTTCCAATTGAAGTTTTGAATAATTTTTGAAAAGTACTGTATACAATTCTGATCCAAAAAACATTTCGAATGTCTGAATCGGTTTGCTGCATTAAAATCGTACACGTGTTTCCCTTGTTTAGTAGGTCATCGAAGATTTCCGATTCACTGCCCACAATTTGCATACATTACTATCACTGAGTACAATTATTCATAGTATATGCCGTATTTGTATGAACATTACATGTATGACGGGAGAATAGGCAACATTTTGCTTGTTATACGCATTTCTATACGAGTTACGATCAGAGTAATAAATGATGTGCACTATAGGGATAGAAATGACCAATAATTTGGCCAAGTGCAAGTCGGACCGGCGCACAAAGGGGTCCGTACCACCACACATTGCGAGTACGCAACCCCAAAATCACATGTTACGAATGAACCTATGTGCAAAAAGGTTGACGAGGTATTGTTAGCGCAATCTATATCTGATCAATTGACGTCTGTTAAAGCTGTCAAACAAGAAATCTCAGATAGCGCAACTCGAGGTTTATTGGGTTCAACTTTTTTAATTTTTATTATTTTTGTCGTGATGGAGGCCATAATATCACGTGTTCTGCGAAAATTTAAATTTTATACCAATTACAGTTTGGGCTGTAGACCCCTGTGACAGACGGACAGAAAAACAGCGGAGGCACCCTTCAATCTGAAAATCAGCGCTGTAACGTTCATAACTTACAGGAAATGCTGAGATTGATCCATTTTGCAAACAAAATGATTAAGTTGTTAATTTTAATTAGTATAAATTTTTATTTTGTGGCAAATAAATATATTTCTATTTCCTTCGTGTACGGATGAACCAACCGTGGCTAAAACTTGAGAAGTAGAAGAAAAGCTGAATAATAATAATAAACCTTGTAAGTTTTCTCAAACGTACAAGTATAATCGCATTTTTTATTTGTTTTTACCAATGATTACTTTTACCAACATTTTTGTAAACTCGAGGGAGAGGAAGAGAGGATTTTTAGAATAAGGAAAAAACCCCGCTATTGACCGAATATATACTTTTCATGTTATTTTTATAATCAAACTTGACCTTCTCATTGCTTTTACAGCAGAAAGTTCCATGCAGGCCACTGCCGAATAGATAGTAAATTATGTATTTTTAAATGTATTGGTAATATGATCTGCAAATCCTCGGCAGCCAATGCAAATAAACTATGATGCATAAACAAACAAAAAAAGACGCACGGAGTCGCCGCTAATAAACAACTGAAGTATAGCAATAGCGAAGGTTTACAAGTGTGTGAGTGGACTTGCTATGGATAAGAGGTTTACTATGGGTGCTTCAGTTTTTGGTCAGCGAAATTCCTTCCGCCTTTTTAGGGTTCCATACCCAAAGGGTAATCAACCCTATTACTAAGACTCCGCTGTCCATCCGTCCGTCTGTCACCAGGCTGTACTGTATCTCATGAACCGTGATAGCTACACAGTTGAAATTATCACATATGATGTATTTCTATTGCCGCTATAACAACAAATACTAAAACCGGCCAAGTGCGAGTCGGACCCGCGCACTCCCATACAACAGACATGATTTTCTTGCCGTTTTTATAGATAATGGTACGGAACTTTTCGTGCGCAAGTCCGGCTCCCACTTGGCCGGTTTTTTGTACTTCCATGCTATGATGATGATCCTATCGAAAGTTTGACCTGTGCCTCAAATATACAGATTTTAAAGTCAAGTAGATTTATAACATCGCTATATAGGAAAATGGTTTTGCAAAGGCAAAGAAAACGAATTTGCCCGTAACAAAGACCAAAACCGGTCGAGTTTGCGCCTTGCATGTTTCATGCTTGTGCATTCTTTAAGCCCTGTTCATGTTAATTCACCAAATTATCTGCATTCAACGGTCATTTTACTTTTTTTTTTTTCAATTGGTCTGGTCTGAATTAATAAATTATAGCTGCCTTTATTACCGTGGACTGAGTTTCTTTTGCTTGCATTGATTCGTTTTTAAAATAAACGTTGTTTTTAGGGTTTCGCGCCCAAATGGCAAAACGGAACCCTATTAATGTCGCTCTGCTGTTGGTCCGTATGTCACGGGTCTCTTGCAGACGGAATGAGGTAAAGATCTGAAATTCGGATATGTTATTGTTCTTTATTGTTCGTCCATGCTTATTATGTAGAATTTTGACCCGAAACCAGACATTGAATTAAAATTTTAATTAAATTACATGAAAAAGAAGCCGAAAAAATGTTTTCCTACCCTGGCATTTGGGTGACATTATCTATACCAAACTTATTAAGTAGAATAAAAATGCTTTTTTTAAATCTCTTACTTAAAATAAAGATATGAAGGGCCATCAAAGTTGTCAATTTTAGACCATTTTTGTTTCGGGGTCTATCTCAAAAACTAAACTACATAGTTAGGAATTGAGAATGTCCTGTTACCGTATAATACTGAAAACGCCGATATTAAATATAGGTTTAGGGTTCCGTAGCTGAAATTTTATAATTTTTTGGTAGTAAGTATTAAATATACGTGGCCTATGGCAATATGCGACAATAGTTTAATACCAATTGGGCTTTTAGAACAAAGTTGTCACCGTTTATTCATTACGTTGTAAATTATCCTGCACAACAAATATAAACACTCTCCAAAGTTGTTGTCAGGATCCTTTACAAAGTAACGCATAAAATAATACAAATTTAACTTTGATAGAAAAGCCTAACTGACATTAAAATATTGTCGCGTATACGCTATACTCTACTAGTGTCATAAATCACATTTATGTCTTTAAAAATATTTATTGAAAAAATACATTATCAATCATAACTTAAGTTATTCGTTTAAGTGACCCGACACAACCACCGTAAGAAAAATTACAAAAAAGTGAACAAACAAACAGACTAACGTTACATTTTGAATGTGTTTAAAAAAAACGATGTGAGACAACTTAAAGAGGCAATACATAATTTATATTTTTGACGTAGTCAGCTAATCGTGTTCCTGATTTTCTAGCCCCTAGTTAATAGTTTTAAAAAGAAAATAAGTATTTAACTAGGTAGTAGAGCAGGTGCCAGGCTTGACTGTGGAGGTACCACCACCTCACTCGCAAACCCCCCCGAAGCTATTCAGGGGGGAATAAGAGGACAGCTCCCAAACAGGCACAACCAGGTGGCCCACCATTTCCTGTGACCAATTGAAGGCGGTATCCTTATGTAAAACAGACTGGTGACGGGCAGCGGCATCACGCTCACCAACCCGCCTGCCCAGTGTCTGTGAGTATGAGCGTTCCTTCCAGGAGGACCGCCAACAGTAGCGAAATCTTGGAAAGGCCTACGTCCAGCAGTGAATTATCTGTCATTATAAATGACTCACAAGTTAACACAATTGACAGAAAAAAAATCCCTCTAGTATAACTCGCTAATTTTTAAGAAAATATTATAATCAATTCATTTGTTGACCTCACAGCAGAACATTCAAGTGGCAACTTGACTCTTTAAGAAATGCGCTAAATATCTGACCAGAAATGCATAACCAGCAAAACCAGTATTTATCGGCTATAAGGTAAATGCCTTAATCATTAGAAAAAAAATCGTTAAGAAAAATGAAAAAGTAAAAACAAAAGGGTCCTTCTAAAATAAATAAATCGATTAAAAGTTATTTTTTGATTACTTTCTTCGACTTGCTGATGCAATGGCAATTACTCTTACATCAGATTAATATTTACACAAAAAATACCCGATCACCTCCACACTGCTTTCACCCAGCTATATTTGTTCGTTGACCCTATTAGCGAAAATCTGTCATACACTTTCAAGTTAAACGTTACATTCACCCCAAACATAAAAACGCACCACTCACTACCTAAAAACTTGCCCATTGCCAAATAAAACCATTGAGCAAGCCCAAGCCTTGGTCCAAGAAGACAGTATGAAGGTATGATGCTCAATCCCCACTCCTTTTGACCCGACGTGTTTTAAAACTTCGACCAAGTTGAGAAAATCTGTCTGGTACGAAAACACTTTCTTCTCTATCTCTATTTCTTCTCTGTCTCTTCTCGAAACAGTATAAAACAAAGTCGTGATACGTGTTTGTTTGTTTATATCTACATCTACACTATTCTGCCTTCAAAATCATAAGTACAGTATTTTTTTTGTAGCAAAACCCTTTATAATAGCTTTAAAAGGTAAAATTTGTTTGTTTGTTTGTAGAGGGTAATCTCTGGTATAACGAAACCGATTTAAGAAATTCTTTCACTAATAGAAAGCTACACCTTCGTTGAGTAACAAATCTATATTTTATTTAAATAAAAGTAAGTATTCAGTTCGAGATCTCAATATATGAGTCAAGTCGGAAGAAAAAGCGCTTATTGGCCAGTTCATTGGCGTGCTTTGACCGAATGGTAGGTTAGGTTAAACTTATTCCACGTGCAGTCTTAGATGACCAACTTAACTTGACGCTTACAACGTAAATCTAAAGGGTCTAACTAAGTTTGTCCAGTTTGCTTCACCAAAGAGTTCCTTTGCCGTACGTAATGTTTGTAGCAATGCAATCCAATTCCATAGCCATCCATCCAATCCAATGACTGAAAAATAGGTTTCTTTATTAATTGATCCAATCGCTACAGGAGAAAAACAGAAAAAAACTAAACTACTACCAAAAAACTTTACGGCAGGGGAACTATTTGATGAAACGCATTTTTCTGATTTTTTCCTATACGTATGCTATTAAATAGACCTAATTGACAACGGAATTTAAAATTTCTTAATCAACTGAAAGTGCCCTATAGGGTACACTTTTTAATATTTTTTGTTTTACTTTAGAATATGTTTTTAAAACAAATAACGTTGAAATGATGTAACTTTTTCGGGGTTTCTTGTATGGGGACCCCCGTTTTTTATATTTCAGTAAGTCGTAGTGGAGGCCATAGTAGCACGTATTTTGTGAAAATTTCAACTTTATACCTATTACGCTTGAAGCTGTAAACCCCTGTGACAGACGGGCAGACAGACAGCGGAGGCTTAGTAATAGGGTCCCGTTTGGCACCCTTCGGGTACGGAGCCTTAAAAGTATGTTTCGATGAATTGGGCACATGGAATGGATCAAAGTGTAGTTCGCACACAGCATGCTTGCTTTGCAGCCACTTACAATGCATGCACTCTTATTAAATAAGTTGGTCGATCAGTATCCTGACCTTGATATATTTAATGTATCTCTGTCCAAATTCGTTTCTAAAGAAGAGAGACGAAATAAATTACGAAGCGCATGTTAAGAGTAGAGCTTAATGGGAACACTTGGGGAACACATATGATAAATTGGGTAACATACTGAACATAGGAAAAGTCAAAAGCACCCGGAATAGAAGAGCTTGTACGACTCGACTGAGAATGCGGAAGATGCGGAGAAGTGTGTCAGGATGGTAGCGTGACTAATAGCATAATATGTTGTACCCACCTCAGTATCCTGGGGATGTCATGGGTCAATAGTGCCTATGAGTCAGTGGCGAAGGGTGAACATTTTAAAAAGGGAAGAGCCGGGCAAAAATATAGCCCTACTCAGAAAAGCAACCAAGGAAAACGTAATTTTTTTTGTACTTTGCTACTCCCTATCAGCCAAGTGCGTTTGTCGTATTGAGATTTATGGAAATGTTTGACAAAGCGAAGAGCATGGAATAAAGAAATGTATTATGGATGCCATTTCCTAAACAAGCCGATGGGAATCGTATTATATGGATCCTTCGCCACTGCTATGAGTTTTCCTCGTCGACATTATAGGTACAACTTATTGCGTACCAAAAGTTTAGCTGCTACGAGTGGTCAAACACCTCTAGATTAGCCGCGCTGAAGGTTGGCGCGTCTCACCGAGGTGACATAATGACATTGCGCGTCCGATTTGCGCCGACCCAGTGGGTGTCGTCCAACCGATACGACACGTTCTTGTGTGTGTGATTGTGAATGTGTTGGTAAATATTGGAATCGTCGTCGTTATAAATATAAGTAATACTGGGCAGCCGCGATAATCGTATTTGCATGGTCGGGTGTGCATGCAATTATACTGATAACGGTACATTTAAAATGTTTTGAGAATTTAGTTGTTAAATAAATGTTTTGGTTCTTAATTTGTGCCCACAAAATCAAAATCATAGGGCCATATACTTAATATAAAAAACAACATAGGTACTTTAAGAAATAAATCTTATACATGCGTATACGATTAGATATCCTAACGATTTTTGAAGTTCTGCTGCTTTTTAACAAGAGGAAAAAATTGAGTCCTTACAGGATCACTTTGTTGTCCGTCTGTCTGTCCGTCCGTCCGTCTGTCCGTCCGTCCATCCGTCTGTATGTCTGTCAAGATCTTTTATTTCGGTATAAAAGATCTTAAAGATATTTTATTTCGTCATAACGCGTGGAGGTTTCAACTTGAAATTAAAACCATATTTTTAAGTTTACCGTCCCTTGAAGCTGTGAAAAAAAAACTTCCAAATTAACGTAAGAAAAGATACGGCTGTTTATGCCGCAAAAAAAGTATATTTCGACACTCTCCAAGGGAATCAAAATTTATAGGGTATTTCCCGTTGACCTAGAATTATGAAATTTGGCAAGTAATACCGTCTTATACTACAAGTATGGGTAAAAATCTGAAAACTATACATTTGTAATTAAATCATAAAGATATAGTCTTTAACGGAACCCTCAGTGGGCGAGTCCGTCTCGCACTTGTCCAGATTTTTTAAATATTATCTATGTACTTGTGGAGGTTAATAAAGGGAATATTTTTTGCACATCAAAAATTCTAACACCACATCAAACGTCACCCTTCACCGTAGGAGTGAACCTGTAGGCTTAGGTTTTTGGTATGACAAGACAACCCGAAAATCCTACAATTGTGGCCCCCAAAACACGCCCAACCAAATTTGATAGGACACTGTGGATGGCATATTTTTACTATTTTCTGATTAAATAAATCAGATAATCAAGCTATGCATTTAATCTTCAACTTCAATTAGTGGAGTACCGAATATTTATTGTGAGAACCGGGCCCCCCCAGGCACTCTGACTTGATTATTTATTCATAGATAGTTGTTTCGCTTTTTAATGTTAACAAAAAATGTATGGTGGCTGGCTGTATGTCATGCTCATTGCTACACCTCCAAAATAATCTGAGGTAGCAATTTTATGACAATCGTATTCATTTGACAGCCAAAAACATACGATTTTAATTGAACGGGCTAGTTATTTGAAAATCGAAATCGTGAGGTTTAAGCCGTCAAATGAATACATAGACACTTGTCTGTGAATGAATACGATTCTCTTACACAAATGCACCTCTGGTCTGTGCCTACGACGACGTACACACGGCCACCGCTACGCTATATTTTTTCGTATGACTATCACTTTTACAACAACGTAATAAGAACTAGCTAAGTATATATTACGCGCCGCCGTGAAGACTGTATGAGTATGCAAACCTATCTATGGACATACTCAGGAAACGTCACGGTAAAAATACTCACTTTTGTGCTAAATTTAAAACAATACATACTGCTGTGGGTCAGCCGTATTCGTTGCTAAAAAGAAGTACTTAGACAAAGTTTGTTTAAACGATTGATACAATACAGCCATTAGCGATTTAGAAGTTTTGGTAAAATTCGCAAATCAGTACATTAAATCGTGAGTAGCCATTACGAATATTTTAGTAGTAAAATCAGTACATTTTTACTACATCATGTTGTTTAAACAATTGATAAATAGTCATCAACTGGTTACATGCAATTAAAACCGAACCCCGGCGCAAAATGCACTATTGTTTTCCTTACTTTTGAATAAAAATTATGCAAAAATTGCGTTTTAGATAAATTAGCGAAAATAATAATTGGGTTTATACATTCAAATTCTATCATTTTATTCTATATTTTATGATTAACATTTTGACTGCATTCGATTAAAAAACTTAAAAGCGTATATAGTTTTAATCGAATGTAATCAAAATGTAAGGCATAAAATAATATAATTTTATTCTTATTCTTTATTGTACACAAAAAAGGAGATTACAAACATTTAATACATTCATTTGAGTACAGCGGCGAGCTTATCTCTCAAAGAGATTTTTTATAGCAAACCGAATGGGTATAGGAGTGCTTTAAAAATAAATTGGTAACCATATGTGTACGTACTACATGACTACTACATACTAAAATACTTACATAGGTATAATACACATTTAAATATATATGCCACTAAATATAGCTAAGTGACCCTAGAGTTCTACATACATACTAATATTACTAACTTTAATATAAACTAACTATATAATATATAAACATGACTATATACATATAAAATGGATATATAAGTATAATAAACATAACGATACATAATAATTGATAATACAGCAACAAATAATTATACATATTTAAGATAGCTTAAGAATTTGCTGAATAGTATTCCTTTTAATGGGAGAACCCTATTATTAGTAATCGATTTCCGCTTATTAAAGTAAGGAAAACAATATTATGATGTGCATTTTGCACCGAGATTCTGCTTTACCACCTAAATATTAGCCTTGCTCCGCTCCTATGTAAACCTAACACACTCTTCCTAATTCCTCGTTTCGCTCGTCGTCGAACTTATTTTGAATTTTTAATGAAAGATTTTCAATTTCATTATTTATGATCTGCCGAGGCAAATCATGATATGACGAATTCTACGATTTGCCGATGTCATATATATTTCGGTGTAGTTGCATGTATATATAGTATTAACCTGCAAAAGATAGGTAGGGGCGCCTTGCTCCACTCCTATGTAAACCTAACACGCTCTCCTAGGCTCCGGTCGTCGTCGAGGCAAATCACGATATGCTGAATTCTACGATTTGCCGACGACACACATATCTCTGTATAGTTGCATGTTTATAGGAACCTGCAAAAGATAGGTATACGCCTGCGGGTTATAGGTGATACTCTGACTTCATGATAAATTATGTAGAACATGTGACCACAATAATGACGATCGTGCATGCACGTAGGTAATTAAAGTAATTAGATGCATTTTGTTTTATAATTATTTCGTTGTATGTGACATATTATATACCCTATGTCTAGTGATAATGATTACTAAAATATACAGTAAAATTAAGTACACTCAGCATAAAGTAAATTTATGACATGTCAAAGGTCAAAACTAAATACACCACGTGGAATAAATATATTAGTGATGTAGTTGGTCATATTTTTTTACATCTGAACAAAATAGTAAATGTTTAATATACCTGTATTAGAGGTCCTATTATTTATGTAAACTCTGCTTTGTTATTGTTATTAAGTTTCCGTTCCACTTAAAACAAACCGAACGAATCATTTTGTGATCCATCCGACTGCACTTGAGATTTTTTAACATCTTTAATACATAGTCTTACAATGATAAGTGAAAATAATTCTAGGGCAGATTGTGTACCATTAAATAAACACAACAAAGAGACTTTTGGTCATGTAATTTTTTTTTGTTCTCAGTACAAAGTGATTTAATTGGCTAAGTTTCTTTGAAGAAGTGAAAAAAAGTTCGCGCAAATAAAAACTCTCGCCTCTTAAATTTTTTGCACTTTCATTTGTAGGATTTAATATGAACGTAAAATGTGTCCGACTAAGGTACCACATGGAAATTGAGGTCTACGCAGTTTCCCGAGAAGATATACACGTATGTACTTATTTCGATAATGATATAGAAATCTGACACTCTAAAGATTGTATTTGTATCCGAACGAAGATCGTGCTGGAATTCTATTGTTCATCAATTTTTCAGATTTAAGTGTATGGCATAGGCTAGGAAAAAATGTCATTACCCATCCAACACAAAAAGGTCAAAGTCAAATACTTTATTAGGTCTTGATAGAGGCGATTATTGGTTAACTAATTGACCTATTTGTCTAAGACGCGTAATACTAATAATTACGCGCGAAACAGCAGATCGGAGGGTTTTTAGCTAATACTGAAATATTTTGGAGGGAAAGAAATTGGATTTAAGTAGAAAAACTTATATTTCTATTAACTATTTTATGAAACAAAAATCAAGTTGATCTCTTAGCCGCGTTCTTGAATCGAACGTTTGAAAAATCAAAAAGAGGGTATAAAACATTTTTTTTGGCAAAAGTATAAATCTAAGTACATTGTTTATAAGCGGATCACCTGGATAAAAGATCAATATATTTTTTTTATATTAGGATAGTCCTAATTTCTTCAAAAGAACCCTCTAAAATCTGGCTTTGTTCATGTTCTAGGCTCAGGTACAGCCTTAAGATACGTTTCAGTCGATATTTTTTTTCGATCCGGGTCGATATTGAGACCTGGTTAGGTGATTGGGTCAAAATGATTCGGTCGTTTGATCGACCACCCGCAGGTCGGCCCAACTTTCTCAGCCCAATCATCTCTAGCTTTTACATACAGAGTGTGCGGCGACAGTAGCTGTGGGTCAAAACTGATCGTATCTTTGATCTGTGATTCAATCACTCGCGAACGGGTTTGGATCGAATCACTTTGGTCAATGAAGCAATAGTGATCGATCCAGGTTTTAATGTCGATTTTAAAACTGTAATTGTAATTTTCATTTTATTGTACTCGTATTGTTGTTTTTGACGTTAGAACGCCAAACCATTAGTTTTTTTTATCACAATGGTTTTTACGAGTAGTAGTCAAGTCACATTAAATATGTTAAAGAGGGAGGGTGAGAAATCATCATAAATTGTTGGAAATCGCTGTAAAAGTGATAAACAAGCGCGACCGAGATTTTTGGCGCGATTGCAAAAATCCTGAGAACGGCGAAGGATCTCGTTTATGGCTTCAACTGTATAATATGACTGTCTAACGTGGATCCTCGATTTCCACTGGATTTTTATACAAGATGACGGTGGTATACATACATCTAACTGGGGCATATTGGGCTGTGCAAATTTAGAAAAAAGAGTCACTAAACTAAAAATTTCAATTCATTGTCATTTATGAATTTGGAACCTATAGAATTTGTTAGTCATTTAAAATTATATATATATGTTACTCTTTTTGAGCCTTGAATTAATAATGAAAAAATAAAGTATATTTTCATATTTCATATTTATTTATTTGTCGATAAGTTTTCTTGCTTGTTATTTAAGATTGCTTTGCTTGTATTGCTTGCTTGTTGCATGTTTTTATGCGGGCGGTCTGCATTTTGAATAGCACGACAAGAATTGTTTAGCGGAATATTGCAAATTATATTCATATATCCTTTATTTATTAACATTTTCCTCGATCAGATTAAATCGCAAAGATAGGCCTAAACTATGATCTAAATATCATTTCATTTGAGCTATATTAAGTTTTGGACACTGAAACTTTTATTAAAATAAACGTCGTGAAACATGTGATATAAAAGGTCCATCGTATTAAAAACCCATGCCTCTTATTCCAAAATAATAAATAAAATCACTTAAAACCGCAAGTTTTCTGTGCGGACCGCTGAGCAGGATGCACATGTAAAAAGTGAAAGCGTTGGAGCAACCTCGTCTTAACGTAAAACAATATTGTTACACAAAAATTCAAGTTAACGTATAAGAATAATTTGGCCAGGTGCGAGTCGGACTCGCGCACAAAGGGTTGCGTACCGTCACACAATACGGGTATAGAACCCTAAAAACATACATATTAACAATATATACTTAATATGTATGTTTTTAGGGTTCTATGCACCGAGATCCTTTGTTACACCATTAAGGTAGTAACAAAGGATCTCGGTGCAAAATGCCCAAAAAAGTATGCAATAAATGCGTTTTATAGCAATTCGCGCAACCTGCTTGTTAATAGTTAGGTGATCGATCACATGAAAATTATTGCATTTTATGCGTTAGATTTTGACTGCATTACAACTGTAAACACGTATTAAAGTTTGTTAATGTAATGCAAACAAAATGTAATAAATACTCGTATAAACTATTTCCGCAAATTGCTTTAAAACTTAATTGCTTAGAAAAACAATATTATGATGTCCATTTTGCACCGAGGTAAAAAGTTACCCCCTTTAGGCGACAAAAAATAAATCGCTAAAATGGTAGCGTCTGACAAATAATTGAGCATCCTATGAGAAACCCTAATATTATTGTTTTTTGTTACTTTTTAGAATATATGTACAATAATGCGAGCTTTGAAACTTGTACGTATTACCGGCTTTGAGATACTTGTACAGTTGAAACAACGTTTTTTTTTTTCGAAGTATTATATGGGGACCCCGCTCGGGTTTCAGTTTTCTTTTATTTTCATTATTTTGTCGTGATAGAGGTCATAGTAACGCGTATTTTGTGAAAATTTCAACTGTCTACCTATTACAGTTGAAGTTACAGCACCTGTGACAAACTGACGGACAGACAGACAGCGGAGGCTTAGTAATAGGGTCCCGGTTGGCACCCTTCGAGTACAGAACCCTACATAGAATCCATATTTTTTTTCAAGAATTATTATCACAGAACAGTTTTAGTACGAGTATTCATATAAATAAATTTATGATAAGCAGCTTCGTCATGGTATCAGTGGAGTATTGACGCAGATTTAACTTTTGACCTTTGTAATCTATGTATACATAAATACAAGTATTTGTATTGAAATGGTATCAGAATCCTTCATGTGATAATTGGACAATCCCTACTTATATTGTGATGCTAATTTAAATGACATAAATAATACTTAATTCAATTATATAAAACACTGAAAACTATTTAATCTGCAACTAAACTTGTTCTAAAAAAGGTAAAAAAAAATTGTCCAAATCGATGCCGCCGGGCAGAGTGCTAAGAAGGCTGGCGGCATTACCTCGTTGGATGGCAAGACCAAGTCTTTGGCGGAGGTAAGCCCCCGCCCTCCTGTCACCCGAGGCTAATTGAGTATATACATATAAAAACATATTTCTACGTAACTACAAATATATGTATGTACGCATATAATACAGAAAAAGATTAAGCAGCGTATTTGCGAAATAATGTTAACCGATGACTCATATGGTTTAGAGGATTCTTGGCTGAATTGTACTTCTTCGTTATAGATTTTCGCTTTATATTAATCCTGTAATAGCCAATATAGGAGCGCTTAAGTAATGATTTAATATCACAGTAAGATCATTTATGTCGGGAGAAGATTATAGAGGAAATCTTGTAAAAATTTATAATGTTGGACTTAAGATGATGAATCAATGGTTGCCACGTAAAATATTTTAATTGATCGTAATTGACGTCCAATTGGTTTAATTCGAGACTTCACGTATTAAAGAGTTAAACTTCAGTTTTAAATGTATCATGTTATTAAGTTTTAAGAAATTAAATACTTATAATGCGTAATATTCCTGCGAAAGATTTTATTTCCTATTATGAAATATTTTTACAGATGTGACTTTTCGCATTTTTAGGAATTATTATTGTAAATGTAAAACATCCAGATATAAAAAAATTTAAAAAGTTCAACTAACATGTTTTTAAATATACATTTATCAAGCAAATAAACATTAATATTCAACTTCAAACCGTTAAAAGCCCTTTGATTAACTTCCAGATTGCCTTGAGTTTTTTGGGCCTGTTTCTAAAGCCCTATATGTTTCCGCGTTTATTATTGTCCAGTTTGAAGGTTATTTTATTTTTTAGGAGCCCTCCATATCTATAACCTTATATTACGTTTTTATGATCTCCTAAACTGCCACAGTAAAAAATACAAAAAAATAGCTAGGCGATAGTTGTTAAATAACCTGTTTGGTAGACATCATTTTGTGTCCGTTTGGTATATCGGAATACTAGCCTTTTGCCTAAGGCTTCGCCCGTACTGTAGGAGAAACTTTCAACTGTAACAGTATGCATAACTTTCCTTCCGTATGTCAAGTCTGTAGAATCCATAATTTTAGATATTTCGTGATGAATGGTATTTCGCATCTCTTTACTCATAATAAAGTAGTAAAAAAGCCGTGTCTGTACACTATATATTGGGAAATTTTAAATGAAATGTGTCGATAATAGTTATTATCTTACGTGCTAATAAAATGTACATTGATTGAAAACACTTCTACGCAAGCGAAGTCATAGACAAAAGCTAGTTTTGTATAAATATATTAAGTTTTGTTGCCGGCAGTCTACAGCTGGTAAGTTACTTAAAATTTGTCATGTACATGTATGTATGTCCGTTCATTATCCATTCAGTGTTGTTTTGTGAATGACACCAGCTATACCCACTATTTTATCATTCATAGGGCCAGTTTTTGAATTAAGAACATCTCACAAAGCGATTATTAGGTGACGAATCAGCCAATCACACGCTGCAATTCATAGTTAAGCACCATTTAAATTGAAATTATCAACTGTGAAATCGGGGGTTAGACTTCAACCCAAGAACTAGTACAAAGCAGGCAAATAATTTTCTATAGAAAACCATATAATGTACACATATTTGGCCTTTTTTGTATTGTTTTAGCAGTCTACTCTCAAAACCTCAAAACATAATTATATTTAAGGCCAACCTAACCTAACCCAGTTTTTAAAAGATTTTATCCCAATATATGATCACTTTGTGGTCTAACGGTTCAAATTGCAAAGGGAAATAAATTTTACTGGGCAAAGCGTCAACTTAATGAAAGTGTATCCTGACCGTAATAGAAAAGGTTCTTGATAAAGCAGATTCAATTTTCCGCAATAAACTTCGATTTTGATTTGATGCGCTCAATAAAAAATAAGTTTTCAGATTACTGGCTCGTTTCTGCATTTTCCGTTCGACATTGACTTATTAACGGATTTCATCTAAGGCCAGCAATTTAATCGGATTTCCCAAGCGTCGGAACGCCATTATTCGAGAGCTAGCTCTTCCGGAAAATGGATATAATTTTTCCCGGGCAAGCACACCGCTTTTTCTCGGAGAACATAGCGCGCTGGACGCAAATTCAATTTTTTGCATATGCCTCAATGAACTAATTTGGCTAATGCATTTATCTGATAGAAAGATTTTGCATGTGGGCAGTTACCCCGCATGTTAAGAAGTGCTCGATGAAATCCGTTTTAGATCCACACGGGATCATACAAATTGAATAAAATGGATGAATTGCTCATGTGAATTTTAATAATGCTTTTCGGTATCAAAATTGTTCACGTAAGTTTTTAAAAAGGTTAAGAGTAACATTGTGCTGATGCCGAGACCTCCCAGGTTTAGGTTAGACCAGCGCAAGACTGATGCTTAGTGCAAGTTAGTGTACGAGTAAGTAGTTTGTCACATTCTGACACCATACAATGCATTTCATTCCACGATTTCTCCTTCAAAAAAGTATAATAAATCTACTTATAAAATGATGTATACTTATTTTTTATAAGTGGTAAATGTACCTATATATTAACAAAATGGCAATATTTGTCTGTTTGTTTCTTTTTCTAAACAAAAGTAAAACTAGAATCAGGGTGCTATAAATATAGCGGTGCCATCTTGCGGGTCCAGGATGCATCGCCTCAATATTTACATTACACCAAATAAACACCAAGATTTCAAATATAAGCCACACTAAACAGTTTTTTTATGTAATATGTATGTCATAATGTGTAAAAATATTTATTATAATTTCGGTTGATACTGAGAAAACTGTATCGAAGTAATTTTTTCTTGTAATTTATTGACCTAAATATCTAATAAATTGCGTTTTAAACCAAATACATACTTACCTATGTAAATGTATTTAAGGTTTGTTTGTTAAGGGTAGGCAATCTCTGAAAATACTAGACCGATTTAATAAAAATTCCCTTTTAAAGAAAAGTACGCTCGTACTTGTAATCCCCGAAATTTCAGGGTTGGGTAGGGTAGTCTACGAGCGTATTAACAACCTATCATCGGGGGCAAAATATTTTGGAATATAAAAAAGCTACTTTTGCTCTAAATTGTTTTCTAAGAAGAGGTAATTCCCAAGGGATAACCTATTCCCTAGGAACGCAGCCAAAACGAATTTTCATGGGAAGTCTACCCCACCAAAGATACTTTAGAGTCTAAAGAATTGGCCAAGAAATTCAAAATGGTAATGCCGTGCCGCCCTGTGTTCTGGGTACTTGGTCACGAGACGACAGCAAGTTTGGCTCAATATATTATTTAGTTTCATAATTTAGATTTTTTTATTTTTATTTTAGGTTTTTGTTATTTATTCAGGCATACAGAAAAGATTATTTTTAAAGTTCATTCGTTTAAGTAGTTATACTTAGATGTGTTTAAATCTAGACTTATTTTACTATGTATGTAATTGCGTTAGCTAATTTTTATTCAAAGGCGTTTTAAAGGGGCTTATCGGATTTTGTCTTTAGCCCCGCAAAATTTCAATATTTTAAGGCAAAATAAACGTCTTAGATATATCTAAATTGATAGATGAAACTTTTTTTTGATTCAAATAGAAAAAACAGAAACTATGACGATTTTTCAAGAATTTTTCTATTTGTACAAAATTTACAAAACCATGAATATTGCAAGTATTTTACTAAGTATTTTAACGCATACTTTCATACCTTAAATGTGTTTTTTGAGATGAGGCTCAGACTCAGAACGCCCTATTTTATACAATAATGAAAAGTGAGTTCAGTTCTACTTGAGGCAAAATGAGGTGCCCAATGTCAGGGATGAACTGCCCTAAGAGACGCAAACTGCGATATTGAACCTGTCTTTGAAGGCCTACTTCTCCTTTACGAATAGTCTATATACTCGAAAATACTTTTTGTTTAATAAAAAAAAAAATGATATTTTTGACAAAACAAAAGAAAGTTTCTATGCCTTCAGCAAGAATTCTGTTACGAGTTACGACCGCTTCAAGCGATTTTGACGATTCTTTCATAAAATTATATACAATTAAAAGGACTATAAAATATATTCCAAATTATTTTTCCTTCTGTCGCGTCGTTGTTAAAAGTATTATTTTCTCCTATTATTTGCGCTATTTGGAGACGCAGCGATCGTCGTAACAGCCACTTTGCAAAACACGCTGATATGAACGTTATTTCGAAGTCGTTTCCATCGACATTTGTACCGAAACACATCGAAAAGCTAATTTAGGATTTGTATACGCCTTTACGGGGTATTACCCTGGGGACATGGTAAAACATTTATTTGCGTGGGTGAAACCACAGGCAAAAGATTAATACTAATATAAATGCTCCCAAATAAGTAACTTTGACCTTTTCTCTATCAAATAGTAATTTACCTTCAATTACCAAGTTTCCAACAAAATCGAAGCGGGATTATTGTAGCTAGATAGAATCATAATAACATAATAAAAAAAAACATCAGGCTCTGATAAACCAGTACGTTTCCATTATGACAGAAGCAGCTGTCTTTTCCCACGAAACTCCTCGATGGAATTACTATTGAAAGGCGATTTTCATGATTATACCTTTACAGGTAGGTGGAATACTGTCACCCTCTTATCATGAGCTCTATCTACACGTTTCGGTTTTCTGAAGACTTCTGTTTTAATTTTAGAACTGTCAAATTATTGTTTTCGTAGGGATTTTTAGCTCTTGTTACCTTTAGTTAAGAAAATTCTCATTTCTTTTACCATACACAGCATAAAGTTATTCATCTGTACTTCTGTCTTTACGTACTAATAATAAAGTAGTAAAAAGGTCGTGTTAGTACATTGAACATTTCTTCAAAATTTAAAAAAATATGGGTGGTCTGTGTTGCACTGAAGATAAAACTACCATTTTTAGAATTTTTGTCTATCTGTATATGTGTATGTATGTTCCGTTTTAACTCAGGAACGACTCAACGGATTTAGATGAGTTTTTTTAATATCATCGTAGTGACCCGGTCAACATAAAGGCTATAAGGGCAGTTGCGATGACAGCTCCTTGTATAGCTGACGCGCTCCCGGCCCCCATGGCCCGAAGGTTTCAACGCCGCAAGGCACCAATATGTAACCCACGCCGAGCATTGAATACTTGCGCCGTTACATCTGCACCACAGCTGTAAGGTGATCGCCTTTATTAAGGTGTGACAAAGCACCTGTATCGAGACAGGTAGCGTTCCACACTATGGACCTCCCGTTTTTTCAGGGTATCGTCGACATCCCATCGGGTCTCCTACCATTGTCACGTAACCAGCTATTCTATATAGAAAGTAGTTTATTATGATCAGCAGAATACCTGGCTACATGGATCCTGATATATTGAAATAAGACTTACGCTGACGGGAAGAAAATTCGTACTTATTACGTATTAGGTTCACAACATGAAGAAGCTGATTACCTGAAACGAAGACAAAAATAAATTATTTACTTTATTTCATGGATTGATAGGTACTACATGTATTTTCTAAGGTACGAAGCCTATCTCTTCTTTGATTGCATAAATAAAGGTCAGTTCAAACTTTTTTGTCGTTAAGGTGGTAAACGGAGGATCCCGGTGCAAATGCACATCATAATATTGTTTTCCTTACCTTTGAATAAAAAGTATGCAATAAATGCGTTTTATAGCAATTCACGCAAACTGCTTGTTAATAGTTAGGTGATCACATGAAAATTATTCAAATTTTATGCGTTAAATAAAAAGTTACCCCCTTAACAAAAGAAAAAACCCACCAAGAAAAGCGCATGTTAGACACGTCCTTCGACAGGTCTCCGTTGGTAACAGACTTTTATCTCTATTTTCAGGAGAACAAAGTTTGAGGAAGCAAAAAATTTAAAAGAGAGCTACCTGAAAGGCCAACTTATAAAATCTGAAACTTCAAAAAGCTCGTAAGTTTCAATCAACGCACAACCCCTGGAGAAGAGCCAACGAGCAAGGCAGACGTTTCAGCGAACTTCCACCAACTTTCCTATCCGAACAGATATTTGATGAATAAAACACTGTTTCGGTATGCTTTTTTGCCACTTTTCAAGTTAAATTTATTGGCGAGACGAGGTCTATTGCTTCCAAGTGGAAATTTTGAATCGTCGCCAATGTCTCAGAAGTTGGACCAAGGTAATATTTTAGAAGTAAAATGCGGTTGAGGAGTTTATGAGAGGTGCTTAAAATTATAGTACTAAACTACTGAAATTGACAATGTTATTTATAGTATAGGGATATTCATAAGGGTAGGTTTCTATAATCTGCGTCAGATTATCTATTCTTCGAATATTGATATGAATAAAAGGCTTTGTTCTGAGTGACTCACAGACTGACTACGTGCTCAAACCACTGGAGGTAGAGACATATATTTGGAAGATATTGTAAATTTCGCATCCCAAAGGTTTCGAAAAGACAGTCAGTTTTATCAAAAAAGAGAGGAGAGTGTTTTATCAAAAAGCCTCTATTCAATTCAAAGAGATTCAATGGAACTCTGTAATTGATCGTAATTTAGTAAATTACGTGGGCTCTTTTAAGTCATCTTTGACTAGAATAAGACTTAGTTGACAAAACATGCTATCTAGTCTTTTTAAAACCTTTACTAGTACCGATCCATGACAACCATTGTCTGTGATGGGGTGCCAATCATGGAACTCCTCAGCGGGCTGCGTTAAAAAATAAGTAAGTAGTTAGAAATATTTAGAGTATTCCAAGGCGATGCATTTTGCAATAAAAACATAATCTTAGTTAGGAGTTATATATATAAAACAGTTCTGCGTGACTGACTGACGGACAACGTACAAGCTAAACCTGCAGATAAAAATTTAAATAAGCTTACGTTTCTTAGAGAGTGCAAGGGTAAAAGTACGCCGTAGGGTGTAAAATGAGGTGAAAACTTTTGTATCGAAAATCGTATTCCCTGCAACTTGAAACTTGGTACAAAATAGTACAAATACTGTCAATAACAAATTACAAAACAAGTACAACAGCAGTTTTCAAAAATGAACCCCTTGTAGAAAGAAACGTGACACAATGGACTATTACAGATATAAATTTCTAGATGTTTAAACACTTGGCGATTTGTCCATCGCAAGGAGATAACAAATTAAATTTATATCATTGCGGTATAGAAAATCAGAAAAGTAAATCTGGACGTCCCAGGTTCGAATCCCGGTTCAGAGCTCCTCACGTCCAGATTAACTTTTCTGATTTTCTATACCGCAATGATATAAATGTAATGTGATACAAAGGTTTGAATAAAACATCGTGCTGTGTATTAACTTGAAATTTGCCATAAAACACTTGGAAAAAAAAGATCAAACATGTATGCACCTACACAGTTTTTTGTTTTTTACAATTAACTGTGAGGCACTGAGATTCTGTAACAAGTGCTCACCTTAATCTAGTTTTGAATAAAGGGCTTTAATTTTGTGATGGAAAAGAAAATATGACTTTAATAAATTAAATTTGTTATTCATCAGATCACGTTCATCAGTCATCACAAATTTTTATTATTATTTTTGGCCGCTCTTGGATCAACAAAGACCATATCACAGCACCGTTTCCGCTAAGCCAGATTTAACCACATTGAGGACCAATTAAATTCTTCCTTACATTGTCTGAATGGTTCGAGATAAAAGTACGTTTCTATACAAACATACTCCTCCATTTAAATGTACGGCATATTGTAAACTAGGATTATGTATAGGTATATTACTCGTGTTTTTTTTATTAGTAAAAGCAGAGAAATAAACAATTCGTGCGCTAAATTTCGACCCCTCAATGTAGCGCACAAACTGTATATTTCTTTGCAAATTAAAATATGATTTACTAAAAATTAAAAGCCATTTACTGGTTTTTGGAGAAAATATATCATTCAACATTATTCGCATTTATAATAGATAAAATCCTGAATAATCAACTTATCGTCCAAAATCAACTTTTACTAAAAACGACGCATACAAATAGTGTCCTATAATAATAACCAATTTTTATTAGTTTTAATTAATGTTAATCACACGATTATGGCTGTAGTATAAGTATCAACGTAGTGTAGGTGCGGGAGGAAGAACCATGCTTAGCGGAACTCTGGTTGTATACGCCGCCATCTGGTTAGATCAGCTTCCTAACTGGACGGCTAGGTTGTTAGTTAAATAGCGCCATCCAACTAAACGGCTAAAGGATGCTTAGCCCAATAGTCGAACGCAACGTTTAACAAGAGGGCTGAACAGGTTTAGCCTTTTGGTTAAATGGTATTTGTAGATGGTAATTAAAAAAGAACCACGAGGGTTACGTATGGCCTAACCTAAGCTACCGGCTCTCTTCTGCGTTGCAAGACTTTTAAAAAACTAATTTTGACTGCGAACTTTCTAAAGGGCTGGCTTTCGGACAGCCAAAACGTTGAACGTTGCGGTGTACCCTTTAATATCCTATATGTATATGCTGACAGGGTCACTACAATGAAAATAGAAGTTATCCAAATCTATCAATTGGTTTTCGAGTTAAAATTACATAGACAGAAAGACAAAAATTCAAAAAATTTCGATTTTGCTTCAGGTAATTTCATGAAAACTGGCCACTTTTGTCGCATCCTTTACTACAGTTATTATTTATTATGCAATGTACTGTTATTTCGGTACCTATTTTAGTTTGCATTAGTAACTTAAAAAATACGATTTAAATACAACGTTATTAAAATTGTTCAATAATTATTATATCATTTATTTATTTAAGTAACAAAAATTGCAAACCCTGTTATTACATATATCGTGAGACATCTTCCGTGGAATTACCCTTCAGTAAAATACTGATAAATCACTGCATTTAAAATTTTGAAAAAAAAAAAATTGTTTTTGTAGAGGAACGACACTTTGACTACTTTATTATTAGTCTTGACTTTTTATGTTGTTCTTTTAGAACAAGCTTTGATTAAAATCTGAGATGTAATACATAAGCAAAGCCCTTGCGTTGCAAGTCGCGGACCAAATCAACATTCTGTATATTTAATTTCTATTATAAATATCCAAATCAGTTGGGCAAATTAATAAATCCAGAAAATAAACGAATCCTGCTGAATATACTGTTCAAATTCCATCAAGTGCCAACAATCGAAAGATTAATCACCACTACTCTGCTTACTTAATCTACTTTGGGTTGGAGATATGCGCTTGGCTTCTTTTTCTTTTTACACCTATGTAAAACTGCACTCACTATGTAGGGAATTCCACCATCAAAAAGACAACATATAATATTTGGATAACAATGTTTTATGAACCTCCCAAGAGAGCTAGTATCTCATATCTAGAAGAGCTTGATAAGTGTCTTTATCTTTACGATTCTTGTCTTATCTTTGGCAAGTCTAATTCATCTGTCTTTTATTGCACGGATGTTACCAATGAGATTGAATTTTAAGGGTTTCATTCAGTAGATTGACACGGTGAGTTTCGTCTTTCTAAATGATGTTTGACCTTGGAAATCTGAGAGTTAGTCTTTGATTCAGCCAGTAATGAATAAAATGTATTTCTTTCATTAAGTAAATGACATGCAGCTATCATTATTGATAATGATAAGATTATTGAGATGTGTTGATAAATACCTTACTGAGAAATAATTAAAAATTTTAAACTATTAAAATCAAATATAAGTGGGGAAACTCTGAACACAAAATGCACATTTTGTTGAATCCATATTGTCAGTTAATTATCATGTTTAAAATACAAAAAAACGTATGTTACAATAGAGGACATTCTTATGACATTGATAGATCTGAAAACGTAATTTAATTAACTTCGCTTGATAGAAAACAATGCATAGTCTGCTCTAAAAAAATTAATTGCATTATGGACATAAATTTATTAATTTAAAGCAATAAATCTCAAAATTCGCGAGAATGTTGTACATTATATTTTTTTAAGACATTAAGAGAAGAATTTTGTATTACATGTCCGTCCTAATGTAGCCTGAAATTTTGAGTGGGCAGTCGATTAGTAGAGCAGGATAGACAGTTAAAAACAAAAGCGTTAGAGCAGGACTGAGGTTTAGCTTTGTACTGTTATAGGTGTACCAGAATCTGATGGCAAAAATTTATATGAAAATTGTCTATAATTCCATATATTTTTTTGCCATGACATTCTGGTATACCTATACTAATTGTTCCGAGACTGGGCCTTAATTATTAAGGCCCTTAAAGTAGATGCTGCTGATATAGTCGACTATAGTAACCTAGTAGTTTCCTTTAGCAGTTCTTTTCTGTGCCACGTGAGGGCTCAACATTCCTCACAAGGTGTAAAATGACATCATCAGGGAAATAGGGCTCCAAATGAATTAAAGTTAAAGTACAAGCCCTGAAGGTCAGAAGACGTTGTAATGACTTCCGCGTAGTCAGCCGTACTCATATCATTATTATGTAAGCGAGTTGAATAAGTAGGCGCGTTTGTACATTTAGAATTATTCAGTCTGGTGGACAATACGTAGCAATGTTCTTTAGAGTTGTGACTGAAGACCTCTAGGTTAAATATTAAACTGTTGTTCTTGGTGTTTTTATAACAGATTTCTTCAAATGTCTTGTCTTCCTCACGAAACGTATAGCTTGTGTTTCTGTCTGTGCGTTCGCAGCATTTAGTCTGTGTACAGACGTTGCGCTCTCTGTTCTTTCACTGGTGCCAACAGAAAACTTCTGAACAGTTCAAGTGGAGCCACTATTACAGACGATAGGCATGAGGTTGTCACAGATGACGTAGAATTGTGCATTCGGGTGACAGCTAACTAGGTGCCCTTCTGTACTGGTCTGGCCAGCCAGCTGAGCTAAAACTTAGCAAGTAACGTCATCGACGTTCAAACAGGTTTTATTCCATGCCGTAGCGGAGCTTTAGTTCACATAGTCAACGCACCGCCTGTTTCTGCTTGTGTACTATATTACATTTCATTTTTTTTTATTTGGAACGTCCCTAAAATAACTAAAACTGTTTGTGTTACATAAGAAAACGTTTCGGCGTAACTCATTAGAAGTTGTTATCTAAAAAAAGGCGCGAAGCTTCAATAAGCAGTGGCAAGGCCGCGGCCAACGAAGCACGTGGCTTCGGCGCCTGTTGCTAAGTCAACCGCCCCTCCCCCATCGTCTCATTGCCCCCCCACTGATTCCAAAAGCGACGTTGCCGCACTGACGAAGCCAGTAAATACGATTCCATTTTTAAAATCCGTCAAAGTGGCTTGGTTGTGAAAATAATGAAAAGCCGTTCCGTAAAGTTGGCTTTACGATTCGGTCGCGTTAATCTTGGCTTGCTTGATCCAGTAGTGAAAACTGGAATGTAGATTTGGTGCGTCTTATAGGTATAGGTAGGTATCGTGTAATAATAAAAGCACAGAAAAAAAATGGTATTTGTTTAAAGGGCACCCAATTCTCTTTCGAAGGAATACTCATATCCTAAGAGTAAGTAGGTATAGAACGATTTGAAGTTTAAAGCAGTAGAACGCTGGTCTCATTCGATCCCCGTTCGGGCATGCTCCAATGAGTTTTTCGTAATTTATGTTCATATTTTGTATTCTAATACTTACCACTTGCTAAATGGTGAAGGAAAACACCGCGAGGAAACATGGCCTAAAAAGCATGTATTTGTGGCCAAAGTACGGCGAAAGGACTCACTCTCACCACCCACGTGGAATGTATAGTAATCACACTATCACACTAATCACACTAATATTATAAATGCGAAAGTTTGTGTGTGTGTGTGTATGTTTGTTTATGTAGCGTTTACAAACTTGAAAGGTTTATTTCATTCATGTTGGTTTTCATTCATGTTTTTTTTTTAATTCAACCCCATTTACTTAAGTTAAATTGATAGTTATTATTATACAAATTATTAAACTCGTTCACAATTAGATCTTATACACATATACTATACGTCTAGAAAAAAAATTAAAACTATCTTTAAATGTAATTAATAAATTCAAGAAGAAATAAAATACCAAATTAATTAAACCCTTTCAATACAAAGAGTTTATTAGAACACAAGTGTCAAGTTAACTTGGACCATAATAACTGCTCCTGGAAAAAGTTAGTGTTTTACACGGAATGTACGGAACTCTCAGGGCACGAGTCCTATATACTCGCACTTAACTAGTTTTTTTAATATGTACACAAATTACAATAAATTGTCGAGTACAAACAAACTATACACATTTAAGTAAGTATTTACTGCTGACCTATCCATAGCCTATTGGTATTATAAATAATATACAATTTTTTATTAGTATGCCCGTGATAGAAAACTCTCAGAATTTGTGCTTCAGTTTCCTTTGATATCACCTTCCATTCCTAATCCCGTAACTCAGTGTATTCTGAGTCCGTAATAAGGTCAGTTATTCACGGAATGGCGTTTTATTAAGAACCTACTTACAAATTTATTACTGGTACTTTAAGTCTAATAGTAATAATTTAACTAGATATGCTAGTATCCAAAATAAATACTTGCTCGCAGCTATCATATACATATATTATGTAACGCATCACAGTTTTTATTACTTGATAATCGGGCAATAATCTGATATTCACACAAGCATTCCATGGAAAATTACAGCGGATTTAGCCTTTCTATTTTAGAATGGCGAATTGAGAGACCTTCCCTCCAAGAACTTCTTTTCGACGCCTTTCTACTCAAGGCTGGTTCAACTGGCCTAGCAACCCGCCAGGGTTGCCAACCGCACGTATTTTATTTGTATCAAAGTATATTTTATGGATCTGCACTACTTTTTAACTATTTATTTAAACAGTTAAAAAAAAGTTGATACGCAAAACACTTTTATCTATTTAGACAATTAATTTCTTTTATTTATGTATTATTACTTCCGATAAATGTTAACATACAATCATAAATTCATGAATAACATAATATCGAACCGACTGTTTAATTTTGATCCAAATAAAATAAATGAGAATGTCGACTCATGAAAAGAGGCATAACAGCATATAATGGTTTTTGCAAGATATTTTTGAATAAAAAAAAATGTTATCTTTATTTAACTGAGTTGTACAGTGTTGGTGACTAGCACGATACACGATGTACCAAAAATGAATATGATTAAAAAAAAATACGTCGGCATCCCTAGCCTCAGCTGACATGTTTAGCATGCCGCTATTAGTTGGTAACACTGGTCTCTTTTGCCCATACATACCGATATGTTGGCTGTGAAAGTGCACCGCTTATCGAATAAAACTATCGAGGAAATTACTGTCGACCCACTTTTCTCTCTTATTACCATTGCAATACGGACGAAAACTGTCCCGCGAATGTGTAGATAATAAAAAATAGTCTAATATTTCAGAAAACAATATCTAGGTACTACATAATTATTAAAAAATACCCCAAAGTAAAGGAGAAGTAAAACTGGCTATGTTAAAAATATAAAAATGTTTGTTATAAAATTATGGTTAAATGTAAATATTATAAACCGTTCATGTGTGAATAGGACTCGTGCTATTAGGGTTCCGTACATTACGTTTTATTAAAGACCTAAACTTATTCCACGTGCAATTATGAACGACCAACTTAACACTTACGATCCAATAAACATTATGTCAATCAAAAGTAGTTAAATATAAGTAATTATCAGATTTTTTCATTTTCGTATACGGGTAACTGGAAATGCCCTAGTTCTCATGGTAAGCCAATTTGTATGAATTTGTTTAAAGGGCAATAACATTTTAAGGGCCCATTATCCCTGACTTTGAGCACCTCATTTTGCGTCAGGTAGAACTGACAAACAAACTGGTTTCATTAGTGATTAAAATAGCGCGCGCTGAACCGTGGCTGTTATGACAACCTGTATAAAAATTAACCATCTGTCACTTTGTCATCTGTCACTTTGACATCTGTCACTTTGACATAAAAAGACGCAGTAGTTCCATCGTTGAACTACTATAAATCAGAAGGAGAGTTTGGCTACGAGGAAACGACCACCGAAAGATAGCGCTCTCAAAAATCGCGTTATACGATGAAATTTTAAAAAGTATCCTTTTCTTTAATTATGTGCAATTTTCCCTTTGTTCCCAGTAGTTCTGTTAATACCTGTACTAGTATTAGCACTGGATTTGCCTGCCAGTAGTCTTGTTGTGCAGTTCTGTTAACTGAACTAGTGAAAAATTCATTGGTTCCGTAAAATTCGTGGAACATGATAAATCTTGAAAAATCGATCCGTCTTCCGATTTTTTTTCGATCGAGCAATGTACTTGTATAACCTATAGCAAATCGAACCGTTAAAAAAACTGCAGAAAGGATGTATCTAAATCATATATTTTTAGGGATCCGTAACTCAGAAGGAAAAAACGGAACCCTTATAGGATCACTTTGTAAAGGGTATGTGCGGTCATAATTGTGCGGGTGACCAAATCTTTTTATAGATTAACTAATTTGTACGGAACCCTTGGTGGGCGAGTCCGACTCGCACTTGTCCGGTTTTTGCTTTAGACATAAAATATCACAATCTCATGGTCTAAAATGAATTTTGAATAGAGGCAAAGTTGGGGTAACCCCCCTTAAGAGTTGAGTTAGGAACCTGATTTGTCAAAGCAGTGAGAAGAACTTCTATAAGAAAACTATTCCAAGACAATTCATATGACACAGCAGAACAGAATATTGATTTTAGACCAGCCTAACATGACTCCAAAATAGCTCCATAAAAACCCATATCAATAATGTAGCACACTCATAGCCTTGATTACATTTTTTCACATCCCCAGGGCTACTAATATTTATCTCAGGGACGCAACGTGGCGACAAATGCTTTCTGACAGCTGTCAACGGATCGCAACTGAATATACAGGACCCAGCTTAGAGGAAAGTGGAACGAGACCTGGAATCCCTATGGGAACCATCTCCTGGTATTAAGGCTGTAAACGGTGCGGGGGTGCGGGGGTGAACGTGGTGGTATTAAATAAACGCTTACTGCTCGAAAATATATTGATGGATGTGAAGAGGTGAAGGAGGTGTGCCAGGATCGTAGCAGATGGAAATCTGTAGTCTCTACCTACCTCTCTAGGAGACAGGCGTGAGTTATGTATATATAATTTATTTATTTTTTGTTAATACAGTAAAGTCGATTCTGTAGGCTTACCTACATTTTGGATTTAGTGCGGTCAAGCTTCCTATTTTGGAATGAAGAAAACTTGGTTTTGGCAGCACTAGAACTAAAATAAAAGCCTTCAGAATCGGCTAAATGTCAAACACTTCAAGATGTACCATGTCAGTTCTCATTTCGCTCACGTCAGAGATATAATCAATCAAAATGATGTTGTAAGACTATACAAAAAAATAATATATAAAAAGTAAAATTCTATAAGGAGATTCAACCCCTGTTTCTGAAAGACGGTCAAAAGTCGATTTAAAAAAACTTCTGTGAAATTTAAAAAGAAAAGGAGGGAACAATTATGTAATATATTTCATTTAAAGCCAACGAGCTTTTGCCCTTCAGTTTAGTTCGAGAAGTTTCCAAAAAATCATTGCTTTTCCTTTTTTAGCTCGTCATCAGCTTTTAGCTAGAACAACAAGTTTGGTGTTGGTATTATTCAAATTCTATGTTTGTAAACGACTTTATTTCAAAATATTATTATTAGGGTGCATTACAAACTAGAAAAGATAAATTAGAAACGTAAAGACAAGAATTTGAAAACATTCCTCGAGCAAGGATTCGAACGAGCGACCTCTTGTTATCAAGACAAGCGCGATACATATTGCGCCACCGAGGTACTTGCCTAGACCGTTGAATTTTTCCACCATACTTGTCCAACGAATATTTTGTAACTATTTGATCTAACCAGCTTGTAACGCACATACTGAACGCTCACAAGGGCGTTATGTGATTTCACGACTTGTTCTTAAGAAACAATATTGTACTTTATTTCATTTGATAAATGTTTTTATTAACTAAAACTTGTTACTTTGGAAATTGTAAAAAAGTATTTACTTTTTTTTTGCACACATAATCAACTATTCAAGGCGGGCAATGACACCTTTAATCCATATATTTTTTTCAATACATTATTTACGAATAAATAATAATTATTATTATAACTACAAAACCAAACAATAAAAATTGCACAGAAATGAATGTGATTTTATTTAAGTATTAGACATGTGTCATTCAAAAATTCAGTGACACGATGAAAATTTTAGATAAGTAAAGAAAAGACTTTATTTTTAGATATATTGTTGTTTACGTTCTTGATCTCAGTTGGTATCTTTTACAAATAAAACTGGAGCCATACATAAGACACCGTTTCTGAAGTCGTGTACTATACTAGGTTCATGCAAAAGAAGTGGAAACAAGGAGATAATTATACGATATACGTTATGTAAACTTTTGTAGATGCCTTATTAAAGTATAACGGATTAGATATTCCATCCATCCATCCATCAGCCCGTGTTCGTCCACTGCTGGACATAGGCCTTTCCCAAATTTTGCCACTTATGGCGGTCCTATGTCCTCATCATCCAGCCGCTAGCGCCCACAACGTCCTTCAGGTCGGCTGTCCAGCGGGCACAAGGTCGGCCTACACTACGCTTTGCTGTACGTGGTCGCCATTCTAAAGCCTTTCGGCCCCAACGGCCATCATGTCGGCAACAAATATGGCCTGCCCACTGCCACTTCAACTTACTGATTCTGCAGGCTACGTCGGTTACTTTCGATCTCCGACGGATCTCCTCGTTTCGGATTCTATCCATCAAAGTTACCACAAGCATAGCCCGTTCCATAGCTCGCTGAGCGACCTTAAATCGGTGCATCAGGAATAATAATAATAACAAAGATCGTTACAATGTGGGAAAACTGGATATTTTCCAGTTTTTCCACATTGTAACGATCTTTGTTATTTATATTTTTCCCTTACGTTTGTTTTACATTGTAACAACTTTTCGTTTCATACGTACTTTCATCGATGAGCCAAATTCGATAGTTTGTAAGTTCTTCCAAATTAACCCAGCATTTAAAATTCACACAATTACAAATAAATTACTATCACATTAGTACCAATCAGTTCTTCGAGAATGTACGTTTTAGGAACAAAATTTAGTATAACTAAGTATTATAATATAGCATGAATTCGTTGTTGATCGCTAGTACTCACGCGATACTCACATCACTATCGCACCGGCGATGGATTCGATAAAATTGCTGCTACTATAATTGGGTGTAAGGTTAGTGATAATGCTTTACAGTTAAACGTTAAATCAATGCGATGTTTGGGTAAAGATGTCCGTGGAGTGTAACCACGTGGTATATTCCTACTTCCACTTATACATTGTGACCTATCCTCGTGCAGCAAACCTTAAATTTAGAGTTGAAAAACCTAAAATAATACAAGCTCATTTAACTTTTATCCATCTGCGTTAAAGCCTATTTTGCAATGAAAAGTTTTAGGTTATGGCAGCTCTAAATCTAATATTTGCTACACGAGAATAGGTGTCACTATGTAGGTAACTACGTGGTACATATATAATATATAAGGTGACTTTCGTTTATATAGCAGCAGGGGTCATAAAACACAATTCCTATCGGCTTGTTTAGGAAATGGCATCCATGCCACATTTCTTTATTCCAAATCTCAATACGACAAATACACTTGGTTGACAGGGAGTTGCAAAGTACAATTTATTTCATGTTTTTCTTTGTTGCTTTTCTGAATAAGACGATTTTTTTGTCCGGCTTCCCTTTTTAAAATGTTCACCCTTCGCCACTGTATGTATAGCCAAATTTACACTGGAGACTCGGTAAGTGATCAGGAACAAGGTTCAATGAACATTTATGTGAAATACGCAAAGTAAAATTTTCTGGAATAAGTATAGAGGCACAAACAATATTTTTCGTGTTTCGCAAACAGAACTATTGAACCTTGGTCCTGACCACTTACCGAGTCTCCGGTATGAATTTGGCTATATATACGAAAGTCACCATAATTCCAACTACCATTAATACACCATGGGGTAACTACATGGTGGTGTATTACTACATACTTTTGTAGTTTAACAAACAATATTTTTTAATGTATTTATATCAAATATTTTTTATAACATGCAAAGTTTATTCAGCGAAGACCACAGAATATTCAGTATAACATTTCGGACAGAATGTCATAGATGTACTGACTGATGGACAGACGCGAAGCTTGGCTACATAAGCCGATACAGTGCGAAAGAACGGAATGAGTACGATACCCGTGAATTGATGTAGTTTCAAAATCCAGATCGATCATCAAAATACAAAGTTAAATAATAATAGTTAGCGAAACTCAAAACATAGGTAGTACTGGTCTATATGAATATCTTTTTCTATCGGGCTAAGCGAAATTCGCAACTTTTTTCACTTCCTCTCATACAAAGACCAGCCGTCTGGTTTACAAGGAGAAAGCAAAAAATTTTTTTGGGAATTTTTCATAGTCTCCATAGAAAAAGTTGTTCATATAGGCTGAAATTAAATCAACCGACCAAATTCATACTGGAGACTCGGTTAGTGATCAAGATCTAGGTTCAGTAATCCTTTTGGGCAATTTCGAAAAATAATTGTTTTTGCTCCCCTACTGGTTGGACTAGTTTAAGTACAATTCCTAGTGCAGGCACTACGGGTAAAAAAATGTTTTTTTCGAATTTCACCAAAAGGGTAACTGAACCTTGTTCCTGATGACTAAACGAGTCTCCAGTATGAATTTGGTCGGTTGATTTAATTTCACCTAGTATAGACGAGTACTACCTATGTTTTGAGTTTCGCCAACTATTATTATTTAACCTTATACACTTAATACAGCTAGTTTTGCAGCGTAATTTACGAATACAAGTACTTATACGTAGATACCTTATCAAATTAGTCAGAATTTTCTCTTTGTACATGCTTACTCGTGTTATGTAGCTACTCTTTTGGTACATATGTATGTACTTTATCTTATCGTATTTTAATTATTGTTATTACATTACACTTGTAAGAAAGTAACCTTCCTTCAGTAAAGTTAGAGGAAAATACATAAAGAATGCAATTAAGATTGTTGCGACGATTCTCGTTAATAAATGATAAATTGTGCGTTTGGGGACGAGAACCGTTGCAAACACCTTAAGGCTGTACCTGACCCTAGAATACGAAAAAAGCCAGATTTTCTAGGGTTCTTTTGACGAAAGTAGGACTATCTTAATATTGGAAAAAATATACCTATTTGATTTATTGATCTTCTATCTAGGTGATCTACTTATAAACAGTGTACTAAGATTTATACTTTTGTCAAAAAAAATATGTTTTCCACCCTCTTTTTTTTGGCTTTCAAACGTTCGTTTCAAGAAATCGTTTAAGAGATCAACTTGTTTTTTTTATAAAATAGGTAATAGAAGTATAAAAGTTTTCTACTTAAATCCAGTATTTTTTCCCTATAAAATATTTCAGCATTAGCTAAAAACCCTCCGATCTGCTGTTTCGCGCGTAATTATTAGCATTACGCGTCCTAGACAAATAGGTCAATAGCTAACCAATAATCGCCTCTATCAAAAGCTAATAAAGTATTTGACATTGGCCTTTTTGTGTTGGACGGGTAATAACATTTTTTCCTAGGATATGCCATACTCTTACGAGCATTGAATTGCTCTAAAATGGCAATTGGCAACTGAAGCAAGTGAGAAACCCAAATAACAATGAAAACACATATAGAGGAATATAAGGAGTATTACACTTAGAACGGCATTAGTAAGGCCCCCTTAAAAGGTTTAATGACCTTACAGAATACCAATATAAGACACTTTTAAGTTATTATAGTTCTTACAACAGCAGTAGCAAGATTATAATAGAATTAAAAAACACTTGATGAGACCACGATACAACAGTTATCAGGCCAAAAGTTCTTAGAAAGTTCACACAATGAGTGTGGCAAACAGACTTTTAAAAGTTTACTTTAATAGTTAAAAACCGGCCAAGTGCGTGTCGTACTTGCGCACGTGGGTGGTGCTCCACGGCAAAAAAATTATGCCTGTTGTATGGGAATGCGCAGGTCCGACTCGCACTTGGCCGGTTTTAGTATTTGTTATAGCGGCAATAGAAATACATCATCTGTGAAAATTTCAACTGTCTAACTATCACGGTTCATGAGATACTGCCTGGTGACAGACGGACAGCGGAGCCTTAGTAATAGGGTCCCGTTGGTTACCCTTTGGGTACGGAACCCTAAAAAAGATGGTTTTGGGACAATCGTAACATCAAAATTTAGTTGGGCCGTTAACGAATTGACATCTCGCATAACGAGTTAAATACGACTTCAGAGCGTTAGTGATGAAAAATATATATGATTCATTCTCATTCACACTCTGAACTCCAAACTTCTAAACTGAATGAAAAATAAGACGAAGTTTCACGTGATAACAGATAGCACAATCTAAACGAAAACCGCTTACACACACTTGTTTTGTTATTTATTTTCAAATTTGAAGGCCATTCAAAGCTTATGTTCTTCAAAAACAGCATGTGCGTACTCGTGGGTGTGTGAAATTCTCTAATATTTTATTTAATAATAATAATGTACTTACATCATAATCAGATAACGTTGAAACTAACATACGCACTCGAATTTGAGTCTTTATGGTTTGACATAAAATCGCATTTTGTATGGCTTTCGTCGATATTACGATTGTGTGTCGTTCGTTTATTAGGGTTCCGCGCCCACAGGTTCGTCTGTATGTCAAGGGTCTCTAGCTTGCAGACGGATGGAATGAGTTACAGGTCTGTAATTTGGATATGTTATTAAAAATGTTGACCCAAATGTTGGCTCTGTCATGTAGGGTTTTATTGTCTAGAACTCATTGAGTGTATGAGAACAAAATAAAAATAAAAACAAAAATAAAGAAATGGAGGCTAAGAAAGTTGTCAGTTTCAGAGCATTTTTGTTTCATAAACAAGTTATAAATCATAATCAAGATATTTATTTTGTAAAATAGATAAATAAAGTATACTTTTTACAGGTCAAAGTTAATCTTTACAAAAACAATAGAATATGAAATATATATATGTATATAATTTTACGGGAAATACATACAAAAAATATTTAGGTTGGGCTACTATAACTACCCATAGTCTGACAAATTTTTGTAGGTTTAGCCATAGGGCCTTTAATTTTTTTCCCGAAAATACCATGCCTTTAATCATTATTTTTTACAGAATAATTTAGTGGGTAAATGATATCGCCTTGCAATTCGAGATGAGACATGATGAATAAATTTAAATTGCTCTTTTATTCATGAGAAGTAATATGCACATCATATAAAATCTCTAAATTGTACTGTGTACTCATCACATCACTTCTGTGTTATTTGTAAATTAGAAATAAAAACAAATATATTTTGTAATCGAATTCACCGACGATAATCCTCGGTTTCCAAGGTCTTGGTGTAATTCAAATAAACACATTATTAGGAGTACAGAACTTACCGTGTTTACTTTTCATATTCTCCCGAATTTTCAGCAAGTTCCATTCTGCATGGTCACGGGATGTGTAATGTTACCGGCTAAACCCGATTTTAGGACAAACAAACATAACGTAGTTCATATAGATATGGTAAGATCGTATTTTTGTTAAAACTTAAGACATCGCTTCGCTCGGTTACTAAATTTATATTTAAAAGCAACCTAACACGCTCCTTCTCGCTTCGCTCGTCGTCGCACCCAGGTATCGAAGCAGGGAAATAGTCTGTGTCGACCATCAGCAGAAGCTATCAGGGGAGAGCTTAGGAGATACACTCTCACCGAGCAGAACAGGAGCTGGACAGCAGGGACTGACTGCCGGCTGTCAAGACTAATGGTACCGCAAACAAACAGCAAACTAACAAGGTACCTTATGAAACTTAAACGGCCTGATATCCGGGATATGGTAGGTATCATTACCGGACATTGCAACCTGAACAAACACCTTTTCACTACAGGCGTGACTGACAGCCCCCTATGTCGAGGGTGCTTAGACGCAGATGAGACGGTGGAGCATGTGCTGCTTCACTGCCCCGCCACTGATGACATGAGACGTAAAGCAGGGATCGCAATGAGCTCCATCTCCACTTCTCTGGACCAGATTTTGTGTCGGCAGGCTGAAGCCGTTCGGCTCTATTTCAAGCAGCTGTCCTGGCTGGGCTGACTGACAGGGGGGAAGTGCACAATACTCACGATCGCGGAGTGTCAGTGCAGGACTCATCGCCCCCGCCACGAATTTAGAATTTAGTTTTTTTTTAGGTTGTTCTAGGAAAAACTAGTTTGTCCTAAAATCGGGTTTGGCCGTTAACATAATGTATGAGTGAAAGTAAATACGGTGACTAAGTTCGACAAGCCTAATAATACTTATAGACTTTATAGTGAACGTGTAAACCTAAAAATCTTGTAATTCACCAATTTGCTCAGTATTTGCTACAGTTCAATCGGTTCAGCCAGCCTCATTGAGGGTTCTCATTACGTCAAGGGTTCTAGTCGGCTAAAATATCTTTGGAAACTAGCAAATACAACCAATATGTTCATACCTGATTGCTTTCTTTGAAAAAAATATACCTATTTGCCTTTTAAAAACTTATCTTTGTCGGTAAAATAAAATTGAATTGAAAGGTGAAGCTTCTAAAACATTAGTCTGTAAAATATTTACACAATTTATTTTCTTTTTGATTAATGTTGGTTTTAAGCTAAGGGCGGTCTAAGGTCCTGTTTTTGAATGAGGCGAATCATGGCTAGCAGAACTAAAGGCCAAAATTGTTCCAAACACAACAAGAAAGGGATTATTATCATTGTTCGGAAATGTAAAATATGTACATATTAATCTTGTTTATTTATTTGTAGTACACAGATTTTGTCGTTATTTTGTGAGCAGAATACACATTTTCTCAAGTCTTCCATAGATCCACCTGTTTTAAACTCATGCACTCGCATTGACGTCTGACGTCAAAGACAGGTCCACACATAATCCGGTGTAGTTTTCAGAGTATGATCAAAAGACACAAACGTAGAAGAAGCAATTTGTAGGCGTGACGCCGAAAATCGTTCAATCGATTTGATTGCTACTGTCTCCCCAACGATTTCGGACTAGAGGATTTATCAAAAATGGTCTTTGCTGCTTTGTAATAAAAGTTAAGCTGTGTGCCTAAAGGCTCAGTATAGTACGGAACCTGGTCGGGATTCCGAGACTTTTTAGGGGTTTTTACGTAATTGAGTTTGGGGTTACGGGGTTAGTAGTATGCCGGGTTATTTGCCCAATCTTTCTATAATTACATACAATTAGTGAGTTTTTTCTAGTTAGTAATTAAAACTTTACCGTTTGGCATAAAATATGGCGTCAAGCTTTAATTTAATGTGATTTTAATGAAAGGAAATCAAGCAATCTTTCAATTAATAATTATTGGTGAATAAAAATCAAGATTACCTCTTTTTTAGTTAAACCTACCGCTGAAAACCAATTTAATTATAAGCAACATAAATTATCTTCCATTAATATTGTTATATTTTATAGTTTTAAAGAAAATAAATGTCGCCTTTACATATACCTAAGTATTTTACTAACATGCAATTTTCAACAAGCGCTACCAACTCCCAAATTTAATTTTACCGATCATTGAAACAAAATAACTAGTACTTCACTAATAACTAATAGACAAGGTGACCTAAAATCGCTTTATCAAAATTGTAGCGGAAAAGTACGGCAGCAGCGGTGTGGTTTCCCGCGAGGATGGCCTGCGGCGGGCTAGGGGTGGGGGCAGGGGGTAGGCAGTACGCATGCGCCACTTGTTGCGTCCACGTGGCGTCTGTGCCAAGGGAAGATAGGTAGGGAGGGTGTGAGGAGGGATGTGTCGCATTTTAGCGTTTTAAAGTCCTCCAAGATATTTTGCGATTTTATTTTAAATACTGACTGTATAGTAGCGTTTACTTAAAGGCAAAAAAATAAGTATTGCGTTTTTATAATCAGAGTGTAAGCACGGGTAGGTCAAATGGGCAGTTCAGGTAGAGAGCTAAAATAAGCATTTAAAAACCTGTCGTACGTATCCAAAACGATATTGTTAGCGCCACCAACGGCTTAGCAAATAATTGTACATTTTAAACGAAACCAAAAATTTTATTATAATTTGGCAAATAATAAAAAAGCTGTAAAATTTTAACTGATTCTGAGTATTGCTAAGTTATAAGTTTGCATATGATGAGATTAGATTTTTTTAAAGAACCGTCTTTATGTCAAGCAGTTAAAGATTGATTTGTTATAATATAAACGAATAAATAATATCAGGCACATTTTCTAAAGCTCTTTTACAGCGTAAGGGCCGTTTCAGGTAAAACATAGGGATTTTTCGTCTGATATCTGATATAAATCTCAGCATGTTCAAACCACAATTTTTGAAAATTCGCCCTAAAGAAGGTGAAACCAAACTAAACGCGGACGAAGTCGCGGGCAAAAGCTAGTTTTAAATATGTCGTAATGAATGCAGTAGCATAGCATTATAGCACCTTTAGCCCCCACGTAAGAAAAAAAATAGTAAAGATCTTACAACAAAAAGTCAGACATGACGAAATGATAATAAGGGTTACTTTAGAATCCTACAAAAATTCAAACGTAACAAAAATAACAACATCTGTACTTAAAACTAAGTGGTATAAAATAAAACAAAAAATACTTATTTGGACTATTCTTAAACTTGACATAAGGTACTATTATTTGTCCCGTGCATAAGGCCAGAATAGGAATAACGGCATAAAATCGCGAAAATGAAACGCGCCCCTAGGAAAACGGGCGCGACGATCACCTGACGGGCCGACGCTAAGCCCCTGAATGTTTGACCTCACTACGATGTATATATTTTATGTTTATGTTCGTAATGGTCTTTATTGTTATCTACATCAACATACTCCCAATAATACTTCGGCAGTACGACATGGCGAAAAGATCAGTTTACTTATTTAATGGATTTGTACAGGCTTTTGTATTACGCTACGACGCACTGGGATGAACTTGGCATTTTTCGATTATGCTGATAAATTATGGAGATACTTTATTGCGGTACATAGTAGGATAGTATAGTAAATTTTGATGCAAGTGCGAAAACGTTGATATCTAGAGTCACGACTGACTTTTTTTGCCGAGACGCAGTCAGACTTCTGTTATATTTCACGCTCGCGTTCAGTTATAAACTTATAACTGTCGTAAAACGTTCGCAGAAGTACCTACCTAGGAGTGGAGGGAGGAGAGAAAGAATGTGAGCATTTCTACAAAGACGAATGGGAAATAGGCACTCTGAGTCATGATCGTACTTACGAAGAGAAAAAAATTAAGCTAATACATGCCTACATTTTGATGCCGGTCGAGATCGAAATATATATGTATAAATAAATCTGATAAGTATCACAATTATTATTGTAATCAAGATTTTATTTTAACCAAATGGACTATTTTAATTCCATGCCAAGATTGCCAAGGTATATTATGTGTGCCTATCATAGCCGCCGCTGCCGCATGGAAAACTACCAAACCCAAGAGTTTACGTGACAGCCTAAAATAGACTAACGAGCATATCTAAAAGCCTTTCATAAATCGCTTAGCAACAAGTCAAACCTACTTCTGGATTCATGTATGGCAACGTAATTTACTATAATAAAAAGTCGATGCAAGGTCTCATTTGTCATCAAGTTGGTCTAGAACACAGCTGCAGGGTCGTTGACTTCGCGCCGTGCGTGACGTTCGCAGAGGAGCAAATCGAGAAAATAAACGCGATAACCGCATCTGCGTGGGCGCATCGCCATGTCAGTTGGCCCGCAGGTATGGGCATAATGCACCCGTATTTTAACGCACTAAAGGCTTTGATAGGGTATTTATAGATTGACGCGATGTAAAACTTTATCTTACGCTGGCGTTGAATGATCGTACGTTAAAGCCAATTTGACACTGAGCAGAGTTTTTTTAAACAGAAGCCTAATCGCTTTTACGACCGCGCTACGTAAAAGAAAGTAGCATCGAGACTTGCCAACCTGAACAAAAATAAAATAAGCTGTAACTGTCTTACAAAGAAAATATAACCACAACGGAATTTTATACATGTTAGCAAGTCTAAGACAACTAAAGAAGATAGTGTATGGATGGAAAGAGTTAATTTAAATGATGTTAAAGAGGTAAGTTTAGGTGGTAGAGCTGATGCCGGGCTCGACTGTGGAGGTACCACCATCTTACTCGCAAATACCCCCGAAGTTATTCGGGGGAGAGTAAGACAACAGCTCTCAGGCAAAACCAGGCGGCCCACCATCGCCTGGGACCGATGGATGGCGGTATATCTATCCCCAATTGCCGGACCTTATATAAAACAGACTGGTGACGGGCAGCGGCGTCTCTGGTGCAAGGGTTTCGGCACCACGCTCACCAAACCGCCTGCCCAGCGTGTGTGAGTATGGGCATTTCTTCCAGGAGGACCGCCAATAGTGGTGAAATCTTGGAAAGGCCTATGTCCAGCAGTGGACGAAACAGGCTGATGGATGGATGGAAAGAGGTAAAATAAAAGTCACCAAATTGACCACGAAGAATGTACATAAATCGTTTTGTATACTTAGCTACAATAATTTATCAATTGACGAAATCCAAGGCATTGTCATCGTCACATATTGAAAATTTACAAAATCTGTCAAGCAAGAGTAATATGATTGATGCGGTAGTAAAATAATCTCATAAATTTTAAAAAAGTAAAGGTTTTTTTTGTCAAAATTACAACTGACTCTCTTATCCAATACCTACATAATAAAACAATAATATTAAGCTACGCTGTGCACACTAGGCATATAAAAAGAAACGTTTATTGACATTCAACTTATGTATTTATCATATGTATATTATTATATTTATTATACACAGACAGGTAGGCACATAATTAATAATTATATCCAATGATATTTATCTTTACTATAATAAAGTATTAAATAAGTCATGTCCTGTCCGTAAAAATTGTTTTTTTTATATATTATAAATCCATCCATCCATCCATCAGCCTGTTCCGTCCACTGCTGGACATAGGCCTTTCCAGGATTTCGCCACTCTTGGCGGTCCTCCTGGAAGAAATGCCCATACTCACACACGCTGGGCAGGCGGGTTGGTGAGCGCGGTGCCGAAACCTTTGCACTAGTGACGCCGCTGCCCGTCACTAGTCTGTTTTATATTAGGCTCGGCAATTGGGGATGGATATACCGCCATCCGTCGGGCCCAGGCAATGGTGGGCCGCCTGGTTTTGCCTGAGAGCTGTTCTCTTACCCTCCCCCGAATAACTTCGGGAGGATTTGCGAGTAAGATGGTGGTACCTCCACAGTCGAGCCCGGCATCAACTCTACCACCTAACCTTAACCTTATAAATGAAATGGGTTATTATATTAGTGAAGCAAAAACTACCATTTTTAGAATTTTTGTCTGACTGCCTGTGTGTATGTTCCGTTTTAACTAGAGAACATCTCAACTGATTTGGATGCAGTTTTCGTTATATCGTAATGACCCTGGTCAACATATAGGCTATAAGGGAAAGCCGAAAACAGAGCAAAGATTGAAAAAACGCGGGCGGAGCCACGGGAAAAAGGCTAGTTCTAAATAAACTGAGTGTCATATCTGAGTAGACTTTTGTAGACACAGCTTACTTACATATTAGCCAAAGACATTGGCATCTTGTACGCTTAAAAACTAAAAAGACGATACAGAATTTAAATTATTCAAATCCAGTTCTGAATAGTTTTCATACAAGGTTGCGCGCACGCAACGCCTCGTCGAGGCTATGAAAATGTCAAAAGAGCAATAGACGCGCAAGAGCAATGTCAGTAAAATGTCATAGTTTAGTGCTGTGCTCCTGCATATGCTTCACGGACAGTTAGCTTTTATGTTTTGTATTTAGCAAAAAAAGAACCTTCAGGTTATACAGAAACAGACCATCATAGGATAGTATATAGTGATAGTTTGCTAAGTTTCTTGTCCTTCTTCTTAGCAATACTAATCGAATGGTGCGGATGGTTAGGCATTATGTATATAAATATATTTTTGTTCCTATATTTCCCTATTTTATGCAGGTGTATAACTCTATTACAGTCTAGTATTTAATATTTTATTGTTATTCATTAATATTTTATTTATCAACTTATAATAATATATGTTTTATTTCAGACCATAAAGAATGCATACAAATATTTCACAGTCCATATACAGAAATAAAAATAAGTAAAATTAATTATTAAAATTGTCATAAAATTTCAAACATATTATTTGTTCATAGCATCATTTATATATAATATTTTTATTCCTAGATTTCTCTATTTTATGCAGGTGTATAATTACATTTTAGTAGCCCAACCTAAATATTTTTTTATATGTCTTTCCCTTATTAGTATATATTTTTTTTATATTCTAAAGATATATATTGTAAAGATTAACTTTGACTTGTATAAATTATACTTTATGTATCTGTTTTACAAAATAAATATTTTGATTTTGATTTGTGTATAGGCTCGTGACTGAGAGGAGGCCCGAATACTCGAACAACTTAATTTAGCAGTTTTTTTTCATACATTTTGTATCATTAAGTTTGTAAATTTTGTTGAAATTAATTTATGTCTATTAACTTATTAGAATAGTACAGAATCCACAGGGCGCGGGTCCTACTCACTCTTGACCGGTTTTTCTTCCGTTAAGAGTTGATAACACAAATATGATACATTTTATGCAGATTTAATGGAATCTGAAAAGTTTTGTTTTGTTTAGCTACAATATTTTTATGAGGTTTGTATTTTTTTACTGTTTGCTTGTCACTCAATAAAGCTAACAAAATAAAAACATTCTAATTTTCAATTCTAACAATTCTAATCCCAAATATTTTTGCTATAGTTTTTAGTTTAATACAAATCTTAAAAGCTTGCTACAAGAAATCACTTTTGGTCTGTCTGCCTTTGTCGGATATTTTAAATCTCCTATAAATTGTAAACTTACAGCTGTTTTATGTAACCTGGCAAAACTACCTGGAAAAACACATAGGTACTTAGGAAGGATGTGATCTTGGAGAAGATTTTTTTTTTACCCAAATGGTAACCAACGAGACCCTATTACTAAGACTTCGCTGTCCGTCCGTCTGTCACCAGGCTGTATCTCAAGAACCGTGATAGTTAGACAGTTGAAATTTTCACAGATGATGTATGTCTGTTGCCGCTATAACAAAAAATACTAAAACCAGTCAAGTGCGAGTCAGACCCGCGCACTCCCATACAACATACATGATTTTTGCCGTTTTTATAGATAATGGTACAGAACCCTTCGTGCGTGAGTCCGACTCGCACTTGGCCGGTTTTTTTTCGTTTGTGTTTTTAATTGCAATCAATGTGTTCATACAATAATATCTACCAATGACCGATAACAGTAAATAAAAAAATAAAAAACTATTTGCCTAAATACATACTTCAAAACATATTATTAGAGTGCATTACCAACTAGAAAAGATCGAACAGACAAAAATCTCAAAAAAGCACTTGTATTACGAGTATATAGCAGGTTATAATCCGGACCGCGAATAATTTTCAAATTCTTGTCATGAGATTTGTTTCTGATTGATCTTTTCTAGTTTGTAATGCACTCTGTAAATATGTTTTGAAGTATGTATTTGAGCAAATAGCTCTTTTTTGAAGAATTTACTGTCATACGCCCTTTCCCCTTCCTTGGCCATAATATTTAGGCATGCACCGTGTTTTCCTTAACCGTCAGTAAGTGGTAAGTAGGTCTACAAATACTATGCATATAAACTCCGAAAAGCTCATTGGTGCCGCCACCGCCAGGATTCGAACCCGGCTGCACAAATAACAGAATTTCTATTTTATTGTTGGTTGCAATATTACCGGAGAACTGCCGGAGAATAGATCTGCCTGCGTGTAATTGTTAGCTTGTGTATCATTTTGAGTTTTACAGAAGTAAATCTTTATCAGTATCAGTGGTGATGTTTGTGCAAGTGTTTATTGTAAGGTAGTTGTCATTTTTAACCGATAATATTATTAAGACTCAAGTGAGCTTACATATGAAATTATTATTAAATACCGGTTTTAACACACACGTATTATTATTATTGTTGACTATAGGCCAACTTTTTCACCAAGACTATTTCGGCATTTTCAAGGCGAGTGTCGTTCTTAGGACTACGATGCGGCGTTCACCGACGTCGTCACACGGCTACTGGTATGTAGCCAACAACATTAATATACCAAACCATGGACCTCGGGTCTAGTATAAAATTTACCAAAAAGGTGTCCTTAGTGAAGTGTCAAAATATTAAGAAACAAAACATTTTAATTTGAATCGTATGTCATTGCTGCACGGCTTAATTTTGATTGACGTGTGATTGACACCCTTTTTTAATTTTCAATGGTTTTCACTCTCTTTTGGTTCGGACACTTTTGAGCACAGACCCGATGTCCACTTGGTAGTACGTCAATGTAATCAATATAATGATACGTGAGTGTTAAAGTACGTAATAATAATTTTTTACCTACTTCAAAAAAGGCGGAGGTCCTCAATTCGATTGTCTTTTTAGTTTGAATCTCATAATTAGAATCGAGGTGATTGATTGCACGCTTACCTACTGATATTAACAGTGGCAAAACTGATCACTTCTGTTCTGACCGAATAATTTACGATGAAGGCGTGTTCAAGCTCACGCCTATCCTAGAACTTACATTAATCTAAATAATATTATTTATAAATATGAAGTTTTGTTTATATCTTGTTGTTTGTACAAGCAAGCAGGTTAAGGTCACAAGGTCACACTCATTTTATTTGACATTAGCAAGTGGTAGTTTCACAAAAACGCACATGGACGATTAAAAACTCGGGAGAGTATGACACACCAGCAAAGACGGCACTATAGAACCCTTCAGTTGAGAGCCTGGCTTCCAACCGACTGAGGGAAGACCCAAATTTGGCCCATAACTGATTATGATGACCAAAAACCAGCCAAGTGCGAGTCGGACTCGCGCACGAAGTGCTCCATAATATTATCTATAAAAACGGCAAAAAAATCACGTTTGTTGTATGGGAGCCCCCTTTAATATTATTTAATTCTGTTTTTTGGTATTTTTTGTTATAGCGGCAACAGAAATACATCATCTGTGAAAATTTCAATTGTCTAACTATCACGGTTCATGAAATACAGCCTGGTGACAGACGGACAGACAAATGGACAGCGGAGTCTTAGTAATAGGGTCCCGTTGGTTACCCTGTGGGTACGGAACCCTAAAAAAATTGATTTTAACTTAAATGGAAAATATATTGTGGTTTTATATTTTTCCTGTAATCTTAAAATATTAAAGTGCTTTCAGATTTCTCGAAATTGGTGCAAGAAATATAGCTAAAACTAGCTTTTGCCCGCGGCTCCGCCCGCTTGTTATTCGGTTTAACGACAGGCTTTTTTCCGGGATAAAAAGTAGCCTATGTGTTAAGTTAGGGTATAAGCTATATCCATTCTAAATTTCATCCAAATCCGTCCAGCCGTTTCCGCGTGAAAGAGTAACAAACATACACACACACACACACACACATACACACGCACAAACTTTCGCATTTATAATATTAGTGTGATAAATATTTTTACAGCGTACCTGCCGTGTAGTAACCATATTGTATTTAAATAAAAGACTTCATTGTTTAAAGTTTTCTGGTTTGTTTATGAGTTTATAGCACACCGTGCGTAAAATGACCGCTTTACGCACGCTGCGCTTGCGTAAAGTCGGCATTTTCCCCACTTGTGCTATAAAATATTATACGATACTCATGCGAGAAACTTTTTCTCGACTCGTGTGATTGCAGCACTCACCTTCGGCTCGTGCCGCAAACTCACACTCGTCAGAAACCGTTTCATCGCTCTCGTATCGTAATATACTATTTTTTAATCGCAACAGTTTTCCTGAAATTTTCACGTAATATTCTATAATCGAGAATTTTTTTATATTCTTTAGTCATCACATAATTTTTTTGCTGGATTTCAAATATCTCTAAATCTGATAAGTAATTATATCGTAATTATACATTTTTTTAATGTGCACCATTTTGATAACCATATTCGATTTTTAGAGAAGAAAACAATTTTATTCCCTTTTATATCAAAAATATTTTGAATAATTTCGAAATTTTTGCTAGATTACGTGGACAAAATAATAAAAATTTTGTGATAAAAACTCTATAATTAAAACGAATGCTGTGATGTGACCTACGGACGAACTAACGGACAACGGAGTTCCTTTTTATTAGGTACGAAGCCCTAAAACCAACAATTATTTTTTTGATTTACAGATTTGTAAAACAAATGCGTAAGTACTTGAAAATGAGTAAACTTGAGCTGCGTGCGGTCCAATGGCATGTAAATTGTAAGTGCGGCAACGTCGCGTCGCTTCGTATACTAAATAATGACATGAAAATTCCTACTGTCACATGGTTGTTTTATTTCTAGACAAAGCAACTCTGGTGTTTGTTGTACTACTAAGGGAAATTTAATAATGACCCAAATCCTGAGAGCAAATATTTAGGAAAAACTATAGCGATAAAAAAACTTGTACACAAATGATAAACCTCAAAAAACTTGTCCAATATGGGTACCTCATGGTAGGTATAAAAGAGCTGATTGTGAAAATATGTATTAAAGCTATATTTTCTTGCACCAATTTAGAGAATTATTAATTAATTAATTCTTTCTTTCAATTATTATAGGTTGGTGGTGGCTGTGGCCTCCTTTAGTAAGATGACGTCACAAGCGAAAGCATAAGCCTTTATTGACTGCAGCATCTTATTGCCCATATCCACTCTCTCAATGTCCCAGAAATCAGAAAAGAGCATTTCCAAATGTCCTCTTATTGTCTAACTTCTACATCTATCGCTTTCCTGTATCTTGATTGGCTAGGAATGACGTCACTCATCATTTAGCCAATCACGATGAATTTAAAAGCGATAGCGATGGATGTTGAAGTTATACAATAAGGCCCCAGGTCTCTTGGAGTAAAATTTTTGTAACTCCTCGAAAGACAATCAAGAATAAAACATATCCAAGAAATAGTAAAACCAGAAGTCGATTTGATTACATAATTTCATGTTTCCAATCAATCTACTCGTTTACTAATATTATTATTATAAAGTAGTAAAAAAGTCGTGTCTGTAGGTACATTGAATATTTTTGCGAAACTTTAGATAAAATGGCTTATTCTTATTGTATAGGTACTGAGGCCAAAACCAAAATTGATAGAATTTATGTCTATCTGTATGCATGTATGTTCCGTTTTAACTCGGAAACCACTTAACGGATTTGGATGGGGTTTTCTTTATTATTATCGTAGTGGCCCTGGTTAAAATAAAGACTTTAAGGGGTGTTGATAAAATTACCAGCAAGCCGAATACTGTAGATACTTTAAATATTATTATTAAAGTGCATTACAAACCAGAAAAGATAAATTAGAAACAAATGTAAAGACAAGAATTTGAAAAAAATCCTCGGGCCAATATTCGAACCTGCGACCTCTTGTTTCGCGCTTGTCTGGGAAACAAGAGGTCGCAGGTTCGAATCCTGACCCAAGGAATTTTTTGAAATTCTTGTCTTTACATTTGTTTCTAATTTATCTTTTCTTCGTAAGTTGAAGTGGCAGTGGGCAGGCCATATTTGTCGCCGACATGATGGCCGTTGGGGCCGAAAGGCTTTAGAATGGAGACCACGTACAGCAAAGCGTAGTGTAGGCCGACCTCGCGCCCGCTGGACCTGAAGGACGTTGCGGGGGGCGGCTGGATGAGGAGGACGGAGGACCGACATGAGTGGCAAAATTTGGGAAAGGCCTATGTCCAGCAGTGGACGAACACGGGCTGTTGGATGGATGGATGGATATATTGAATGGATTTGAATAGGTTTTACAGTGAGTAACAAAATTGACCTTTTTTTGATAATCTATTTATCTGTACCACGATAGACATGAAACCGAATCTAATTTAAACTTGGTTAAAAACCAAAGCACGTATGTCGACCAAATTGGCGACACAATGATGAAGGGCAAAATCAAAAGTACCCGGAATAGAAGAGCTTGTATGATCAATCAGATTGATAGATGTGGAAGAGGTTAAAGAGGTATGTCGGGATCGTAGCAGATGGAAATCTGTATTACGTAGTAATACTTTATATTCTCTGTCTGTTAGTCTCTGGTTACTCCTCTAGGAAACAGGCTTGAGTACATGTATGTAAAAAACAAATAGTTATAATCAAAATAGAAAACCCTAAAATTGCCATTCAAAAAAGATTAATTTAAAATTACTATAATTATTACCTATCGTTAGTGTTTAAATTATGCACTGTTTGGTTAATTTCCATATCTTTAAATTGAGTAAATGGCTTTATTTCATGAATTGTTTTTACAATGTTTAGTTGCCTCTTTACACAGACTGCAAGCTGTGTCACTTGTTAGAAAGTCAAAGCTAACGAAGTTGCAGGCAAAAGCTAGTAGCTACATAAAAAATAAAGTTACGAGTACTTTATCTGTGTTTAAGTGCCAGTATCTAAATCTTTATCACTATATAGATAGGTTCGCGATAAGCTACTGAAGAGTTTTCAGAGAATATTCAAATTAAAACTGCTAATTCATAATCATAAAATTTATTTTTGATTGACGACTTATCACTAGTTAAATCTATGAATTATAATCCTAACACAGATATTTGCCATCAACGAATTAATGAATTGACACTTTATTGTACATCTTTGTTAAATAATATTTATTTTTTTGTACACCAAAGACATTAAAAATGAAATGCATGTTTACAATAGGTTTTTCAATTGTTACTTTTAGGTACTAAATGCCCAGAAATGTTCAAATCGCAATCCCTTCCCACTAATCATATAACGAGTATAACTGCGGAAGTTTCGAGTCATCATAATCATCACCAACATCATCATCATCGACATCGTCTGTTGTCTTCATTTCCAAAGATGTTAGACTAAAAATTAAAAAGAAATTGGTTGGCCTACATACTCACTAGGCTTGATTGAGGATTAGACCAAGCACCAGAATATATTGTTAGCAGGAAACACAGATCACCGAAGTTACTTGGCCGTGATATAATCAGAGACCAAGAAAATTGTTCAAGTCAGAAACGCGGCTTGGCCTCTTGCCCTGACAAAAATGAGGTAAATAAAAAAATATATAAATAATTATCGTGAGTTAGATCCAAAAATACTCCAAACCGGTGTCAATTAAAATGCCTTTAAAATTCAGACCCAAAAATTAATACAAGACGGACGACGCCGCGGGCAAAACTTAGTAACATAATATCCACGTGAATCGTATCTGGCGTGTTATATAACTGGCACGTCATTAAAGATAACCCTATAATGGTTGGATGGTTGTTCAGATCCACTTAGGTTAAAATGCACATAGATCATGTACTAACTACTGCCTCAGAAAAAAACATTCATTAATATTGCTTTTTTTTAAATTATGTCTGCATGGTACTGACTCGTTTTTTTTTATTATTATTGTTTAGTGTATAGGTATAAGGCAACATACAAGCATAGATAACGAAAGATTCTTCGATGCATAAATTAATTAATTAATCAAACAAAAAACAAGAACTTGTCAGAAAGACTCATGATGACTACAAGTTCACAATGAGACTTCTTATCTTTTTATTGCATTCAGTCATCAGATAGAAACGATACGTCAGAGGATTGAAAATAATAATGAAAATTCAAAAATAGATTTTATTTCTTTCCACTAAGAACCGAAAGATCTTGGAGCTAGAGTTTATAGGTCTCCTCGAATTATATCACTTGTCGCAGAAGCTATCAACGGTTTGATTCAGTGTTCGACATATCAGCTACCGACTTGGCAGCAATTGCAGTATTGTCGTCATCACTGTCAACGATGGAAGCATCGAGAATTGCGAAAGCAACTTCGATAGTTATCAAATCAAGCGTCACTGAATCGGGTATCAGTGTAGGATAGGGGCACGGCGCCTCCGAAGGTCAGCCGCCTTTCGACCAAGCTAAATTAACGCGTAATGTATAGCACAACTCTAGTTTTAAAGGTCGGAATGCGTGGTGGCCACTTTGTAAACAGTGAAGTTCGTTGTTTGAGTTCAGTTAATAAACCTAAAATTCATTGCTATTTTAATTGCGGCTTAATAAAAAATAGTACCCAAGTACATTTACTTAGATGATGATATTTACTATGCATTTATGTTTCATGTACCGGTTTTGTGAAATTCATACGACCTCGAAATCTTTTGTTGAAAAAAATATGAAATCCATATCAGCCGTATAAAAACCGAAGCAAATGTGCCAGCGCCGCCAGCTTTATTGCCACCTGCAAAAACAACCGAATACTTGTATATTCCCAGGTTACATTCATAATTTCTGTATTTGAGTAAAATATTCGTGCTCTCGATGGCCCAGAAAGTGCTTCTGTTTCTGTTTCCGCAAAATGCAATTTAATAGAATAATGAAGTCGGTTGTGTGAAAGGTTAATCTTATAGAATTTACATATGAGACGATCATAAACCACTTTTTGTAAATGTAAATCGCTATGATGCTAAGGATAAAACTTTAGAGTGGTTGGAATTATACCATAGGGACCGAAATCAAAAAGTAGATATTAATCGAGTAAAATTGTCTGGATCATTAGTTAAAATGGGTGTTCTGCGGGGCTCTATATTGGGGCCCCTATTATTTTTAATAATCAGAAATGATCTTCCTCATTTAGTTAAAATCTTATCTGAAATAGTGCTATTCGCTGATAACACGTCACTTATTTATAAAGTCAATACACATAAAGATATCCTTAACGACGCGAGTATAACTCTATCATTGAGTTTTGATTGGTTCACTGCAAATCATTTTTTTTATTAATTTTTGTAATCCAAGTAGATGTTAATTTATTTTTGGAGAGATTTAAGCTGGAGTTTGTAAATGCTAAGTTTTTAGACATAACTGTAGACTCTTCAGTAGGGTCCCCACATAGATAGGGTTTTGAGGGTTTCTTAGGTAGACTTAGTTCAAACGCATAACACGCATTTTACTGATGTAGATACTGCTAGATTTGTGTATTTTTTACTTTCACAGTATAATGTTACATAGTATGCTGCTGGAGGTTATAGATGCAGTTAGCCATTTAGGCTGTATGTTACATGAAACACTAGAATTCAATAAGAGAAAAAATTAAGGATATTAAAGTGAAGTGGGCATTAGAAAAATATACTGTAAGAGTTCCAGGAGGACGAACTTATCAACAGTGGAGCCTGAGTGAGCAATATAGTATACAAATTTAAAGTAAGCGATTATCTGACTGAATTTTAATAAAGAAGAAAATCTTGGGAAATATTTTTCAAAAATTTGTAGTCAAGCGATGGACAAATATACACAAAATATTCGTATCAAGTTTTCTAATATACGATCCAAATTACAGGCATAAAACGTGATAAGTAAATACAATACAATCACATTGTCAACTTCAAGAGCTAAGTCTTGCATAAAAGTTCAATAACTTTGCTAAAAAAATTGCCAAAAGATCAGACATATAAAGTTGGAACATTATGTTCAGAATCTTTATAATTTAACACTATACCTAACCGTTGAAAAAATACTTCCGTTAATTTTTGTAATTAATGTCGCCAGTTTACCACGATTTTCATACAGAATAAAGCGTAATTACAATTAAAATTTCATGTAACATAACCTATGATCAGGACTAATCTGAAAACGCAATTAAGGTAATTGACTTCACTTGAGATAATAAAAATCGCTTAGTTAGCTCTAAAAAAATCTTATGCTAGCGTTCATATTATTTACTTTTAAAGCTACAAATCTCAAAATTCGTGAGAATTTTCTTCATATATTACTTAAGACGTTAAAAGAATTATTGTAAACTAGCTTTTGCCCGCGGCTCCACCCGCGTCGAAAAGATTTTCGTGGAAATAAGGAAAACAAAATAATATGATTTTTTGAACAACTACATGCAACGGACACCATGTTTAAGCAAAGCGCTAGTAAAGACCAATCAAATAAGCCTAAGCTTAACCTGTGCCCATCTTCTTGACCCATTATCAAACCCTGGTCACCATGTTTTACCAAAGTGATAATAATGACCAATCAAATAAGCCCAAACTCGAAGAGTCTGCTGTTGTCCGTTGAGTAGATGCTGTACCAAACTTCCAGTCCCATCATTAGATCCTGGTCTCCATGTTTTACCAAAGTGCTAATGAAGACCAATCAAATAAGCCCAAACTCGAAGGGTCTGCTGTTGTCCGTTGAGGAGATCCTGTACCCATCTTCCAGTCCCATCATCAGACCCTGGTCTCCATGTTTTACCAAAGTGCAACTAAGGACCAATCAAATAAGCCCAAACTCGAAGGGTCTCCTGTTGTCCGTTGAGGAGATCCTGTACCCATCTTTCAGTCCCATCATCAGACCCTGGTCTCCATGTTTTACCAAAGTGCTAATAAAGACCAATCAAATAAGCCCAAACTCGAAGAGTCTGCTGTTGTCCGTTGAGGAGATCCTGTTCCCATCTTCCAGACCCATCATCAGACCCTGGTCACCATGTTTTACCAAAGAGCTAATAATGACCAATCAAATAAGCCCAAACTCGAAAGGTCTGCTGTTGTCCGTTGAGGAGATCCTGTACGCATATTCCAGTCCCATCATCAGACCCTGGTCACCATGTTATACCCAAAGTGCCAAGAAGTGTGTCAGGATCGTTGTAGATGGAAATCCGTAGTCAGATTAAACTCATAAGTTTTCTCGTATGGGAAAAAATCAATACATAAACCTGGCTGTAACCACTTTTTCAAGCTACATATTAGCAAGAGGTCTGTCCGGATCGTTGTAGATGTAAATCTGTAGTCAAATTACACTGATAGTTTTCTCGTATGGGAACAAATCATTACTTAAACCATAGTATTTAATGTATCTACCTATATGCTTAAACCTGGCTGTAGTTACTTTTTCAAGCTTAATATTAGCAAGAGGTGTATCAGGATCATTGTAGATGGAAATCTTTAGTCAGATCAAATTGATACAGTTTCCTCGTATGGAAAAACAACCGGTTTCATCACGTATAACTAACCATTTGGTCAAGGAACGCCGATAAAGCAGCTAAGCAGCGTTTTTTCTCCCGACATGGTTCACAAATATTGAACTTTCAAACTGAAAGCTTAAATTTATTAAAATAAAATATAGCCTATGTTACTCAGCAATAGTATAGCTTTTTATAAAAGAAGAATTTTTTGAATCGGTTCAGTAGTTCCAAAGTTTACCTCAAACATACAAACAAACAAATCTTTCCTCTTTATATAATAGTGTAGGGTGTAGATGTAGATTAAATGTCTTAAAGCGAGGTTATCCAGCGAAATCTGTCCTGCTCAGAGGGAGCGCGCCGCTCAGAAAACTCGCTGTTTGGAGGTGTTTTTATTTATTATTTTGAAATTAGAGGGATGGGTTTTTAAAATGACCGCCGTTTAATGCTACATTTTATAAGACATTTATTTTAGTATAAGTTTTATTGTTCAAAACTTAACATAGCTAACATGAAATGATATTTAGATCATAGTTTAGACCTATCTTTGCGATTAAAATAAATCGAGTAAAATGTAAGAAATCGTGTATCAAACAGCCGAAATATCAAGATCAAAGAGTGAAATATAACATATTATTTTTTTAATTTTTTTATCTTCGCTATTTATTGTTTAAAATTAATTTGAAAAGAGGCAAAATCGGGAAAACCCCCTCTTTATGTAGCCGCATAGCATTTATTGAAAGTATACTGTGCCAGTACGCATCCATACTGTACTAGTGCAGTTTTTATTTCAAGAGCGAAATATGTCTTGAAGGTATACTCGATTTATGCGCGATACTCGAGTATAGTTACTGCTTCGTCGGGTAATAAAGAAGTTCAGAAATTATACTAGGCTAGAATGCATTAGCAAAATCAAGACTAATCTTAGACTTTTGAACATTTGAATGAGATATTGTAAGCATGATTTTAAATTAGTTTTAGTTTTATATCGCTATAAAAATGGGAAGGCGATTTTAATGTAAGTTTTTGTAGTACATCACACACAAATACTAGCCTATTATCATGATATGAAAATAGTGTAAAAGGTGAATCTCTATTGAATTTAGGATGCGACCTAAAAATATTTGTAAATTTTTAAAATTAGTTTTCCATCTGTGCATTGGGCTCGGTATATTTTTCCAACATTACTGGACTGGTTTCTTTATTTATTTATTTAATATTTACATTATGTTGAATTGAACTTATGTAATAAACACCACATAAACCTTTACAGGTTTGTGTATGGTGCACACGAATCTACCTTACAAACTTATATTATTAAATAAAAACATCAGTGCTTACAACTAAACGTTCAAGACGTCAAAATATTTTGCCAGTTAGCAAATAAATACAAAGACAAATTTAACCATATGGTGATGATGTCTCTTCTTTGTTCAGGAATAGGGGTTACTTTTCATTGCAATTGCTTGAAAAGCAGCTCTAAAACTTGAACCGATAGAAGAGCTTGGTTCCCGTCGTTGTTGGGAATTTGAAATATTTGGCTTTTCTTCATTTAGTACAAGTGATTTTGTATCTTCGCAGTGCAACAGGTCGTCCATATTTTGAAAAAATTCGGCATATAGTTCGTAATTTAAAGCTAATTTTGCACATAAAATTCTATCTTCTTTAGACAGTTTTGGGGATGTTTTTAAAATTATTCTGTATTTCATTTCAATGCTTACAGAATGCTCCATCTTGACCGCTGACACAATCACAGTATGCTGAATCAATAATGACCGTGTACATTTCTTTTAAGTAAACTCCACTAGAAATTCATTTTCGTAATTTCGAATTATTTGGTTGAGTCTTTGGACATTTTATAAAATTTTCAACACGCTGAGATTTTTATTTGACGAAAATTTGCAAATTTTATCAGTCTATTTTTCGAATATATTTGCGTATTATTCGCGTCGAATGATGATGCAATATAAAAACAGATTAGGTAACTACTCTTCCGTGCAAAAGAAGGGGATACCAATCAATCAAAATGGTGGGCATGCCACTCTCGAGTATAGTTTCCAGCTTCACGGGCAAAACGCGTGCCTCAAAAACATACTCGGCTAATTAGAAGTATGTTTTCCAGTTAGTATTTTTGTACACGGTGCTTGAAAATATACTCGATTTTTGCGGACTAGCAAGGTATACTTTCCGCAACTGATGCGTGTAATTTTGATCGGAATGTATACTCGAGGCTTTGCGCACTAGCAAAGTATACTTTCAATAAACGCAGCCGCAAATTCAAAATAACTTGAGTTTAATAACTTTACAGCAGGCTGGCTCGAAGATAGTCTCCTAGCCTTCAACACACAGAAAACAAAGTATCTTTGCTTTAGCGAAACAAAAGTGTGTAGCCCCTCTGCTTCCTTTCAACTGAATCTGCATACGTTTCCCTGCAATCGTGGTTGGAACCATCCAAATACTGCATATAAATTCACCTCAGTTGAACGCACACAATCCCTTTAATATCGTTATTATATGTAGATGACAAACAAACTGCAATAAGGGGCACACATTACTTCCACTTCAGCAAGAGTGAGGAAGCTCATGTACAAATCTTCAAAAACTTGCGATTAGTTGCTGATGACAAAGTGCTAATACAAGTATATAAAGCCTTATGTCAATGTATTTTAAGCTACTACATATGATCCTGGGGTGGTGCCGCAAAGAAATACTTGTTAGAAATAGAGCGAGCATAACGCTCTGTTTTAAAGGTAATGATGTTCTACAGCTCTATTGTATGAACAAGCTGACGTTCTATCAGTTGGTAAACATTTTATCACAAGTTTATTGTTCCGAACATTCCTGACTCTAATAAACGTATTCAACGTTGCCCTGTTCCCTTCGTAAAAAGTGAATTTGCTGGTAGGAACTTCAATAACATTGATATTCAATTATGATGAGGTTGAAAGTTGGATTAAATCTAATGCCATCAAAAACAGAACTTGTAAAAAAATCAACTCTCGCAACTTAGTTCTTTGACCGTAAAAAGTTGTGAGATCCATGTATGTAAATCCAAGTCTGTTAATTTATTCATTCCCTACTTAAGGGACCTTCTGTCCTAAGTTATTACATAATTAGCTAACCTAATAACATCTTAATAGTGACCATATCAATATTAAAATCTTTCATGTTTTAAACAAATAGATTGACTTTAATATAACATCTCTGCCAAATAAAAATTAATTTCGAATATAGTACAGGGTCTGAGAGACAGTTCGATCCATCCATCACGCATGTATGTTATCATTATTTTACCAGAAATTCTGATTATATACATAGGTTTACTTCTCGTTTCTGTTTGGCCCTGCTAAATTTTAACTTTTTTGTTACTTATGAATTTTTATATACTATGACTTATACTTATATATACTTATGAACTTCCAAAATTACCTTCAATGGGTATTGAACAATTTACGAATAGTGACGTCATTTCAAGTGCGAAAGTATCCTTAGATAAGCGGGTATGTATGTTTTCGACGATAGGCACTCGGTTTGGAAACTGATTTTACGATACAGAATTAGGGGGCTGGTCCTTCTCGGACTAAAGTACTAGTAGTTATTTTATTTATTGTCGTCAGAAAAATGTTCAAGTGGTATTATTACTCCTGAAACTAAATTTCAGTGAATTAAATTCGTTATTTTCTACCTCGATTTGTTATGCGCCATGAAGCCTTTCAATGTATTGTGATTGCATGATAGATAAAATCTTGCAGGTACCTCAACGTTTGAATATAAGAATTATATTACTGTTTTATGAATAAAACTTATATCTAAAATCTTTACCAGTTGGAAACCAAAGATCGGGCAAAAAGACCCTGGGAGATAATATTGTCACCACCGCAAGTAAAAACTGGATGTTGGCTATCTTATCTATGGCTGGATGAAAGTCGATAAAGATACAAAAATACTGAGACCCACTATAAGGACAACGTTGAGCGAGGCCAAGGTCAGGTGGACGTCTAATTTAAGAAGCATTTTTCGCTACACTGAAAATTCGGCTTTTAAATTATACATAAGGTGACATTTATTTATGCAGCCAAATTCTTACTGAAGACTCGGTATGTACTCAGTAACAAGGTTCAATGACCCTTTTTGTGAAATTCGTAAATTTATTCTTTTCGTGTTCCTTACAAACGCAAGCCCAGTCCCAAAGTCAATTACTATGGACGTCAAGATTTTATTTTGCGAAATTAGCAAAAAGCGTTATCGATCCGTGTTACTGATCACTTACCAAGCCTCCAGTATGAGTTTGGCTGCATAAATAAAAGTCACCTTACATAATTAAGCAGCATGAATTTTGGTTAAAATGTCTTACATTGTCCAAGTAATCAAAAAATATAGGCACATATTTATACAATAAAATAAAATGTGTTTATTAATAAGAATAAATATTATAATGCGTAGTAGTGTACTTTTCAGCAATATTCACTTTACCGAATTATTGTAATTTCGTCTCCATAGAACAGGGCCTCGTTTCTGCAGAATGCTGAAGGCGCGTTTGTTAGCGGTGGCGATGGCGTGGTACAGTGACGTGACGTAGCACTGAGCGCGTGACGCCCGCCGCTCACTGCGGTAGTAAACAATATTACTGTTTGTAAACACGGCTGACCCACTACATGAACGCAAATTAAATACCACCACGCTGCTTAGTTACATGTCAATGGCAACCACGTGAAACGTGATATGGGAGTTCGCGGCTGCCGGTTTCGTTAAACCGTCTTGAGTATTATTCAATCATTTAATTGGGAAGCTATGATAGTTTTATATGCGACGGGTAAAAGATTTTTTGACGTTTCATTTTGTCCAAAGAAATCTGTCCTGCTCCAACGCTTTTAATTTTTTATGTTTATCCTGCTCGGCGGAAGCGCACCGCTCAGAAAACTCGCGGTTTCGAGGTGCTTTTATTTATTATTTTGGAATAGAGGGATGGGTTTTTAATATGACGGCCGTTTTATACCACATTATTCTCGACGTTTATTTTAGTATAAGATTAATTGTCCAATACTTAATATAGCTTAAATGAAATGATATTTAGATCATAGTTCAGACCTATGTTTGCGATTTAATTGAATAAAGGAAAATGTAAGTAATCGTGTATCGAACAGCTGAAATATTAAGATGAAAGAGTGAAATATAACATATATTTTTTACAAAATTTAATCATGGCCGTTTATTGGTTTTAAATGAATTTGAAACGAGACAAAATCGAGATAACCCCTCTTAAAATCAAATTTTTAAGTTCCAGGAAAAGATATCATTTGAACGACTTTGCCCTGATCTTAAATGATAAGCGATCGAAATAATTTTTATAGGATTCATGCTCTAAATTTCGTGGTAAAATTCCGGCGCATCTATAGTAAGAAACCGACTATAGGCTGGCCAGTGATACGCTATCATTTTAACAACCTGTCAGATAAACGAAGTCCCGAACGGAAGACCTGTTTTTGTTCCTCCTTTGGTTCTCTATTGCTCAGAGGAAACAACGTGTTTGAAATCTGTAAAAACACATAATAAATGAAGTAGCTCGCGCGATTTATATGAAAACAAATACCTTTCATGTTTGATGACGTAAATATAATATGTTATAACTTAACGAGTGTTATGGTATCTGCAAAAACAGACCAGACCATAACATTCGTGAGTAAATAAATACGTCACGTAATATGACGTCATATCTTATTGCTTTCCTTAACACTTGTCGTAAATTAATAGTACGCACATCATAGGTATGTGGAATTACTAAGAAGCGATCGCAGTTATTTTTATTTTTAGGGTTCCGTACTTCAAAAGGAAAAAACGGAGCCCTTATAGGATCACTTTGTTATCTGTCTGTCTGTCCGTCTGTCTGTCAAGCAAGACCCATTATCTCGGGAACGCGTGGAGGAATCGAGTTGAAATTAAAACCATTATACTCGGGTCTACAGTCGCTTGAAGCTGTCAAGAAATCAAACTTCTAAGTTAACGAAAAAAAGATACGGCCGTTTTTGCAGCTAAAAACGTATAGGGAATCAAAATTTATAGGCTTATTTTCCGTTGACCTAGAACTATGAAATTTGGCAAGTAATACCGTCTTATACTACAAGTTTAAGGAAAAATCTCAAAAACTATACATTTACAATGAAATCTTAAAAAATATAGTCTTTAACAGAACCCTCGGTGGGCGAGTCCGACTCGCACTCGTCTGGTTTTTTTATTATTATAATTCTAGAAGGCGCCACTAAGCAGAAATGCGATTCTCGACCTTAAAGCAGGTTCATAAATTAGACATTTTACTTACAATAATGGTATTTTATGCGGACATGTTAATTAGCATAATCATCGCGCGCAAGTAACCAGTTATGATAATAGTCCGACTCGGTATCATTCTTGTACAGTCGCCGAGAAAAGTTTCCGAACGCTGTGGATTTGCATTGCATTAATCGAAAACGTACGCTCTTTTGTAAGTGACTGTACAAAAACAAACTATGTATTTATAGACAAAATATCTGAAATAAAATATAATTCATAAAACATTAAGTCAACGACCTATAGATAATTGTCTATAACTCGTTGCATTAAGGCCTTACCCCCGGTGCACGATAATCTTACTGAGCGATTTTAAACTTCAGTATGTTGTCAGAAAGTCTACATGCTTCGCGCGCTGGCGGCACGCAAAATCAGTGAATTTTGGAGTTTTTTTTGGATTTTACGAAAAAGTATTTGATGTAGGAGTTTTTCCACCTGACATCAGAAAATAAACCATGTTTTCTTGTTATAGCAGTAGTTTCAGATATATAACTCAAGCCGTTTAGACATAAAAGAAATAATAACTTAAAAAGGCATCATTTTCAAAAATAAAATCTATCGAGCGAAATGTGTCCAATTAAGTAACCGACTTGACAACGGAAAGGCAAAGGTCTGAAAAAACACATGTCCAAGTTTTACATTGATCAGATAAGTAGTTGACTCAGCATATTAAAACAAAAACCGTTGAAAGACCAACCTTATTTAGACCACTGCCTTTCATTGTACATTTCAGTGCAAATAATATTTAAGGATCGTGTTATATTTTTATTGGAACAAGTATTTTAAACCTTATTTACTAAACGGTAAGTGCAGTGTTGAGTAAACCGCCATTTTCGACCTTCTTTCAGACAAAACGTATATTGAAAATTATATTTTACCGAAATGTATGGAGATGTGATATGATTTCGATAACTTAAAAGAATAATAATAATCGTAATCAACATTATTTCGCTTTTATAACCGATTCGTCACAAGTCGAAGAAATTAGTTTTTTATGTAATAATGCTCGTGATTAAATCAATTTCTGGGTCATTCAATTATAGATTTGAAGTTTAAAACTTATATATATGCTACTTCATATATTTATTCAAAGGATAATGGGAATTTTTAAGAAATTTATTTAACGTAGAAAATTTTTAGCTAAAATACACTTTCATTTATTGTGTATAAGTAAGTATTGTTTCGTATTGAAAAATATATCAAGTGAAAGCATTTTGTATGTTCCAAAATATTTTATGAAAAAAACATTTTTATAATACTATTTATTATAATATTTGTATAACTTAAATAAACCTTGAAAACTAACAAAACTACCTGAAAATTACGAGTTTTCTGAGTGGCCCGCTTCCACTGAGCAGGATAGGCAAGTGAAAACTGAAAGCGTTGGAGCAGGATAGACTTCTCTCAATACCCTCGCCTTAGCAATCGTAATTAGTAAACGAAGTCGTTCGATCGGACGATATCATCGTGTTGTACCGATGGGTTTGATTGTCTCGATCATCAATAAAGGCTTTCCAAACAAAACCAAAAGCCATTTGTCACCGAATGTACTTGAAGATGTTCAAAGGTACAAAGGTCAATGTGTGGGCCGCAGACAACGAGGTCGCGGCCCGCGGGCCATCTATCCATACCACCGAGAAATAAATACGCAGTCCAAATCCTTCTCACGTTGTAATAAGGGTTAAATTTAGTGAATCGGTGGAACTATGCTTATGACGCGATTTCTAGCTAGGAAATCGACAATCAACGTCATTCGTAATTTAATGATTAACGCACTTAGCAGGTTACCATGTGATAATTAACTAAGGTCACATGCCTGATGATCTTTTTAAGACTCGAAGAATGACTCCAAGAAATGGCAGAGCTTTTGGAAACTTTACCGAGTTTAAGGCGACGCATTGGAAATTTTGGCGACATGGATCTCCATTTCTCTCAGCAATAAAAAAGCATATGTAATTACCAATTTATATACTAGATTAAGCATTTAATTAACATAATTTTGCTTGAAGATTTAGTGTATTGATTAATTTTCATAGCAAAGAAAAAAACATTTAGAAAACCTCTATTAAAACAGAGATTACAAACGATTTTACTTACAAACGGGAGCGAATGAAGCCTATCAAAATTAAAATATTTTTTTTTGCAAAATGGATACATAAAGTATACTTTCTACAAGTCAAACTATAACAAACTACTATTAAATTTTTTATTTAAATTAGTCCACAAATACACTTCAATATGGGCGATTTTATTTATTAAACTAGTAATAGTTGTCATTTTAAATGAAAAATACTGTTTTACCGCATACGACCTTACGGCATAAGCTAGTTCGTAAGCGCATATTTGTATGGAGTAAGTCCCCCTCACTCCACTCTCCTTAGGTGTCGATTTGAAATTAAAAGTTTACCAATTCCTCGCCTTAAAAGTTATTTTTAAATAGTAATAGCAGCCTATTTCTAGCTTCGCTTTATATTGCTGTATAATAAGTGGAAACTATTTAGAATTCCGTCTTGTCAAATACGTCACATAGCTGACGCCGTTTCAAAGGCAGCAGGTGAAACCGGTCCATGATAGGTATGGAGAATGATCAATTGACCACGTGTAATTATTAGCGTTAGTGGAATTTTTTAACCTGTAGCTATTTTTATATTTGCTTCATCTACATTAAGGCGAGGTCATCCAGAGAAATCTGTCCTGCTCCAGTGCTTTCATTTTACACTTTTTTATCCTGCTTAGTGGGAGCGGGCCGCTCAGAAAACTTGCGATTTCAAGGTGTTTTTATACCTTATTTTATACTTTGGAATTAAGATTATTTAATATGACGGCCGTTTTAGATCACATTTCTTACGACGTTTATTTAAGTATAATTTTAATCGTTTAAAAGCTGATATAACTCCATTGAAATGGTATTTATTGGATGCAGTAAAATGCAAGTAATCTTATATCTAATGGCCGAAATATAAAATTCAAAGTGTTACATATATTAAAAAAATGTAATTATGAAAATTTCAAGGTTTAAAATAAATTTGCTAAGAAACAATATCGGGATAACCCCCCCTTTACAAATCAAATTACATAATAATGTAGAATGCGTAAAATAAAAATACATGAGATATACATTTATCGATTTCGTATTTAATCCGGCAAGTAGTTGAGCCGCAACCCCTTCTAAACGTTGAAGCAGCGCGATCGCAAGAGTCATTCCACTAAATCCAATACATTTTTATGCATGGAACGATTGACATTTGTATGTTAATTCGCGGCACAGCTTAGGTCCCGCCCGACCCGACGGATGAAATATTGAATTATTGCAGAAAGTCGGGATATATCGAGGAGGCCTGCCCGATATTAATTCGTTGGCCACCCGAGGCAGGCTGGCAGGAATTCAAATAAATCGGATTCGTGACAAACAAGAGGTATAAATCAATCAGATCAAGGTGGCGTGCAGGCTCTACTGCAACGGCCCCCTTCGACTTACGAATATTCTGCCTCGCTCTTGCTCCGCCAGATTCCCGATATACAAAATGAATGCCGATTTCTTACGGAAATTTATATACAAGGTTAAACCGAAACTCGTTATGAGCTTCAGGTGAGGGGCAATTTTTATTTACAAGTCGTTCTTTTGATTTATAAGACTTCTTTCTTTCGCTAATCAGTTTTGGAGACGTTTGTACGAGTTGTGTAATCTTGTTCTTAGTATACTAGTGCCTACACTTTTTAAATAATGTACCTATTGAAAATGTTGATGGTTGTGATTGTCAGCTCTTGGTGGAACTTATTAGACACTTGTACGTGTCCACAATCAATAAATCAATTTATTTATTGCAAAACTATTGTATAAGGTGACTTTTATTTACAAAGCCAAACTCATACTGGAGGCTTGGTAAGTGGTCAGTAACACGAATCGATAAAACATTTGCTAATTTCGCGAAAAAAATTCTTGACGTCACATGGTAATTTACTCGGGGCTGGGCTTCCGTTCGTAAGGAACAGGACAAGAATAATTTACGAATTTCACAAAAAAGGGTAATTGAACCTTGTTACTGAGCACCTACCGAGCCTTCAGTAGGAGTTTTTCTGTAAAAATGAAAGTAGGTCCTACAATAATAAATCAAAATAATTCTAGGGTAGACCATGTATCGTAAACTGATTACAATAAAGAAAAAGAAAAATTTTTTGCTCAAATAATTGGTTCAATCAGCCGACTAAATAAGTATAAGCTGAAAAAAAAAGTTCACGAAAAAAAATAATTTTTCAGTTAAAAGTAGTCTATTAGAGATACTCTATCATCTCCCAAATTTTTTTCACTTTGAATTGTGGGACCTTATTTTTATATTTTAACTAGCTTTTGCCCGCGGCTCCCGCCCGCGTGTTATTCGGTTTAACGACATGTTTTTTTTCCGGGATAAAAAGTAGCCTATGTGTTAAGTTAGGATATAAGCTACATCCATTCTAAATTTCATCCAAATCCGTCCAGCCGTTTCAGCGTGAAAGAGTAACAATCATATACCCACACACGGACACACAAATTTCGCATTTATAAAATTATTGTGATACCCCCCAACCGGTTTCGCTTTTAAGCATTTTCTAGGGTTTTTTAATAAAATAACTGAAGTACAGATACAGATACAGATCTTTATTAATAACAGTAAGTTACAGGTCAATGAGGTATTATCCAATAAAAAATACTAATAATTGTAATAATACCTAACTTTACAAAACATGTCTAATACTTATTCTAAATGTAATACACAAGAACAAGGAAGTAAATACACAATATATTTGAAAACATTTTAACTATATCGATATGGGCCGTGCCGTGAGCGTTAATTTGGAAAGTTTTTATCTCTTCTTGTTTAAATAATTTAGCCTGTGATTTAACTAATTACATAAGCTAAACGTTTACTTACTAAATGATAGAAAGAGGTCAAATTGGTTACTATGAGTGTTTATAGTTCTATTTACTTGACGATAGCGGTCGAGGCTGATAATCACAAGCATAAGGTTAAATTGTATATTTTGTGGATGTCTGTCATTGGCGCTATGTGTTGTATCTTTATGTGTTGCTTTATTGCTGTTGATGTCCCGAATAAATAAATAAATAAATATAATTTAACTAATAATTTAGCCTATTCAATTGTGAATAATATTTATATCACTCCTTGTGTGTAGTATAATTATGTAGCACTAGCCTTTGTCCCGCGGCTCCGCCCGCGTTTATTCAATCTCTGCCCCGCTTTCGGCTTTGACGTTATTTATCAACACCTCTTATAACCTGTATGTGGATCAAGGTGACTACGATGATAATGATAATGAAGAAAACCGTATCCAAATCCGTTGGGTGGTTCTCGAGTTAAAACGGAACATCATACAAATAGACGGACAGACAAAGATTTTAAGTTGAAGGAAGTAATATGGCTTCAGAACAATACTAACAACCCATTTCATTAAAAATTTTGTGAAAATATTCAATGTACAGACAGACACGATTTACTTACTATACCTACTTTATTTTTAGTATAGATACTCGTATATAGATAAGTTAGCTCAATATATAATTTTATGTGTTGTATTTTCCTATTTTAAATTAAATTAGTTTAAATCTTAAAAATACACTTGTACTGTTTCACTTAAATTCACTTTATTAAACTACCGGTTTCGCCTCACGACATCATCAGGACACAACTTAATAACTATAATAACTAACGACCATGTAGACCGTGCATGTAGCAGTTTTCATTGAAGATTCCTTCAAGGACATACATACTTCAGCAAATGCTTACTTACCAATCAACCACTGTCTGTCCTCACTATTCGATATTATTTAAAAATTGGCCTCGGCTTACTGACAGACAGGCCTAGAAGGGTTTCATTTATCCATAATGCGTTACAGAATTCTAAAAACAACACACTTTTACTAGGAGCCTGGTATATAATTGTTTTTATCTTAGTCTATTGTTTTTTTAAGATTAATTTTGACGTGTAAAAGTGTTTTAAGTATCAATTTTACAAAATAACTTATGTGAAATTAAGTCTACAACTTCAAAGTTACATTATATTGTACCTTCAAGTAGACACCAGTGGCGAAGGGTCCATATAACACGATTTCCATCGGCTTGTTTAGGAAATGGCATCCACCCTACATTTCTTTAGTCCATGTTCTTCGCTTTGTCAAACATTTCCATAAATTGCAATACGACAAATACACTTGGCTGACAGGGAGTTGCAAAGTACAAAAATGTTTATGCTTTTGTTGGTTTCTTTTCTGAGTAAGGTTATTTTTTTGACCGGCTTCCCTTTTTAAAATGTTCACCCTTCGCCACTGGTAGACACAATCATCTTTCACAATAAAACAAGTGACCTACACTTATCTAATAGAAGCCAGTGGAATAATTCCTGATATGTTTAATTTATAATGATAATAATATCACTTTATACCAACAATTCGCGTTGCTGAGCACTCGCATCTGTTGGCACTTGGCAAAAATCGTGCCAAGGTCCCTGTTATCAGTTGTTTCAATATATCATTGATTACCCCCCAGTCCGTGTTGTAAATTAACTTGATACAAATGGCTGATTGATGAACAACTATGTACTTAGAGTCACTCTAGGAGACTTTTAATTAAAATGCATTTTTACAAAGAAAAAAAAAGCACGAATTCCTTCCGATATTGTTAAAATAATGTTATAGTTTTATAAATAGATTCACCGGAATTCAGAAGGACATATTTCGTCGTATCAGAGTTTTTTTTTTCTTAGTCCTTTTTAGGGTTCCGTACCTCAAGAGGAAACAGAACCCTTATAGGATCACTTTGTTGTCAGTCTGTCTGTCTGTCTGTCAAGACCCTTTATCTCTTTATCGCGTGGAGTTATCGAGTTGAAATTAAAACCATATACTCAGGTGAAAAAATTAAATTTCCAAGCTAACGTGGAAAAAAGATACGGCCGTTTATGCCGCAAAAAACGTATATTTTGACACTCTCATGGGAATCAAAATTTATAGGGTATTTTCCGTTGACCTAGAATTATGAAATTTGGCAAGTAATACCGTCTTATACTACAAGTGTAGGAAAAAATCTAAAAACTATACATTTGCAATTAAATCATTAAAAATATAGTCTTTAACGGAACCCTCGGCGGGCGAGTCCGACTCGCACTTGTCCGGTTTTTATTTCTCACTTTAATTTTAGTCCACCATTAGTTGTTGGTAAACTATCCTAGAACTTTGATTTACAAGTGTTTTTGAGCGAGGTAAGGTTAATTTATCTTCATTATACTCTGTACTACAAATTGTCGGATAAATAATACTAAGGTTTATTTAAGATATATTGTACGGTTAAACAATATCAATTCAAAACATGTCTTACTAAATGGATCAAATTCTTAGCTACTGTATTGGCAGTACATGTAATCAAGACCAAACCACTTATACTGGTCAATAATTTTACAGTATTGTTAATCCAATTTAAATTTTAAATATTTAAGTATCTTTAAACCCGAGATCATAATCAGGTTTTAATGTTTCTGACATCCATAAGAACGCTCATAATGCAATAATTTACTTTTTATATTATTCAACCAACCCAGAACGACGACCGTGAAAGACATTTTGGATGAAAATACAATCAAATCCAACAAAAGCCCTAGAACTAAGCCCTTTTATGGTAATAGGTAGGCGCAGGGTACTGTTCAAATGTTCAAAACCAACATTATTTGAAGTGATGACAAACTGCCACGTATATTTTTGCCCTATCAGACATAAGGGAATGATTGACTGAGAAATGAAATGCAAAATACTCGCTAATTAAATAAACTCACATATTTATTCGTAGTGAAAAATTGGACTCTATTGCTTTGTGTTACGATAAGTTTTTATTTGGTATAGCTCAGGACTGAATGGTCATTGTATGCGTAAATTATAATCAAAGCCACGGGTTTACCTTTGAAGGTCATCGAGTTTGCGGTCTTACTAGCAAACCACAACTTAAAAGAATAAAGTGCCTGTCTAAACTTGACATTTTGTTTAAATTTTTAGTTATATAGTTTCTCGTTACAAAATACGCATATAATTTATCGCATGGGTTCTTTTTCATTTCGCTTACTTATACGGAGGATAAATCTTTTTTGTGCACTGGGAATGGCTATAACAATTTTATTATATAAACATTTATAGATAAACGAATTATTTTTATATTATTAAATACATACATTATGTTGCCGTCTCGCTTACTAAATCTTGTGATTCTATTACAATCATACAAGCTCAGACATTACAATGAATAAACATTCGAACCGTTTGTGACCACGACAGTAATGGAAGCGTAATTAAGCAAATGAACCGTTCACGAATGTCCAATAGTGTAAGCCACAATGTCACGGATTTCTTGAAAATCTACTGAATCAATAAAACCCTTCTTATGTTGTTATTATAATTTCACGCTGGAAGAAGCTAAAGGGGCCCTAATAATTTCTAACAGGTAATTTATACCACATCACGACATGGGAATAGTGAAATTTCTTTAAGCTTCCTAAATTTTAACATTAACATTGTTGAACATTTATTATAGATGTTGAAAGTGATAAGCAAATGACATCAGTTCGCAAAAGTTGTAAATAAATAGATATTGTATTTTTATTATAATTTATATCAGTCGCCTCGCGTCATATTAATGTCTGCGATAAACGAACGGTTGGCACTGCGCAGTTTCGTATGGTATACATATGACGGACCTACGTAGTTACATGCTGGGATTCAAATAAATTACTATTTATTTTTGTAAGATATACGATGAGGTATTCCATTCATGCCTAAGTCATTCAGTCTGCTTTATTAATTAGAATTAATTGAAAAAGTTATTTGCTCTCTTTCTGATTTGAATTAAGAAATAATTAAAGGAATTTAAATTATCAGATACTAATTTGCATATGGCAATATTTACAAGTATAAATTTTGCGAATTTATTAAACAATTTTTTAAATTTATTTAATCATATAATATATTTTATTATTTGCAGCAATAACGTTGGATTGGTTCGAGTCTACGTACTCGTCAATATGCGTGGATTTAAAAAATCAAATATAAAGATCAAATATTAAATTTAACCCAGTAAGAAGAAATGTTAAAATGTAACACGAAGAAGAAATCTGAACAATAATTGTTCAGATTTCATCACATTTAATGGTGTAAATTATATTTTCACAATAAATTAAACAAAAAAATTGTATTTTCTAGATATATTTCGGCCCACTTTGGGACCAGCATCAAATTGGCCGAACGAAATATATCTCAACAAAATTTATTATTTGTTTAATTTATTGAAAAAAATAAGTAATATACAGTAACACGAAGGAGAAATCTGAACAATATTATGTTGTATTTACTACAATTAATTGTTCAGATTTTTCCTTCGTGTTACTACTGAACATTTCTTCTTACTAAGTAAAATTTAATAATGGACTTAACATTTTATCTATTAAATAAAAATATACAATAAAAGCTAAAATAGCGATATAAAATGTATATTTAAAATTTACTGGTATAACATAGATGAAACTTAAAGAAAAGAAGTGTCAAAAAAATCAAGTCAAGTTCCGCATTCCTAAAATAAAATGTGTACCGTTACGCTTACATTCTATAGGTATCTGTGACGGAAAGAACCCGGAAGGCACAGATGGCGTGCTTTGGGTCCGTTTTGTGCCGAATGCTGCCAACGCCTCTGGCGGTACCATTGCGGTGGTATTGGGCGCGTTCGTTGGAAGGTAGTGTCGATCACATCACGGTATACTGTTGCTGTTCTTGTTAGGTCCGGGTAAAGGTGATAATTGTGCAGACAGGTATACCGTAACGTGGGGCTGCTGTGTGTACGTCAGCGAAGGCTTGGCCGAGGCTCGCACGCTAGCGAAAAGCGATGCGTTTTCATGGTTTGTGTTGATGAATGTATACTCAAACTGCAATATTAGAGCTGACTTTGAAGGCCTACTTTTCCTAAACGGGAGGTCCAAACACTTAGAAAGATACATAATATTACGCATAACATAATCACAAATAAATTCCATGTTTAATTAATAAAAAATATCTTTTTTTTTGGCTAAAACAAATCGATAGTTATCTTTTCGACTGCTTTAAGCGATTTTAATGATTCTTTCACCATACCAAAGACAATTTATAGAGCTATTAAACTATTGTTCAAATTTTTTTTCCGGCCATTGCGTCTACGTGAAATGTATTATTTTCCCCTATTTTGCGCTATCTGGAGCCACAGCGATCGTCGTAAGAGCACTTTGCAATACGCGCTGATATTAATGTTATTTCAATGTATTTTCCGTCGATTTGTTTACTCACATAATATGTTGCTAATTTAGCTAATAAACTTGTAAATGTTATTTTGATACCTAAGTAATTATAACAAAAGAGGTGTGTCAGGGTCGTGTCAGATGGAAATCTCTGACTCTGTCTGGGAGACAGGCTTGAGTAGATATTATGCATATTGTGTAAGGAAAACGTAAAATACATGTGTTTATTTGTGTTGTCTTTTTACATTATACAAAACAATAGAATGAAAATTCAAGCGAGTAAAGCCGTGGACAAAAGCTAGTTTAATTTTAAAATTACCTTTTGGGAATTTCATCAAGATACGAGTAGTTTAGTATCTTTATGACTATTACGACTTGATTAATGATAACACATATTCAAAGATAAACTAAATCACATGACAAAAAGCGTGATTGCAGTTCCCTGTATCATTTTAATTCTGTGAAATAGAAATTATGTTTTATAATGAATGAATGACGATGATCCATTGACAGTGTCAATTGGACACTCGACTAAAGAATTGAAGACGCATTTTCAAAAAACGTATAAAAAAAGGAATATGTCGTTACTTCGTTTCCATGTTTATTGGTTATACGATGGGTCATCTTGCTTAGTTGCTATAGGTGAAGCCTTCGATGTTTGTGAGGTACTGACAGGTTCCATCGTGAAACGTTATACACGTCTTTAGATAGAGTGCGTGTATGAACCAGCGACACCAGCACCACCGTGTTATTTCCCTTTTTTTGTGGATAGTGCAAATCATAGCTATGGATTTTGTCATACTTTTGTGTCTTAATTAAATTAATTTATACTAAATGCCATTTATTCCACTGATGATGACGGCCTCTGAACAGGCAGAAAAATATAAAATCGTGTATACTTTTTAGGGTTCCGTACCCAAAGGGACCCTATTACTAAGACTCCACTGTCCATCTGTCACCAGGCTGTATCTCATGAACCGTGATAGTTAGACAGTTGAAATTTTCACAGATGATTTATTTCTGTTGCCGATATAACAACAAATACAAAAAAACAGAATAAAATAAATATTAAAGGAGGCTCCCATACAACAGACGTGATTAATTTGCTCGATATTGATAACGGCAACAGGTAGACGCTTGAAATATTTAGTTATACAGGGTGTAAATGCAAAGTCAAGAATCCCTTTAGGGTTTGAAAGTATACACGATTCTGATGTCATTACGAGAAAAAAAATATACCTTGAATTTTCACCAAAACTTCCATCATTTTTCTAAGCTATGACTACGCAGCTCACCAACCTGCCCACACACCTAATTGCACCCCGCAACCCGCACCCCTCATCCGAGTGGCCAACGACCGTGAGGGTGTCCACGCGATTAGTGTATTTTGAGTAAAGAAAATCGTCTTATTGTGAGGTACTGGTACTTTATTTAGAGATCCCAGTAATTAAAAAATATCTTTACCGATCATACTAACACACCCTTAAAGGATTTCTTTGCTTTTACGTCCGGTACATTCACTTTAAAAATAAATAATTGAATTAAAATAAAACAAATATTTAATTTTTAATATTTAAGGGGGGCTCCCATACAACAAACGTGATTATTTTTTGCTCGTTTTTGCTCGATATTGATAACGGCAATTCTTTTTATAGATAATGGTACGGAAGCCTTCGTGCGCAAGTCCGACTCGCACCTGGCTGGTTTTTTATTATTAGACACCTATATCCTTTATAAATATTACTAAATAAAAATCTTTGACACAGCAATTATCATAATTATTAATATCTTTAAGTCAAAATTAGAACTCGTTTTATTATTCCCATTAAGTAGACATTTTTTTTTTTCATATTTTTCTAATATACCAGGGGTCCACCCCTGCAATAATTATCTATATAGCTTAAAAAGGAAAAAATATTTTTTCATTTTTTTAAATTTAATATACCCGTTTAAATTCTTAATGCCCATACATTGAGCTAATTTTATTATTAAAATTAAAAATTCAATTAAATGCTGGAAGTTAGCCTTTTGTACGTAAATATCTGCATTTCATTCTTGAAAGCGACAACACTATTACATTCCCTTTTTGCCAAAATTTGAGCTCTTGTTTCAAAATAAAACAGACTGAGGTTAAGAGTTTAAGATGCAATTGTTTTTTATTATCTACGTTCCAAAAGCTATCTTTCTGCATTCAATTATTTTTTTTATATTAGAAAAAATCTTCAATGTATGGGTGTAGAAATATTTTTAAAGCTGTGTGAGAAGGCCTTAAACAAAGCCGAGAAAAAAAATGTGTTTGTTTTAAGCTACAGAGAACACATTTGAAGGCTTTCGTGGTTTTTTTACAAGTGGAAAATTTGAAGCACCTTCAACAAAAAAAGTTTTTCTTCTTAAATTTTGTGAGTGTAGTCTTTTACGAAAAGTACGATCATATAATATGGGCGTATTTATTGAACGTTAAAAATTATAAAGGTCAGCCTGGTCATGACGTCACAAACACCTAAGGTTAAGTTAATGTTAAGGTTTGGGGTTCTAACGGCAGATATATGGTAACTATTGATACAACCACATACCCACAGAAGACTTGAATTTTTTAGACCAATTGACTATTCTTACATAGTTTATTTTGATATGAAACTGACATTGTATTTTTCGTTTACTTTCCCTATTTTGGAAAATCATAAATCATCATCTTGCTCCATACGACCGACATAAGAAATCATAATTTTTATTTTCAGGGACAAACTTCTCAAAAATATCATCTTACAAATAATGATTCCAATAAACTCTAAAACCATAAAAGTACTCACCTTCCATCCAGCAGACGAATTACTGTCGCCCTTATCCTTAAAATATGGCACATTCTGGACCATCCACTCGTATATCTGCGACAACGTGAGTCTGTTGTCCTGGGCCGAGGTGATGGCTTGGGTGATGAGATCAGCATATGACAGGTTCCCCCACGCGTTTCGTCGGGACGAGCTCTTTTTACCTCCCACTGCCGTCGGGAGGGGTGGTGCTCCTGTAGAGGGAAAATGTCGCTTAGGTTGCTGATGACTTTAGACGAAGACTACTGCTGGTGAGCTCGGTGCGTGCTTCTCACTTTCTCACACGACTCGTCCTATACAGATCTTTCTGTCGTTCGAAGGGGAATCAGCTGCGAACGCGCTCAAATTTACTTATTTAACTAATTACTATTATTATAACTAAAATTCTTTAAGGGGGTAGTCTCTGAAATCATAATTTATACTTCCTTGTTTGAGGAATCTAGCAATAACAGATATTTGAAAAATATTAAAACTTCTGCCGAAAATATAATGCACACTTTTATATAAACAGAATTTTCTGACGTCATTCCAATATCCCATCCCATTTCCACCAATATTATAAATGCGAAAGTTTGGATGTATGAATGTTTGTTGCTCTTTCATGCCGTATCTACTAAACCGATTGGGCTGAAAATTTGCATGAATATAGTTCTAGACCTGGAATATGATATAGGCTACTTTTTATCCCATAAATCAGTTCCCATGGGATGAAAATGAGCTTTCAAGTAGAAAAGTGATGTGTCACTCTTTCACGTTGTACCTATTGAACCGATTGGGCTGAAACGTTCCACAAAAATATTTTTTTTTCAAGATTTTATTTTACCTTTATGTCGGCGTGATTAATATGTATACCCATGCCAAATTACAGCTTTCTAATACTCGTCGTCTCTGAGCTAAGCTGCGGACAGACGGCCATGGCGAAACTATAAGGGTTCCTTGTCGGACTACGGAACCCTAAGAACGGGTTATCGGTACTGTAAGGCGGCAACAACAATTTTGAGAACTTTTGTCTGTCTTTCTGACTGTGTATGTATTCCGTTAAAACTCGAGAACCACTCTGGATTGGGATGCGTTGTTTTTTTATTATTACCGTTGTGCCCTGGTCATCACATAGGCTACCTATATAAGGGGTGTTCATAAAATAACGCCCAAGCCTAAAACGGGGCAATGATTGAATAAACGCGGGCGGAGCAGCGGGCAAAGGCTAGTAAAAATATGTATTCTCGTTTACTTACAAATTATGAATCTTGCAATTAGTGAATTAATTTAAAGGTACTGCCCTTTTCCAGTTGATATTTAATATAAAGATAATTATTTTGATTTCTTGAATAACTTTTTTTTCTGTTTGCAAGCAAGCAGGAAGTAAAAAAGTAATTTTAAAGGAAAACCTCGACTAGAGTTCTAAGCCGGAGTCCTTTCAATTTACAATGGACAAACTTTAATTGTGTTGTTCTGTTTAAACGTTTTATATTTTATAATATTTATTAGTATACAGGTTCAAACTTTTCCGTTAGAGAGCTAAATGGGTTCTGAAAACCAATTATTGAAACCTGTATTGCCTTATGAAAAAGTGTTTTTTTTTGTAAATACCTAGTTGGTATTTTTAGGCCAAACTAATTCTTCGGAAATTTCAGAATTTTAGCGCAGAAGCTAGCCGGTAAGTTAGGCTAAGGTAAGAAGTACGAAGGTATGGCAAGTCGAGGAATATACTGTACTTTTTTAATATTAGCTACTAGTTTTACGCCCGTGACTTCGCTTGCGTTTCTTCAATCTCTGCCCCTATTAGCCTTTGGCGTTATTTTATCAACATTCCATAGCCGGTATGTTGACCAGGGTCACTAAGATAATTATTAAAAAACAGCAACCAAATCAATTAAGTGGTTCTCTTCATGCAGACAGAAATAAGTTCAAAAATTTTAGTTTATGCTCGGTATATACCAATAATATACCATTTTTATAAAAATTTCGCAAAATTATTGCATGTACTCTTTTACTACTTTATTATTGGTATAGTATAGTATATGATATGTATAGTATATGGTATGTATATGTTAGTATAGTATGTGATATGAGACTGTAATAAATAATACTGATGATGATACATTATACAAGTTATGTTATGTCTGTGCATCTTGCCGGCCAAGGCATCTGTCCTCTCCAAACTACTCAGGGAAGTTCTTGTTGAATTAAGGCGCAAAAAATGTTGTTTTCCTGCATTCCATCAAAATAGAATTTCCTCTTTTTGTTAATAATTATCTCCATTAGATACTTATTATAAAATAAAATAAATGTTTTTCAGAAACAGGCGAGACGCAGCATACGTCAAAACTCATCATCACTTGTCGTCGCGAATAATATGCCAAAAAGGCTGAATCTCAAGAGAGATCAGCAACATGTGAACAGCGCTTGGTATCAAAAGACTATCGGACAAAGAAGGAGAACAGAATTTTAATGTAAACCTGCACACTAGATACCATCTGCAAAATTTTAAAGAAGCTCCATTAAAAGTAGAACAACGTTGCGTTAGTAAGACAATTCAAGAGTATTGTGAGGACTTCTTAGGCCATGCGAAAAACGTCCGATAATTATTGGAAGATGATAGAGCATTGTAAATCCCCGAAAGAAGATTGAATATCACCTCCATGAAAGCAATATTATCGCTCTGTCAAGGAAAACAGATATAATGTTAATCAGAGAACTTTCAAAGTAGCCAACGAACTATGCAACAAACCTACCGCTGTAAGACTAGTTAGAAAGATAAACAGTACTTTTACCAGTTACTATGTCAGACCAACTTTCCAGCCCCCTCACCGAGTGGGCTGAAGACGTTACATCAGTTGAATTTTTCTCCTCATAGATATCCAAACCTAATAAAAATATCCGAGGTCATTAGATCTGCAAAAAATGGAACCCACATGGCTAAGACGGTATTAGCAGAGGTCCTTTTACCCTTGCTAAGGAATATATAGAAAAAGGACAAATGCCAGAAAACTGGTAATAAATGCATAGTTATAAAATGACCCAAAAAAGGTTACCCTATACGAGTTAAAAATTACAGTTATTCACATGCTGCCAAAGTGTTCCAAGACTTCCAAGATATTCAACGCAAGAACTAGCTGCTAAGAATAGCAGGACAGTTGGTAAATCTCAACGAAACGAGCAAGTGGGATTTAATCGTTTACTAACCAAAAAAAAAATTTAGTAATTTCCGAACAACGGAATGAACTGCAGTGTGAAGTGTTCTAAATTTATGTCAACTGCAAGAAACGTAAGACCGAGTCATATGTCCAAGCATATAAATTACACTGAGAAGATGGGGCGTACCCATGAAATAAGGTAAAAAGACAGTGTAAGTAGTATGTTCACAGAATAGCTAACAGAACCAGTCCATATTACAGTCCGAGTTAAACAAGGATGCATATTATCTCAATTACTTTTCCTTATAGTCCTTGACGACCTAATATAGGGAGTGATGAATTGCATACCTATGTCTAATTTCCATAAAACGTTAATATTTGCGAGCCAAGACCTAGCACTTCGCTTGAGAAATTTCAAAAGAAAAGCTACGCATCAACCAACTGTGTAAAAACAAAGGAGATGCATTTGAGTGAAGAAGCGATCCTTATGAATGACCACGAGAAAGTGGTAAATAAGTTCAGATACTTGGTCAGCGTGGTAATATGTTTCGGATATTCTGGCCCTGGATAGTAGCTCTCAGAATTGTGGCGACTGACGAAAAAATAATTCATTGGAATCGATAATTAACTTCAGGAAGTAGCACTGTATAGTACACTCTTTGGGGAGACCCAATTATCATCTTATAAAACAGGCTTGAGTCTTACTGGTAAAAGGAAACACATTGGGAGTGAAAGCTATTATAAACTGACAAGATTATCTCAGATGGACATCCTCGATTTTTATCCAAAGAAAGTTCCGGGGCAAATGAAAAAATGTTCACTTGCCCATAGGTACAATTTTTACAAGTCAGTACGGGGAGGAAAACAATTTTTTTCATTTGCGCGGTATGGTTCTTTGGGAACGAATTTAGTATGATCAGTAGGATATGTGGTTTCATTTAAATATTCATTACTTAATAATCCAATATTTAAATAGTCCATTTACACCCGCCATATTTTTATTAAAGGAAGCCTAATTTATATTTACTTTAGATGTTATATTATTTTATATCTAGGCCTTTAAAAAATGTACCCACGTAAGCCCGATAGAAGAAAAAATTTACATAAAAAATACCAGAAGTACTTACACTGAATAAGTTTAACATTTTTTGTTTTTTTTTATGGTTTGCGATCAATAAACTGTATGCGGGGATATATTCTATTTTTTTCGTTGTTTTGATTTCATTATTGGGACTCTTGTTTAAATAACTCGTGTTTATAAATTTCTTATCAAGTAAAACATGATCCTTCTGACCCTCTGAGGTCTAAATATTTATATTATTTATGTATTTACATATATTTTTGTTCAATCAGGAAGTACCCAAATTAAAATATTCGACTCACTTTCATAAATCGGCCTAACTAAACTTATAATGTAAAGTAGGTATTCGTTGACTTTCATCTACGTTTTGATCAAATATTAGTTCTGATATTATCATTCGATCGAGCCCCGACTCAAAATCTGGTAAACAAGTAACTGTCTCGCATTCATGAGGAACGAGTAGATGTTTTATCATAAACAACGGTCGTTGGGAATCATCTACGTCACATGTGTTGCTTTGTAAACAAACCGCGCGTCATGTCGCGTATCGACAATCGGCCTACGCTACACGCGCTCAGGAGGACTAGGATGCCTAGCTATTTACCAGTTAGATTCTGATTGGAGTTCTTCTTGGAGCCCCCGTCGTCATTAGGATCTATATAGTTTTCCGGCCTCGGCAGCGGCCACGTGTTGGACCGTGCTCGCTGCTGCGGCTCGAATCCAACTTCTGCTAACTCGCCCAACGGTTCCAGCTCATTCATCGCTCCGTCCAGTTCGGACAGCCCGGTTTGTGAAGACCACGGGCTGTGGTAGCTTCCGCCGCCTTGCATCGACATTATGCGGCTCGAGCGAGTAATCAGACCAGTGGAATTTTTCGGTAGGTGTGTAGGCGCTTCGCGGTGCTGCGCTCACCGGCGCGTATACCCTCCGGACGTTAACATCACCGATTCTCGCGTTCTCGCGCTCTGAGCGGTTTTGTCTATTTCCAGAAGGTCGTCGATTCGACCGGACCGTGCTCCTGAGAGGTTATCTCTCTTCTCGTTATCGTCTCTTATGCTCGAAGCGTCCCAACGTTCCAGCGGTTCATAGACATATATTGACGGAGGCACGTCCTTCGGGCCGCTCCCTAGAGGCGATTATCGCTAAATATAAGCGCGGGGCGGCTGAAGCGGGGGCGGGGCGACACCACGTGAGCGGCTACGCGCCGATTTTCCAATTCATCAGGCTAGAGGCGCGATAACCTTGTAACGTGGCCGATGACAACATTCGGTATCGTCCCCAGCGCTGCCTGTTTTAAAAGATTTCTTTGCTGCGTAAATTCGGACGTCCCAGCGAGTTCGGTCGCACTTTAACGTAACTTTTTCGCACTATTATAAGAGTTTCCACTTAGTTGAGAAGTCTGTTTCTCCACGATTTAGAAGTGTCAGGGTTACCGGAAGTTCACTAAAGCACTTTACGTCCAGGTCGCGCGGGAGTCCACGCGGTCGAGTATGCTACTGCGTAATAAGCTGAGTGGGGGGGGGGGGCGTAGCGGATCGTGCTCGATGTCGAGCGGTCGCACGTACACTAAAGTGGAGGAGCGCCGATCGCCGCGCGAATTCACGAGGCGCCGCGCTGCCGCCGCCGCCGCCGTCAGGGCCCCGGCGGGGCAGGCCTCCGCGCGGGGGGAGGATGCCACTGATAAAAAGAACTAGCGGGCGATCTGGCGTCGTGTGACCGCACTCGGAAACTCTCGTCGAACCCGACTCGCCATCTCGCTCGTTTATCCTCCGAATTCAGAATTTCTTTTCACATTTGAATCGGCCCGTGTAATAATAGGCAGCTCCAGGCGTCGCGCGCGCATTTATTAGCCTCATTCCGCACTAATATAAACTGTAGTAAACGCGCAGTAGGTACAGCGCAGTCTGGCTGGCTCTGTTGTTGTTATGGTTTTTCCTACAGGACAATTTTTGAGTCAGGTACGTGCGTCGCTTTAAAAACCGGTTTCGTAATAATACCGGCCGACCGGATGTATACGTAAATGTGATGATGTGACCCTGGCTACATACGAGTTAAATAATTAAGTTACAATTATATCACACGCAAAAAATACAGCTTCGATATGTACTAATCAGTTATTAAAATTGCTAATGCTCTGCGACTTTTTATTTTTAGAACTATTACGACATTTTGATTTTTATAAATAGTTTTCAGGGTGCATAACGAATAACTTAATATCTAACAATGAAACAAGAATAAAATATTGGGTTATACAAAAATTTACTAGTATGTATTTGATTTGTAGCACAATTAGATTTTCTAGAAAGTTCAGTTGCAGCAAATACCTGCGTAGCACAAAACGCTCGTAGAGGGTTGTTTTGTGCTACGAAAACCTCGACGCGTTGTAGAATCGCTACGTTTCAGTTTTTGTTGTATTCAATAACTTTTTGGTATCTTTATCAATATTATGTCTATGACAATGTCTACTAGCTTTTGCGCGCGGTTTCGTTCGCATGGATTTGGTGATCATTTTATCAACAACCCTTATTTATACTAATAATAAAGTAGTAAAATAGTCGTTTCTGTACATTAAATATTTGCGAGAAAATTTAAATGAAATGGGTACTGAACTCAAAACTACCATTTTTAGGTTTTTTGTCCGTCTGTATGTGTGTATTATATATATACATATGTATGTATGTACAATGTTCCGTTTTAACTCGAGAACCACTCAACGGATTTGAATGTGGTTATTTTTGTATTATCATTGTAGTGACCCTGGTCAACGTACAGGCTATAAGACTCCTTATATATTTATGTAATAAATTAACGCCCAAGATCAAAAAGGGACCAAAATTGAATATACGCGTGCGAAACCGCGGGCGCAAGGCTAGTAGTACTCGTATATTATGTTGACCGGTCACTACAATGTTTATAAGGGAAACCGCTTCCAAATCCGTTGAGGGGTTCTAGAGTTAAAACGGAACAGGAAGACAAACAGACATTAAAAATTTTGGTCTTGGCCTATGTGCAATACTAATGACCCATTTAATTTAAAAATATTCGCAAAAAGCAAGACAAGATTTGAAATTTACACGATCACAATTTTCATTTTTTTTCATATTCTTTCCTAAATGTGAAAGTTTCCTGAATGTTCGAACTGATGGTACTCTGGGCCAAACAGTGCAATTTGCACAGAAAACCGAAATTAAATGAAATGAAATGAAATGAATACTTTATTTTTGCAATATAGGTACATAAATACACTTATCGCACATTAGAATTTATTAAATAATAAAAATAAAAATAATTAAATTTTAAATAACAAAAATACAATATATTAAATAGGTTTTGGGTTTGCTTATATTTAATAACAATAAATACACAGAATGACACACGGACACACACAGATATGTAGGTGATAAATCGTCCCATCATCATCTTACGAACGATTGAGGGAGATAGAACTTGAGGTTGTGAAGACTGTGCCACAACTTGATGAGACTCCGAAACTTTCTGCCAACTGCTACCAAAGTTGCGGTTGCACAATCCCTCCTACTCCCTTTTCTAGATTATATAGAATATCGTTACCTAAATCTTACCGAGGAACAACTTAATGAACTCAGGCGTCTTCAAAATGTTCTATTAGGTTCATATTTGGACTACTCAAATATGACCATATATCTCCCAATTTCGTTCTCAGCTTGAGTGGCTCCCAATCCGTCTTCGTCGCAATTCTCATAATCTTTTCCTTCTCTATTCTGTCTTATTTAATCCTGTATAATCTTCTTATTGAGGTGGTAGAGCTGATGCCAGGCTCGACTGTGGAGGTACCACCACCTTACTCGAAATCGCCCCGAAGTTATTCGGGGGAGAATAAGAGAACAGCTCTCAGGCAAAACCAGGCGGCGCACCATTGCCTGGGACCGATGGATGGCGGTTTATCCATCCCAAATTGCCGGGCCTTATATAAAACAGGCTGGTGACGGGCAGCGGCGTCACTGGTGCAAGGGTTTCGGCACCGCGCTCACCAACCCGCCTGCCCAGCGTGTGTGAGTATGGGCATTTCTTCCAGGAGGTTGCCAGGAGTGGTAAAATCTTGGACAGGCCTATGTCCAGCAGTTTTACTGTTTATGTATATTATATATAATTTACATTTAAATCAAAATGATTTACTTTATTGTATTTTAATACCGTTTATTTTATTCAGTGCACCGCTTAAACACCTTTTATTTTTTAAGAGTTCTTCCATCCAAAGGTTGTCTGCAAGAGATCGCTTTTAGTGATAACACCAATTGTACCCTGCTAATTTATATTGTAAAATTGTTTTTTTAGTCCTCTTTTGGTCTGCAATAAATAATATTGTATTGTATTGTGTTACGTCGAAATGGACATGGTGGTCATCGGCGCAATCGACAACATTACAAATAAATATTTGGTGCAAAACTGAAAACCATTTCGAGATATGGGCTTTCTGAGCATCATATTGTTTTTTTCAGAATTAAATCGTGATTAAATAAAGAGATATTAAAAAAAAACGAAAAATATGGTGTATACAGGATTTTAAAAACAATTTCCTTTGCTTTTAAGTTCAGTTTGTTTAAAAAAAAAACTTACATGCCATGTGACAGCAGACATAAACATGCCAAGCTTTTTTTTTAAATAATCCATTGGAAATGAACATCGACTTTTGAAATCCTCAGATGCGACTTATGTCCTTTTAGAATGAGTGAATAAAGAAACATTAAATTATGCAGGAAAAACATAAAATAAAACAAAATGAAAAAATACTTAAGCTTCTTTTTTACGTAGACTTTCAATATAAATATTAAAAACAAATGAATAACTAAAATGAAATGTTGTCGATCCTGATGCCGTCATCCAAATTTTCAGGCTGAATAACATACGCAATATACCTACGTAAAAATGATGCAGTCAATGCAGTGTATTTGGCGCGACAGTGCGGCTGAGCGAGACCTTCATCAAATTGGTTTAAGGGTTGACACCAAAGTCTTATTGTATCAAAATTGTAAGAAGGTCCAGATAACAATTCTCAGCTATGACTTATGTATAAAAAACGTACTATACAGATTTAGTTTTTACTTCCTATGATTTGATCCTTATAATAACTCGTTGCTTATTTATAAGCGACACTATCGTACGAGGCAACAATAAAATTGTTTTTTTTTAATCGGTGGGTTCGAGTCTCGGCTAGAAAAATCATTTTTTCAAAAATATACTGATGCAGTTTTGGTTTTCATCAAAATCGGCCCCGAGACTCCTTTTAACATTTTTTGCTATTCCATAATTGAAAAATTTTTCTTGTATACATAGTTCTTAGCTTAGAGTTCTTATCTGTGCATTATTATGATATATGATGAAGACTTTGGAATCGACCCTTAAACTTATTTGCTGAGGATAATTGATTGAAATAGGCGTTATCTTGCGGAAGTCCATCACTTACTTATGGGTATATGAATATAATTTGCAATATTCCGCTAAACAATTCATGTCATGCTTTTCAAAATGTAGTCTTTTCCACCGCCCCACCCTCCCGCATATAAAACATGCAACAAGCAAACAATACGAGCATACAAGCAAAGCAATCTTAAATAACAATATATGACGATGAATTTTCTTGTTGTTATTTGAGATTGCTTTGCTTGTATGCTCGTATTGCTTGCTTGTTGCATGTTTTATGCAGGCGGGCGGTGCACGAGTCTGCATGTTGAATAGCATGACAAGAATTGTTTAGCGGAATATTGCAAAATATATTCATATATCCATAACTTCATTTTGAAGGTTTCGTTGAGCCGCACCGTACGCACCATACTTGCATCATTTAATAGTAGTTTATGCTATAAGTATGGTAAGTTATTGCCCTTACCCACGAGTATTTTAGTTTTTCAATGCATAGTGTGATTAAATAAATGAAACATAATTAAAGAAACAATAAATACTCCCAATGAAATTTAGGCGGGGATTTATTTTTCTTATTCTTTGCACGCAAGTTGCCAACTTGACGGAAATAAGCTGCTTTCAGTTTAATGCGTTCCAAGCACAGACCACGGTTCCAAGGCTGCTTTCGGTCATACAATAACAATACCGGTCCTGCTGTCAGTGGTGAACGGCTGTCATCCGACGATCAAACTGAACGCAGCGTACGAACACATCAATCTGAAACCAAAGACATGTATAGCAAACTAGATTGTGCACTGCGATACGAAAAACGAGCCGAGCGAGATGGGTGTAGGCATTCAACGGTCCCTTTCTAACACTTAGAAACTCAACAACATTATATAGGTATAATGTATATATTATATACACTGGCAACTTGCTAGACAAGGACACACGAGTACCGACAGCTATCTCGCTCGGCTCGTTTTTCGCTTGAAAATAATAATAATCATTTATAATCATAAATCATAATAATTACAACCTTATTTCTAAGGAAATAAAATCTAGTTTAGTTGAGCAAAAATTGACAGTGCACAGTCTAGTTCTTATACAATATCTTTGTCTGAAACCAGCTCATTTCTGTGAAGTCTATCTATGGTACACAAGATAAGACTGGCAACCTTTTTCAATAAATTTAAAAATATAAAATACCTTAGTCATGGCTGTATGGGCTACGTTATCTTTGCCTTCTCACTATGTGGGAGAAAAAACAAAACAAAAAAAAACGAAGCACTTGTATTGAAAACTCATTGAAAAGAATATTTCGTTTGTTATTCCGCCTGAAAATGCGGATGACGACATCAGAATCGTACCGTGCGCATTGGACGTGCCGAATCGGATGACTCCATTCGCAGCGTCGCGTCGTCGCTGGAATTCGTCGTGGGTGAGGTTACGTAGGGTTTCGTACAAACGTACATCGTCAGAACATATGAACCTCCGATATCAGAGGTGATTACGAGTATGGACTGAGAAATGCAACTCACAATCACATTCGTACACCCACTTTTCACCGATCGTTACTACGTCCTAGCGTGATCAATCGTGAACCTAATCGCCGTAATTTTGACAATTATGGACACGTAACGTACCCCCAAAACAAAACACGCAGACTGAACACAAAATATACCCCATATGAACCTAGTTAATTGTTTAAATGATGATAATACAGAATTTAGATATTGTTGATTGTTTGTTGGCTCTAGGTGGAAACTGCAAAACAATAGAAAATCACTTTCGGTATATCAAAAGGTGACCTGCTTCTACTGATGATATAAAATAACTGTTGTTTAATGACTTAGAATAACGTCAAAAAAAGACTTACCTTATGTACCATAGAAGGCGAGCAGATATTGGTTGGATGTGTCATGTCTTTTTTTCCGGGATAAAAAGTAGCCCAAGGTATAAGATTCTAAATTTCATCCAAATCCGTCCAGCCGTTTCAGCGTGAAAGGGTAACAAACACAAACAAACACACACACACAAACTTTCGCATTTATAATATTAGTGTGATAATATTATAACCCACATATTATTGGACCTGTGTAATCTTATACCACTCACACGTGTCGTGAACTAGCGTGGGCTTGTAGAAGGTTTCAATGTTCTACGCAATTATCGACGAGAATATATACCGGGTGTAAATATACTGCTATTTTAAATTAAACCGATTCTCTACGTTCTAACGTTCATACTGAATAATTTTCCTTTATAAAAATGCTCGTTCAAATGAATAAAATTGTTCTCGTCTTCATACTAACAATAAAGGGAAATTACGTGAGGTGATTTTGGCGATTTTGGACCCCCCTCTCTTCCCCTTCCCGTTAAGCTATGCTTCATTGCGTTATTTATGAAAAAAAAAAACAATTTGCTTAATAACAATCAAAAAGCTACTGAGCTACTTTGTGGCATCTCATAACTGCGATGAATGTTATTGTGTAGAATTTAGTCATATTTTAATAGAGAAACACGTTTTGCTCAATTTAACCCAGTTTTATTTTACACTGTTTATTGCGGGAAAAAATACGTTATACTTGCCAAGACCCCCCTCCCCCCCTTTAAATACGTCACGTAATTAAGCCAAGTATCTCTGTTTTTTTTTATTTGCGCTTTTTCTTTTCTATGACCAAGTTGTTAAGAAGGATGAAAATAAGTTAGATATTTAGTCACTTAGTTATGAACGAGTATATCCACTTTGTTTGTTCATGTTTTCTTGTTTTCATTTCAAGTAAAAAGTACCCGAATGAAGAGGTTGTATGACTAGATTGATGGATGTAAAAGAAGCAAAATAGGTATGTCAGGATCGTAGCAGATGTAAATCTGTAGTCTCTGCCTACCCCTCTGTGAGACAGGCGTGAGTATATGTATGCATGTCTTCATGTATCAAATATGTATTTGTCCCACTTTTACATATCATAAATAATAATTTCTTTACCACCCAAAGGTTGCCTGGAAAAAGTTGCTTTAAGTAGTAGCCTCGATTTTGTACAAAAACGTGTATTCGTTACTTTGTATTCTGTTTTATTTTTTGTGTCTACAAAAAAGTGTCTATTAATTCATTAATTCTTTGATCATTAGAATATATAGTTTCGTTCATTTTAAGATATATTATTGTCATTTATACCCGGGTTCAGAGACACAATCGGGAGGGAATCGCCGCGTTACCATATTCCACGAAAGAAATTGTAGTATTACAATGAAACTAGAAAAGCAAAATCTGATTATCTATTATTTTGAATACAGCGGGTCTATAAAGCGGAAAAAATGTTTAGTCGTAGCACTTGCTACGCCGTAGCAAAAAGGGGCAATGAACGCGTAAAATTAATTTAATGGTATCTACTATAGTTTAAGCATATCGTAAACATACTAACTATAATAGATATGTATACCCACCTACTTTTAATTAGGTGAAAACTTCAGTCGTGTTTTGTTAGTGTATTGTAATAACTGTTTTCTACGGAAATAAATAATAACTAATAATATTCTAAGCATTAAAAACCAAAAATCACCAAGTTTGCACACTTTTTAGCAACCACGATTTTATAAAAGAAAATCGCGGAGCCGCCAAACAATGCGTTTTAACATTTTACGTCATATTTCCATAATTTTGATTTTTAAAACTACCTTTTAAAACTACCTACCGGTTTTTTTCTTTGATCAGAAATGTTAATGATTTTTTTTTATGTCCGTTATCTTTTAAACGTTTTTAGAAAAATATATGATTTTTATGGCTTTTACATGATAACAGTTAGTGCGAAACGACCCAGTAAACAATCTAGTGGTCCGGTAGACGTCCTCGTCCCGTCTCTTTGTTTTATAAGGTCATCGTATAAGTGACTTAAAGACGTCTTTAGGATGGGATTTGGGCCCACTTTATACGTTTCCCCATCGTATAAGCATCGTATGACAGTCCCTTTTAGTCTAAATAGACGTATAGTCGACGTATATACATCGTCGCTCACAGACATCCAATTGTCTGTGTCGTCGCTGTGTCCACTAGGCGTATAATGATACCTGCTGCGATGTATATACGCCTGCATGGCGGGTAATGGTCCGCAATTGGACCATTATAGAACGGGGTGGCTTATCGTATTAATATGCTAGCGTAGCCTAACCTAAAATTAAAATTGCTAGGTGACGGTGACACTTTATTTATTCATCTCAGTGGCCATATTGACATTGAAAAAAATAATATGAAAAGTACGTAAATAGCGTATTTCTCAGCTGCAATCTATTGGGGAGTTAAGTTGAGTTTGAAATATTTTTTTTATGCGCGCCCAAAATTCTTTAGTATTATCATTTTTTTATTAAAATTTTAATCTGTTCATATAACAGCCCTTTATAGGTCTACCAGACTTATAAATTGTCTGTTCAAAAATAATTCGTTTGCCATTGCAGTACCCAGTGTTTTAAAAACCTTTGAAATCGGACATTTCTAACTGAAGTCATAGGCAGATACAAACATGTGTTTTGAGTGCAAAAGTGAAACTCTCCTGTGCTATTTTTTCCTAGTTATGGAGAAAAAACATCCATTGGACATTTTTACTGTAACTAAAAATGAAAAATCTATAATTTCTCAATATTTTTCAAATGTCAACACAACATTATTGCTGGCAATATTTTAAAAGGCGTTTTAAAAAAAACGTCTTAACTCGTATAATCCACGCGATGCGCAAATGATATTTTTTAATAAAAAGATAGCATACCATGTTATCTATTTGTGTCAAAATGTATTGCAGAAATCACAGACTTTGGGAGAAAAGAAATTTAAACTGAAAACAAAATGAATTTTCTCTCGGGTGTAACTTAAATCTTAAACACAAAATTTGAACAATTAATAAACCTTTTAAGTAGCTATACGAAAAGCTATTGACATTTGAAAAACATCGAGATATTTAAAAAATACATTTTTAGGAGAGTAAAAATGTCCAATTTCGGGGATTGTTATTCTCCGTAACTAAAAAAAATTGTCACGAGGGAGTTTTACTCTTGCACTCAAGACACATATCTGTATTGACCCATGGCTTCAGAAAAAATGTCCACTTACGAGGGTTCTTAAAACACTGTGCAGTAGAATTAGGGTTCATACAAAAAATATAAAACCAGCTAATAATAAGATTAATAATAAGATTTAATGCAATGGTTTTCATTCGTTTTTCATTAGGTCCATTGTACAAACAATTATACATTCAAAATAGTGTAAGTTGTGTAATAGTCTATTTGAAAATGTTTACCGGTCTAGGTGATATAAGCTCTCTGGGAGACATATAAAAGACGCAATCGTAACTCTTCATCTGCTTGTTTTATAATGATTAGCACCACGACGTATAAACGACCACTGAACGTATAAACGTTTTATAACCGACACCAGTGACCGTAACACGCCAACGAGGCGTTGTGAGGACTAGTTTATAAGTGTCTTGTAAAAATATAGACGAAATTACGTCTTTAAGCCAAGAAACTTATAAAACTAAACAGACCGATTATGTACCACTATAAGACAAAGTGTAAGCAACATTACTGTAATAACACGTTTATAAAATCAGTAGACGCATAGGTGCTTGGCTACACGACCAAATTGTTTGCTGGGGAGTGTATACCAAGAGTGTATTTTAGTTCGTGTGTATTTTTTGGTACGGTGTTGCAGGCGTAAGGAATTCGTAGCCGTAGACGTTACATAATCCTATTTAGTAATATTAACTTTCTTTACTTTATGCCCAGGGAGGAGGCATATCATAAACACCTTCACAAAATATTTTCACACTCAATCAATTCAAATAGTCAAATATATCCTTAACAAAATTATGAATTGGGTAATTTTATTATTATTTTAATAAATTTATCCTTATTTATAAAATATTAAAAATGTTAAAAGTGAGCTAGCTTAATTATCAATATCCCTGACTTTTTTTTAGTAGCGCTACCCTGTAGCGTCGGAACACTTTTCCCTCCGGCCAGAAGTCTGGAATAAGAGACACCTTTACGAAGAGGTCATAGAACGCGGCTTGAATGCTTCAATAAAGTCGTAGCACGCGGCTTGATTCCTACGAAAAGGTCGTAGAACGCGACTTTAATGCATGAAGTCGAAGCACGTGCCTATAGTAGATACTAGGCTTCTTCACCCAAAAGCTGTAGGTTTGACGTTACAAACAGCGTGTAGCAGTAGCTTGGATGGTATGAAAATCTCGTAGCACACAGCTTGGATGCTAAAAAGAGGTCGTAGAATGCAGCTCGAATGCTTCAATGTGGTCGTAGCTGCGGCTTGGACATTACGAAGAGGTCGTAGAACGCGGCCCGAATGCTTCAATGAGGTTGTAGCTTGCTGCTTGGACGCTACAAAGAGGTCGTAGAACGCGGCTCGAATGTTTCAATGAGCTCGTAACATGTGGAATGGACGCTACGATGAGTTCATAGAACGCGGCTCAAATGCTTCAAGGAGGTCGTAGCACGCGGCCTGGATACTACGGAAATATCGTAGAATGTGGATTGAATGCTTTAATGAGGTCAAGCATTGTTTACAAATTGTAAACTAGATTAATCTCTAAGTATTTTTTGTTTGTCTCAACTTTGTTTGGGCAGATCTAGTGTCTGAGAAGTTGAAAATTTAAAATGCTTTTGTACTTCTAATACTTCTATATCATACTTTTCACAAACAAGCTAAAACTATTAAGGTTTCATTCACATAAATCACGCTTAGGGTCATCAATAGATTTAATAGGAAAAGGGATGTCTGACAATTATACGGTCATTAAGGGTGAGTAACTGACTACAGGTGCTTCTTTTCTCTTAGAACGAAGTCTTACTTAATACTTTTGTTTTTAGATGGTATCATTTTTAGATCTTTACTATTACGCCAAAACTACTAGGACATCAGAGTCTTGTATACTGCAGACAGTTGCAAAATAAAATGAGAATTCTGAATAAAAAACCTATTGTGAAAATTCGCATCGCGTTTTATACGTTAACATAGGTACACTTCATATAGGTCGGGGAAAAAGTTTCTTTGCATTTTATATAAAATTCAATTTTTTTTTTAATAAAGTTCATTTACATTTAACTAAAGTATGTAGGTGCCATTTGGTTCGATAACTTTCGGCCATCTTGTAGGTCCCATTGCTATAGAAATTCTGGGGCTTCTGATCAAAAAACCGTGACAAGTGGTTTTGGCAGTCCTCTCGTGATGTTAACCTGACACTGCCTAAAGAATTCTGAAGAGACCGAAACAAGTGGAAATCTGAAGGTGCAAGGTCAGGACTATACGGTGGATGCATTAATACGTCCCAGCCAAACTCTCTTAATTTTTGCTGAGTGGCTAAAGATGTGTGAGGTCTAGCGTTATAATGATGAAAAACCACACCCCTTCTGTTGACTAATTCCGGCCGCTTTCTCTCAACGTTGTTCGCAGTAGAGTTCAGAATCGATGGTCCTGCCTGGCGGTAACAGCTCATAATGAATAATGCCCTTCCAATCCCACCATACACACAGCATTACCTTATTGCGACATAACCCGGGTTTCGCCAGAGTCTGTGAAGCCTGACCAGCCTTTGACTACGACCTTTTTCGCACGTTCTTGTCGTACGTGATCCACTTTTCATCACCAGTTATCAGGTTTTTCAAAAATGGTTCGGTTTCATTACGTCGTAATAAAGAATCACAAATGAGTACACAGTTCATTAAGTTTCTTTCAGTGAGCTCATGAGGCACCCAAATATCGAGCTTTTTTGTGTACCCAGCTTTTTTCAAATGCGCCAAAACTGTTTTCTGGTCAATTCCCAGTTCTTCAGCTACATCGTAACTACTGATATGCCGATCTTGCTCCACTTTTTCAACAATGGCATCCATTTTATCCGTAACAGGGCGCCCAGAGCGAGGTGCATCTTTGACATCAAAATTTCCGGATTGAAAGCGCTTAAACCAAATTTCTCTCACAGACACTCCATAAACATCACGAATTTTTTTCGCGGCTTGCGTTGCCTTTTTACCTTTTTTGTGGTAAAATTTTAAAACGTATCGAATTTCTTCATTACATTCACTCATCTTAAGGCGCCTAGGCACGCCACCGTTTTAGTACAAAATTTGATAACCCGTTTCTCTGTTGTTTTTCATTATAGACTAAAGGTATAGACCTCAATAATTTAATACAGGCATTTACAAGGTTACTATTTGGCTGAAATGTTAAATTTTGATATAGGTACAATCTGAGGCAAGAAAACAACTTTGTATGTAAATCTGTCCAGCTTAATATCTTTAAAACAAAATTAATATTCAAAATTTTGGCAAAATGATGCCTTTTAAAATACCAGCACCAGATGATGGAGGTCATATAGTTTGGTCTATTACGAGAAACAACAGAGAAACGGATTATTAAACTTTGTACTAAAACGGTGGCGTGCCTAGGCGCCTTAACAGTAAGAAAAACAAATGAAAATCACACATTTTACCTAATTTGAATTTGGAATTATCTTTTTTAAAATTTAATATTTTTAATAATACCAAAACCAGCCAGATACAAATGATATAGCCAAAGAGATTTTATTATAAGTTCAGACATACTAATTGCGAAAAGAGTTTTTCCCCAACCTATTATTTACACGCATCACAATGCAATAAATACTATTTACTCGAAAATTTACTACGTTTCAAAGTAGTTGGTAGTAGGTGGCAGAGCTGGTGCCGGCCTCGACTGTGGGGGTAAATTAAATTGAATATGATTTTTAATTTATATTTACTGGGTGATATATCATTAGGATGATAACTTTTTTCTTTAAACGGGGTGTTCTACCCATCAATATGAACAACTTTTACTATAGCGCCAAACCTGAAATCGCATAAAAAATCTGCTGTTTCATACATTTAGGAATTTAACTTTTCTATGGAGCAGCTGATTTTGTTTTTGCGACTTCAGGGTTGGCCCCATCGTAAAAGTTGTTAATATTGATAGGTAGAACACCCTTTTAAGGAAAAGTTATCATCTTAACACCCTGATAATGAACAGATAAAGATGAAACAACGGTTGCCATCTACTCGAAAGTTAATGCACTAAATGTGTAACAACAACCGCCGCACTACTCCCAACACCATACGCACGTACGTAGTACTAGCTGCCATATAGTTCATAGAAACAATAATAGATGGCGCTGTTCACGTTGATAAAACCTCTTTGTGGTTGCCAACTGTTGTACCTAGATGACGCTGTTTTAAGAGTCGCCATGGCTTCGGCGCTTTTGCGAAGCTCTGGGAAATTTTTGATAATGGGATAAGCCATCCTGGTCGCAGTTCAGGGTTCAGTCGTTTCGGGACCCTCGGCAAGAGAACTTCAGTTCTGTGCAGATTTTTCCCCAATTTTATTATCAGTTTTTGTTGATAAGAGCATAAAAAGAAAGGTAGTAAAACGTATGGGTGAAAATGGCCTTGAATCTGATTAAACCTTTCTAGTTTCGCTGTCGGTTAAACTCGTTCGAGAAACTTTTAAACTATTATATAACCAGTGAGGATTTCGTAAAGTCTCCAGAGGGATAGAATGATTGGTAAGTTAAAAAAGTCTAAAATATGAAGTAACGGAGGTAGGAACCTACTACCTACCTGGGTAAGGACCTTTCAATTTTTTCGTTATAGAGCTTTTGAAGACAAAGGAATTTTATCTCGTAAGTACAGCCTTTTTACAAATACTTCCTTTTTACTCGCTCTGTAATAGCAAAATGTTAGAACAGATTTAAGGATTTTATTCCTTTCATCTTAAAGGAGGTAAAATACGTAAAAATAAAAAGCTTGAGACTAGCTATAAAAACATGAAACTGTTGCGCTTTCAACGCGAGCTTCGGAGCTTACTGAGCTGCTTTACTGTACACTTTTACTGCTTAGTCAGTTATTATTATTTGCATTTTGTATCAATTTTATATTGGAAGTGTTTTCATGTGTTCCACGATAAGAGGTTTTCTCAAATGGGATATTTTACAGCTCAACTCACGCAAATTAAACCTTGAAAAGGTCATTTTTGTGAACGGATGTTACGCTGAAGGCAAAAATATTGTTGTAGCTTTTATTTTATCGGCTGAAAGGAAGTTAATAAGGCCGGTCGGCAGGAAGTGGTAAAACCAATACAATTTCTGTTGTCCAGAAATGTAAGATTATGAAGATCTTAACACATTCAACGTATGGAAAGTTGTCACCATACATAGGTACGAGATAATTTTAACAGTGTCTTATTTGAGATTATTTCACGGTCATTGTAAACTGATTTCCAAAAACATTTTAATATCTATTTTAGCAACAGGGTGGTTTGTGTAGAGCCTGGCTTTCTTAGGTTGGCAACTAAGTCTGAATTTTTTTTCTACAAGACCAACAACGTTGAAGCAAAGAAGAAATAAATAAAGGGAAAAACTAAATAATCAAATTTAATATAATATGTTTTACTTGTGAGGTACATTCTGTTTTCATGCGATGGCCGAGTCAACCTATTTATTTAAAACATAAAAGATTTTAAATATTGATATGGTCACTGTAAGATGTTGTTAGGTTAGCTAATTATGTAATAACTTAAGACAGAAGGTCCCTTAAGTAAGGACTGAATAAATTAACCGACTTGGATTTACATGGATCTCACAAATTTTTACGGTAGAAGAACTAAGTTGCGAGACTTCGTTTTTTTTACAAGTTTTGTTTTTGATGGCTTTCGTTTGTGCAATTATACGACGAGTTCACGTTTCACTTCCATCAAATGATATGACGTTAACGTTTTACGTTTATAAACGTTAGATACATACTCAATGGATACATTTAATGACAAAAAAAAAGTTTTAATATTTAAAGAGAAAAAATCAAGTTGAAAAAGGAGGACACTTAATCTGCCCAACCCTGTATGTGTTTCTTAGTGAGACACGGTTCTGTAACAGATAAGAATAAGAATATTTATTTTCAACTAATAATATGACATGTTCACACAGTTTGTACATAAACTAGAAGGAAATATGTAGGCTTATATAATACTGTGTACAAATTGATAGCATCTGCTGCTGAAAAGGTGATTAGCCTGTATCTCAGCAAGAGCTAGACGATATGATAGAGATAGATGCATGTAGCTTTTCGTTACATTTGTGTAACTAATGTTGCTAGAATTGGTCGCTGAACCTCGGCTTCAGGAACAACCTAGATCTACTCGTAAATAGTCTGCATGCGCATCATTGGTCGTTTGATCTATATCCAGAATCTGATTTGAAAATATTACCTTAGACTTTAATAAAGCCTCAGATCAGATGAGCCAATAAGCCAATCACAGCACTAAATGTGCACCGTTATTTTTAAAATTTTTATATGAGAAATCTGAGAATGTTGACTTTTGGCACTTCGTTGAACTTTTAATACATTATGAACAGAAAATCACTTGTACTATTTATTACATGAATTTATTTATTTCCTAACCGGTTTCACCTTAATTTAAGGATTTATTAGATTACATGGATTAAATGGTTAACATCAGTGCAACAAATGCACTGATGTAAATTACGACGTGTATTAATAAAATAAATCCTTTAAAAATGCCATAAAGGCGAAACTGGTCAGGAAATAAATAAATTCGTGGAAAAAGACAAGTGATTTCAGGTAAAGCCTCAACGCACACCGTGGGTGAATTCGTAAAATAAGATATTTGCCGAAAACGAAACTTAACTGAGTAAGTTCTTTTATATTAATGAAGTAAAGATACAATTAAATTAGACTGCACTATAAAAGCACAATCCCTAAATTAGGCTGCAAGATCACGATCGCGGAGAGTCAGTGTTTAATAAATAAAACCTATTTTGAGATAACAAAACTTTTTGCTGCTGGCCACTCAAATTCTCTGCCTAGCCAAAAAAGGTTTGTTGTCTCAAAATAGGTTTCATTACAAGTGCGGCACTGGAAATTGAATTAAGACTTCAGAGCCTTATATCTACATATCTATAAATATAAAAGAATACCCTGCCCCAACGCCTACACCAACCGGCTGGGGTTAGGAAGATGAAATTACAACTGTAGGTTCCTTGTATGACTTAGACATCCGGTATAAAGAGTTTTTGAAAAATTCCCGCGGGTTCGAGAGAAACGGGATCTGGTGGTCCGCTTGAAATTTCTTAGCACAAAAGTTTTGAAAAGGTTAATTACTTAAGAATTAAATATTACTTAAGTTAAATTATGAAAATTCCGTATCTCCTGCATCGATCTACTTTCTCCACTTTCTTTGGTATCTATAAAATGCTAACTTGAATAGTCTAAAAACCAATACAGAAGTTTTTGGTATATTTAAAAATGTATTCAATTTAAAATAGCTATTTAAACTCGTCCAATTATTGCAAGAAAAAAGAACATCATTGGAAGGTCAATAATATACATCCGGAATGATTGTAACCAAATCATGACAGCTACCAAAATACGAGTACCTCAGGTCACAAGTTCGTTGGTAAATTGAATCGATAACGAAATTAGCTCGTTTGACAGCAACTTTACGTACAAACGTTATACCTATACATAGGTTTGGACTTGGCACGAGGGTGCAGAAAACGATTAGATTCCCGAACATGTAATTAAGATAGAGAAAATTGCACCAATACTCTTGCTTGGCGTTTTTCGATAAAACATTTCACGAACACGAGCTTTTATTTCAAGATCCACGGGCCGGTTAGTGAAACAATTAAGTAAGGAAATTACGCTTTCACGTAAAAGTGTGTAATAAAATTTGGCGTTCCAGTAATAAAAAATGTATAAGATAACATTGTGTTGCTTTAATTTTATACGTTTATTTAGAAGGAAAGTGGGTTGAATTAATTGGCAAGTTATCCATTAAATTCGACCCGCTTCCTGCAAAATGTCACTTTCTGTAGCAGGGATAGGATTAACATAATGTCGGAAATAATGTGTTAAAGCAATTCCTATAAATTTGTCTTTTGTCGCTTTGCACAGCGTGGAAATAGATTTTCTTTTTGGATGCAGCCGTTCCCTAGCCGAAGGAAAGTTTTGAAACAAAAAGTAGCCGTAATAAAACATTCTATTAAATTCAATCCATCTAAAATTATTCATCTAAACTAGATTTTAGGGTGGCTTTACCTCTTTCTAAGTAAGTATGAGTCCAAGTCCAAACAAAATCAAAACAATGTACGTCTTGTATGTTAGTACCGATTTTCCTAATAATTGTTGGAAGAAATTTATTTTAGAAATAAGTTCGCCTTTGCCCTCTGTTTTCTGAATTTAAATTGTATTTATCTGTGTTTATTTTGTGCAATAAAGTGTTTATTATTATTATTATTAATTGTATGAAGCTCAGCTTATCTCTATTTTCATTAAAAAACAAATCATCGGAAAAGCGAGTTGTATGTGAATGTACTATCGAGAAAAGTCCACTGACGCACTTTTTGTTCTTATTTCTATTGCAATGTGGCATGAGGCCGTACTTATGATCCAAAGTTTGTGATTTATAGGGGATTGTTAGTGCCCGCTTTCTTCGAAAATATGTGCATACGTGAAAAAAGTAATTATGTCAATAAATGAAAGGTTTACGAAATAAGTACTTACATACATTTACACAAGGACTCAGAGTCTCCAGTCTCAAAAAGATAACGGTCAATTTATGGCCAATTTGTGAAATAAATCAGGGACCTAATTTATACAAAGATTTTTAACCATTTTTATAGTCTCCACCGTCAAACTATCTTAAGAGATAGTAAGGGTCAAGTAGAGTTGGTTATCATATCAGGAAGTGGAATTTTATCCTGTTTTAAACGATATGTACTGAACTCTCGGGGTCAGAGTTCAGAGTCTTGTTCGCACACTTTGGCAAAGGCCATATTCAGTTTATGTACAGGTACTCGTACAGTTTGTTTTCTGAGGAGAAGCAGTTCCTTAGGGTTAATACATTCGCGCGAGTGAAACCGCCCTCAAAGGGCTGTCAAAATAATAATAGGTTGGGGAAAAACTCTTTTCGCAAATAGTATGTATGAACTTATAATAAAATCTCTTTGGCTATACCATTTGTATCTGGCTGGTTTTGGTATTATTAAAAAGTTTAAATTTTAAAAAAGATAATTCCAAATCCAAATTAGGTAAAATGTGTGATTTTCATTTGTTTTTCTTACTGTTAAAATGAGTGAATCTAATGAAGAAATTCGATACATCATAAATTTTTACTACAAAAAATGCAACGCAAGCCGCGAAAAAAATTTGTGATATTTATGGACCTAGTGCAGTGTCTGTGAGAGTAGCACAAATTTGGTTTCAGCGTTTTCAATCCGAACATTTTGATGTCAAAAATGCAGCTCGCTCTGGGCGCCCTGTTACGGATAAAATGGATGCCATTTTTGAAAAAGTGGAGCAAGATCGGCATATCAGTAGTTACGATGTAGCTGAAGAACTGGGGATTGACCACAAAACAGTTTTGGCGCATTTGAGAAAAGCTGGATACACAAAAAAGCTCGATATTTGGGTGCCTCATGAGTTCATTGAAAGAAACTTAATGCACCGTGTACTCATTTGTGATTCTTTATAACGACGTAATGAAAACGAACCATTTTTGACAAACCTAATAACTGGTAATGAAAAGTGGATCACGTACGACAAGAACGTGCGAAAAAGGTCGTGGTCAAAGGCTGGTCAGGCTTCACAGACTCTGGCGAAACCCGGGTTATCTCGCATCAAAGTAATGCACATATGGTGGGATTTGGAAGGGTATTATTAATTATGAGCTGTTACCGCGAGGCAGGACCATCGATTCTGAACTCTACTGCAAACAAGCAAGAAGTTGAGAGAAAGCGGCCGGAATTAGTCAACAGAAGTTTTTCATCATGATAACGCTAGACCTCACACATCTTTAGCCACTCAGTAAAAATTAAGAGAGTTTGGCTGGGACGTATTAATGCATCCGCCGTATAGTCCTGACCTTGCACCTTCAGATTTACACTTGTTTCGGTCTCTTCAGAATTCTTTAGGCAGTGTCAGGTTAACATCACGAGAGGACTGCCAAAACCACTTGTCGCGGTTTTTTGATCAGAAGCCCCAGAATGTCTATAGCAATGGGATCACGTCCCTATCTACAAGATGGCAGAAAGTTATCGAACAAAATGGCACCTACATAGTTTAGTTAAATGTTAATAAACTTTATAAAAAAATGTTTTGAATTTTCATATAAAATGCGAAGAAACTTTTTCCCCGACCTATATATATAATATATGTTAAAATAAACTTTGCAAACTTTATGATATCCCACCAAAAACATAAATGTGAAAAAGGGGCCAAGTTCAAAACAAAGGCAGTGAAGGAATCCGGGCTTCGGCAAAAAATATGAGATATTTCATGTCGATTTTTATTAAGGAGGTTTCTTCAGTCATAGCTGCAAATAATAATAATGGATAACGTTCTTCATTTGTTCTTTGTTAGGGTCCTTGCTACTGGATAATAGAAGTTGGCAAGTTTTCATAGTGAATAAAAACTTTAAAACTTTAGCTGTGAAAACTTGTTCTACACAGACTCTAACAAACTTTCTTTTAATACAAGTAAAGAACGTTGTAAATTATTGCAGTTATGACTGAAGCACGCCTATAATAATTTAAATTAAATTCAGCAGTACTATCAGAATAAAAGCGGAATAATCAGATCGTACGGTTGCTACGCCGCCGTAGCAGCGATTAACAGTTTATATCTACTACGCCGGGTAGGTAATACGAAAAATCGGTTATAAAAATTTACGTTGGTAAGTATTATAAGAAGGTAAATATTAAAATATTTTTCTCACCTCGGTAATATACGAATAATCCTTGCAATCTGTGAATATGCTAGATATATACATTTTTCATATATAGTGGAAACTTAAGGGTTAATAAGATGGCAAAAAAATTATTTATTCACTTCCGAAGCTTTCATTTGAGAGCCCGTAAAAAAAAATTGTGTACTTTCGAAAATAATAATTAAAACATCAAGAAAATTAAGTCCCGCGACTTGTACGGTACCCGTCATCAAACTAACACTGTAACAATAAAATTACAAACACATAATTTTTCATCCAAAACCTAAAAATACAATCTACTCTTATACAATTTTACTGTGTAATGTAATAATGCGCGGAATATTTTTAGAAACCAGACCAAACGTCTACATGTGGCCAATAAATTCTGAATAGGTCTGCTCTTGAAGGGTATAAAAAAGTTAAATCCAAGCATACACTCTTGCAATAAAACAGTAGGTTCAGCTGCATAAATACCTTCTCTTACAATTTTGATTTTAACTCTTCTTAGCTTTAGGGTCCAAATTACATTGAAACTTTCAATTTATAGTTGTAGCTTAAGATTTAAGTCGAGAAAAGCTTTTGCCCTTCAGAAGCTTCTACGTTCCATTTGTTCCTGTCTAGCTAGAGTAACAATAATTAGAGAATTAACACTCATTTTGTGTTTGTTTTGACCAAAAAGAATATGGTTTTCTGGGACTAATTGATTTTTAAATACCTATTAAAATATCAATAAAAAGCGTGTATTTTTGCCCGTGCTACGCCAATAAGGCTCACTCCCTATCTAATCACGGTGGGACGAAGACGTCGTAGTTTTGACTGGTCTAGTGACAATCTACATCTGAAAACAACTCCGTCACCCTCTCAAGGGGAATATATCGAGTTGATATGTTATGTATGTTTCTGTAAAATTTATGTTTCAAAGGCTTATTTTGGTATAGTTTTGCTATGCTAAAAAGTATTATAGTTTAGCAGTATACGTTTTTCCTCATCTAAGGTAATTTTTTTAGGAAAAATAGGATTATGCTTATAATTATTACCTCTCTACATCCCCTTTTTTAGTAAGCGGACTGTCCATGTCTTGCAAAACTCTAATTTAATTAGAGGACTGAATTCTTTATGCACGTAATTGGAACCTGCTCTAATTAAATAACTACGTGTTCTTTTCCGTTCTCTTACGTTACCCTTTTTGTTATAATTTTTTCACATTTTACAAAGTAACGTTGTTTTTAAATAAAATAAGTATTTTCATATAATATTCATTCTGAAATAAAAGTATTAACGCGTGCACATATGTCACGTTTTAATAAAATTTTCCAGATTAAATTTCCAATAAGTCGAGGACCTTTCGGGTCCATAAAAATTATTTATGACTTGCCTACCCTACCCAATCTTCACTTATTAATCACCTCATCCTTTAAAATTGGAAAAAAATACTTTACCTCGTTGATGATGTTATTTTAACTCTAAATTGAAAAGTGTAAAAATACTTTTTTTCTAATTCTTCGTGACTGGCATAGAAAGGGATGCCTTTATGCAAATTTCGTCAGAAAGGCGAAGGCGAGCTATATTTTTGCTTTTGCAATATGTACGAAATTCTTTTTACTTTACCTTTTGCGAGATATTGCTGATCCTATAAATAAAAGGGTTTGGATAGAAATAAGATACAAAAGGTTTACATATTTAGAACTCTATAAATTTGATGTCAAGTCAATACAAAAAGTGTTCAGGTCTCTTGATGTCTAGTCATGAATAATATTCAAGTTTATAGCTTGATTCTATAAAACATAGATTACGCTAGAAGTTGTGAAATTTTAATGCATGCATAGTACTGCCGTCATACGTAAGAAAGCTGCTAAGTGACATTTTTGCGAAAATTACATTTTGGCATGGCAATTCATTAAAAACTATCGACCTGTCTTACAATGATTCCCCTAGGACTTGTAGGTGTACGAATAGTCTACAAGTCCTAGGGGAAGCATTGTAAGACAGGTCTTTAATTTTTTTTTAATGATTATAAACGTGTCATAAACGTCATTTTCACAAAAATGTCACTTAGCCGCTTTCTTACGTATGACGGCAGAGTATTGTTTAGGTACCTACTACTTACTATAGGAGATTTCCGGTTCGCATGCAACTGTGTCGTTTCTTTTATTCAGGGCGCCACCGCTGTTCAAAGACTAAGTTTAGAAACAGTTTTCGTTCCGAGTTAGAAGTAGAATAATTACGAGTATAAGTTACTGATTAAATTGTCAGAAGTACATCGAGAAGTTTGAACGCCCGATTGGCTTAATAATGAAAAGCTTACGAGCTTGAATGTGAAGGGTAAAATTACCGTCTGGTAATTTTTTTTACGTACCCCTGAAAACACTTCGGTTGTTTTCTTTAACTTTAATGTTTTTGTCTGGTTTATGGGATAAATAGATCTACTTAGGTATTAAATTTAAAAAAAACTCCTGCCCTTAAACCGATTTTATAAATAGTTTAGTATTTACATGAAGTCACGTCATTTAGGTTGAATGATCGAATCCTTGTGCGAAGACTTTGGGAAAGCTTTCATTGAATTATGAATAAGCCCATTTGACAAAAGCACAGTTCATATTTAAAATTATGTTAAATTTAATGGTGTAAATATATATTACTTGCTGATTATAGTTTTTGAAAACATTGAGAAAAAAATATTAAGCAAACAGCTTCATTTCTGGTGCGGATGCCTTAGAAGGTTAAAGGGCTGGCTGGATATCATATAAAGCATCAGCCTTGTTGTTCATCCAGGCAATGCCACCTGTATCTTGGGTATCATTTTGAATTGAATTATCTTAATTGAATACAGTGCGCTGCTCATTTTAATCGAAATAATGAGTAAATCAGGTTTTAATGTCAACTTTCGATAAATGTTCGAAAGTCTCATTAAGAAAACATTATCAACCGTCCATAAAATATAGCATGAGCCCTGTGACAGCAGAACAGCCGCGGACAGCGCTTTACAATTTGTATTTTTAAGGGGGGGTTATTCCATTTTGTCTCCTTTCAGATTAATTTTAAACCAATATATAGCGATGATTAAATTTTGTAAAACATATGTATATGTCGTATTTAACTCTTTGATCTTGATATTTCGCCCATTCCATACACGATTACTTATATTTTGCTCGATCCAATTAAATCGCAAATATAGGTCTAAACTATGATGTAAATATAATTTCATTTGAGCTATATTAAGTTTTGGGCAATAAAAGTTATACAAAAATAAACGTCGTGAAAAATGTGATATAAAAATATTAAAAACCCATCCCTCTAATTCCACAATAATAAATAAAAACAACTAGAAACTACGAGTTTTCTGAGTGGCCAGCTTCCGCTGAGCAGGATGAACGTGTGAAAAATGAAAGCGTTGGAGCAGGACAGATTCCTCTGGATAACCTCGCCTTAACTCTCTTTTTCATACTCAAATATGTATAGCGCAGCTGTCACAGGGAACAACGGTAGTTGTTCAAAAAAGTAACTTGGAAGATAAACTGCGTTTCTGTATGGAAGGAAAAAATATTTTGACGTATTGCTTAGTGGAGCTTCTCTTACTCGTATTTCATAGCTGCTGAATCTCGTTAAAATGTTTTATGCGAGAGTTTCAAATTTATCGGTAACTACTAAGTATTTTTTTAGTAGAACAAACCACGTTAAACATAGTTAAGGTCATTAAAAAGTTTCCTATGAGTGTCTGTTGTATAATAAACCTTTTGTGTATAATTTCTAAACTTACCCGAAACTGTGCTTTTTTGCAATTTTCTATGTGCGATCATGTAATTCCCTACATTCGGAAACAACACCTTTAAAATGGTAAATAAATAATAAGTAAACATACAACATATGTACGTTGTTAGCCCAGTTGGTGCATAATTATGTCTGCCACTATGCCTCTGAGTTAAACTTGCTGTTAAAGTTTAATTTGTTCTGTATGTCTCGTAATTGCAAACAACTGGAACGGATGCTGGTAACCGGCCTGTGGTTGCCACTGGGCTCGGAGGCTGGGCTTAAGCTGGCAAACTTGCGATAGTGATGGGTTGGATTTCCCTCGCCTCTAACAGAAGGGCATTTACAGGCATTTCTCATTTTATCGGAAATTCCACGTCACTGTAATTGGGTGCTACGGTTTCAAAACTTCAAACTTCAAAAAATGTATTTGTGCAAAATAGGTCAAAATTAGATGTAACATACAAAATTTTTCATGCTACATGTGTTCTGCCTAAAGTGGCATACAAATATTTGAAAACTTAAAAATAAGAAATTCAGAAATATTAATATAAATTCTTATATTGAAAAGTATTAAAATAAAGATTTGGTTAAGTTATCTTTTTTTATTATTACTACTTTCACACTTTGTATGCCTATAGCACAATGATAATATTACATGTCTATATATATGTATGTGTGTGTAACTGGTACTATCATATAGTAACAGTTTTTCTCAAATTGCTGCCGTTAATGCAATTGAAATTGACGCAAATTATTTTCTGTTATATTTGTGAACAAATAGTGTTATTCCCAGCGTAATTGATTAATTTTATTGTATTTTATAACGTTTTATGTAACTGGATTCAGGGAACAACCGTACACCTACCGAAATCTAGCTTTTACTTTCACTTGGGCTCAATTTATTCAAGATCAATTGTAACTTGTAACCATTGAAATCAACATTATTATTGTTCTGAAATAAAACTGGATATTATTATGTTCCTGCTTAAAAAGAGAGCACAGAAATATATTATAGTATACATATATGTATTATAGTATACCTATATATTGCTTTGGTTTATGCTTAACTAAAATTTCCTAGTGGCGTACCCAATATAATAATTTTTGGTAGAAAAATTTTAATTAGAGTTTCATATTCTTCATATCATTAATATTTTAATAGGTGGTAGAGCTGATGCCGGGCTCGACTGTGGAGGTACCACCATCTTACTCGGAAATCCTCCCGAAGTTATTCGGGGGAGAGTAAGAGGACAGCTCTCAGGCAAAAAACCAGGCGGCCCACCATTGCCTGGGACCGATGGATGGCGGTATATCCATCCCCAATTGCCGGGCCTTATATAAATCAGACTGGTGACGGGCAGCGGCGTCACTAGTGCAAGGGTTTCGGCACCGCGCTCACCAACCCGCCTGCCCAGCGTGTGTGAGTATGGGCATTTCTTCCAGGAGGACTGCCAAGAGTGGTGAACTCCTGGAAAGGCCTATGTCCAGCAGTGGACGAAACAGGCTGATGGATGGATGGATGGATGGATTCTTAATAAAAACAATACGTTTCGTTAACTATTGTATTTACTTTTATAAAACCTTGTTTTTACTTCCTTTTTTATATATAAATATATATATATACGTAAAATTTATATATATATATAGGTATATGTTACCGACCAAATCCAATTTAAGAACAAAACAGTTTTGCCTAGGTGAAAATCCACCAGCGTAGAAGCGAGCCGATAGAATAGGATAGAAATAGAACACAGAACATTTTTTTTATGACAACTCTTATGTCTTTTAGTTAAGATAACGTCCCCTTAACAACAATGACCAACATTATATTTAACCACTTGTTAACTAATTATTTCAACTATAATATTTCAACGGATGATGCCTCACAAAAAGCGAAATAGGTTTTGATTTCTTATTATTTTGTCTTATATATATATATATCTTACTAGCCTTTGCCCGCAGCTCTGCCCACGTTTTTTCAATCTCTGCCCCGTTTTCGACTTGGGCGTTATTTTATGAACACCCTAATGTGTTGTGTTGACCGGGGTAACTACATCAATAGAGAACACCGCATCGAAAGCCATTGAGTAGTTCTCTCTCGAGACAGACAGACAAAAATTGAAAATATTGTGCTTTTGGTCTTAGAACAATACTAATAACCCACTTCATTTAAAATTTCGCAAAAATATCTCTGTACACACACGGTTTTTTTACTACTATATTAATAAAATAATAATTAAAAAATAAAATCAAGAGAGCTAAGTATTTTATACCCGTATTCTACTTCATTTTAATTTTTGAACTTTTAGTAACTTTAAAAGTTAAGACTATGGTATATACTCTAAAGTTTTATGCAAACCTGAATAATTTCAAGTACAAATTTTAGAGGTCCGTATAGTTCAAAATGAAAACAAACGGAACCCTTATAGGATTACTTTTGTCCGTCTCTCAAGACTCTTTTTTGGGCCTCGTGAGAGATAGGTTTTAACTTAAGTTAGAACTGATACCTTCAACATAAGTCTACGACCCCATGGTGCTGTTACTAACTCAGATGATGTGTAATACGAAACCGGTAGCCTAAGTTAGAATAAAAATAAATATATGTGGAATAAAAGTACAAGAATTTGTGTATAATTTATTCAAGATGATATTCCACCAAGAACCATCAATCGAATCTATCCAATATTTAACTCAGGTTTCCTAGTCAAAGCGAGAAAAATGTATTGCCCTTTACGCAATTAATTTCATACCAGTTGGCTAACCATGAAAACCTATAAGGCATAATATACCTAGTTGATTTAGAAATTTGACACTCTGTAGTTCATAGAGCACAGTTATAGGAAAATATGTTAGAAAATTACGTATATTTAATCATTCAAAAAGTTATTGTGACCAACATCATTAGCCCCTTTAGATACATAAAATACATCCTCCGTGTCATTAGTCGCACATAACTCATAGTGGGATAAGTTTGTGTGTTAAATTGTATTTACAGAACCCCGGCTGAACCTGTACTTTATTTTATGTATGTAGATTTTCTGACTCAAATACGAGCAAGTCTAATTAGATTTCTTGAAAACTCTCATGCAGACACTTCTACGTATGTATTCTATGTATGTTTTCATCTATATATATAAATATATATATCTGCTTTATTACTCAAAAACTGCTGAATAACTTAACCTTGGGAGGGAAAAAATCAAGCTTGAATTTTTAAAAAAGCTGACATAGCTTTACGTTTCAAAAATATCTTCGCAATATTTTTATAATATTTATTGTATATTGTATTAAAAACAAAGTATGCACATATAACATATGAATAAAACATTCGAATAGGTTGAAGGACTGTGATGCTTTCTGTTTTCCCGGGATCTTTGTTCGCAATCATTATGTGCTTTTACTATTCAATAATTTTAACGAATTAATATGGTTTTTTCCGTTTATTCTTCTACTTTTAGCATTCTTACAATTATAATAAACTAGCTTTTGCCCGCGGCTCCGCCCGCGTGTTACTCGGTTTAACGACATGCTTTTTTTCCGGGATAAAAAGTAGCTTATATGTGTTAAGTTAGGGTATAAGCTATATCCTTTCTAAATTTCATCCAAATCCGTCCAGCCGTTTCAGCGTGAAAGAGTAACAAACACACACACACACACGAACTTTCGCATTGATAATATTGAACTACGCTCAAGGGGACGTTCAGAATGGGAATCTAAACGAGAATCGGCTCGTGTTTTGTTTCATTTGTACTTTCTGTTCATTTTTAGGTTTCCGTACCCGAAAGGCAACACGTAGCCCTATTAATGTTGCTCTGCTGTCTGTCCGTTTATCCGTCCGTATGTCATGGGTCTCTAGCTTGCAGAAGGAATTAGTGACAGATCTGAAATTTAGATATGTTATGTAAAATGTTGACCCAAAACCGAATTTTAATGACTTCGATAGCTAATTATCATAATAAACGTGTGGTCGTTGGTAAAAGAGAAAGCAATATAACATCAGTTATAAGAGTCAACAGGACGTATCAAACATACATAGATAATATAAAAATAAAATAAAGTATAAAAAAGGATGTGGCTTTAGCCAGATCGAATATTTAAATAAAAATTAAATAAAATCAACTATCAGGGGGGTCCCATACATGAAAAAGGAGAAAAAAAAACGTGTTTTACCCGGCCTTACTCTTTTTCGAGAACTCATTGAGTAGCAAACAAATTATATTTATTTTTTTAAATTTCTAAAAGTAAGGAAATGGGCGTTGTAAATTTTAGAACATTTTTGTTACATGTATATCAAAACTCAACAAATTCGGAATTTGGCGTTTTCTGTATATTATATGCCTTAATACTGTATTAAAAACAACAAATACTGAAAACACCGATTATTAAAACAGGTTTAGAGAAACTTAACTTGAGTTTTCTGTTTTATGTAACATTTTCTAGGTAATTTTTATTAAAATTATTTAGGTCTTAACTATAAAGTTATATAACTTATTGAAATGGTACGCAACCCTCAGGGCGCGAGTCCTGCTCGCACTTGACCGGTTTTTGAGAGATCGCGACATAAAACGTTCAATACGACGACGTTTATAGATTTACAAAGACTTTCGATTGCAAACTTTTACCGAGCCCAATTAATTCTATACTGCCTTGTTTACAGGACATATCTATATAGAATATTGAAACCTCATTTTACGCTTTACAATAAAATACAGGCAAACAGGAAAAGCGCAAACTAAAACTGTACCAAGCGTGACGAACTTTACTTGCGCCAGTAGTGGGACGACTAGGCGTTAACCAACAATACCAACAAACAGTGCTGGGTGGCACACAATACAACACACTGTTGAGACAGTTTTCCGATGGCACAGCGCAATTACCAACTTTTATTACACGGAGGTTTTAAGGCGCAATTCCGAAGCCTGGAAAATGCAACGTATTTCTTGCTAAATTAGCCGTGGGAATACTTTAACAATATTGTTGTTATAATTATTTGTGATGAAAAAAAACAATAATAATCTTTTAAACTGTTTTAATGTCTTATAGGCTTACGTTTGGCCATTATTGCGCCCGATGGAAAGCGTCACTCAGACCTAGGATGAAGGCACTCGCCCAGAAACAGGGAGAGTGACAGCAAAATTTCTGCAAAAATCTACGAATGTCGGTAACGGAAGAGTGACTGTTACTACTCAATTGCCCCCACTCCCCTGGTACGGCTTCTCATGATGTCAAGCAATACACAACGAGTTGCTTGTAAAACAGGTGCTTGCGCCACCTCTGTAAACGGTACCAAGATCCGATGATCTTACTACCCTCAATACTACAGAGATATAGATTGTGTTTTTATTATCACGGGATAATAAATGACACCGATCAATTTTTATAACATCCACGAGATGAGATGAAGTGACAATACTATTTTTAGATGACGTTGCCACATACACTGTCAACTAAGCATTTATTTGGTTATGTATAGTCAACTAAACATAACAACTCTATCTATCTTCATTGATTTTTATTATATTTTCACATCATGCAAATAACGATTCAGGAATAGGAATATGGTAAAGGGAATTAGAAACCTTGTACTACTTAGCTACCTAAAGTTGTACGACATTTTTTTTCCGTATAATCATGGACGAATTTAATCATCCATGGTATAATACAAAAAGTTTCTAACAATCCATTAAAAACACAAACTTGAAAAGTGTTTCGATTTTTTTGATGAGAAGTGTATACTATATTTATCTCAGTATAAATGAACTTAAATTCAATTGCTAAACTGACCGTATAATGTAACGTCAATGTCTTGATATGCAGAAGTTCCAGCCTATATGCGATGCAATTGACTCCTGTGCAAATAAGTTCCGTTAAATCCCTTGATGATTTGCCTAGTAACACGGTTTAACTCATACCTATCAACATTTCCTCACGCTTTCCACCACTATTACGTACAAAACTAGACAGTCATTATTCAAAATTTTCTTTTAATTTTCGATTTCCTTTCCGACTCTTTCGCCTTAAGCTCTCTGCAAACACGATAATCGCTTTAGACTGAAGTTAAACACGACGGCCTGGATCTAAAACTACCCCTATACACATACCAGTAAGTCGATAGAGCTTAATGAGAACACACCCATGACGCGTTCTACATCGGGTGTAATACTGGTTCACACGTTATAACTAGAAAACAACGCATCCGAGTCAGGTAATTTTCTCTACAACTACGGTTATGTCCCTATTTTCTGATTATTTGGAAATATAAACTAAAATTAAGTAACATAAATACACATGGTAATTTTCGCTGAGACTTTGGCAAAAACATCGCGCACGGTTTTTATAGGAACACGGCGCGGTGTCCACATTCTGGTGATAAAGTGGGTTATAAATATGCTTAGCAAACGCGCAGACTATATCGAAACTTTCAAAAGCTATTTATAAAAAAAATAAAACTGTCGGAATTGAAGCTCCCAAACCTACACTTCTCATAAAAAAATCGAAACACTTCTCAAGTTTGTGTTTTAATGGATTATTAGTTTCTTTTGTATTATACGGAAAAATTTAAATGTCGTACAACAGTAGGTAGTAAAAGGTTTCAAATTCCCTATACTAACGTTCCTAATTCAAAATAATTTTTTTAAAGGTTGCTTCCTCTTTTTGGTTATTTGTCGCCAGAAAGAAAGTCTTGGTAGTGTTTAGATTTTTTTGATGAGGACTATATTTGGTACGATAATGAACACTTGTATTATTCCACGAAATTATTTATTTATTTTCAAATGCTTTATAATTAGATCTTTAGATCAGTGCAACGGTCTGTTCAAAGTTTCACCAAGTGCCAACAATAAACAGTATCAACATTCTATTTGGTGTACGACTTTCAGCAAGGAGGTAAAATACATCGGCATCTGGTCTACGTGGTAACGCAACCAAGAACAAAAGCAGGGATTGCAACAAACACAACCTTCTCTTCACTCGACCAGTGATTGTGACAGCATGATAAAGCTGTTCGGCTCCATTTTTAGGTGGTGTTCTGGCTAAGCTACTCGTAAGTGGCCGTAGGAAGTGCACAGTTTTCACGATCGCAGAGAGTCAGTGCAATACTAATTGCCCCGTATCCAATTATAAAAATAATTATTCTGTGACCAACAGGAGTTAAGCAGTGAATACTCGTATTTATGTGGATATGATGAATAATTCCTCGGTTTCCACAGAAAGCCTCAGATCTACAGGTTGCTCTACAAAAACGTAAGCCTTTATGAGCTCCTAAAACAACTGGCATCGTATTCCCGCGTAAATAGCATGCCCATTTCCTGGAGCTATGGGAATACGTATACAACAATAAAATAAACAACACTCAGTGGTACAAAAGGGGAACAATACAGTAAGATTTTACGATTATTTTACTAGGAGCTGTTTGGATTCTCTCTTCAATTTGCGCAAGTCCTTTGAGTTCTTAAGTTCTTCGTGTGTTGGTAAAATCGTCTTTTTATGCCTGAAAATGCTTCAGTGCATAAATAACGTAATCTTGATACTTTTATGAGTATTATTATTTTAAACTTAGATATGATATATAAATGGTCATTTTAATTTACTTACACATGCTTTATACTTGAGGCTTGAAAATGTAATCGAATCTGAAGTAAGACCTAGAAAACTTCTTGGTTTAAACTTGTGATCGAAATATTACACATGATGTACGAGAATCTAAAAATAGTTATATATCGGGATAATTTTTCAAACTATTCCAGCGCAATTTAGCAGATTTCAAATTGAATATTTATTATTAACTTATAAATTAATTAATTAAGTTAATCAATTTGGTACTATGATCGCAAACCAATCGAAATTGAAATTTTCTGGAAATGTTTTATGTCGAGGAGAATACAAACTTATATGGACACATCTTATAACGCACGGCTTTTAAAGATATTGTAGTTTTATTATATTTAGAACACAGTTACTAAAAAAATACAAAAATTAACGAAATATTTCGACTCCTTCAGTGGAGTCGTCATCAGTCGAATAAAATAAAATAAAATAAATGACATAAGAGTATAGAAGAGTTGAAAGGTGAAGTCTGTACAAGTTGAAAGAGGAAAACAGAAACTTTTTGGAGATACTACATGTAGATGATGATGACGATGATAATGACGATGATGATGATGAGGATGATGAGGATGAGGATGATGATGATGATGATGATGATGATGATGATGACGATGATGATGATGATGATGATGATGATGATGATGATGATGATGATGATGATGATGATGATGATGGTGGTAATGGTGGTGATGACAATTTTTATATTTAGTAGTCAGTATTTAATGGTGAGTGACGTCATGTCTGTCAGTTAGTGCTGTCTGTTAAGTCCTGGTCCATAGTGAGCACCAAGTGACCATATGTATGATGTTTCCCAGGTCCTTAATTCAATATCGGTCAGGGGAGGGGTGATTGCTTTGATGATGCGTAAGGTGAAACAGTCGTTGAAAGTTGAATTGTGGAGGCGGATGTGTGTAGGGATAGGAAGAATGTTGTTTGGCATGCGATCTGATGTGTGTCGATGTTGATTTATTCGGATGTGTACTGGATTCTTGGTTTCACCTACATAGAATGCCGGGCAATGACGGCATTCTAGTAGGTAAATGCAGTTGCTCGTTTTGCATGATGTGTTAGGGTGTGTTTTGTATATGTTTGTCGTGTGATGAGTGTTGATGTCTGTAGCTGTATTGATGATGGGGCAGGTTTTACATCGACGCCGTCACCCAGTACATCTCCCAGTTGAAATTTTCACAGATGATGTATTTCTGTTGCCGCTATAACACCAAACACTAAAAAACAGAATAAAATAATTATTAAAGGGGGCTCTCACACAAAAAACGTGTTTTTTTCTCGTTATATTGATAACGGCAATAGGTAGACGCTTGAAATATTCACAGAATATTTAGTTACATATTCACTTTAAAAATTTATAATTAAATTAAAATAAAATTAATATTTAAGGAGGCCCATATAACAAACATGATTTTTTACTGTTTTATAATAATTTAGTCGTGCTCCTGCAAAAAAGAGTTTTATTTTTAAGCACGTACTGTAAATCTTGCGAGGGCATGTTTTTTTTACTACCTGACCAAAATATGGAAAAGTTACGAAGTATCTAATTTCAACATCCATCGCTATCGCGTTCAAAGGTATCGTTATTGGTGTGCAGCAGTCGTGTGCATACTCTTCTGCTGGTTCTGTATACAACTTCTCCATTGGCCATTCTATCATAGTCAAAGAAGACAGCTTGCACTTTTATTCATTTATTAACATGTCTGTCGATGTTGAAGGCTTTGAAGGGTTTGAATGATTCGCTCATCATAGTGATGTATTATTCTACCTTTATTTTTGAGCGGTCTTATATTGAAAAAAACACATAATTTATTTAAATATTTGAAGTACTTATACATACATATCTTTGTATGACATATAAAATGGAGCAACAGTTGTGTTAAACCAAAACACCAGTCTCCCAAAAGAGAACGTTTTATTAGCAAAGAAAGGTTTGCGAATAAATCTTGGTGAGCAAGTTAATAGCTCGTGCTAAGCAGTGGCCCGCTAGGTTCTCGGACACAATATTGTTGAACGCCAAAATCGCTTTTAGCGATCTGGAAATAGGGTTTAAAATGGAGTGTACAATAATACTTTCATGTGTAACCAAGTAGTTCATTATTCAGGCAAAGGGTTTAGGGCCATAATCATTCAGTGAGGCGCGGGGTTACGTTTATTATTCACATTTAATACTAAAAAGGATTTCTCTGAAAAATACATTGTAATATTACCATTACATACTGTAAAGACTTACCAGAAAATACTTAATCCTGGCGAGCTATTTAAAAGTGTTCAGGAAATTCGTATGAAAATCCATTACATACCATATGTTCACAGAGTACATTTCATATGTTTTCTTTTTAAAACTATCCGTGTCTATGTTTTTAAGAGACTAAAAAGTTTGGCGATTATAAGGTTTTATGCGGCCAATTTACACATAAAAATAAAATGAATTACAATTTTCATGTCTAGAATGTGGAAATGTTTGCTATATTTGTTAAAACTGCAATAACAATAACAAAAATATATAATTTATATTGATTTTATAGGTATATTTAAAACCATTGAATACTTAAAATTTAACCTCAATGAGCGTTTTTCTCGTTGTTTTTTTTCTTGGAAGGCATGCAGCCTTTTTGAATACCTTTGCCCAGCTGGCAATAATAAAAAAAAGTTGCGTAAAAGCGGGATTTTATGTTGCTTTATATTTTAGTTGAAAGTGTTTTGTACAAATAAATTACAAAATGAGTTCAGAAGCGGGCTCTGATATAGATTGTACTCCACTAATGCTTTGCTGAAGAAATCAATAACAATAAACATGACTAATCGCCTATATATGAGCAAGTAAGTAACTTTTAATATTTCCCAGTCAGTTAATTTTATTTGAAAAACATGAAAATGTCTTATTTTATTTTTGAGAAAAGCACTATACTTGCTTCGACCATTAAACAGCAATCCTGGCCTCGTATATAAAAGTCCCCACCCTACGGGCTCGGACTTTTAACTTACTCGTTCAGGATTGCTTACTTCCTGGTCTTAACAGTAATGTACTATTGTTTAAAACTGAGTGCCAATTTTGACAAACTATACCGCTGAAAGTTTACCATTAAATAAGTAATTATAACTTCACAATTTTAAAGTTTGCATCATTGCTAGCTATTAAATTTCCTGTTTCACAACATAACATAAATTTCAAACCTATTTCTAGAGCCAAAACTCTTGCAACTGCTGCAATTAACTCATGATGCTCCAACACAATTGATCACATATTATATCTAACACACACTCAATTAAAAAACAATTTGAAATTTTATGAAACTAAGTGCATTTGAAACAGCATTTCCTATAAAATTCTCGAAGGAATTCCAGCAGAATGCAGAGAGAAAATAGTTACAATGAAAAATCTTACTTTTACATACCATTTCCATTGTATTTATTTATTGTTCACAGCAATGATGATAACTGATGTGAATGTAAACAAACAAAATAACCTTATTCTTAGTTTTAAAACCTAGTGCGCGGCTATGTGGAAACAAAACCGGTAACTAGAGCAACATTTTTCTTTGCTAAATAATGGAGTTCCATCAAGAACGATCAATTCAAGACGAAAATAGATAATTTGGATGATTTTGTTGCAATAATAAGGTAAAAAAAAAGGTATCAATAAAAAACCTATTTTCTTTAACGTTTATAAACCGCGTCGGTTGATTTATTTATTTACTGTAACTAAAATCTTTTGTAAGCCTTTATTTTACTCTGTTTTAGACTTTTCTCTCGAATATCGATTTCGGGATTCAATTGTTTTTTTGTTGTTTGAATGAACTCTAGCGATTTTGAAAAATACGTGTTTTTATTCCAAGTAGAAGCCGAGAAGCTCAGTCAGATTTTTCGAAAGCGCTTGATATTTCGGTTGCAACAGCCACGGCTCAGAGCGTGCTCTTTTATAGAATAATTCAATTCTTTTTGAACTAAAATGAGATGATTGTTTTCGAATAACGTTTGATCATTGAATTGAATATAAATTATACGTTTTTCACAGCGACTATTTTTTTGTTTCATTGCATCATAATTCATTTATTCCCAATTATGTCAAAATATCTTCTCAACTGTACAGTTCTACAGGAAAACACAAAGTCTCATACGTGAATACGTTTTGATATACTCTCTGTTGATGTATCTTCTCTCTGTTTAATATCCTGTGACAGGAGGAAGCCAAGTTGTGCCTATTGTAGTGAAATAAGTTGTAGAAAAGCGGCCAAGGACAGAAGTTTTCCTTCAGCGCAGCGAAGCTAAGAGGAAAATGCTTGTGTATGTTCTCCATTTCCACTTGAACCAATTAGCAGTGTGTAAATGTTAGTTTTTTGAAGAAAGAAAATAGTTCTGCAATACACCTGTAATAAATAAGAGTATTCATGTAAGATAGATTACATCTATCTATACTAATAATAAAGTAGTTAAAAGTCGTGTCTGTATATTTATTATTTTTTTAAAGTTTTGATTTATCTTTTTTGTTATTAGTGTTGTACTGAATTTTTGTATCCTGTCTGTCTGTATGTTCCGTTTTAACTCGAGAATCATTCAACGGATTTGGATGCGATTTTTTTTATTATCATGGTATGGACTCTGGTCAGCATGAAGGCTAAAGGCATGTTCATAAAATAACGCCCAAGCCGAAAATGGGGCAAAGATTGCATAAACGCGGTCGGAGCCGCGGGCAAACGCTGGTACCCTTATAAAACATCGTTATGTTGTCATCACCACCTCGTGTTTTTACACTGTGACCTCGTCTTTCAAAAATCAAGTATTGTTTGCGAAAATGGATATAAAATTTTGGTTTTTATAGCTATTTTTGTATGCTCAATTCTCTTGTAACAAATAATGTTCTTACGTGAAACTCTTGATAGTTGAGATTCATGGTTTTACTCCAAATTGATATTGTTTGTAGCACGAAGAGCAGATTGGTACGGGTACGTACGTTGTAGACATTGTGATCTATTCTCGTGCAGCAACCCTTAAATTTAGAGTTGAAAAACATAAAATAATACAAGCTCATTTAACTTTTATCCATCTGCGTTAAAGCCTATTTTACAATGAAAAGTGTTAGGTTATGGCAGCTCTAAATCTAATATTTGCTACACGAAAATAGGTGTCATTGTCTGTTCAAACATCCTCGTTGGTATAATAACCATAAGAAGTAATGAGCTCAGCTAACTTTCACAAACGTGTTTAACCTACGAGAAAATTTAGTAGCCAATATTGATTTCTGTAGACCTCATATATGAAGATGTTGCTCTCAGTATAGACTAACAGCTACAGACCATTCACTATAAGAAGTCCCCTTGCTTAGGAAATGGTAGCAATGCATATAATGGCTCACGTAGCATTCACCCTACTACACATTCATAATATTTACTTGACTGCGTTTTTTTATAAATTAATTAGACTACTCTTTAATGAAAATAAAATGTACAGAATGAAAAAATCTAAACTATCAATTATTTATTGATTTGTATTTTGCAAACAATACGTATGATCTAATGGTATGAATATCTATACATGTATCTCTGTACTATAATGGTATTTTTTATTTCTTGTTCTAGCTCGACGACGTTTGTTCTAAATAGTCGAGCTCCCGTTTTTTACGTTTTTGACGATTATTTCCAGGCGACTTAATGTGAACGCATTTTTCCGATATGCCTGCAAAAGTAAATGAATAGCTAATTATTATTTGCCCTTAAAATGTTTATGTTTAAAGCTGGTATCCCTATTTTACTAACCCGTCATGGCACTGACATGAGATCGAACCTGATCAAGAGGAATCACGGTGCATTGTTTGCATTTTCTCTTTCACAAAAGGCGTACCTTCAACACAATCTCTTTTGTACTATTTTTCAACGGCTTTGGCAATAATAATACATAATTAATAAAATAATGTTGAAAAATCTGACTATCAAACAATATGATAGCAAAAGTTTGACAAGCAGTGATGCCAACATGACTTCACGGGACAAGTTATGATGAATGGTCTGTACAATCAGCTACATACATCATTCAAATACAGAATACAATTTTTTTTACTCAAAAATGGTTTCCAAAGTTGAGTTCGCATTGAATGACTTCAGCTTCAATTTATTTTCAGCTCTTCAGCCTTTTATATGAGAGTCCAATTTGATTGGTATGTTTTCAGTTGAATTAACCCTACTTTACCTAACCGCAAACTCAACACTCATCCCGTAGTCATAAGGGCGCGCAAATGATCTCATGCTGTGCGATGCTATGCGCTGGTACCAATCTAGGTCTCGGCACTGTCTCCAGAAAGAGTTTTTGAAATTTCCCCAAAAGAGACAAAAAAAGTCATCAACTTTTCCCCAAATATCTTGAAGCTATCTATTCCTTTATTATATTTAAATTTATTAAATTTTATATCACATCACATCACACAATAATATTATAAATGCGAAAGTTTGTGTGTGTGTGTTTATGTGTTTGTTACTCTTTCACGCTGAAACGGCTGCACGGATTTGGATGAAATTTAGAATGGATATAGCTTATGCCCCATCTTAACACATAGGCTACTTTTTATCCCAGAAAAAAGCATGTCGTCAAACCGAATAACACGCGGGCGGAGTCGCGTGCAAAAGCTACTTGTTTTATGAAATACCATAACATAGTACGTAATTATATTTTAAAATTTTCACACGTCAAATTTCTAATAAAAAATAAAAAAATCTAATAGGGCCGCGAATACTAACAAAGGACCCCACTCCAAAAACTTCCCGTGGACAATAGCGTGGGTCAACTTGGTGAAAATTTCTGTATTTTCTCAGTTTCCTAAATTCGCCTATTTTCCCAGTGTCGAAATTTTTTTCCCTTAAATTTACCCTGGCTTTTCGATTCCCCAAAAGTTCACCAAAAATGCGAAAAGAAACCCCTGGAAACCCTGGTTTCGCATTTCAAGGAATCGTTGCAAGTACGTTGCGTAGCATCTCCAAACCCTAGCGACAAACACTGTGACTCCTGAAGCCCAGGCCTCGAAATATCGCAAAGCGTACTTCACCACTCACCATATTTTCTTTCTTTATTCATAAGTGTATACAGAAAGACTAATACAATCAGTAAAAGCTATATTGGCGAGCTTATATCTTACATGAGATTTCTTACAGTAAACCATCAAGGAAACGAAGTGCAAAAAATTACAGGTACCTAATAAAAGTTGAAAATTCAACTGATGACGAGCTTGAAGACGCCGAAATATATCTAAAATTAATTGTAAGATTTATGTTTCCCTTGAAATAACAAACAAATAAAAAGCTGAAATATAGCAACTATTATCTTTGTTAATATAATATAGGTACACGTATAAACATAAATTTAAAATACGAGTAATAATATGTCAGTGTTTACAATTATAATTAATGCATATCTTAAATATACAAATGTATTATTTTATAATAAAAGAATTGTAACTATATTATTTTCTATTATATTATTAATTCGGCATCCCTTGAGTACGGAATCCTTTTTTTGTTGTTTGTTCTTTTAAACTATAGAATATGTTTAACAATGTGACCAAGTTTGAAACTTGTGTATAAAGATAAAGCTGAAACATGGCAATTTTTCAAAGTTCATGGGGGACCCCCATTGTTTTTCATATTTTTTAATATTTGTCGTGGCAGAGGCTATATAAATACATACTATGTGAAAATTTCAACTGGCTACCTATTACGGCTGAAGCTGTAGACCCCTGTGACAGACTGTCAGACAGAGAGACAGACAGACAGTGGAGACTTAGGAGTCCCGTTTGGCACCCTTCAGGTACGGAACCCTAAAAAGAAGGATCATATCACCAATATTGTAGGTCAGCGTGGAGTAACCTATGACCTGTCATTGAGTGAGATTTTTGTATAAAAGTACGCTTTGAAGGGCCGTACTTTTTATTGCACTGAACAAGAAACGTTTTTTTTAATAGTATAAAAGTTTATTTCTCAAGCCGTTGCTCAGAAAAATTGTACATACAAACAAGCAGACGGACAAAAAGGATTTCTTTTATCCATGATGGCTACGGAACCCTAAAAAGTTGCATAGCGTTGTGAGAAATGAAATGAATACTTTATTTCTGCAATATAGGTACATAAATACACTTATCGCATGTTAGGATTTATTAAATAGGTGATAAAAATAATTAAAATTAAAAGAGGAAATACAATATATTAAAATAGGTTTTGGGTTTGCTTATATTTAATAAGTACATACACGTACATGAACTAAAATGAAGGTATATTTAATGTGTACAATTATGTATATACATACGATATGATAATAATAATAGCTACCCATATACTAAATACGAATAGGTTACATATATAAATACATGCCTAACTCCGAGTTAGTACAGTACAGTATATATGTTGCAGTCAAAACTCTTAACCAGTCAAAAGTACTATTGACTAGCAAAATCAGTCAAAAGTACTTTTGACCGTATGCTTTAGTCAATAATACTTTTGACTAAAATAACAGTTAAAAGTACTTTTGCCCAATAGAGCTGGTTAAAAGTACTTTTGACTAAGTGATTCCGTCAAAAGTGGTTTTGACTGGTTGTATCAGTCAAAACTCTTAAACAGTTAAGGTGGTCGATAAAAATAACGACAAACGCACATATAAACTTTTATATTACTCATTATTAGTGGAGAACGTGCTGATATTAGAACAAAAATGAGTGACTACGAAAAGAAGGAACGCTTTTTGCAAAGAATTTTAGCGATAGAAGATATGAAAGATAGTAATTTCAATGTAATGACAAAAGAAAAATTTGAAAAGTTTGCAATGGATGTGGAAGACGCGAAATTTGATGAAAGGAAAACACCATTACAGTACAGTAGACTAAAACGCTTTAACATAATTGAAGTTTGTGGTATAAAAAAATTAGTTACAAACACAGAACCTGCCAAATATTTTTTGCCGGCTGAGGAAATCTACGACATTATTGATGCTGCTCATATTTCTATAGGGCATGGTGGTCGCGATAGACTTAAGAATGAAACGGCAAAAAAGTACGCTTATGTTACAAAAGAAATGATTAATATATATTTATCGATGTGCGAAGTATGCCAAAGGAAGAAAAGCAAGAAAAGGAGGTGTCTGGTTTCGAAACCGATCTTGCACACTGAAATGAACAGCCGCTGCCAAGTCGATCTTATTGACATGCAGTCGCAAGAAGATCGCGGGCATAAATTTATTATGGTTTATCAGGATCATTTGACTAAATTTGTAATTTTGCGACCACTGACATCAAAAAGGGCTACTGAAGTTGCATATCAATTAATGGATATTTTTTTGACCTTTGGAGCACCATGTATTTTGCACTCAGATAATGGCAGAGAGTTTGTTAACTCAGTTATAAAAGAATTAACATCATATTGGCCGGAACTAAAACTAGTAACTGGGAAACCACGTCATAGCCAAAGTCAAGGTTCCATGGAAAGGGCTAATCAAGATGTTGAAAAAATGCTAGCATCTTGGATGGAAGACAATAAAACCACTAACTGGTCTAATGGACTTAAATTTGTTCAATTCATGAAGAATAGAGCATTACACTCGGGGATAAAGCAGTCTCCTTATCAAGCAATGTTTGGAACGGAACCTAAAGTGGGGCTAACAACATCTAATCTACCTTTGGAAATTATAAATGGATTGCATAATGAAGAAGACTTGCAAGTTGCAATCACGGAAATGATCAAAACTTCGATGATAATGAAGAGAATCAAAACAAACAAGAAAAAAATGAAACAAAAAAACAGTTAAAGAACAAGAAAAAAACAAAGAACAAGAAGAAATATTTGAACACAACCAAAACGAATCAATGATATTGGAAGCAAGAGAAAAAGCGCATTTGAATTTAGTAAAACAAGCAAAGAGAATGAAAACAGCAAGCGATCAATCTCATCCACCACTGAAAGTCGGAGACAATGTAACCATACCAATCCCAGACGTAGACAAAGGAAAGGCAGACCTTCGTAATTTAATTGGAGTTGTATTAGAAGTTACTTGTGAGCAGTTATACAGGATTGGGACAAAGAGTGGAATTTTGGAGAAATTGTACTGCAGGTACCTACTTACTAATTCAAATTTAATGTGCGTCTACTTAGTGAATTTGTAAATATAAATAAATTTGTGTGTGTGTGCGCGTGTGTGCGTGAGGATGTGTGTGCGTGTGTATGCATGTGTGTGAGGGTGTGTGCATTTGTGCGTGTGCGTGTGTTTGTCTGTAGGTTTTAACCTGTTTTTAACATTTTATTTTCCAGATCCGAATTTGATGGCTGCAAAGAAAAATTTATCCGGCAGGATGAGGTGCCCAACGTAACAATTACATTACGAACAGCTGCAAAGAACGCTGCTATCGGAACAGGACAAGGTTATGCACGATGTGTATGTGCTACGGGTTGTAAAAACAATAAATGTTTATGCAAGAAAAAAGGATTGCTGTGTAATTCAAAGTGCCATAATAGTTTGAGTTGCATGAATAAATAATTCGTCATTGTAGACTGACCGCCTTGTAAAGTTATTAAAAAAAAACACGTATGTTGCTTACGATGCATAAATAATGTGTAATAAGTAAAACATATACAGGGTGTAATCATGACGTGCTCATTAAATTAAACCACATGCTCTACTGATCATCTTGAACCACTTCCATAGTAAAACTTTTGAAAAAACGCGAAATAAAAATTCACCTCCCCATACAAATTTTTAATACCTACTTATCGTTTTCTATGGGAAATTTAATTTTTTTTTCGCTTTTTGTCAAAAGTTTTTTGATGGAAGTGGTTCAGGATGATCAGTAGAGCATGTGGTTTAATTTAATAAGCACGTCATGATTACAGCCTGTATAATTTACAAGGTTTTCATTATACAATCACGAATTATGTTTTGATTTTTTTTTATTTCAATTAAAGTTAAAAATTATTTAAGAAAAGCGATAAACGTAATATAGGTACTGTGTTTTTATAACCTGTGAATTTTCCGATTACCTGTTTTAATGACAATTTTTAAGTGTATGTCTTCTTTGTATTGATTGTAATGCCAAATTTTTCGTAATAAACGATTTCACATTTAATAAATATCTTTTTTATTCACATCTAACAAGTTAATTGTGCCTTTGACTGATGCTTTATTGCAGTTAAAACTACTTTTGACGAAGAGCGTCAGTCAAAAGTACTTTTAACCGCAAATTTGCAGTCAAAAGTACTAATAACCAATAATTTTCAGTCAAAACCACTTTTGACCAACCTGTTCAGTCAAAAGTAGTTTTGACTGATTTTGCTAGTCAATAGTACTTTTGACTGGTTAAGAGTTTTGACTGCAACATATACACGTCCTCGCTTTGGTTGACAGCGATCCTTAGTGTCGAGTATGCAGCCAATAAAGTAGGGTTAAATACCGAGATAACCCTACAATATGAACTCTTATGACAATTTATATAAAACTCATATGAGCTTGAAGCTAAAATAATTTATTGGGTACTAAATTCAGAATAAGTTAGTCGAATAAGAAAACGTGCGAAGAGCATTTTGGAAACCTCAAACTAAATGACCGTTTTTATGTTGCCACCCGTTACCTGCTCTACATTGAAGTGGTATCATTTGCGTGTACAAATTTTCCTGTCATAAGTATAAGTACCCAGAAAAGGTTTCGTGCAGTGTAATGTGAGCTTTTTTTATATAGCAATAAAACACATTTTACAATACCTACACTATGTGAATCAGGGTTTTGTACTGTACATATTAGGTTCCCGATTGATGTTCGAGTTTCGCTACTGGATGGCTCTCCAAAGGCCTGTTGCAAAAGTATACGAAAATAGTAAACAAAATACAAAGGCATGTATCCTTTTATTTGATATCGACAAAACGAGCATAAAAGCAGCCGGAAAACAAAACCTTGTATATGACAATTGATTAATGAGTTCGGTAAGGATAGGAGTAAATCAGAAACTCTAGCGAGGGAGTATGTATTTTCGTACCGTGATTTTCTTATTTTTTTTTTACTAATGTGGCCCGATATACATTTCGGGTTTATTTAATTTCACATGTATTTATAATAATATTTACATAAAACTTAAATAAAACACTTGCTCAAGATATATTTCGGGCCCATCTGGGCCCGGCATCAGTTGAGTAGTATCAGTAGGGCCCGTAATATATCTTGAGCATTTTTTTTTCCTTTTATTATTATTTATGTCTAAAAATACAAAATAAAAGCTTTTAAAAGAGCATTATGTTAATTATTAATTTTAAAAAACACAAAACAGTCAATGTGCCATATTATTATTAATTGATGTGCTTATATTTATTAATAAGTTATATTAAACTGAGTACATGGACAGCTGTGCCTATTCGGCCTGTTTAGATTCATTCCATTTAGGCCCCTATATTCTCGTATCTGAAGCACAATAAATGTTCTTGCCCCTCAAATAAATATGAAGATACATTATACATTTATATTACATATCATTTTATAATACTTGATCAAATTATAAGTTTGTATATATATATATGTTATGTATTATGATATTATGATGAGTTAGCTTGTGATTAGATTATTATTAAAATAATACAAGTGTGCAAAAATCTCTGTATTGATAAATATTTTGCGATAAGTACTTGTCAGTAATTTGGCGTCGCTCTGCTCTGCTCAAGGCGTTTGGGTTGATTTATTTTCCTGGCAATTAGTGTACTTTTGGGGAATATATTCTTATGATTTTGTATTTTTGTACCATTACGACGCTTTACGGGAAATAACAACTTTAATTTGGCAAATCGATTTCGAATCAGGCCTTAATTCAACATAAATACAGATAACAATTTGTTATTTGAGCTTTTTATTTAGTGATTACTAGAAAGCCATCTACGTACGTCCATCAGCCTGGGTACATTTACTTCTGGACATAAGCCTAGAAGGGATAGAAATAAATGTATCATCAGCCGACACCAGTCGAATGAATAAACATACCTTACCTGTTCCCAATCTCCACCGGGGAGCAAAGGGCCAGTGTGAAGTGTGAAGTCTATACGTTCTTGGCCCAACACGGAGATCTCCACCTGGTCCAGTTCTCTCTTCACTGTGCGCTGCCAGGTCTCGCGTGGTCTGCCGAGTTTTCATCTTCCGCCTTCAGGATGCCATATCAGTGCTTCCTCTGGGATGTCTTCACTACGCCTGAGCACGTGACTTATCCATCTCCATTTGCGTTGCTTTATGGTCTCTGCTACAAGTTTCTGATGAGACAGACAAAATTAAACCAACGGATTCCCATGATATTGCGTAAGGATGAATAACAAAATGGTAAAAAACTTCACACCTATATTATAAATGCGAAAGTTTGTGTGTGCGTGTGTATGTTTGTTACTCTTTCTTCTTTGGATTAAATTTAGAATGGATATAGCTTATACCCTAACTTAACACACAGGCTACTTTTTAAAAGCATGTCGTAAAAACCGAATAACACGCGGGCGGAGACGCGGGCAAAAGCTAGTACAAAATATAAGATGAAAAAGCAAGACATTGACATGTTATAGTCATAAGACCCGCATCATAGCTTAAAGAGGTTATGGCATCTATGTGTAATGCTCGTATTAATACTTAATGTGGCACGTTTCAGGTTACCCTTGCCAGTTTACCTCAACCAATATTCCACTCCACCTCACGTATAATTTCGTTACGCCCGGTAGAGCAAACATTTATGTAGGTATTTACGAGTATAAGCCAGCATTCCCCAAAATGTGGGTCGTAAGCAGATTTTCAGTAAATCGTAAAAAAAGTTATGAAAGATAGAAAACAAGCATAATCTTCACATCACAGAGCTGCATTTTAAAGTTGAGCACTTATTAGGAGTATGGCATACCCTAGGAAAAAAATTATTACCCGTCCAACACAAAAAGGCCAATGTCAAATACTTTATTAGCTTTTGATAGAGGCGATTATTGGTTAGCTAATTGACCTACTTGTCTAGGACGCGTAATACAAATAATTACGCGCGAAACAGCAGATCGGAGGGTTTTTAGCTAATACTGAAATATTTTGTAGGGAAAAAATACTGAATTTAAGTAGAAAACCTTTATATTTCTATTACCTATTTTATGAAAAAAAAACAAGTTGATCTCTTAAACGCGTTCTTGAATCGTTTGAAAACCAAAAAAAAGAGGGTGGAAATCTTTTTTTTTTGACAAATGTATACATATATCAATAAATCAAATATATTATTTCCAATATTAAGATAGTCCTGCTTTCGTCAAAAGAACCCTTGAAAATCTGGCCTTTTTCATATTCTAGGGTCAGGTACAGCCTTAACTTGAAATTCCCATCTATGAAATCGGGGGTATGTCTATTAGCGGGTCCTGAATCTCACCTTTTGTTTTAAGTGAGTCACGATTGAAGTAGCTTTGGGAACCACCGGTGTGAGCCATTCCCTTGAAGCAGAAATTCTTTGAGGCACGTTTTATGTTCTTTCAAAATACCCATACCATAATTATAGTCTAACCTAAGAAAAATTTTGAAACTTTTGAAATGTTGAATAATAGAAATGAAAGTCAAAATCAAAATCAAATAGATACATAAAGTATACTTTCTACAAGTCAAAGTTAATCTTTACAATAAATATCTTTAGAATAAAAACATATAAAAAAATAATATGCATAAGGGAAATACATACAAAGGGCTACAAAAATTTAATTATACACCTACATAAAATAGAGAAATCTAGGAATAAAAATATAATAATAGGTTGGGGAAAAACTCTTTTCACAAATAGTTTGTATGAACTTATAATAAAATCTCTTTGGCTATACCGTTTGTATCTGGCTGATTTTGGTATTATTAAAAAGTTTAAATTTTAAAAAGATAATTCCAAATTCAAGTTAGGTGAAATAAGTGATTTTCATTTGTTGTTCTTACTGTTAAGATGAGTGAATCTAGTGAAGAAATTCGATACATTTTAAAATTTTACTACAAAAAAGGTAAAAATGCAATGCAAACCGCGAAAAAAATTTGTGATGTTTATGGACCTAGTGCAGTATCTGTGAGAGTATCACGAATTTGGTTTAAGCGTTTTCAATCCGGAAATTTTGATGTCAAAGATGCACCTCACTCTGGGCGCCCTGCTACAGATAAAATGGATGCCATTTTTGAAAAAGTGGAGCAAGATCGGCATATCAGTAGTTACGATGTAGCTGAAGAACTGAGGATTGACCACAAAACAGTTTTGGCGCATTTGAAAAAAGCTGGGTACACAAAAAAACTCGATATTTGGGTACCTCATGAGCTCACTGAAAGAAACTTAATGAACCGTGTACTCATTTGTGATTCTTTATTACGACGTAATAAAACCGAACCATTTTTGAAAAACCTGATAACTGGTGATGAAAAGTGGATCACGTACGACAAGAACGTGCGAAAAAGGCTGTAGTCAAAGGCTGGTCAGGCTTCACAGACTCTGGCGAAACCCGGGTTATGTCGCAATAAGGTAATGCTGTGTGTATGGTGGGATTGGAAGGGCATTATTCATTATGAGCTGTTACCACCAGGCAGGACCATCGATTCTGAACTCTACCGCGAACAACTGATGAGATTAAAGCAAGAAGTTGAGAGAAAGCGGCCGGAATTAGTCAACAGAAGGGGTGTGGTTTTTCATCATGATAACGCTAGACCTCACACATCTTTAGCCACTCAGCAAAAATTAAGAGTGTTTGGGTTGGACGTATTAATGCATCCACCGTATAGTCCTGACCTTGCACCTTCAGATTTCCACTTGTTTCGGTCTCTTCAGAATTCTTTAGGCAGTCTCAGGTTAAGATCACGAGAGGACTGCCAAAACCACTTGTCGAGATTTTCTTATCAGAAGCCCCAGAATTTCTATAGCAATGGGATAATGTCCCTACCTACAAGATGGCAGAAAGTTATTATTGAGCTACTAGTTTAATTTCCCATTGATCAAACAATTTCCTGAAGTCACACAATCCATTCAGACTTCAAAAGGAAATTAGTCAGTTATTGTCATTTGCAATCGAAAAAAGGGCAATCATACTTTTCTCAGAAAATTAATATAAGACGTCACCTTTGCCATGACTTTTTTCATTAAAGGCATTTATTTTATACCAATAACGTCTAGAATTCATAATTGTGACGTCATCTATCGGTGCCAGAACATTTCCGAGAATATCTTATGTATGTATGCATAAACCCTAATAGTTTTGCTTGATACATAAAACTCCTTTTCCTTTTAAATAAATAAATAAATTGAACCTGTTGTTTTTGATTCAAGTGGATTTTCCACCATGAAATGAACTAGATGTTGAGTATAATTACTAAGACATTCCTTTTTCTACTCTATTATTCTGGCACTATGAAAAAGGCACTGCTGTAAGCGTATGTAATCTGCGGGCTTATTACGTATCTTTGAATCGGTTGCCAACTATGTTTGATATTCACTGAAAACAGATAAAAAATGCATATCTAACATAACCTTCAATGGGTATTGAAATGTTTACGAATTGTGACGTCATTTCAAGTGCGAACGTATCCTTAGATAAGCGGATATAATATATATGTTTTCGACGATAGGCACTCGGTTTGGCAACTGATTTTACGATACAGAATCAGGGGGCTGGTTGTGTCCATCACTCTGTTGCTGTATCACACCAAAGCACACCAACGATAGATACTTCTAAAAATCTTGCAGCAGACACTGATTATTTCCAGGTAAGTTATTAAGCCCCAATTTTTTAAATAATTATTTTTTATAGGATATACTGACGTTTTGTTAATATGGACCTTTTTATTAAAAATACTTTTTGGCAAATTATCCACTTTATGACCCTAATCCATTACAGTAAAGTCGATTTTGGAATGCCTCTAAAAACTAAAGCCTTAGGTACTATCCCGACGTTGTCACGGCTTGCTGGTTCGGAGATGCGATAAGGTTGATCGATGTAACGTACTTAAGCTTGAGCCCAACCGAGAAGCCTTATCCACTAAGTGCGGTAACTGATGAGCGAGGAAACTGATATGCCGGTACATCCTCGTAGCTTGATGATGGAGCTTCGTGAGATAGCTGATAGCTGACTGAAGGAGGCTCTCGTTTATACTTTGTGACGCTATATTGCGAGAACGGCCCCGTGTTACGTATTAATAGAAGAAGTAACAAGATTAAGGGCAATAATGGCCAGTTTTAGATTTAAGAAAATCTCACTTAGCAATATTGATTTAAGTTTTTTTTTATCATTTTATATTTTACTTTGAGATATCTTAATAAATTATATGATAATAATAAATGATATACAAAGAACACACAAACTGAGCTTGTTTTCCAGAAGGGTAAGCAGAGAATATAGATCTTAATCTGCCACGATCCTTTCACACATGTTTTCCTTATTCCATGAAACGAATCAATATTTTTTGGCCGCTGTATTATCATTTAATGAAAAACAAAATGCATTTTTAGGGTTCCGTACCCAAAGGGTAAGCAACGGAACCCTATTACTAAGACTCCGCTGTCCGTCCGTCCGTCCGTCTATCACCAGGCTGTATCTCATGAGCCATGATAGACTGTTGAAATTTTCACAGATGATGTATTTCTGTTGCCGCTATAACAACAAATACTAAAACTGGCCAAGCTCGAGTTGGACCCGCGCACTACCATACAACAGACAAGAATTTTTCGCCGTTTTTTATAGGTAATGGTACGGAACCCTTCGTGCGCGAGTCCGACTCGCACTTGGCCGGTTTTAAATTTTGAGTCAATACCTATCCAGCTTTGAAACTCGTAGAATTTATAAATTTGTATAGATCTCTCCGTTTAGCTGTACAATCTCAATGCTAAATTCTGTTTCTTAACATTTGGACCAGTTTCTGAATAAAAAAACTACCATACGTGTTGCTGCATTTCATAGTTATTCACGAATTCTCTTGTGTAAAATCAGGCCTTATTAGGCTCAAACATTATGGGTCTTAATTAAATTAATATATGTAATTTTCTTCGTTTTTATCAATGACCATTACTATATACGTTCTATTAGCCATTACACTGCCATTGTCATTGTTGAAATATCTCGAGACGTTTCCTGTTGTATTGGGAAATCCCAGTGCCAAAAGTTGCACAAAATGAATCATATTGGGACGTGGAAGAAATTCCAAAATGTCGCTTTCTTTTTAGTTCTGTACTATCCACAAAGTGACAAGTATAACGTGGTTCAATATTTTTTTGTGGTTATGTGTTTTAAGAGTAAAATGACAATATCTAGTACCGGTACCAATTCGATTGTACTTCAAAGGCCCGACACAACGAACAAATAAAATTTTAAAACTGGCACGTGCCACGTGAAACCACATTGTAGCTGCAGCACAAAGGCTGACGTTAATCTCCAAATCCCAATGGGATTAACTGATGCTGACCAGTGATCGATGACCAACGATCATGCTACACCCTCTCCACACAGCGTAGAGCTCTCATAGAGACAGCAGTATTAGTACCTACCCGAGCTACAAAGATTTGTAAATACGATCATTCCAAAGTTTCATGCAAACTCAGTTCATGTGGTCTAACACGCGCCGCCAATACGGTGTCTTTCTTTCCATCATACTTGCTCTCTCTCGCACATTGACAAACGCGGTACCTATCTATGCAAGTACCATAGACAGAAGCTGTATCTATGGCGTGTGCTTGCTACACAGGTTCCTTTACGAAGTAGTGTTGAACTTTGTGTGATTGAAATAGCATCAGTATGTTTATCGAATTTTAGTACCTACATTATAATCGAAAAATCGTTTCTTTGTTGTTTCGAACATATACAGGGTGTAAATGCAAAGTCAAGAATCCCTTTAGGGTATGAAAGTATACACGATTCTGATGTCATTGCGAGAAAAAAATATAAACCTTGAATTTTCACCAAAAATTCCATCATTTTTCTAAGCTATGGCTACGCAGCTCACCGTCCTCCCCACACACCTAATTGCACCCCGCAACCCGCACCCCTCATCCGAGTGGCCAGCGACCGTGAGGGTGTCCACGCGATTAGTGTATTATGGGTAAAGAAAATCGTCTTATTGTGAGGTACTGGTACTTTATTTATAATAATATCTTTACCGGTCCTACTAATACACCCTTAAAGGATTCTTGCCTTTGCTTTTACACCCGGTATATTTATATATATACATATGTATGTATGTACAATGTTCCGTTTTAACTCGAGAACCACTCAACGGATATGAATGCGGTTATTTTTTTATTATCATTGTAGTGACCCTGGTCAACATACAAGCTATAAAAAGTGTTAATAAAATAACGCCCAAGATCAAAAAGGGGCCAAAATTAAATGTAAGTGTCCGAAACCGCGTCCGCAAGGCTAGTAGTACTCGTATATTATGTTGACCGGTCACTACAATGTTTATAAGGGAAACCGCATCCAAATCCGTTGAGGGGTTCTAGAGTTAAAACGGAACAGGAAGACAGACAGACATTAAACATTTTAGTCTTGGCATCAGTGCAATACTACACGTAATAAGCAAGACAAGATTATAAATTTACACGATCACTATAATTTTCAATTTTTTTTTCATGTTCTTTCCTGAATGGTGATATTCTAAAGTAAAAAGCCTTTAAAAATAGCGGGCTCTATTCCTCTGTGTAACATAATAATGCTAATCCATAAGAGTCTGCATGAGCCGTTTGACATGTAACTATAGAACGTGTTTTTATACTTGAACAACCAAAACCAGGCTCAAGATACAAAGGCTCTTCAAAATCACCTCTAATGCTAGAATGTTAAGAGTTTAATTAAGTGTGTCAGATACCTAAGACAAACCAGTGCTAATGACATACGATACCTATACATTGTTGTTGAGACAATAGGTCCTAGGGACTGGTAATTTTGGGTCAAGTATAAAAACACGTACATGTACAATGTAAACGTATTGTTACCGTCTGTATTGTTATCCTGGGGCTGCAGTCTCGACATAGATAGCGATCGCTTTACGACCGATATCGGTTGTAAAGTGATAACGATATTATTTTTACGATTTTTGGTAGTCTCGACCGTCAAAACTAGCGACTAAAATCGTTAGCATAACGAATTCAACTGTCAACTCTACGATTTTTGCGAATGTCTTTGCGACTGAATTTGACAGCCCGATAAGTGAATCGTTATGGTCGCTAACCTACATTTAATTACTTAATTTCAAAGATTTATATTAAAATAGGTACGCATTCAAAGAAAAGGTACGAAATAAACGGTAATGGCGGAAGCTTATTTAGCGTGGGACTTGGCTGTGCTCGAACATCGACACGAAATGATGAGGCGACGGCTAAACGCGAGGAACAGGCGAAATACGCAAAACCCGCTTCTTTTGGACGATGCCGAGTTTCTTAGGCTATATAGAGTCTCAAAAGATATGTTTTACGAGCTTGTAGATGAACTACGGCCATCTCTTCAAAGAAGACGGCCTTACGGGCTTTCCACGGAAAACCAAGTGAGTAATATTTGTACATTTTGAGTTGTGACCGTTGAACGTTGTGACTATCTTTATTTACGAAATATAAAGTCTTACTTAAATATATATTTCTTGTAGATACTGACAGCACTCCGTTTTTATGCCTCTGGATGCTACCAGCTACCTGTTGGCCTGCAGTGGGGTTGCAACATGAGTCAGAAATCTGTCAGTCGTGTAATTCACCAAGTGACCTTTGCAATAAATAGAAATTTGCTCAGAAAATTTGTGAAATTTCCAATGACCCAAAGAGAGCGGCATAGTGCAAAGGAAAAATTCAGAAATGCTCCTCATCCATTCCCAGACACAATTGGAGCCATAGACTGCACTCATATCAAGATTTTAGCACCAAGGGTGCATGAAGAAGCCTATGTGAGTGGTCACCATGAGGGTCATTCAATAAATGTGCAAGCAGTAAGTTTAACTATTAACTTTTTTATTCTATACCTACTTGTTCATTTAATAATAAATAATGTATAATAATATATTTCATATTCTTTTAATTTTAGGTGTGTGATGCAGATTTATTGATTTTAAATATAAATGCTAGATGGCCAGGAGCTAGGCATGATGCTCATATATGGGCAAATTCACCTGTTCAGTCTTCTATGAAGAGACATTTTGATAATGGTGACCGCCATGGATGGTTACTCGGTAAGTTAATAAATAAGCTAAGGTTGTGTGTAAGATACTATAGATTGGTATTGATTACAATAAATTAATATTATTTTAAGGTGATGATGGGTACCCTCTGGAGCCATGGCTAATGACTCCAATTAAAAATCAACCCCCTGGAACAGCAGAGCGCAGATACACTGATGCACACTGTTCAGCCAGAAACGTTGTGGAGAGATGTTTTGGTGTACTTAAAAGTACATTCAGATGTCTGTCCAGACAACGACAGTTGATGTACGAACCTTACATTGCTGGCCAAATTGTGAACGCGTGTGCAGTGCTGCATAATATGCGTATCAAATATAAACTGAATGAATCCCAGTCACCAGAGGTACTTAGAGAGGATAATGATGTTGGTGACAGAGATCTAGATGCAGGTATATTGTATAAGTCATATTAAAAGAACAGACTAAGCACACTTTCAAGATCTTAAGATGTTTTTTTTTCATTACAGGACTAACTGGGCGGGCAGTTGCAGAGCGCATAAGGAGAAGATTAATAAGAATTCATTTTTCATAATTACACTGTGCATGTTTAATAATAATAAAAGATAAGACAGACAAAATTAATTATTTTTATTAGCAATAATCATCAAAGCATCTGCTATTTTGTTGACCGCCTGCGCAAATAAAACAGATGCCTCAGCCTGGACTTTGGCTGCATCTGCATGCACTTTAGTTGCATCTGCTTGCACTTTCATAGCTGCTGCCAGCATCTGTAACGAAAAATATTGATTTTCCATGACCTTTAATTATAAGCTCTTATACACATAAGTTAATATAATACTAGGTTATTCATGACCTAGGAACAAATGACCTTATACTACCCATGAAATAAATACGAGTAAATGTACTGGAGAATTTAATGTTTTAACTATACAATCTATACATACCCTAGTTGATTCCGCATTTGATTCTGCAACTGCCAGAAAATCGCTTCTAGCTGAATGGTGTTGCTCAGCAACACTTTGTCGAGGATTGAGATCTGAGAACAGCCAAAAATTAATTATAGTATACTTACCTTAAACAAAACATGACCTAAAATTAAAATAAAAGTATAGTTTGTATGATGTAAAACGTTTTTACATCAGCTTCAGTGTAGTCCAGTGCGGGACATAGGGCTCTCCTAGAGCTGAACGGTTTTCTACCATGTGCATCCAGCGGTTTCCCAATCTTCCGCAAATCATCTGTCAGCATCATCATCACAAGTGCAGAGTTGCTTAGCATGCTACAGAGAGGCTAATGTTGGATTTTGTCTATTATTAAATGCTTATTATTGCATATATTTTATAGAAGCGCTTGTATAACCAGATTGATGGATGTGAAAGAGGCGAAATAGGTGTGACTGCATCATAGCAGATGGAAATCTGTAGTCTCTGCCTACCCCTCTGGGAGACAGGCGTGAGTATATGTATGTATGTATGTATATTATTTGCAATAACTACCGAGTAATTATAGTTTGAACTTACTCTTATTCCTCTTAGGACGCTTTTGAGTTGGTTCTGTTGCCCGAGGTGCTGAAATTATTAAAAATATTTGTGAACCATAAAAGTACTTAATATAGTTAAATATAATAATGAAGAGCAATAAAACGCAACTTACTTCTTTGTGGTGTTTGAGATAATGCCCCTGTTATCTCGCTGACTGGCATTACGGGGGGGAGCTGATGTGCAGTAGGTTCCATACTGCCGATGTCTATGGAAATGGTTAAATATATTGGTGAAATAATAGTACATTACGATACGAGAGCGATGAAACGTTTTCTGACGAGTGTGAGTTTGCGACACGAGCCGAAGGCGAATGCTGCAATCACACGAGTCGAGAAAAAGTTTCTCGCACGAGTTTCGTATAATATTTTATAGCACAAATGCGGAAAATGCCGACTTTACGCAAGCGCAGCGTGCGTAAAGCGGTCATTTTACGCACAGTGTGCTATAAAGGTAGTTATTTGTAACAAGATCAATAAAACCATTATACATACGTATTTGTGGTATTTGTGCTGCTATCTCTACGTCTGGGAGATCATCCATCTCAACATTAGTATCTGTAATTTCATTGGAATTTTTACTTTCTAAAATCACAACATGTAATCTTATAATTGAATTGTTTTGAACTCACCTTCTGGTAAAATAATTATATTATCTGCCATACCACCAGCCTCCAACTGGCATTGTAATACCTGGAAATTAATAAACAGCTATTAAGCATGTTTTGGATTAATTTCAATTAATAATAAAGTGACCAGTATGTGACATTTGGTTCCAGCTCTCGTCATAGTAATTGTGACGACTCACACATTCCTCTGGCATTGAGTCGGGGCAGTTAGTGCCAACTGTGTAGTCTACACCAACTAGACACACTATTCTTTCCTCCACTGCAGTCAGAGGAGGAGTTTTTACTAGTTTGTTTCCAGTTTCCAACCTTTCCTTCTTCAATTTTGCAGCCTTGCTGCATGCCCGACTTTTATAGTCTCGCCAAACCTGAAATCCAGATAACTTAGTCAAGTATGAGAAGAATAGAGCTGAGGTAGGATTTAGCTCTATGCACTTGCAGCCAAAACTTATTTCGAAAATAATCACACTAATATTATGAATGCGAAAGTTAGTGTGTGTGTGTGTGTGTGTGTTTGTTACTCTTTCACGCTGAAACGGCTGGACGGATTTGGATGAAATTTAGAATGGATATATGGATATAGCTTATACCCTAGTTTAACACATAGGCTACTTTTTATCCCAAAAAAAGCATGTCGTTAAACCGAATAACATGCGGGCGGAGCCGCGGGCAAAAGCTAGTTAAATATAAACTTTACCGTCATCCATTGTTCTGGAGTTTTCACTGAGCCATTTGGATGGTTATTGAGCTCATCAGCAATTTCTCTCCACGCTGACTCAAAATTTTCCTTTCCTTGAAGGCCGGTAAATCGCCTTGTGACCAAAAAAGGTCGGGCTTCTAATAGAGCCAAGAACGCTTCTATCTGGTTGCTGCTGGCTTTTGAACTACGTTTACGTCTTAAACATTGAAATGTAATAAGGTGAACAACATACCTAATGTTATGTCCGTAGCTCGGGCCCTGAGCAGAAGACAGTTGTGGGGAGTGAGTTTAAGGGAAAGACATAGACGTACTATCTAAGTCTTTATTATTTAATTTTACAGACTAAACTATCTGGACTAAGTTACAGCTTTATGGTATGACTTTCAATCAACAATACAAAGGGACAGGCACACGAAGTGTGCGGGTTGACAACTGAGAGAGGATTCCGATGATTAGAATGAGTTTGGCGGTTTATATATTAGCAAATCACGCGTTTTTAGGATGATATGGAACGTGCGGGTTTCTAAGAAGTATTGTTTGGCCATCCGGGTTACGGAGGGTCAACTGTTGATAAGATGTTATTTCAATTTAGAAATATTTTTATCAATTTAAGGGTTAATAGGGGTGATCATTGTGCGTCAGTATGTGCGTACGTGACTTGTTATCTATATTAGCAATTTTGGTAAGCAACAAAGTAGTATAATAGAAAAGTATGTACTTACGGAGGTGTAGGTATATAACACCTCCCCGCGTAAGAGTAAACAATACGAAGTGTTGTTTAGAAAAGAGAGAAAATTTAAGGTTGATGGAAAGCCATAGTACAATTTAACCATAAAAATATAAAATTTACAATAAAGTATTACAATTACAATACATGGTGTGTTTCAATTCTATATCCTATAGAAATAGTCTTTAACAAATCTACTACCCATAGTCTAAATTTAAATTTTATAACATTTTATAACCCAAAAATAATTAAATTTAACAGAAGTAACAAAATCTTATATCTAGTCGTCGCTATTGTAATATCATAATCTTATATAACAATAAAGTCTTAAAACTATAAAAATTGTGCCATATAACAATTTAGTGTTTAACATAATGTGTTCGTGCTAACATTGAAAATTAAAGATCTTACATGTTCACGTAAAAAGGAAATAAAATTTCAGTTATTCAGGTTATATGTATATTTTCGTTTTGACTCTGTTGACGGTGAACGTGTAAGTCTACTTGATAAAAAGGGGTTAGTTTCATTACTTTCTAGAATATCTGCAGAAAGTCTATTTAATGAGCTTAGCTCTACAACAGGTTCGATTTGGTTTTGTCTAGTGCTACATTGGTTGAATATTTGAATACAACAGCATTTACTCTGTGAATTATGTGGGTTTTTAAAGAAGCAAGACATTATCCATTTCTTACAATAACAATATTTAAATATCAAATACAATATTACAAAACTACATAGAGAATACACTAAGTATGAAATATGCGACTTTGATTTTATATCATATTTATTATTCTGAAGAGTGTTTATATGCTCTTCTATAGAATGTAATTTTACTGAGGCTAAGTTTAAATCATCTAGTTTTACGTTACCGATGTTGATGGGGGTGAACAGGTGTTTTGTTCTATTTAGTTTTTTATCGTCACAACAATCGTCTTTAGTGATATCTAAATCGAATGAAGGTGAGGTGTAATTTGTGATGATGTCGCTTGTTGCAGTTATTTGGATGAGATTCGCGTAGGCTTTACATTTTTGTCCAGGGTTACTATACCTGTGTTAATTAGTTCATATTCTTTAATTTCGTTATTCATGCAGTCTACCGTAAGTTTAGTAGGTTTAGAGTATATGTAAATCCAACGATTATTCGTAAGTTTCTGCCATATTTCAATCTGGCCATACATAAACTTAGTTACACATTCTTTTGGAATGGTTTTTAGAATTTTTGTAAATAATTGGGACTCGCAAGACGGATTTGATATTGCGGAATATTCATTTAGGTCTTCGCATATATAATGTTCTGAAGAAAGTGTAAAACACTTTTTAAGATCTTCAAATTGAACATAAGAATGTCTGTTCGTTGTAACACCAAAATATCGTTTCGTAGGTTGGACTAACGCGAAAGTAAGGTCCTGAAAGCTGTGAGGCACAGGCAAAGGAAATACGTGGTAGAGTTCAAATTCTTGAGGAACCACTAATGGAATATTTAAAATAAATACAAGTTTAAAATTGATGTAAAATACATCTAGTGTTGAAATATCAATAAGAAGATGAATATCTTCTAGATTTAGAGGTAGGGGAAATTCTTTGTTTTGATGCAAAAATTTTATGTTTTTAGTTAACTCGTAGTATATTTGAGTGGGAGAAATAATTGCAGGATGTAAGACATCTTGTTTTGCAAATAATATAGAATTAACGACAATATTAATGTCTTCTGTTAGGTTTTCTAACATTGAGGTAAGAATAGAGAAGTGACTGTTTAGTGTTGATTTTATAGCAATAATAGTAACACTTGAATTAAATTCATCAATAAAAGTTCTCATAATTTCGAAATTTTTATCTAAAGCCTTTTCATTATTTGTTAGTTTAGTAATAGTGTTATTAAAATTTTGTATAGCAGATTGAGTAACCTGTATTTGACTTTTCATTATAGAATAAATTTCTTTATCATCTTGTAATACCTTTTGAATAATTTCATCGTAATAAGAAGCGTCATCGCTGTCTAGAGTACCGAAAACAGTTTTAAGTGCGGAACCAATTCCGTCGAACCATCCTCGTTTCGTTCTCTTAGTAGCAGTTAAATGCGATAAGGAATCATAGAGACCTATGACCCTTTCTAGCGATAACCTAGTGTTAGTGAGTCGTTTCTTACATTTAATATTTGACGATATTTCTTCTAATTCAGCACACTTGTCCTCTGTTATTTTTATTTTATGTTCTACTATGTCAATGGCTTCTGGTATTGAACTAATATCTTTGAAAGTCATTAACTTCCAGTCGTCGACTAAAATCTTCATAGTTCCGATTCTGTCGAAAAATAGTCCGGTGCTTTTTCCGATGGGAGCGATGTCCGTGCCACTACCATTTGAAATTAGGTACGCGACCGTAATGAATAACCTGTAACAGGTTTTTCCTTTGTTAAACTTTTAGGGGCTGGTTTTATTCTATTAAAGTGAACTTTTAAATTTTTATTTTTATATTTTATTGTTATATTAGCCATTTTAGGGTCTAATTTTATAATTTCGAAAGGTCCTTGCCAATCTGGTTTTAATTTACTATTCGTTTTAACGTTTAATAAGACGAAATCTCCCTCTTTGTATTGAGGTACATTTAATTTAGTATCATAGCGAATTTTTGATAATTCTTTACTTTTAATGAGATTTTCTTTTGCAATAGCTTGTGACTTTCTCAACTTATATTTAAGATTTTCAACGTAATCATCATAATTTGATTGATTTTCGTTATCGGGAATAGAACTGGGTAGAGTTGGTTTGGAACCGAATACTAATTCGTGTGGGGTAAACCTTGAACTTGTGTGAACACTTGTGTTATAAGATAACATTGCTAAAGGAATATATGTGTCCCAATCGTCTTGATCTTCTGACACGTATTGTTTTAGATAATCTTTTAATGTAGAGTGGCTGCGTTCCAATGCGCCATTTGTCTGAGGGTGGTAGGCTGTAGAGTTTAATTGTTTTATTTTGAAGGTTTTTGATAATTGTTTGAGTGTGTTTGACATAAATTCTGTACCTTGATCGGTTAAAATGCATTTAGGTATACCGTAATATGTTGTGAATAAAACGAGTTTTTCAGCAACCGTTTCAGCATCATGGCTGGAAATAGGGAAAGCTTGTGAAAACTTTGTTAAATCATCTTGAATCGTAAGGATAAATTTATTTCCATTGTTGGTAATGGGTAAAGGACCTACTATATCCATCGCTATTCTTTCGAATGCTGTAGAAGATGTTGTTGTAATTATCATAGGTGCTTTAACTTTTCTCCTTACTGTTTTGTTAGTAACACAAGATTTGCAATTTCTTACATAATCAATTATTTGTTTTTTCATATTAGGCCATACGTATTTTGATTTAATGCGTTTGTACATTTTGACAATGCCATTATGTCCTGAAATAGTACTATCATGATTTTCATTTAAGATAGTAGGAATCATTGAATCTTCAGGTGTAATTACCTTATTATGACACATACGAATTTTAATATTGAGATTTCTAAATATATAGAAAATTATTTGTTTAATCTTATCTGGGTGAATTGAACTATAAGCATCCTTGAAGTTGGATACGTAAATTGAATCTACTTTGTCTTCAATAAGTTTGGTTCTAAGGTTCCGTAAAGTATAGAACAAATCTTTCATAGTGAGTTTGTCAAAGAAATTATATTTAGCTATGCAATGATAAATTATTTGACGAGTATTTGTCTCGCTTTTTAATATCTCATAAAGTTGATTTTGTTTTGGTAATAAAGATTCGATGTTATTACTCTTATCGAATGCTTCAATTGAATAAGGATTTTCTTCGTCTAAAGTAATATTAGTTAAATAAGCAACATGTGTATGTTGTTTATCGAATAAAAGGTCATCACATTCACTGAAATCATTTATCGTGAACTCATTTTGGTTTTCGAAGAAATTTAAGAAATCGGCATATGTTTCTGATTCAATATTTATATTATTAATTTGTATTCTTGATAAACAATCGGCGTTTGAATTAATACGACCGGGTTTATAAATAATTTCATAATCGAAATCTTCGAGACTAAGCTTCCAGCGTGTTAATCTACTACTACCGGGATCTCGATTTCTTTTGAAATATTTAGCGGGCTCATGATCAGTAACAATTTTAAAGTGACGTCCATATAAGTATGGACGAAAATATTGGATTGCCCATTTGATAGCTAACAACTCTTTGTCGGTTGTGCTATAGTTTTGTTCGGCCTTATTTAAAGTGCGCGAAGCGTATGCAATAGGTAAATCTTTTCCGATGTTACCTTGGCTGAGAATTGCACCGAGTGCAAAATTACTTGCATCTGTTGTAAGAATAAATTCTTTACTAAAATCTGGATATTGTAAGATTTTTGGAGATATTAACATTAATCTCAATTCATTAAAAGCGTTTTCTTGCGCGTCTGTCCATTTAAATGGAACATCTTTCTTTAATAAACTTGTTAAGGGTTTAGTAATTTTAGAGAAGTTTTCTATAAATCGACGATAATATCCTACTAGTCCTAGGAATGATTTGATATCTTTGACGTTTTTAGGAATAGGGAAGTTTTCAATTGCTTGGGTCTTATCGGGGTTTGGTTGAACTCCGTCTTTTGTGATAACATGACCTAGATAAGCGACTTCATGACGCATAAATTCACATTTGTCGGGTTGAAGCTTTAAATTACTTTGTTTTAGTTTTTCAAATACATTTTCTAGTTTCTTCTCATGGTCCTGGATAGAATTTGCATAGATTACTATGTCATCAAGGTAAACAAAACAATAGAGGCCTTGAATGCCACTTAGAACATTATTCATGAGACGTTGGAAGGTTGCAGGTGCATTTTTTAATCCAAACGGCATGCGAATGTATTCGTAGAGTCCGTTAGGAGTAGAGAATGCAGTTTTTGGTATATCTTTCGGATCCATTTTAATTTGATGAAATCCGTTTGCTAAATCTAATGTAGTAAAATATTTAGAGCTTCCTAATTGATCTAGAATTTCTGTTATATTTGGAAGTGGATAAGCGTCTCCTACCGTTACGTCATTTAGTTTACGATAGTCTATCACAATACGCCATTTAGTTTTGCCGGATGCGTCTTTCTTCTTGGGTACTACCCATAATGGAGAAGACCAAGGGCTAGTCGAAGGCTGAATAATGCCTTGACTTAACATTTTATTAATTTGGGAATTCACTTCTTCCTTGTGAATATGGGGGTATCGATAATTTTTACTTTGAATTGGAACTTCCGTACTCGTAATAATTTGATGTTTTAAAACGTTCGTCGATGTAAGTTCGTCTCCTTCTAAATAAAAAATGGAGTTATATTTTTTACAAACATTACATAAAGAATTCTTTTCTTCTCTATTAAGATGGTCAGTTCGTAACTGATCATAAAGTTTATTTAATCTATCCTTCGTTGAGGATGATGTAAAATTCCAAATGCTAAAATCATATGGTGTGAGAAAGATATCATCACCATTGGGAAAGGAACAATTTGATGGTCTGAATGAGTTATCAGCACCATTAGAAAAAGGAAAATTTGATGGTGTGAGAGAAATATCATCACCATTGGATTTCTTTGTTTCGGGTAATTCACATTCTTGCAAAACAATATCTAATTGTTCAATTATAACATCTCTTTCTAGAGTATTTAAAATGGAAACAAAAGCCATATTGTTTAAATCGACTTTAGTAAGGGATTCCGACAGGAATACACCATTAAGAATCTCAGCCTTTTCAACGAGTCCTTCTTTTATATTTGGATTTAGAATTTTGGCTTTAATGAGAGTTTCACTTCTAGCTTTTAATTTATATAGCGCTCGATCGATGCAATTGTGCATTTTTAAATATCCTCCATTTTTAAACGAAACAGTTTTCCTACTGTAATCGATTGTAGCTAGCAAAGGTTTTAAAAGGTCATTACCAATAATGCCATCGAATTGTAAATTAATGTTACTCTTGGGGTCAATAACGAAGAATCTATGTACTATCGTTGCGCCCTCGTAACAGTTAAATTTTAAGTTAACAAATCCTAACGTTTCGTTTATTTCATTTGTAATACCTCTAATATTAACAGTATGACTGTTATTAATTTTGACTGATGGTTTTAAGCTGTCAGCTTTTAAAATAGAAACGCTCGCTCCAGTATCGAGGAGTAGTTTGAATATTCCAGATTTAGAATGTCTGGTGGAAAAAAGAATGAAATTTTGATTGTCGCCTTTAACAATGTTTATATTTGATGTGCCTGAACACGGAGGCAGTTCAACTGAGCGGCACTTTCCGAAGAACTGTTGAAGTTTAAAGAATTCATCTCGAGGGTTTGCTGGTTTTGACTTTTATTTTTGAGCCTAAAACATTCTTCGATGACGTGGCCCAATTTTTTGCAATACTTGCACGATTTTGTCTCTGAGTTTACTTTGTAAACTGGTTTAGAGGTAGAAGGTTTGGAATAATTTTGTCTGAAATTAGACGTACTAGGTTTGGAAAAATTTTGTTTGGAATTTATTTGGGAATTAGAATTAGAATTATTAGAAGGGAATCTCCTACAATGCGAATTTGTATGCCCTGGTTTATTGCATTTTGTGCAAAATCGACCTTGATTGTTTTTAGAATTTTGTAAAAGGGAAAATTTTTCTTCTTCAAGTGCAATATTGAACGCGTCGTTTAAACTTGAAGGTTCCCTAGTTCGTAAGGTTTGTGAGATTTGACTGTTGACTCCTAACAAAAAAGTATGTAGGGCAAGCTGATTAGTCGACTCTATTTGACCTGGTAGAAGTGTGTTATCAGTACAAGACTGTTTTATCGCAGAGAGTAGTCGTTTAAGACATGTTTCTAATTTGGTAATATATTGGGAAATTGTCTCGTTAGACATCTGTTTACAATTCTGCAATTCAAGCAGTAAATGGGTCTGATGTTTTCGATTTCCAAATCTTGTTTTCAAAAATTCTTTTAAATCGTTCCAGGTTTCAAAAATAGAATTGGAGCAAGTGGACTGAGCTTTGTCCGTTAATCTATTCTGAATATAAGCAAACAAAACAGCAACTTGATCGGGTTTCGCGAGACTAAATGCGCGATCACAATTTGTTAACCACGAACTTAAATTGTCTCTGTTACCGTCATAACTATGAATGAATTTTAAAAGAGTATCCGTGCTTATACGTTCACTTTGGCTAGTAGTAACTGACGTAGTTTTTCGGGTAGAGTCATGATTACGACTTAATGAAAGTGAGGTAATGAAATCGAAAGGTAACGCTTAATAACGCGAAAAATCAATCGCAAGCTTTTAAAGAAACGAAAGGTATTTATTAACGCGAAAATATAAAATCAATCGCAATTGCAAAAGAATATAACAAGAATTTTCGCAGAATAACTTTGCAGCATAAATTTGAATTAATAATTTAAAATTCAAAATATAAATTTGCGCTTTGAAATAAATCCAATAAATTTCAAAAAATTGAATAGCAATTCAATATTAGTAAAAATGGAAAGGAGGAAAATTTGTGGCCAATAAAATTGAATAATAATTCAAATAAAAATAATCAATAAGTAGCCAATAAAATTTTAAAATTGTGGCCAATAAAAGTTTGAATTCAATAAAAATAATCGAAAGTGGCGTTTTCGTGAAGTTGTGCACAACAAAGTAATAATGTTATAAAAACAAGTAAAATAATAAATGACGCCAAAAATAGACACTTAGTGTAAAGGTCCATAAAATAGAATTAAAGAATATCTGATTGACGGGGAATCAACGTCAAACCGATGAAGAAGGGTCACTCACAGTTGTCGGGTCTTCTGCAGGAACATGGTATGGCCTCCTAGGAGTAGGTTGTCCTTGCAGTAGTCGGCAGTCGGTGATCTGGCTTGTGCTAGCGGTGGCAGTCGGCGATCTCGGTGAACTTGACGTACTCCGAATTGAGATTAGTTCTATGATGACAGGAGCATGAACTCTATATCCCGTCGGCTGTACTTGTCGAAGTCGAAGTCCTTGTCTGTGTTGAGGTCAGCTGTCCAAACTTCCTGGTAGTTCTCGTAGTCTGCAAAATAGGGAATATATCAAAATATATCCCACTTCTGACACCAATTTATGTTATGTCCGTAGCTCGGGCCCTGAGCAGAAGACAGTTGTGGGGAGTGAGTTTAAGGGAAAGACATAGACGTACTATCTAAGTCTTTATTATTTAATTTTACAGACTAAACTATCTGGACTAAGTTACAGCTTTATGGTATGACTTTCAATCAACAATACAAAGGGACAGGCACACGAAGTGTGCGGGTTGACAACTGAGAGAGGATTCCGATGATTAGAATGAGTTTGGCGGTTTATATATTAGCAAATCACGCGTTTTTAGGATGATATGGAACGTGCGGGTTTCTAAGAAGTATTGTTTGGCCATCCGGGTTACGGAGGGTCAACTGTTGATAAGATGTTATTTCAATTTAGAAATATTTTTATCAATTTAAGGGTTAATAGGGGTGATCATTGTGCGTCAGTATGTGCGTACGTGACTTGTTATCTATATTAGCAATTTTGGTAAGCAACAAAGTAGTATAATAGAAAAGTATGTACTTACGGAGGTGTAGGTATATAACACTAATTACTTATAATTCGACAAAAGCAATAGATAAATGGTGCAGTAAACTTACTTGGTTACACTGGGCGTGGCTTGAGAGCATCTTAAAGACTGCTGCGTTTCGGGGTTACTATCTCCCATCATTTGCAATATGAACTATCAGACACGAAAAAAGTCGAGAAAATCACTCAGAAAACAACAAGCAAACGAACGAACGATCGGAACAATGACAAGACAACTGACAGTTTTATTTTTCAAAGCAATCCATAGTGTTGTCGATGAATAAATGTTCATATTCCTTAACGTAATTACATAATAACTAATTATTTTGTATTTCAAACGATAAAGAAGACAATTCCAATGTGAAACGGTGTCTAAGTTATAGTTTTACATAGTTCAGACGTAATATTCAATATAAATACGCGATTTAATCAAATCACCTACAGCTATTTTCCTCAAATTCGGGGAGAATTTTCAATAGGAATCATTTTTCACTTGAAATAGCCGGTCTATGAATACAGTTTTTCGTTAACTTAGCGACGTCCTTGGTAACGATTTTGCACGGTTTTATGACAGTAGAGACTTGCAATCGGTGTAAACATTGTTACGGCAAGCGAATTTTTTCGGTATTTTTTTACGATCGTTATTTTACGATCGGATTGCTAACTTTGTCGAGACTGCAGGCCCTGATGGATATTTGGAATGACAATAATAAAACAATAGAGCATTCAACCTGACCTCCCAAAAGGATGGTTCGATTATTCGATTTCTCTTGTATAATCCCGCAAACATTCTTTGCCGCTGCGTCTGTAACCAAAAACTTCATATTTATTTGGAAATCGTCAAGTCTTTAATTCAGTCGAATTATGGGGAGTTTTTTTTAAAGAAATATACGTATGAAGGTGTAAATAAATTGCTACCATTAAATGAAACCACATATACTACCGACCCTACTGAACCACTTTTCTTTGGGAACTTTAAGTTTGGGAAATAATTGAGTTTCAAACAAAAACGCGTGAACCATAAGGCGCCGACACATGGGCGAGTTTAGAAAGAGCGTCGTCAGTGAAACAGCTATTACGGTGCAGCGTTCTAAAATAGACCTTCCTCCTACGCGATAAAGTCTTTGAGTTACAGTCAAATATCTTTTTCTCAGAAGATTTTCGTGGGTTTTTTTTTCGAATAGTTGTTCTGCGTGATCAGTAGAGTATGTGGTTTTATTTAATAGTCGCACTCTATTTACACCGCGTATACTGATTATTTATACAAAATACATTACTGTAATATCGTGGAAATCGATTGGAAAGATTCATTTTGTGCTTTTATATCCGTATCTTTTTTCCGGGTACGATTCGAACCATTTGCGTTTGCGATTTTTGGGCAACAACTGCAAATAAAAAACACGTTTACTCGATTTGCAACCCTGTCATACTTTATTGCCCGACGTGTGCTGAGTTGTTGAATGTAATTGTTTTGCGCTGTTCTGTTTTTTATTTACCGTACGGACCGTAATAGAATTACATCGCTCAAAGCCATGAATGATTTAGACTGTGAGCGATGACTGGTCCGTAATTTGTGAGCTAGCAAACGATGTGAAAGATAGCTCATGATTCGGACCGCTTTATAAAAAATACCTCATAACCTCATAATTTAACACAGAAACAATACGTTACATATTTTTTATCGATTGAATCTCTTGAATCTCTCTGAATCGACTCCACAAACCCACAAACACATTCACAAATACAAATTCTTCCATTTCGAGATGCTCCACAAGACTTTTCAAAATTTTTGTCTGAAATTATGGAGTGAAAATCATTTTTGAGATTTCATTCCGTTCAATACTCTTATCGCCTCACCTCCGACGCGTGAGCTACAAAAGTCATACGAATGAGTGAAGACATTTGCTTCACTCATGGATTATTTTCCATTCACCTCATTCATTTGTAATCGATTTTAGCGATGTTATTCTATTTCGGACCGTACGTTTAGTATTCGTTACTTTGAACGATTGAGTGCGTGCATCGTTAATGAGTTGATGGCTGATGAATATCCTTTAGTTGTTAATAGTGTCATATCGTGACAGATACTGAAGGCGAACGTCTTTATTTGTTTTGTATGTCTTTATTCGTGGCCAGAATAAAGACATAAAAGGTATCGCAACGACATTAATTCCCAAGGGGATGTCGGAGGTGAATAAAAACTAAAGTCACAGAGTATCTGCATGATAAACTTGCCCGGCCTGTTCTCGTTCATACAACACATGAGCTGGGTGTCTAGCTCACTCCTTCATGTATCTTTAAACCAAGTGCTGGAACAAGATTCCACCTCCCCTTAGATTACTCACATCTAAATCAACTTTTAAACTGAAATACCATTCCTATTTACTATCCCTTCAAAAGATTTATTACTAATTTTTAGGGTTCCGTACGTGAAAGGTGCCACACCGGACTCTATTACTATTATCCGCTGTCTGTCCGTCTGTAACAGGGGTCTACAGCTTCAGCCGTGATAGGTAGAGTTGAAATTTTGTAGTTAAACCCTTTATATAAAAGTTTAACAGATCGTAAGTGTCATGGTAAGTTCGTTACCCATAACTGCACTTAGAATAAGACGGCGTCTACAGAACTCTCAGGACACAAGTCCTATTCACACTTGACCGCTGATTATTTGAAAGAAATATTGTAACTATATATTAACACCCCGTTAGGAAATGACCAAATCATGTATCCCAGTAAATTCACGCATGCGTACTATGTATCTATGTACATATATGCGTGTTCTGTCCTAGGCTCACCTAGTAAAGTGCGAGTATATATAGGTACCATGTTGGCTGATGAAGCACCACTGACCCGCTTGGCTGGTGACAGATGGCACTTGCAGCATCACTAAGTGCTCATTCCTTTGGGAAATACATCTATTATAGCTACGAGTAGCACTACAATTATGTATGGTACATCTAGCTAGCACTGCAATTATGTACATGGTAAAGGGCCATGCCATACATTATGCTTTAACGTATTCTGTAGGGAAATTAAAACTTTAAAGTGTCATATACTTCAATCACACTAATATTATAAATGCGAAAGTTTGTGTGCGTGTGTGAGTGAGTATGTTTGTTACTCTTTCACCCTGAAACGGATGGACGGATTTGGATGAAGTTTAGAATTGCTATAGCTTATAACCCAACTTAGCACATAGGCTACTTTTCATCCCGGAAAAAAGCATGTCGTTAAAGCAAATAACACGCGGGCGGAGCCGCGGGCAAAAGCTAGTATGAAATATTAGCGAGGAAGTTTTATTCAATCTTTGAGTAGTATTGACGGTTTTCGGCTTGGCAGTTATTTTATCAACATCCCATATAGCTATTTTGTTGACAAAGGTCTCTACGATGATAATAAAGAAAGCCGTATCCAAATCAGTTGAATGGTTCTTGAGTTAAAACGGAACTAACACACATACAGACAGGCAATAATAAAATATAAATTGGTTTTGGCCTCTGTACATTACTAATAACCTATTTCATTGGGTTATTATAAGTATTGTACTGAAAAACTCCGCAAATGTATTAAGGGCTTGTATTGGGACTTTCAACGGTTTTTGTTTTAATATGCTGAGTCAGCTACTTATCTGATCAATGTAAAACTTGAACACGTGTTTTTTCAGACCTTTGTCTTTCGTTACCTAATGGACACATTTCGCTAGATAGATTTTATTTTTGAAAATGATGCCTTTTTAAGTTATTATTTCGTTTTATGTCTAAACGGCTTGAGTTTTATGTCTGAAATTACTGCTAAGTATAACAATAAAACATGGTTTATTTTCCGATGTCAGGTGAAAAATCTCCTACATCAAATACTTTTTCGTAAAATCCATAAAAACCTCTAAAATTCACTGATTATGCGTGCCGGCAGCGTGCGAAGCGAGCGTTCTAATGTAGACTTTCTGACAACATACTGAAGTTCAAAATCGCTCAGTAAGATAATCGTGCACCAGGGGTCGAGTGTCCTTGCCGTGGCTCTTCAATAATATTTGACTAATTTGGCCAATTTATATATTCTAAAGTCTTTGACTGATTCTTCTGTTCGTATATCCGCTCTCAATTTTGTTCTGTAAAAACGTCTTATTGTTAATTATGTTTTACTGTCCACGTTCGATAGATGTTAAACGACGGAAATAAGATCGCATCAAAGAAAACATTCCACAATTAATTGTTAAGAAAACGTAATAATTTTGATGAAAAGGTGTATTGCGTCATATTTTTAAGAGTTTTGTTTAAAGGCAGATTTAATTCTTAAAGTCGGAAATATAAACAAAGCATATGCTTATAAGCCTTGCCAAATTTAGATTTTTTCTAGTTTATCTGGCAACTACTATTTGCTTACAAAAATATGGTGAGTGAGATAGAGCAGCTACACCTCACTTTGATGTTACAGGAAAAGCTTTTATAGTTTTATTCTACATAATATCTTGTTATGTACGTAATATAATAATAATTTAATCAAGTGCGAGTCGGACTCGCGCACCAAGGGTTCCGTACCATCACATGATAAGGGTTCGGTACCTAAAAACATTGTAGTAAATAACAACAATAAAGTCAAAGCAACATCAAGGCGACAAAAAACGAGGCGCTAAAATGGTAGCGCCTGAGAAACAAGTCACGATACGTTAACTACGAAACCCAAATTCTTATTTTTTGTTCTACTTCAGAGTATATACTACAATCTGATTAAATTTGAAACCTACATACCTATAATATATATTACCGTCTTCAAGTAAGAGCCGAAACAAATAACGTAAAAAAAACGTTTTTTTCGAGGTTTCTTGTATGGAGATATATTTTATTGATTGTTGGTCTCCACAGTAAAACGTATTTAAAAAAAAAAAACTGTCCACCTATTACAGCTGAAGCTGTAGACCCCTGTGACAGACGGACAGACAGACAGCGGAGGCTTGGTAATAATGTCCTTTGGCATCCCTCGGGTACGGAAACTTAAAAAAGCATTTATAAGTTTTTTCACTTCTGTGAAATACATACTACAGCCTGTGCACTACAGTTGGAATAAAACTGCTATTAAACAGCTGGCTGTGACTGTAAATTATTCAGTACTTCGTATATTAATCACGGACACTTTAGTCTCTTTCTGTGGACATCACGATCTAGAGCACAGAGATAAATGAAGAGATGGAAGACTTATGTTATTCATTTATCATTGACTTTTTGCTTAATGCTGTTATTGGAGTTGCTCAGAAGTGTTTTTTCTTTGTTTGATATGCATGCAGATAAAAACTAAAGTTATCTGGTGTTTGTGACATTATAAGAAAAATCTTTATACTTCTATACTAAATAAAGTAGGAAAAGGTCGTGTCTGTTCTGTACATGGAATTCGTTCACGAAATTTTAAATGAAATGGGTTATTTTATTAGTATTGTACTGAGGCCAAAATCACAACTTTTGTCTGTCTCTAGCTGTATGTATGTATGTTCCGTTTGAGTTCAAGAACCATTCAACGGTGTTGGATGTGGTTTTTTTATCATCATCGCAGTGAACCTTGTCAACATATAGGCTGTAAGGGGTGTTAATAAAAAACACTCAAGCCGAAAACGGGGCCGCTGCCGCATATCCAAATATTTTGGACAATTTCATCTAGAAACATGTCTTATGAGCGAACAGTAAGCTTTAAAACACAGAAATCAGAATCTTAGAAGCTTTACCTCTTATTTTGTTAATTCAAAACGTGACTAAAAACGTTTCACCATCAATTAGAAGGTTCTACATTAATCTAAAGTGGCTCGCTCGCCGGTGTGCATTAAATATTCGCAAAAAGCCTTCAGATTAGCCGACTAATTATAAAAGTTAAGGTCTTGACTATAATCTGTGTGAGCAATGAGCCTTTATATCGGTACGTACAAACTAGCGTTTTGGTGATTTTACAGTACAGAGCAGTTTTTATGTACCCAACCTCAAATAAGGAGGTTAATGGTCATTGTGCTTTCACGGACGTCCAGAGACACATAGCTACTCAAATCGGACTAGTATTCCGATAGAAATGGATTTGCAACAACCTTTAATTCATTTCGGTTTTAATTGGTAGAGTTAACCATGTTGAAGAAGACTTTAATGTTTTTTATCAGATCTTGGTCAAGTAAGTATTTGCGATGTGAATAACTAAAGGGGGAAAAAAATGTCGAGTCACTTTTGCAAACGTTGATTTGTTAAAATATGGAAAAAAGCATGATTTATCATTTAATAACAATTTCAGCAATGTATAGGTATATAAATTTTATTAAAATACGAAAATAATTTTTTTGAATGTTGTAATATCATTTCTGTTGTTGAAATTGTTATAAAATTATAAAGCATATTTTACTACCGTCTTTGAACCCATAAACGTTTGCAAAAGTGATTTGTTTGTTTTCCCTCATAAGTTATTAACGTCAGTTACTAATATCCGGTCGTTGACCAAAGATCAGTTAGAAAAGTGTACAATAAATAAATATCCACAAAATAGAACACATTTAACTTTAAAAAACTTGACCCGGAAATTAAATTATTTTTTAATTGATTTTATTACTATTGCCGCTGGGCTATAGTAGTTTATGTTGTTTTTAGTTATAGTACTTATTGAAACTTATTCAAAATTGAAACAGACGTTACTTTGCGGAGGTCATCAACTGAAGGATATATTAATAAAGTGCAATATTCTACTAAACACTCTTCCAATGCTATTTAAAATAAAACGCAGACTCAAGCACCACCTGCCCTTCCACATAAAACATGTACATGCAAGCAGTATACATAATACATAATATAACGCTTAATATCTTAAAAAACAAGCAAGAAAACTTATCGACACGTGTTTCGCCATTGAACGAGGCATCCTCGGGATGTATTGCTCACCCGACCCCTCAAAAGTAAACAGATCTTAAATTCACTGCAAAGAAAAAAAACCGGTCAAGTGCGAGTCAGACTCGCATACCTAGGGTTCCGTAATTCGAAAGTTTTGGGAACAGTCAGGAAAAAAGTATTTTAAATCTTGCCCATAACTGTTTATGTTAACTTAAAAAAGGATTGGTACAAAAGAGAGACACAAATATTTTTATACCGTACTCGAAATAAAACTCGAGGATGAAAAATTACATTTTGTCATTTTACTATCGTAAATTTCTCAACCGTTATATTTTTCCTGTTATTTTTATATAATCCCAAATGGCCATGATTTTTTCATTTTTTTTCGATCCACCAGTTTCAGAGTTAAGGGGGGGGGGACATGCATTTTTTGTGGTTTTTCAAAGATTTCTCGAAATTGGTGCCAGTTAATGTAGCAAAAGTATATATTTTTATACTCATCTCTTCAACATCTACAATTTGATACCCATATTGTGTTTTTATAATTTTTATATTCTCATTTGTTATCAACTTTTTTTTAATCGCTATAGTTTTCCTGTAATTTGCCAGCTATGGCCTATAATCAGAATTTTTTTCATTTTTTTCGGTCCACCAGTTTCGGAAATAAGGGGGGCGACATGCATTTTTTGTCGTTTTTCAAATATTTCTCGAAATTGGTGACAGTAAATATAGTAAAAGTATATATTTTTATAATCAACTCTTTAATATCTACAGTTTGATATCCATATTGTATTTTTAAGATATTATTTTTTATTTTTCTCACTTTTGCATTGGAAATATTTTTAACAACTTAAAAATGTTTTATTTTTTTTGACACCCTATTATGTATGCAAGTGAATGCTATTTTTGTAGCAAATTTCAAATCTTAACCTTTAACGGTGCCAAAGTTATGAGGCTGTGACATACGGACGGACAGACGGGCGGACGGACAACGGAGTCTCACCATAAAGGTTCCTTTTACCTTTCAGGTACTACGGAACTCTAAAAAACAAGGATTAGTTTTTAAGCAACCCTGAAATTGCAAAATATACATTATTATTTTTATTAAATATTATAACCACACAGGAAGTATTAGTATAGAACTTGAGCCCCTCCTTCTTGTTTTTATCTTAGATTATCAATTCATTTGATATTATACATATAATTTATTAACATACCATTCATGAAATTTTAACTTTGTACATAATTATGTCTTTTTTACCCTTCTTCAAATGTATTTATTTTGCTTACATTATATAAGTACTCAGTACTTGGTTTTCTAGTATGTGTTCTTCTTTGGTTATTATATAACTTATTCTTACAACCCGTATCTTCTTCACTTAACTGGCTGCGGCTATTGAAAAATTACCAGAAGAAATAGGCCATCACAACCATTTTTACTCGATCTCAAAAATATACAATACAAAGTGTTTTTTTTAACTAGAGACTAACATTTCTCTGATGCAACTTTGCAACTATTAAACGTTAATATTTAAACATAATTTGCTGAGTAGTTTGTACATGATTTCATGGAGAGTAGAACAACGGAGAGCAAATAAGTCCCAAGACCCCACTGAATGTTTAAGGAACGCTAGTGTGAACAGAGCACACAATCGCTGAACTAATTCTAACACGAGTCTTTACAAACGAGGTTAAATATGATTTGGCAGAAGATAGGGACTGGAGGTCAGAATTGAGTACATTTTGGTTGCAATAGCGTTTTTGTTTTAAAGATAAACTATTGTTTTATTGTCTGAGAGTATTTAATGAATGGTACACGAGATGTGTTTGGTTTTGAATTACATAGATAGCGGAAATCGTATTTAATACAATACCATTATTTATTTATAAATTAAAATTTACAAGTCATAAAAATAAATAGTTGTAGCTTAAGTTCCTTTTTATTTCTCATTGTAAAACAATAGAGAAAAGACCAAATGGAAACTATTATCTAAAATAATAAAATTGATTCATATACACAGGATGGATGGCCAAATCCAAATATATTGGGAATAGCGAAAAATGCTCAAAGGACGATAAACTAAAGGAAATTATTATTTTTACACAATACTATTTATTTTTTCTTATATTGATTAATTAACTTCCCAGAATTTGAGCCTTATAAACGACACTATCGGATATTGCAATAATATAGTGTTTTTTTTTAATCAGCGGTTTCGCTTCTTGGTTTGGGAAAATAAAATAAAAAATCTAATGGTGCAGTTTTGGTTTTCATCAAAATCGGTTCCGAGAATCCTAAGAGCATTTTTCGCTTTTCCCTACAGTTTTTAAGAGAAGTTAATTTGTATAATTTTTATATGCTTTTGATCCGTTATTCGGAGTTAAAGCAAGGAAAAATAAAGTAATTGTTCTCTACAGTTTTGGATTTGGCAATCCACACCCACTTGAAAAACTAACCCTTTAAATAAGATGACTTTTATTTATGCAGCCAAATTCTTACTGAAGACTCGGTTAAAGCTCAGAAACAAGGTTCGATTACCCTTTTTGTGAAATTCGTAAATTATTTTTTCCGTGTTCCTTACAAACGCATGTTCAGCAACGAATCAATTACTACGGGACGTCGAGATTTTATAATGCGAAATTAGCAAAAAGTGTTATCGATGCGTGTTACTATCACTTACCAAGCCTTCACACTGGAAGCTTGGTAAGTGATCTGTTTAGCTGTATAAATAAAAGTCACCTTATTTTATAATATTTACATTTATTAGTATTTGCGGTAAATAGAAAATATTTAAATAATTAATAGATTTGATTTCATTGCTGTTGGAAAATATTTGGTTAAAGTGCACAAGTTTTTCTCCTGTGGACTTATAGAGCTTTTGGTAAACGCAAACTTGTGATAAATACGTTATTAATTATTTTTTGAGCATAACTGCAAGCGCGTTCAAGCATGATAAGAATTTCTATTTCCCCGGGCATAGTAAACAACTTACTACGCAGAATCAAAATAGGAAACCTTTACTCGCCTTGTTGTCTGTGTGTCCGTCGCTAATGTGTCTGTTTATTTCTCAGGATCAGCTAAAGGTATGAAGTTTTAATTAACACTAAGGACTTTGGGCTTTAGGGTCACCCTCGCGTACGAGCGCGACGGACTGGAGAACTTTGATGGACTTGGCGTGCTGTGGTGTCCATGTGTGGTGTGGACACGGTGCACTAGACAAATCAACCTGAAAGGGATGGGGGAAGTCTTTGCCAAACAGTGGGATAGCTTATAGGCTATAATTATCGTTCGAAACTTGAAAATTAAAAAAAAAACAAAATAAAAAGACATTCAGTTTAGTAGGTAGTGTACCTTTAATAGGTGTATGTACATATGCATGTATGTATATACTCGTACATGAAAACAATACCTTAAAGCCTTAAAGTGATTAAATTACGAGTGTACTACCAGTTAACATATTATTAATAAATCTTCTAGTTATCTGACATTTTAAATGCAGCTTTTAAAATACAATTATTAATTAACCTGGAAGATTGTTGCATGCTATGATATTTATTTATTTGTATTTTAAAATAAAAGAGTTGGATGATTTAGGATTTAGGCTGTTTATTTAAAGCACTAATATGTGTAGTACTGAACATGTTTAGATGCTATAAGATGGCTAATATTAGAATAATTTACAATAAACTAAGGCTTAATATTCAAAGATGGAAGGTTTAAAGCAAAAGTAAATAGAAAAGACGCTGTATCTGTGGATGGAGAGTTTTATTAGACTAGCTTATGCCCGCGGCTTCGCTAGCGTGGACGCGTTTTTAGTTTTTGAGTATTTACAGTTTTCAGCTTACCGGTTATTTTACCAACATTCCTTATAGCCTATAATAATATGTTGACTAGGGTCACTACGATAATAAAAAACCGCTCAAGTGCGAGTCAGATTCGCATACCACATTTAATTTTGTCATTTTGTTATCGTGAATTTTACTAACCGCTATAGTTTTCCTGTAATCTTTACGTAATCTTAAATTGCCATGACTTTTTTCATATTTTTCCGTTCATTAGTTTTAGAGTCATTTGTTTCTTGAAATAGATGCAAGTAAATACAGTATGTTCAAATTTTATTTATATTTCTCGTTTTTAATCAACTATTTTTTTATCGCTATAGTTTCCTGCGATTGGCAAGTTATGGCCTGTAATCGTCATTTTTTAATTTTTTTTGGTCTGCCAGTTTCGGAAATAAGGGGGGACATGCATTTATCTGTGGTTATTCAAAGATTTCTTGAAATCGGTGGCAGTAAATAAAGTAAAAGTATATTTTTATAATAAGCTATTTAATACTTACAATTTTATACGCATATTGTATTTTTAAGATATATATATGTTTTTTATCACTTTTGTATTGGAAATATTTTGAAAAGATTCAATTTTTTTACACGATATTGTGTCGGCAAGTGAATGCTATTTTTGTAGCTAATTTCAAGTCTTTATCTTTAACGGTTCTAAAGTTATGAGGCTGTAACACACGGACGGACGGACGGACAACAGAGTCTCACCATAAAGGTTCCTTTTGTATCTTTTAGGTACTACGGAACCCTTAAAAGAAAACCACATCAAAATCCGCAAACAGTCCTCGACTTTAAAAACGCAACACACAGACGGTGAAAATATGAACAAAAATTCTAATATTTTTAGTCATGGCCTCAATAAAATTCTAATAACCCATTTCATTTAAAATTTCTCATAAATATATATATTAAGTGGAATAATAAATTTTACAAAGTGCCAAAACTGACAAGAATTTACTATACATTCACTTTGATAAACATAATTTTGCTTTAAAATTTCATGCAGTTTTTCCATAAAAACAAGTAATTTTTTTTTCAAATTTAGGTAAAGGATTTTATGAACATTATATCATTATACTTTCACTTGTGGGAGCTCCCACTTGTCCTTCTCGTTGCTCTGGCTTTGTTAGGAAACTCTTAAGGGCAGATATTCTTTGGTAATGTTAAGGCATTTAGTTCCATCATTTATTTGACGAGCGCTTTCCTTCTCAAATGTTTTCGGTTAATGTTTGTCTCCCAAATATTTAGCTAAATATAACAAGCACATTTAGATATAGGTATATGTGACTCAGATATATCCATTCAAATTGACACTGGAGAAGTTTTTGACCATGCCCAAGGTTCAATGACAATTTCTGTTAATTTGAAAAAAAATAGCTTCCTCGCAGTTGTTCGAGCCCAACTTCGAGTCAATCAGTATTTCCCACAGATATATACGACTGTGGTATTTCCAAACACCTATAATTAAAAATTTGCGGTTTTCTCGTAAAAACGTCATTATGTACGTCAAACATTTTACGTTAACGTTAAAAAAAACCAAACATATCGCACTCCATACCTTTCTATATCGTTCACGCTTCTTTTCGATTACGTTTTATAGGGGATTCTGTATTATGAAACGCGGTAAAAAGCGTAAGCGATAAAGAAGTGTATGGAGAGCGATACGTATCGTTTTCTTTTGAAGCTAACGGGTCATTGACCGATTTTCCAACTGTCCTGGAAGCAGACTTGCCAGCAAGTAAAGCACAGGTACCCAATATACGATTATTTTAGTTGTCGGTTTGTCTGAAAAAATCTTTGGAAATTAAATAGGGGCACAGCGTATTTACCTGGTTTTGTTCATTCTAAAAGGTTTGAATACGTTTTTCGAATCTGCGGCTGGCAAGTTCGATGAAAATGTTCGTGATAAATAAACACACAGGAATTCTAGAAGGACGTATGCCGACCAAATTGGCGGCATACTGAAAAAGGATAATGTCAAAAGTAACTGAAACAGAGACGTTTGTACTACGACGAAATTAAAAAGGTGTGTCAAACAAATAATCGAAAATGGTTTCTTAGCTTACACTATGTCGATAGTGAAAATATATTAGGTATAATTTGAAAATTGCCGCTGCGGGCCTTATGTAACTCAGTGTTAGTTGCCATATTTGGTTGCTATTCACCAAAAACAGATAAAAAAGAAAAACCGGGCAAGGGCGAGTCGGACTCGCGCACGAAGGGTTCCGTACTTCTATCTATAAAACGGCAAAAAACATGTCTGTTGTATGGGGGGCAGATGTCATACACGTGAATAATCTCTTATTTTCTCTATATTAATAGTTATATAATAGTCATACTCGCATATTACTCGTACATACTCATTATTTATGTCACTCCTATATATTACTTTTTTAATTTATATAGTCTATCTACGTAACTATTATGTAACTCTTTAGTCGCATTGGGTTCTTTTTAGATTCCAAAAATTTTTTTTAGGCTTACGTTAAATTAAGTTTGATGTTTTGGATCTTAATCACCTTTTATATAAACCACACAATCGTCACCTGTCCAAATACAAGACAAAACTTGATTAACCCACCTACCAGCACCCACGGAACAGACTACCCATCGTCTAGTCTGGGAGATAAGGTTTTATTTTTGTAACTATTACCATTTTTTTTGTGAAATTAATAATTTTTGCATTTTTTTGTATTAATCAATATTATTATTATTGTATTATAAAAAAAACAGACCGGTGACGGGCAGCGGCGTCACTGGTGCGAGGGTTTCGGCACCGTGCTCACCAACCCGCCCACCCAGCGTGTGTGAGTATGGGCATTTCTTCCAGGAGGACCGCCAAGAGTGGCGAAATCTTGGAAAGGCAGTCCAGCAGTGGACGAAACAAGCTGATGGATGGATGGATATTGTATTATAATATCGTACTTAGCAAATAGAAATCTGTAGTCTCTACTTACCCCTCTGGGAGACAGGCGTCTGTATAATAACTGGCATAGAGCTTTCGAGCGGCATCGCTCATTCTATGTTATACAGTTTATAGCTTTGATCAGTGTTCCGTGCGGCTAATGAATTCTGCCGCCCCAGTAAACGTCGCTTGATGCTCGAACGTGGAGCGGCTTTTCACTATACATCAACGGTAACGGGGCGGCAGCGATATGATACGTTTTCAGGGTTCCGTAGTCAATAAGGAACCCTTATAGTTTCAACATGTTCGCCTGCCCGTCTGTCTGACCGCGGCTTAGTTCAGAGACTCTTAGTACTAGAAAGCTGTAATTTGGCATACATAATATATATATAGGTATATAACGTTACTTTAATTTATACAGGCAAAATCATATTGGAGGCTTGGTAAGTGATTAGCAACACGGATCGATTACATTTTTTGCTAATTTCGCAAAATAAAATATTGGCGTCCCATAGTGATTGACTCCGGGCTGGGCTTGCGTTTGTAAGGAACACGAAAAGAATAATTTACGAATTTCACAAAAAGGGTCATTGAACGTTGTGACTGAGCACTTACCGAGTGTTGGATAAGAATTTGGCTACATAAATTAATATAACGCCAACAAAGAGGTAAAATAAACTTTGAAAAAAATTGTTTTTTGGTGCTTCCCCTACACGTAATGTGGGGAGGATTTTTTTTCGGCTTTCCCCTTTTGTGGTGTTGTTGTTGGATAGGTAGGTTGTTTAAAAATACTACAGGTGTGGAAACCTTTTTTTGATTTAGGGATCCGTTTTCAAAATATAAATAAAGTGCAAATTTGGTACATATAACGAAGTTATACAGGAAAACTATCACAGTTAAGTAAGCTTTACAAGTTGCAGAGTAATAGTCGATCAGTTTTTAGATGTTATTAGTCGTTTAAACGTAAACTCAATTAATATGTTCATAGTATCAAAGAAAAAGACCCCTTATAAGTCCGCATATTGTGACGGGAATCTACGGAACCCTGGCCCACATGGCCCGATACGCACTTGGCCGCTTTTTCATTATAACCACACCGGGACAAAAATCTATCCATTTTGTACTTTCAAAGCAATTTCATAGCGATATTACGAAGATGTCAAAAATCTCAAGATAAAGAGAAAAATAAGTTAAGGACTGGAAATTTTTCCACTTACCTTTGGAGGTTTTGTGCTATTTCTGTTATCTTGACTATAACAGCTGTGTTTTATGACTACCATAAAGTTGTAACTTTATCTTTCCATTTTCGGAGTTCCGTAGACAAAAAAGACAAAAGATATTTCAGTTTGTATAGCACCGCATAAATGTTAAAGACCGGCGGAGAATTAAAGTTGATTTGTAATAATCCCTAATAAATTATAATAATAATAATCTCTCAAAAGATATTGTAAGAAAAATAGTACATTACGATTCGAGAGCGATGAAACGTTTTCTGACGAGTGTGAGTTTGCGGCACGAGCCGAAGGTGAGTGCTGCAATCACACGAGTCGAGAAAAAGTTTCTCGCACGAGTTTCGTATAATATTTTATAGCAAAAGTGCGGAAAATGCCGACTTTACGCAAGCGCAGCGTGCGTAAAGTGGTCATTTTACGCACGGTGTGCTATAAAAATATTTGAAAAATACAGAAAAGTGCAAGTAGGACGTATTAAAGGTTCCGTAACGATTAATAAAAAAAAGTTGGTTGAGAAATTAATTTGGAAAAAAGTAACGAACTTATCGTTAGGTGATAGAACTCATCGGTTTTTTTTCTGTATGAAAAAAAAAAACTTGCAAAATTAACTTACTCCAGTGATAACTTAACACAAAATAAGAAAAACAGACACTCAAACTGATCCTAAGTATATTCTGTGGTATGGAACAATTAAAATCTTTTATATTTTAAAACTTGATCGTCGCTAGATATACCTATAAATTACATCAAATAAATCAATGTACAGTGCAGAAGGTGAGACTGGAGAATTGAGATTGTGTGCGTGCACACCATTGACATTGTTCAAAACAACTCTTATAGCAGTGCAGGCAAGGTCTGTTTCCAAAAAAATATGGTTTTACTTTTATCCTATTCTTCTTTTGTTACGATGTATACTTTATGTTTCATGATTTTTCAAAAGTAGACCTTGCCTGCACTGCTATAAGAGTTGTTTTCTACAATGTCAATGGTGTCCACGCACACAATCGCAATTCTACAGTCTCACCTTCTGCCACGTTCTGTGACTTCTGCACTGTATTACGTTACCAAATAGCTTATCCCTGATTTGTGCCTAACAGCCCTGCTAACTTCAATTGAACATCAAAATTTGCTCTAAGTTCGTGTTTGTTTTTCCGATGTTCTCGACGCGTGTTTGCCTCGTTATTTTCATCTTTTTTTTCAGTTATTTTTATTTTTCATCCTTGATTTGTGTACGGTGTAACACATAACCATACCATTATCGTAGTGAAACCATTAAGGTATCTTGTGTAAAGTCCTCAATTCAATTTGTTTGTAAACTAAATAGATCATTTGGCGGTTTTCCAGAGGATTTTGAGAATGTTGGAAATGCTTATCCTTGCAGTTTCGTTATTTCGGTCGTTATATGAAACCACTTTAGTTATATTAAAGTGTTCCTTCTGGCTTGCGAGATTGAAGATACAATTTTTACGGAACCCTAAAATTCGCATGACAAAGTTGCGGAAGTTGAAAAGAAATTTTAAGTGTAAAGAAATTAAGGTACTGCTGTATTTTCGTCGATATTATTATTTATTCGCGTTTATAATATTAGTGTGATATTACTGTTATGAGTGGCTTAGATATTACAGATAAACTCCTGGGGATTCCATAATTTTCCAAAATATCCTGAAAATTATGTAAAACCTTGTTTTTGTGTAAATCAACTAAAAACGTTCATAGCCTTTTTAGTCATGTCATAAATCATAAAACATACAAAATATAAAGACTTCAATCCATGTTACTCTTAAAAGGAGTATATCTTCCCACTATGTTATATGCATGTGAATTTTTCAACGGTCACTGTCACTCCAAGCGGAAATACGCACTGTGCAAGAAAAAGGGATTCATGGCAAAGGAAAAAAAAGTACCTTTCCTATGTTATAAAATAATTTGGCCAAGTGCGATTAAGACTCGCGCACAAAGGATTCCGTACCACCCTACAATGCGGGTGCGGAACCCTAAAAGCATTCACAATATTCATGCCAAAGCAACATCAAGACTACAGAAAACAAGGTATTAAAATAGTAGCGACTGACAATTAAAATATTTGGCACCGTCTGCGTACGGAATCCTTTTTTTATATTTTTTGTTTTACTTTAGAGTATGTCCTACAATATGACTAAGTTTAAAACTAGTATGTTGTATCGTCTTTAAGTAAGAGCCAAAACCAATAACGTTTTAATAATGCAACATTTTCGAGGTTTATTGTATGGGGAACCCCATTAAATTTAAAATCAAAGAACCTTTTATTTTAATAATAGTTTCTGTAAAAACGTCTGGCTGGCGATTAAGGTTGTAACAGAAAGTTTCCAGTTAAAGCTTCTGCAATTTTAAAACGATCCGTTGTGCAGTGTGTGTTGAAGCGTTGTCATGGGGAGTGGCCTAGAGCTTGACAAGTCTCGGTTGTTTGAAAGCGAGCTTATACATCATCGTTTGCAACGACAGTACAAATACACCTGTGCAGTAATTTTGTGCCAGAAAATGTATGGTGCCGGTCCAAGATACAGTCCACCAAGCATAGTTTTTTAAGTCAATTTGCGATTGGTACATGGTTCGTCTACTTCTCCAGCTTTTCTGATGCGACTGAAACAGAAAAATTTGCTAGTGTTTCGGGTGTAGTAATAGCATTAAATAAAATAATGGACTTTATATTAGTCGTACTCCTGCAAAAAAGAGTTTTTATTTTTAATGATCTACTGTTAATTTTGCGAGGGCATGTTTTTTTTTCTTACTACCTGAGCAAAAAATTTTAAAGTTATGAAGTATCTAACTTCAACATCTATCGCTATAGCTTTAAAAGGTATCGTTTTTGGCTAGAAATGACTTGTAGCAAACTAAAATGACGTCACACATCATTTCTAGCGATACCTTTGATATTTTGAAGCTAGTTAATAAGGCCCCGTTTCTGGTTGAATCTTAAGTTTACCTTCCGCCTTACGCACTGTACCCAGTACCTATGTTTTATCTACTCATATTCGTAAGAGTAACTATATAAATTCAATCTGAAAGTTTCCCCACGTACGTAGTCGAATCGAAATCAAGTTCAACTTCAAAAACTATGCACTTGGAAATCCAACGTTCGTTCATCCGTTCTTCAACTTCACTGCCGGTTCTAGAATTTATTGTGAGTCGATCACAATCGAGGATTCCGATTTAACCAACGTTCTACACGCGCACTTCATTCGATGTGTTTCAGCTTGAAAAGTCGAACCCTTAGTTGACCTTCGTTAAAATTTCGGTTTGAAGAGCAATTAATCATAATACCCAATATGATCCCTATGTTTTGACAGTAAATAAACATTCATGCAGCTGGAAAATCAGGAGAGAGCCCTACAAAGGAAACTTCCCTAAAGTAGAACCGCAGCATTAAAAATGCTAATCACAAGCATTAGTGTGGGATTGTAGGGAAGATGAGGAGAGTCTGAAGGAAGACTGTCCGCATGCAGGATACCCGAGTGTAGGTTGTTGAAAGAGTGCATGCATGATGAGAATAAAGTTTCTTGATGATGAAGATTGCGTAGTAATGAGCTAACAGAGACGTAAGAAATAAGATGTAGGTTTGTATTTCTAAGATTTTATTATGGTGCATGCCTACGCTAAATTAGCAAATTAAATTAGTGCCTGTACCATAGGTATTTTATACTTATTACAGGTACTAAAGTGAAATTATTATGTTACTTAGGTTTTTTGAATATGCCAATAAACGAATTTTATTATTAAAAAAAAAACTCGATGTATATCAGTACAAAAATCGTCGGAAACGACATTGAAATAAGATTCATATCAGCGCGTATTGCAAAGTGGCTGTTACGACGATCGCTGCGCCTTCAGAGGTGCAATTGTGTAAGCCAATGGTATTCAAATTGATTGTCATATGGCTATTTGGTTAAGAAAATTAGCCCGTTCGACCGTTGAAATCGTACATTTTTGGCGATAAAATGAATACAATTGTCTTATTTTGTTGTTGACAACCAAAAACGTACGATTTCATTTGTCAAACGGGCTTAGTTGCTTAACCGAATAGCCATATGACAATCGAATTTGAATACCATTGGCTTACACAATTGCATCTTAGCTCCAGATAGCGCATAAACTTTATTTTTGATTATGTTATGGCTATTGTGTATATTTATTCAAGTGTTTGGACCACTCTTATAGGAGAAGTAGGCCTTCAAAAATTAAACGAATACATTGCAGCCAGTATATATTTACCTTAAAATTTAAAAAAAAATACAAATTACGAGCCGATGAATTACTTCACAAATATGACAACATGACTTTGAACTATCTTTGGCCAGATTTATCAGAGATACTATTACGTTTTTTGACCTCATGATCGAAGTTAACAGACTTGTCCATCTGTCATGGTCTTTTGAACCTCAATTGCCCCTCTAGTCGTCTCATTGGGCATTCTATCCAAAGTGAGAGCAACAAGCAATCATCTGCCTTCTGCTGTACAGTTTTTGACGGCACCCAAGAGAGCGCATCTCGTTGTCTTGTACTATTTGACGTAAAAAGCAAACGATAAAAATCAGGGATGGAAACAAAGTTTCACCCGTCCTATGTCAATGCTTTTACAACTCGCAAAAGCTTCCAAGTTGTCATAACCTAATTTTTGGCATCATTGTGAAGCAAGTCAAGAGCTACTCCTTATTTACTGTCTCTGGCCATCAGGATTTTAAATCTTTTAGTAACTATTAGAATAATAAATATGAGTAGATATGACCCAATTGCCGGGCCTTATATAAAACCGTCTGGTGACGGACAGGAGCGTCACTGGTGCAAGGGTTTCGGCACCGCGCTCACCAACCCACCTGCCCAGCGTGTGTGAGTATGGGCATTTCTTCCAGGAGGACCGCCAAGAGTGGTGAAATCCTGGAAAGGCCTATGTCCAGCAGTGGACGAAATAGGCTGAAGGAGTATGATATCTATGTAGTAACCTCATGTTTTTGTGCCCAGGTATTTGGCAGAACCAGAACTCGGTGCGGGGCGGGGCGGGGCGCGGACGATAGTATTACCGGCCCGCGACGCCGCGCCGCCCTTCGTCTTCCTCCCCCGGCCACAGCCCGCGCTCCAACATGGTGCGAGGCGATAAGAAGTCCCCGCAGAAGACTGACTCACAGAAATGTGAGTATCTTTTTTATGAGTTATGCGAGCCTCGGGATAATATGTGATGTGTCACAAAATTCTTACAAACCACGACGACTAATCTTAAAACTACCAAAACGATTTTTTAAATTCTTTCGCTGTTGTGATAGTTAGTCTCTTCACTTGGACGCAGACTATGGTTTGTTCCTTGGGAATTGGTAGTTTCCTAGGGATATAGTCATCAATAACTATAGAACCTATTTTGAAGATTCTTTTACTGCTGTAATAGTTGGACTCTTCACTTTGACATAGTCTATAGTTCTTTCCCTGGGGACGTGCAGTTCTTTAGGGACAGTCAGTTCCCTAGGTAAATAGACTGCTACCATTAAATGAAACCACTACATTCTACCGACCCTACTGAAGCACTTTTCCCAAGAATCATACCCGCACACCCTTAGTTTGGAAAATAATTGAGTTCCAAACAAAAATTCGTGAACCCTAACGCACCGACATACGGGCGTTTAGAGAGAGCGTCGTCCGTGAAACAGCTATTACGATGCAGCGTTCTAAAATGGACCTTCCTCCTACGAGATAAAGTCTTTGAGTTACAGTTGAATATCTCTTGCTCTGAAATTTTCGCGGGTTTTTTTTTTCGAATAGTTGTTCAGTATGATGGTCTAAAGAATATAAACAAATTTAATAGTACTACGTAAAAACTAATCAACTAATAAAAAAATTACCTAATTAATTTCTTACGACGGAATACGATAGGCTTTACTAAATACAACAGTTCACAAAATCTTATCATTTAATGTCGAAAATATTTTTTATTTTAATTTTATTAATAGTTTATTTATTTTCAAAGTTTAACTAAATAAAAAAAACGAAATAATCCTAATACTTACTTAAATATAAAAGAAAAAAAAAACATACCTATACAAATAAAAAAGTGTTGAAAATAAGGAAATAGCGATGAAATTGTATTTACAACACGATCACTTACTTATTCTATTGATCATTGGACATTTCTTCGGGAGAGTGGCTCAGTACTTACAGCAGATAAGTAAAAATCTCTAGTAGCTACATATCACACATATAAGCATAAAACTAGAGTCTAGCCCTACATCAATGTAATAGATAGATGAGAGAAAGATGATGATATCTAAATCTAAACAAAGATTCGAGCAGCAGATGCACTCTGTTGGCTGACGTCTACGTTCAATGAGTATTATTTCCTAAAGCCACCACCATTATATACCTATAGAAGTTCAATTCACAGAATAGGATTCCTTTCCTAGATATTTCCACAAAGCACTACATAGATGCCATCCGGGAGTACGATGCACGGCTGCTTTAGCTTAAGGCGGAACGTTTCGAGCTCGGTGCAAAATGCGCAACTTATGATTGTGTTTTAGTTAATGAATAAAAAGTACTAAATAAATGTCATTTATGGCATTTCGCGACCATAGTTTAATGTAAATGAGGCTTTTCTACCAACATTTTGTAATTTTATGCATTGCGTTGTAGATTAATGTCCACACCAACTTAAAACACGCTTATAAGTTTGTATGGACATTCACGGTAACTATAATCCATGAAATGACGCAATTATTCAAAAAACCCCTAATAATTATTAAACAATAGTCGCAAAATAAGATGAAACTATTTTATTTAATATATTTTATTTAAAAATGAGATAAACAATCAGAAGTTATGCATTTTGCACTGAGCTCGAAACAATGACAATACCTTTTTGATACTGTGCCTAGTATTTGGCTCGGATAATTCTACTTTAGGGCGAGTCTTTTTCCTACCAAGAAGATTCCCTCTTATTTTATTGAAATAGCTACTAAGAATTTTTATCGATATTAAATTAACGTTCGTTAACTAAATGGTCCTAAGGAAACAAGGCGTCATCCAAGAAAATATTACCTGATTATTTGTTTAAAACAACTTGAAACAATGGGTAACATAAGGAAAAATAAAATATTGGTCTGACTGACTTGTTAGATTCATAATTGCTATTTGTTCGGAAAGCGGAAAAAATTTCGAACCGGTTAACGCCCAAGTACGTAGAGAACTTTTCTTTTCGGTACCGTTCTATCGTAACTACAATTAACCAGTTTCAGGCAAATAAAGTTCATAAAATAGGTTTACTTTAATAAACCAGTTTCGAACGGTTTTTTGCTGCAAATTGTAGCAATTACTCGTATGTGTGTAAAAACGCGTGCGGGCGGGGGGAGGCCTCCTCTACCCAGCATAATCGTCATTAGACCTCACTGAATTTACCGGTTAACTACGGTTTTCAATAACGCTCTTTTAACGTTTACGCTCCGAACAAAATAACAGAAAAAACGGTCAGCTAGCAAAAGTAATCAGGTTTAGTTGTATATCAGTGAGAAGAGCACTTATATATAAATATGATAGAAATGTTTCTATCATTGGAAAGTGGCCCCAGTTTTATCACTATTTAATTATATATAATGTGTATTTTAGCTCCGCCTATCACTATTTTGACACATATCCGTGATGTATTCATCGCTATATTACTCAATGATAACATAATTGCTACCACGACTCTGGTACTAAGACATTTGTTGTTCTATTGGTGATTGTAATTATGTTTTATTGTATTCATTGTACTAGATGAAAAATTAAATAATATTGGTTGGTAAAGTGATTATTAACTCGCCGTGTTAAGCTGAGATATACGTGCCTGTATCGTCATCTGACGGTAAATTTCTTTTGCGCTTGCAATTTTATTAATGAATAATATTGCATTTATAAGTATTTTTTCATGCCCCCCTCGAAATCTTAATATTGATTGAGTAAAATTGATTTAAATTACCAAATAATTTCCAAGTCACCAATATACATCCAATAAGTGTTTCGGTTACTGATAAATCACTGATTTGCAGTTTCCTACCGCCATCGCCATGATAATATTTTAGGGTTCTTCAAAAAAGCAAAGCCAAATCCGTTGCTAACCAAAAGTTACGTATTATAACTATTTCTTAATAAATATATTTGTCTTTTTAGGTCATTTTTTATGCCAATAATAACTAGTGTCCATGGTAATGACTTGTTGTATATCCGAGTCAGTATTAAACAACGTTGAAAAACTTAAAATCTCGTCTTCTGTAACTTTGTTATCGAGATCTCTATTAAATAACGTATTGTCTGTGCTGATTCTGATAAAATATAATTTTTTGTATAAACGTAACCAAAAATCTGAATTCCCTGCACAAGCCTAATTTTGATGATAACTAGCCAGAAAAAACGTATCATTTACAGCTCTTTTAGAACAGAATTTTTCCATAAACGTATCATTTACAGCTATTATGTGGCCTTTTTAACGTTATATGGGAGCAAAAAATGTTTATATGTAACTGGTGTTAAATGGGTCTTGCAAAAGCGCAGTAAAAACTTCTTAGTATTATTGTAGATCCCTACTCATGTTTATAGCGCAGGAGTTAAAATTTAATGTGTATGAGCTGCAGTGTGTTCTTTAATATCACAGATTAGAAATAAGTGTGTTGGAAGCCACACTAGACCAACTTTGCCATAAAAAAGTACAATTAACTCCTGTTGTACAACATAGTTGTTCTAAGTCACTGTTCTTAGAACTGTTGTACAGCAGTGTTATAGGTGCTTAAAAAATCAGTCGAGTAAACGTTTATGTCATCATTGATTATCATAATTTAGCTCTTTAAGCTTATATAGTTAAATTATTATATAGATCACCAATATACAGCAACGATGTGTCAAGAGGTCACAGCGTTGCTGTTATAAGACATTTCTAACACTTTTTGGTGTGTATAAATTTTCTTTTATCACTACTTTGCTAGCTGGGTTATCGTTTAATAACCGGTTATTTTTAAACCGGTTCCAAGCCCTGGTTCGAACCTATACATAAGTTACGACACGTTTTGAATTTATAGAGGAACATTTTTTTAGGGCCGTGTTCGTCTTAAGGGGGTGGTTATCCCATTTTGTCTGTTTTCAAATTCATTTTAAAATAATAAATAGCGATGAATAAATTTTGTAAAAAATGTATGTCATATTTCACTCTTTGTTCCAATATTTCGGCCGTTAGATACACGATTACTTACATTTCACTCGATATAAAATCTAAATATAATTTCATTTGAGCTATATTAAGTTTTGGACAATAAAATATAAACGTCGTGAAAAATGTGATATAAAACGGCCGTCATATTAAAAACCCATGCCTCTGATTCCAAAATGAAAACACCTCCAAACCGCGAGTTTTCTGAGCGGCCCGCATCAGCTGGGCAGGATAAACATGGGGAAAATGAAAGCGTTGGAGCGGGACAGATTTCTCTGGATAACCTCGCCTTAAGAACGTCTGTAGTGT